>JAPTHN010000010.1:4614647-5337460 GCA_026936325.1 Platynereis dumerilii
AATCTGTATTTCTAGATATCCATTTTGATATGTGTATTTATAAATATCTATGTTGATGCGATATTGTTTATTATAGGTTTTGGGCTTATTTTTATATAAAATCAATGTATGTAGTTATAATTACAATTAATGTTCTTAATTGCTTTATGTATTCTTGTATTTGTTAACTCCTGTGGCTGGAACCCGTTAATTTAATAATATTATGTGATTTTGTTTTACAAATTTTTATGACAATTATATCAAATATGATATTTGCTGTCAATAAAAAAAATAAAAAAATTTAAAAAAAGTTATAAGAATTAACGCACCTGCAAGTAAGTTTGAAGCTTTTAAATATTTCCTCTGTTAATCCCTTTGAATGATTTACTGTATTCAGGCCAGTTTTAGCTCAATTAAATGTATATTACATGATATATGAATATTTCATGCATTTTCTTTTTACAGAATTGTGTGTTATTTGTTATCATATATGACTGTAAGATTTTATTTATCAATATCTTCAAATGTCAGCAAATGCAGAAAATAATCAGCTTATAGCCTCTATTAGATATCTTTTATAGTGATTATTTGATCCATCATTGCTCAATTGTCTATCTTTGCTGCTGTTTGCACATGTGTGACTCTCTTTCAATGTCATATTGTGTTTCAGTATCAATTGTCAAGCTATTTAGCATCTCGCGTTCATATTATGATGGCTTGGATGAGTAAGTTAGTCCATTAAATTAGTTTTTTGTCCTGAAAATATTGCAAAAATATGCCGTCAGAAATATTCATTAACTCACTTCATGGATCACAAAAAGCCACACTTGGGGTTTATTTCTTAATATTTGTGCAATGTTTATATGATATATTGAGGCAATTTGTATAAATCACATTCAGTCTTAGTAAGAATGATCCACAAATTTAACTCATTTGAAATGTCATATTTTGATGAAAAGCATTGCAAAAATTCAAAGGAAAGGCTAAATTAAATTCAAATCAAGCTAAAAGCAGGTGAAACATTCACAACAAACAATTGAATCAATTTACTGGGGCTACAAATTCACTTCTTTGATAAATATACATCTGCATGTGTTTATCACACTCTGCACACTATTTTTAGCCAATACATATCTAACACAGATACAATTATCATGTAAATTAAACAATGATATCTTACCATCAACACATGTCTCTCTAAACAAGATAAATGACTCAATCAACTTTCTATGCCCCCTTGTCACCAAGAAAATACGAGTGTGATAAACAAAAAATTTAAAATGACAATAACTCAAAATTTTCCCAACGGAATTTTTCGGTTTTTGTCTTAAAATGTGCTCCTGACCTTGCTGTGTAAGCGTGCGCTTTCGGTTTTCTTGTTGAATTTTTTTAAACTTGAAATTTATTCAGGAGCGCTGTTGGGTGGCAGTATCAGGCCAAGTGGGTCCTTTACTTGAGCATCACCCTCTTCAAAAGTACAATATTGACCATGAGTGAATGAGTAATATGCGTGATCTTATTTGGTCACGTGAGAGCTGATTACTTCAACTGCTTAAAAAGAAGCCAAGGCTTTCGGTTTGGTCATTTTTGGTTAAGAATTTTCAAGAGAGCAGAGATTGGGTACTAGTTAAAACCAGATAAGTGGCAGAGCTACATTAAGGTAAAAGTTTCATTTAACATTTAATATTAGTAATCGAAATTGTGATTTATAAGTTAAATTAAGTTGATTGCAAAAATTTGGAGAATTACTTTATTTCTTTCTGCAGTTCTGCAGTTCTGCAGCAATTCTGCAGCAGTTCAGCAGGAAACTGCATAATTCTACAGTTATGCAGCTGTCTGCAGAATTTCTTTAACCCTGTTACTTCTAGTTCAGACCTCTTTACCAAGGTCTTGCTACTACCCAGGAAACATCGATTTCTGGGTGTGGTGGTTTGGGGGTCGCATGAGGACTGAGGCGGTTGTGTTGTGGTGGTACTCTATCACTATAGAGTTTCTGAAAAGTTTCTGTGCAAAGCAATATTACCACTTCTATATATAATGATTTTACTTAGGAATTGTGCAGCTTGGGAGGTTTTATACACTTCTACAGCAAGCTGCATAATTAGGTAAGAATCTGTAGAAATCAGCAGAGAGCTGCAGAACTGTGAAATTCTACAGCTTCCTGCAGAATTCGGCAACTTCTAGCAGAAGTGCATAAAAACTTCCCAAGCTGTATAATTCCTATAGAATTACTGGTTTTGCCGCGGTAATTTTCAGAAATGCTGCAGTGACCGAGGACCACAAATTCAATTGGAAGCTGCAGAACTGCAGGAAGAAACTTTCAAAACATTTCCTGAAAATTTGGGTGAACTTTTTTTTTTTTTTGCATTGATCCGCTTCAGCAAATTTTCTGGGTGCAATAATCTATATTTGCACTTACCATGAAAATATTTGCAATAATTGTAGGAAAATGTATGAAAATCCCGAAAGAAAAAAGAATGAAACTCGTAGAAATTTGATAAATCTAAACATTTCTTCTGAGATTATAGCACATTTTTTAAGCAATTATTGCACAACTGTATTTCCAGTAGTGATCACACAAATTTCTATAAAAATTATAGAAATTTTAAAGTAGAGTAGGTCAGGGCATGCAACCCCCCTTAACTTCGAGGTGTGATTTGACCTACTTTTTATGGGTGATTATTTGAATGCTTATGCTGTCAGGAAGGGATCACTTGACTCTACTAATAGCTAGTGAAAGAAATGTCTACCAATTTTAATAAAGCAGTTACGGCCATTTTTGTAAAAATATTAAAATGGCCTTCTTACCCCACCCATCGGGCAAGAAGCCCCCTACTATAATCCTATGGCAATTTTTTTTGCGTGCGCATTCAGCCTAAAAGTTATTTCTTATGGTTCTTCTTTCATTTTTAAGGCATTCTATTCACTTTTTCTGAATTTCAGAATTTTTCTATTCATACTTTTATCTTTTAATATTTTTTGCCCTGTTTCAATTTCGGGACAAATTTTTACCCTCGGCAATGTATACATTTCCGACGGGTATTGTAGTTACTTTGGGAAAAAATTTGTCCGTCGGGCGGGTGGGCGGGCAGGCGGGTGTCCGGATAACGGGCGTCCCACTTGTGTATTGGGAGTAATGCCAAAACTAAGGGATGTATACTTTTTATTTTTCTGACATTATTGCATCTTTTATCTTAGTTGTGCCTTTTAGGGGTTTAATCCACATGAGATTAATACTTTTCTCAAAATAATTGAAAAATGTGAAAAAATATTTTTTTTGTGTATTGGGCATCAAGCCAAAAATAATGGCATTTATATTTATAATTTTTTGGTAGAAACGGTATCTTTTATCCCAGTTGAGCCTTTTATAGGTCTAATTGCCATGACATTAATACTTTTCTGACAATCATTGAAAAATGTGAAATTTTTTTGTTTGTTTTTGGGATAGAACTAAAAAACTGCTGTACTTTTGACACTGAAATTTGCATATTGTGTGCATTAAATGCCAAAGATGCTTTTTTGGGGGGTTTAAATGGTCTGAGAAAGTTGAACTGACGAAAATTTACCAAAAATATGAGAAAATACTATTATTTCAAACCTGCATGATTCAGTCAATTTTGGAGTTAAATCTATGAAATTTGACAATTAGGTGTCTAAATTATGTCTCTTTAAACATCTCAACTCTGTTGGAATGTTGGTCCAATGAATTTTTATAAAAACCAAAAAATTAGAAAAAAATCCCAATTTTCCAACATTTCCGCATGAAAAGCCAAAATGGTAAAGCTTAGTGTAGTTAGACACACTATGAACTAATATTGACAGCCATTGCATGAGTTATTGCAAATTAAAGTTATGATTTAAATTGCAAAAAATGAATATTGAAATGTCTATTTACCCCCCATTGATTATCTAATGCCACTGCTCTTGTTATGGAATGGTTTAAACAAAATACCATGCAGGCAAATCCTGCAAAATTTCAGTTTATTGTTTTTGGTTCTAGAAAAGATTCTTACAGACTGCAGGTAGACAATTTAAGCATTGAAAATCTAGAAAGTGTCAAATTGTTAGGAGTCACTTTAGATAAAAAGTTAGATTACAGTCTTCATGTCAAACAAGTCTGTAAAAGGGTTGCTTGGCAATTAACAGCCTTTGCTCGTATAGCCAGATATCTGAATTTTGAAGCACGGCTCACTGTGTTTAGAACTTTCATAGCCAGCAACTTCGAGTATAGCAAAGTAGTATGGCACTTCTGCAACAAAACCACCACCAACAAGTTGGAGAAATTGCAAGCCAGAGGGCTAAAAATTGTTCTGCAAGAAGACTACACTTCCTATGATGAAGCCTTGAAAAGGACAAAATTAAAAAGCCTTGAAGAGTCCAGGCTCTCTTGTATTTTGATAGAGGTTTACAAGGCTCTGGATGAACATACTCTGTCTCCAAAATATGTTAAAGAATTGTTTGTGAAAAAACAAACACCATACGATCTTCAGAAGAAACATCAACTTGTCCTAAAACGCTGCAACACTACATCCTATGGACTGAAGAGCTTCTCGTACACAGGGGCGAGACTCTGGAATCGTCTGTCAAATGACATTAAAAGTGCAGAAAACCTGAATATTTTTAAAAATAAGATAAGAAGCATAGACTTGATAAGTCTAAATAACAGACTATGATTGCCAAACCCTGTTTTATAATTGTATGTTTTACCTAATGTTATGACAGTGATAATTAATTATTAACTTTGTTGTTCTCACATTTTTTTGACTTATTTGTGTCTGTTATTATTTTTTCATTTATATGTATTTAAGTTTTTAATTTTATGTTGTTGACTTTAAATTTCGGTGACACTAGTCTTATGTTTTTGACTAATGTAATTTGTTTTAAAAACCGAAAAGAAATAAAGATTGTCTATGTCTATGTCTATGTCTATTTCCATTTCTGATGTCATACAAGTCCACAATTTTTTGTCGAAAAAAACCTGACATGTTTCACATCATCATGCTAATTTTGAGCAATATGAAAATTTTTATTCACAGCAGAGGTCAATATTGGCAAAATTAAATAAATATTAAGGATTTTCAGATAATCATATATCAGTCAATATTTGGCCCTGGTCAATCAAATTTGCCACAATAATGTCTAAATTTTACTTTTTGTACCACTCCTCATTAAATATTATCAATAGGAAATATATATATATATATATGTGGACTTTCAAAGCATTAAGCATATTCGAAAACATGCATTTGTTTGTTAATATTTTAAAATGCTGACACTAAATCTTGAACTCTCAATATTATAACTTTATGGCTAATATCTAACCTCAGTAATGTAAATTTTATAAGATAAAGTTATGTCAGCCCCTTTTATTTAGTTATTTGCTTGAAAATTAAATGTGAATGAATCAGACTGACCGGCTTTTGTTTCAAGAATGGGGCACTGGAGAAGTCTTGATTATGTAATGTTTTGTCAGAGGGTTATTGTCTTCCCTGCTAGTCCTTTCAATGACTGAAGCCAAGATCACTATAGGGTAAAGACTTCAGTGGATATCAGGCTTGGCTGCTCCATGTCTCTTCATTGTGTAATTGTTACATAATCTTATGTCAGTCCACAGGCAAAAACAATGTGATTTGTGTGGGCCGGCCACTCTGGCCAGGTCAGTCCACTCATCATCTATTATATATCTATTATAACAAGGTATGACAGCTCAAGCATCCAAGCAGACGACCTTGTGTGTAGTTTGTGATATAATGCCTTTAAATGCATACTTATCACAAAGAAGCCACACTGACATCGATTTCATATGTTTCTCTAGTACATTTTCTAGATATCAAACATACCTGATACTGATGACAGTTGCTTTAAACAGTGAAATCAGGCATAAAATTAATTTAAAATCCAAGTTCCACATTCAACTGGCCGGAAGTTTAAGTGCTGGTCCAGGCACACAAACAATAATAAAAAATTATTTAAATTTAACTACTGCATCTAAAATATACATTTTCATACTAAAGTTGAAGAACAAAAAGTTGATTATTGTGCAAAATTTTCGCCTTGAATTAATGTCTTTAGAACTGTACAGAAGAGTTTTAAAAATCGAAGTGAGGGCATTCATGCATGTCAACATACCATGACAGAACTACTGATATTAGTAAAATTCAGTTCAGACGGACCAAAGAATGAGCCTGAGAGTCAGCAAATTAATCAGTGGTTGTGAAGCTGGCTAAGGAAACAGAGGACAACTGAAACTGTGGAAAATATTGAAACATTCACAATATTTTAGTAATACCTTCACTTCAATTAATCAACCATGCATAACATGTACTTGAAATCTGATTGGTTGTTTCCCTGGAAGTTACAACTTACAAATGAACAGTGATTCATTTGGTCCACAGCTGACAAGACCAGACCGCATCATTTCTATTTATGAGAAGGAATACAATTGAGAGCAGATTTAGCAATACAATCTATCTATCTATCTATCTATCTACCTATCTATGTATCTACATATCTATCTATCTATCTATCTATCTATCCATCTATCTATCTATCTATCTATCTATCTATCTATCTATCTATCTATCTATCTATCTGTCTATCTGTCTATCTATTGATCTATCCATCTATCTTCCTATCTATCTTTCTACCTCTCTATCTGTCTGTCTGGCTGTTTCTGAACAGCAGTTCACAGAACATTGTCCATTTATATGTTTCAGGAATTTTATTTCTTAAATCACTCAAATATATCTATCATATAAAGGCATTTACACATTTATTAAAAGGGTAAATATGCGTTAATGGAAAGGTAGAAATATACCTTGATTATATTAAAACACAAAGAGGCCTGCAATTTTCATTCCATAAAAAATGCGATCTTAACATGCCAAGTGTGGTCCAAGTCAATCACTGTTCACCAATAAGCATACGAAATGTTTGACTGAGTATGATTGACTGCTGAATGTAACAGTTAATTCGAAGCTGTTTATTGGAAATAATGCTCATATTTTTGTCAGTTTGCAGACAGGGTTATGTGAAAATGTGAAAATCAGAACCTGGGAATTACAGACCTGTGTCAGTCCTGCCGGTTATATCCAAATTTATTGAAAGAATTGTACATCACCAACTGTATAATTACTTAAATGACAACAAATTACTTTGTGCTCAGCAATCAGGGTTTAGAAAGAGACATTCCTGTCAAACTAGCTTGCATAGGTTAAACGAAAAATTGTACTCGGAATTACAAAACGGTAAATTAATTGGCCTAGTTGCATTAGACCTGAAAAAGGCCTTTGATACGGTAAATCATAATGTTTTGTTGGATAAAATGTCTTATTATGGTATCCGAGATAAAGAAATTAGGTGGTTCAAAACTTATCTCTCAGGTAGACTTCAACTGTGTACAATGTTCAACAATATGTCTGAACCACAGCAGATTAGATGCGGTGTGCCCCAGGGGTCCATTTTGGGACCCCTGATGTTCATTCTTTACGTAAATGATATGCCTACATGCTTTACAAATTGTGACGTAAATATTTATGCTGATGACACAGCTTTTTATTTCGCAGCTGATGACATTGTTACTGTGAAGACTGTGCTCAGTTCAGAGCTCAAGTCAGTATTTGAGTGGCTATGTGCCAATAAGCTTAGTCTGCATATAGGCAAGACAAACAGTCTATTAATCTGTAATCACCAAAAAAGACGACATCTATGTAATACCAACTTGCTAGTAAATCTTGATGGTGAAAATATTGAACAGGTTAAAAGCTTAAAATATCTAGGTGTTATTATTGATGAGAATTAAAAAATACAAGGAATACATGGATGCATTAATAGGTAAACTAAACAGATCAATAGGTATTCTTAGAAGAGCATCCAGATATGTCGATCATATAACTAGAGTCACTCTGTATAACAAACTAGTACTGCCCCATATTGATTACTGCAGCACTGTTTGGGGAAATGGTGTCTGCAAGAGAGACTTACTGAGACTGCAGCGAATCCAAAACAGTGCAATGAGGATCATTCTTGAATGCCACTATCGGACTCACATCAGTGACATGTTAACATCATTAAAGTGGCTTAACATCGAGCAGAGATTAAACTTCAATTTATGCTGCCAAATGTGGAAGATCGTGAACAAAGAATCCCCAGACTATCTCACCAACATAGCTGAAGAGGTGAATTCTGTACATACTTACAACACGCGGGCAGCGACCCGAAGAAATATTTATGTGACAAACAGCCACAAAAGCTCCTTAAAGATGAACGGTACTAAGGCTTGGAATTCATTGCCAACCAAAATCAGAGACTGTGATAACTACAAATGTTTTAAAAGGATGGTTGTGAGACACTTATATATGGACTCTTAGTTTTTATCTCAAATGTTTTAAATTGTTTTTATGATTATACATCCTGTTGCTTTTAAATTCTACTTAATTGCCAAATTTTATCACAGTATTAAAATTAATTGTGCCAATATTATATTTATATTATTTATATGTGTTGAAAGTCGTTTATGAGGGCTCCAAAGCCAAAACAGTGTATTGCTGATATTTGGACTCCCGAATAAAACTTGTCAAACTTGTCAAACTTGTCAAACTTGTGAATGAAGATGTCTTTTAAAACAAGTTACAGTTTATCACAGTAGCTTTGCTTTTCAAATCATGCATTTAATTTGAAAAGGAGAGGGGGAGGGGGGGGGGGTGTCCAGTCCAGCAAGGGTTTCTGGCTGACAACAAATTGATATATCAAGAATTTGTTTTCTGTCATGCAAATTTAAGTAAAATAGTAGGTTCTGATCTTTTCCTGTATAGATTATAACAAGGAGCCCAAAAGGAAATCATTTATTTCACCCCAACTGAGCAAGAAATTGGCTACTGAATGGTCATTACCTAACTAGGTCCGCTCTCACTGTCCCTTGACTGGATTTTACAGTTACCTGTGTCATCTGCTCCAGTGACAACGTACCAGTTCTGTCTGGAAAATTGGAGCATTGCCAAGCAAGCTGTCATACCTTTTCTAATAGTAATAGGCATTGAAGAGCATGGGCAGTCAAGTGGCCACGCGTCAGAGAGCTTGTTTTTGCCTGTGCTCACATCGGTCAATATTGGTACAGCTACAGTGTAAGATAGGGAATTGTCCCTCTCAATTAAGGTTGAAATTGGACACTTTACTCAGATACCTTTGGATTTTAGATTATGTCTATTCTGTAAAATACTGTGGAGGACGAATATCATTTTAATTTTTATTGTAATTTATATTCTGTTCTGTAGGGGAAATGGGAGCTTAGTGAATCGTAGTACACAGTGAATCAATAGACTTCCTTGGATGCTGAATAGAAATATTTCAATATATTTTCATATGTTTGATGCATTTCAGGAACACTCATATTAATCAGGCATGCCATTTGATAATTCATTTACCGTTTGGACAAAATATGATTTTCAGCATGAAAACCTGGAATTTTTAGAATATTTTATTTGTTAAAGAGTGCAGAAATTCTTTGAATTATTACCTTGCTATTGAAATATGTTTGACAGGAAATCTAATCAAAATCGAGGCCGGGTGAATCACTATCTTCTCCATTATAACACCAGAAACTTCTTGCAGAAAGCACCAAGAATAGCGTACAGGCCTATGGAAGATCGCACCTGTGACACAGTTTATGTCATATGTGTTCAAGGACGTAGTTTGCTATCCACTGGACTTAAAGGGGTGTTTTTGCGCATAAAATATTCTAAGGAATATTCGGTACTAGAAAACTTAGTTCCAATGTCCCATTTTATTTTTCTAGAAATAAATGGCTCATGATTCACTGTGCCCCGAGCACTGATTCACTATACCCTGCTATCGGGCACAGTGAATCAATTTTTCTGTCTTCATTCTGAAGATTATATCTTTCGAATCAGAAGAGGTTCTATAATTTTTTGAGCCTGAATTTTTACTTTACACTTATATCTTTCCCTGAAACCGTTTGTGAATAAAATATTATTATAAATCATTGAAATATGGCAAAAATAAACTTTTCCGATTCACTGCGCTCCAGTTTCCCCTAAAAGCAATTTTTTTTTTATGGTGTGCACGCACTCATGTCACTTTAATAATATAAATATTTCTGCTACTACTACTACTGTACTCTTTTGAGGAAAGTGTTGTTCAGTGAACATTACATACAATAGGCCGTGATGGTTGAACTCTTCAATTTACAGCTCTTCAACATCCCCACGCACATTAATTAATTAATTTTTTTGGAACACGCCGCCTTTTTATGATATTGCTGAGTCCATGGAGCTGGTATTCCAGGCTCCTTGGCACTTTTAATCCATTGAAAACACTACAGATTTGGATTGCCAAGTCTTAAATGGAAATTTTGGCTGTTCAAACTGTTATGGACCTCTGAACATGCGGCCCCTTCAATGTACTGCCCAAGTATTCACTTTGTTATGATTGGTCACAATAATAGCACCATAGTGAAGCATAGTAGCTGTGCATAAACTAATGGCCGTAAGGTCATAAATGACCGTGGGGCCAAGATTGCTACCAGTTACCATCAATTTTAATGAAACAAATGAAAAATAAAATACATCATGTTCCTTGAATGTGTAGAATTGCAAAGATTTCTTACTCAGACGTTAGATTTATAGTAGGTCGGGGCAAGAAGCCCAGGTTAGGTGAGAGGCCCCACAGGCTTGTATCCAAACTTACATTTCTGGTGCGTTTATCTATTGGTAGGATTGAAGCTAGAGGCGTTTTGGGTGACGTCACAATATTTCAGGGCAAACAGCACCAAATCATAGTAGAAATTAAAGAAACAAAAAAATTTGAATGGTTTTTGTAACTTTGACTAATTCTTTGAAAGGGGTTGTCAGAAATATCTTTGGAAATTTTTAAAAGTATAATGGATATCTGCATTGCTTCACTTTATGACCATCACATAGATATGATCTGGATAATGTTTTTTGCATTTTAGTTCAAAATATAGAGGTCAAATTAAAATGTGTGGGTTTGGGGCGAGAGGCCCCACAAGATATGGGGCATGAGGCCCCCTTGACTGGGGTGTCGATGCTGCTTCAGGAACCATTTAATAATGTGTTCTTTACCTTAAATATTGTTAGAATAGCTAATCAAAATAGAAAAAATTTGTCCCGAAATTGAAGCAAGGCAAAAAATATTAAAAAATAAAAGTATGAACAGAAAAATTCTGAAATTCAGAAAAAGTGAATAGAATGCCTTTAAAATGAAAGAAGAACCCTAAGAAATAACTTTTAGGCTGAATGCGCTCGCAAAAAAAATTGCCATAGGATTATAGTAGGGGGGCTTCTTGCCCGATGGGTGGGGTAAGTAGGCCTGTTTAATTTTTTTTACAAATATGGCCGTAACTGCTTTATTAAAATTGGTAGACATTTCTTTCACTAGCTATTAGTATAGTCAAGTGATCCCTTCCTGACAGCATAAGCATTCAAATAATCACCCATAAAAAGTAGGTCAAATCGCACCTCGAAGTTAAGGAGGGCTGCATGCCCCGACCTACTCTATATATCAATTATATTATATATCATTTTTTGTGGCTGAGCATTATTTGATACTTATCTTTGGGTGGCCCGAAAAAATTGATAGATTTTTTTATTGAAAAATCACTAATTCAATGTGAAAGATAGGACCTATAGTGACATAATCTGTGTCCTCTAACAACGAGATGTAATTACTCGTCCTTGCACAACAGTTATAGATTATTACACATAATTTACAGCAGTCAAACTAGTTTGGCAATTCAGAACTAAAGCAAGAACACTATTTTATTCCAGAACCAAAATGTTTTACTCTGTGGTATGCGCCCTTGCTATTACAACCATAGTATGGGCTGCACCAACTCCCCCTAGTGGATTTGAACATCACATGAATGTAGTAGCAGACACTTACGACCTCTACTGGTCAGTCATGGACAGAGAAATCCACTTCGAAGTCCAAGTGAAGACTCTTGGCTATGTGGGATTCGGAATTTCGAGGACTGGAGGAATGACTGGATCCGATATCGTTACAATGTGGGTGAAGGATGACCTCGTCTATTTTCAAGTAAGATCTTAAACTAATATTTAGCAAAAAAGAAAAAAGTATTTGTGTAAATAAATGTTTTATTTTTGTTCCAAACACTCAGTAGCATATAAAACCTTTATAAGAAGTGGCGTATCTGGCTCAAGTCCAATATACGGTTAAGTAGTTCCAGTGAGACTCTTTACTCTTTAAAATCATTGCGTCACAACCGTTGTCATGGCGTCACATGGGGGCTGCCGCCCCCACACCCCCGCTCATTGGCCGAAACATTTGTTATGATGACGTCACAACCAAATAACACCCTTATTGTTACACCACGGAACTATTTGGTCCTTATATTGGATTTGAACCGCGTATCTGGGGGGGGGGGTTTGGTGCCATGCCCCCCCCCGGCCCAAAATTAACATGGAAGAGATAGGAAAAGCTGCCGAGCACCCCATATTCACCCCATGTAATGGCCCCCCCCCTCAAGCAATTTCTAGATATGCCCCTGTTTATAAGTCATTCTCATTCATCCTATTCAGTAAAAATAGTATAGTAAGATTCGTGGCCTTGAATCGGACTCTTAGCTATGTAACCCTGTGTCTGACACTTTTAGTTGTACTTAATTGCCTCAGTATCAGTCAGTCTAACTATGTTATTTGCATTAATATTTTAATGATGTTTCCTGAACCTGTTTAAAAACACTTTCAGTTGGGGGTATGGTGCCATGCCCACCACCCCGGTCCAAAATTAACATGGAAGAGATAGAAAAAGCTGCTGAGCACCCCATATTCACCCCATGTAGAATACTGGAGTAAAAGCTGCTGAGCACCCCATATTCACCCCATGTATAATACTGGAGTATTTTTAACATTTATTTCTGCCTTTAAAAATAAGGTAAATTCTGTCTTTTCAACTGAATTCTGTCTCCATTTTTACAATTTCCTATCCTAATTAGTCTACCAAGTGCATAAACGCAGGACATATAGTCCCGATCATGCATCAATAATAATCAATTATTGCCTCTCTACAGTAGGATCCCTGTCTGACTCAAGGATACCCCCTGCATTTTCACAAATGTGAAGAAATAGCATGTTTTCCAGTGGTTCATCAGTCATTTTTCCTTTTTGTTTGGTTGAGAATCTTGAACCATTGTGTCAAAAAGCAGAGAACTTATGTGGTCTAGAGAGCTTTTCAGGTGTTAGACTTGACGAACCTGACCTTATCAATCGCTTAACGCTTGCAGGACAGACATGCCGAACGGAACGGCGAGCCTCCGATTGATCCTGAACAGAATTGGTTCGTAATCGAAGGACGTGAAACCGATGGATACACCATTGTGAGGTTCAAGAGACCGCTAATATCATGTGACAAGGAGCATGACATGGACATAACGGTGAGTTCCAATTCTTTTGACTTTGAACAAAGTTTAGGGTTAACGATGTCCTGTAACATAAATGAGAAAGACATTGTTGCAGGTAGGATGCCCCTTGTCAGTACCACAAACAATTCAGAAGTAAGACAAACAGCTGGAGCAATAATATGTGACTTCATTGATGTGGCTATTTGTGACTGTGGGGACAAAGACAATTTTCAGCAAATATTCACATACTTGCGTACTTTCTAAATGTCTTATTAATATTCTTAACTAATTCTCTTTATAGCCTGTACCAATGATTGTGTGTACATAATAAATGATATATATATATAAGATTGACATCAGGATGATGTTTGCGACATCAGGATGATGTTTGTGACATCAGAGGACACCAGTCTGACATCAATCGAGTCAAATGCCAAATGGATTAGATCTATGTTATGACGTCCTACATCAATTTTATGGAAACATCAGTTGCTCTGGACTGAGACGTTTTTATTTAGGTCAAGTGTCCCTTCTTTTTGTACGTTGTGGGACAAAAGACGTATTGGCTTTCGTATCAAACTTAAGGCAAACACGAAGTCTTGGCAGCAAAATTATTCAAGCCCTTTGATATTTTCCCATAGACTCCAATAGTAAACAGCTTTTGCAAAGGTGAGTGAAGTGAAATGTGAATGATTCAAATCATAAAAACCATAATAGCATCACTCGATAGGCAAGATATATACTAAATCTGGTAGGCAGGCTCCATTTCAGTTATATTTCACTTATGATTCAAAAACGTATTCAACCCCCTGCTTCAATGCTATAGAGTAGGTCGGGGCATGCGGCCCCCCCTTAACTTCGAGGTGCGATTTGACCTACTTTTTATGGGTGATTATTTGAATGCTTATATGCTGTCAGGAAGGGATCACTTGACTATACTAATAGCTAGTGAAAGAAATGTCTACCAATTTTAATAAAGCAGTTACGGCCATATTTGTAAAAAAAATTAAACAGGCCTACTTACCCCACCCATCAGGCAAGAAGCCCCTACTATAATCCTATGGCAATTTTTTTTTGCGAGCGCATTCAGCCTAAAAGTTATTTCTTAGGGTTCTTCTTTCATTTTAAAGGCATTCTATTCACTTTTTCTGAATTTCAGAATTTTTCTGTTCATACTTTTATTTTTTAATATTTTTTGCCTTGCTTCAATTTCGGGACAAATTTTTTCTATTTTGATTAGCTGTTCAATATTTAAGGTAAAGAACACATTATTAAATGGTTCCCGAAGCAGCTTCAACACCCCAGTCAAGGGGGCCTCATGCCCCATATCTTGTGGGGCCTCTCGCCCCAAACCCACACATTTTAATTTGACCTCTATATTTTGAACTAAAATGCAAAAAACATGATCCAAATCATATTTATGTGATGGTCATAAAGTGAAGCAATGGAGATATCCATTATGCTTTAAAAAATTTCCGAAGTTATTTTCTGACAACCCCTTTCAAAGAATTAGTCAAAGTTACAAAAACAATCCAAATTTTTTTGTTTCTTTAATTTCTACTATGATTTGGTGCTGTTTGCCCTGAAAAATTTTGAAGCCTGGGGGGGCCTCTCACCTAACCTGGGCTTCTTGCCCCGACCTACTCTACCAATAGAAGCGGGGGGGGGGGGTTGAATAATTTTTGAAGTTGTTTACCCCTTTTGTGACATGCAAAGTGCCTACCAGATTTACTGAGTTCTTCATAGTAGTTTGGCATTATGTTGTCTAATACAGTGCCGCCTGTAAGTATGTGAAACGCATGACATTGTGCCATTGCATCAATGCTAAACATCCTCAGCCTAACTGCTTGTGGAGGCATGGATTTTCATCGGATGAAAGGGAAACGAAGTGGGTCATAAAGGCCGATGTGTGAGGCAAGTGGGATAAAAATAGCTGCCCATTTTCTTCGCTGTAGTGGGAGTTAGGTATGTGTCAAAGTCTTTGATAAGTAAGTGAACCACCCTTCCCTATCTTTTAACATTGGGCCTGCGTTTCACTTACTTATCAAAGACTTTGACCCATACCTAACTCCAACTACAGCAAAGAAAATTGCCTGCTATTTTTATCCTGCATGCCTCACATATCGGCCTTTATGACCCAAAATGTTTTCCTCTCATCGGATGAGAATTCGTCCTTCCAGAAGCATTTTGATTAAGGATGTTTAACATTGATGCAATGGCACAATATCATGCGTTTCACTTACTTACAGGCGGCACTGTATGTGATTGTTTTGTTGTTGTTGTTTTTTTTTCAAGATTTTGCATACTGAAGCCACCACACTCCTTTTTGCAAGACTTGTCAACTATTGAATTAAAAGGAAACATCAAGGAGTTAATTGAATAATTTTGCTGCCAACTGTATATATTTGGGTTTCTTTCCTCAATCCCTCAAGTAATAGACTCTAAAACAAGAAAAGGTTTTATATGGAACCTTTAAGGGTTCTATAAGCTGGTATAGATAAGGAACCCTAAAAGGCTAAGGCTTCTTTAAATATACCATCAAGAACCTTTTGCATTAAGAGTGTAAGTACAATGTCAAACTATTTCCTTTTACAGGACGAGACCATGAAACTGATTTATGCATTCCATGAAAGAGAACCGGAGGATGCAGAAAGTATTTTTTACCATGGAACCGAAAACAGAGGAACAAAGTCTGTCCACTTGATTGGGATTATTGAAGACGAGATGCCTGAATACTCAGGATACTTTGAATTCCTTAACCCTAATGTAAGTGGTCCAAGTGATTTGCATCTTTCACAGGTCTTTAAACATAATGAAAATCGCTTATTATTTGCTACAAAAGAAACATGCAGATATTCAAAAATAATAAATCTGCCATTATGCCTGTAAACATAAATACAATAAAAAAAATCATGAAGTGATAATATAAAATGATCTGGAAGTAAAATAACTTTAGTACATAATATTAAAAAAATATATAAAAATAAAATAACTTTACTACATAATTTTAATATATTTGTGTGTCAAACAGCGCATTTTTACATATTTTGATAATTTTACAGTTCACCGTTCCAGCCAAGGAGACCACATACTGGTGCGAGGTTTTCAAAATGCCAAAACTGGATGAAAAAAATCAAATTGTCAGAGTAAGTTAATGTGATGCTTTACCAATTAAGAAATATTCATGAATGAAAAAAAATATTACTTGAATTTGTCCTTTTGATGTAGAGCTGCAGTACATGGTAATGTGGATGGATCAAATATTTACATTTATTTAAGTGAAAAGGGTCTTCGATAATTATCTGCAACGATAAAATTGGCAAAATGCCCGATGTTTCCAGAGCATTAGACATGTAATTAACCTTTTAATTTACCTGGTTTAGATTGAAGTTACTCAACTGGAAATTACCATCAGTGGTGGATACAAAGGGGGTGCTAGGGCCCTCCCCCCAGACCACTGAGAAAATGTGTAGCAGCACGGGCCTACGCCCTACGAATGCCAAAACGACCCCCACGCTGGCCCGCCAATGCCGAAATGACGCCCGCCCCCCAGACTATCCTATCTGGATCCGCCACTGACCATGCTCCCTGAAAGGGCTGAGAAAACATTTTATTGTATATTGCTCTGTTGCAAGAATAGGGATGATACTTAATAAATTATAATTTATCATATTACAACTCATAATGGAATCCAAACAGTTTAAAATAGCAACAGAGCTAATAACAAATAAATAATAATTTTATTAGTACGTACATGTAGTTTATCTTTTTGACTAATATCCTTTGTTGAAATGACTAATTAGGTTAAGTAATTTTGTTGTGCCTTATTAAGGACTTAATTAGTCAATAAGTAAATGTACATCGGTCATTTTGGCTATATGAATTAGTCAAATTGGTAATTAGAATTCGCTAAATTTGGAAACTTATTAGGTAAAAAAATTAGTGGATGATAAAGATTATGGACAGCCATTTTTGAAAAAATAATAAATTAATTTGATGAGGCTTGACTTTTATAACTGCTGGAGCATCTTATTAAGAACCACTGTGCTTTACCAATTTGCCATGCTGACAGCTGCTCAATATGGTGCCCATCTTTGACTAGATTAGACTAGTTGAGATTTATTTTCTTCAAAACCGTTTGTATCATTATCATAAAGATAACTTTTGACACATGAAACTAGTAGTGGTTTTGATGGGGATACACTCGAGTATTTTGCATATCATATCCGTAAAGGTGGGTGCACCATACACTCTAAAAAATGTCGGGACAAAATTGGTTTTTTAGATTCAAAATGGTTTTTTGAAAAACCAAATTTCAATGCAAAAACCAACATGGATTTTTTTTAAATTTGGTTTTTCAAAAAACCATTTTGAATCTAAAAAACCAATTTTGTCTGAATTTTTTTAGAGTGTACTATAACAGAACAATATATATTGATAAATAGACAATATATCGATAAATAGAATGTAGCTCACTGGTGCTGCGAAAAAAAATATTCAAAAGTCAACATTTGAAATTTTTAATTGGCAGCTCGAACCCATAGTGCAACCAGGCAACGAAGGGATGGTTCACCACATTCTCGTTTACGCATGTTACCATGAGTTTAACGAGGATGATTACGAAGATATGAGAGGGGAGTGTTACCAGAACCTCATGGGCGAGGTTGATAAATGCGAAGCTGTCATTGCCGCATGGGCTATTGGCGGGAAGGTGAGTTATACTTCAATGGGGATAGCAATAAGTGAAAAAGATATGGAGTTTCGGAAGATATACATAGCCTATACTATAATATACGCTCTTAAAAACGGTTTTATATGGAACATTTAAAGGTTCTATTATTTAGCTGGTATAGGTATATATAAGGAACCCTAAAGGTTCATTATTCAACAGCAAGCAAAAACAACATTTAGATAAGCTAGCTGCACTGAACTTCCGCAATGGAACCCCCTTCTCTCAAGTCGGGAGGATAGAGTCACAGGGCCTTCCGACCAATTATTGAACCTTTTCAATGCAGTTGAACCCTTAAAAAATGTAGAACCTTTTTTTGGCTTTGGGTTTTTTAATATATACCTTCAAGAACCCTTTGCGTTAAGAGTGTGCATTAGGGAGACAGGAGCATAATCATTATGTACATGTATGGTATATATATATAAGATATAAAACATGTGTGTGTCAAGTATTTTGCCCTTGACCCAAGTTCAGAGGTCTCCTCAGAAGCTCTCAGAGTCAACATTTTTGAAAGGCTATTTTAGGAAAATATTCAAGTTGTCAGTCTGATGTTGATGCCCCTTTCTTTGCAAAGCACTTGAAATTAAATTGAATGAAAATATACCATTACTTTTTACACATCAGGCCATGAACTACCCCGACCACGTTGGTTTTCCAATTGGAAAAGACCACCCTCCAACTATGATTCGAATGGAGACCCACTACGACAACCCTTCACCATCCAAGAGTGGTAAGTCTTTGGATCATAATCTTAATTTAAAAAAAAAATAGAATAGGTCCATTTTCATTGCACATGCACAAAGTTTCTGTTCAATATCTATAGGTCAACCTGAGTCATACTCAGCAATCATGTTCTCCAAGAAAGCAGGCAAGGCCATCAGCATATTTATTAAGTAATTCAAGCCACTGTAATATCATGAAACCTTTTTAACTGTTTAATAATTATAGAGGCTGATATGCAATTCCACGAGCCAGCACCAGCAGTCAACAAAAACTGAGCGTGAGGAACTTGCACAACTTTTATCCCGAAAAAAAAGGGGGCTGTTTCTGAGTATACTGATGGACGGTGGAGGGCATTGTCAGCCAACATTTCTTTTCATTCCAAAATATTATTTCCATTAACATTCGTATTATTATTCTATAGGGATCGTGGATGCCTCAGGACTGCGATTTTACTACTCCGACACATTGAGAGAATATGATGCGGGTGTCTTGGAGGTCGGTTCCCAATCAGACCGTGCACTTGTTATCCCACCGAAATTTGATAGTCTGCAGAGCCGATTCTTTTGTACACAGGAATGTTTGTCTGCAGTAAGTACACCACTATTTGCAGTTTTGATCAAATAACAGTATTGTATGACTGAAAATTGAATAATACTGAAAATCCTCACAAAAATAACAGTTACTAATTTCCTGGAACACACATAATTTTACAGCAAGTCCAGCAACAATGTGTCCACCATTACAGCCCCAATAGCTCAGTCAGTAGAGTCCTGGCCTCACAAGCGAGGGACCGGTGTTCAATCCCCAGGCTGGCCATCATGTCATTCCACGACATCGTCATTCGCATCAAACTTAAATTGGAGGTGCCGTGGGCCCAACTGCAAACAGGTCACTGACTTAGCTTGGCTACCCATGTTAAATGAAAAGTACCTGTACCTTTACCTTTTACAGTCTGTAACTTTGATATACATAAAGAGTGGACTGTTGCACTTTGAAAAGGACAATTTGTGAGTCACCATGCTGATGATTTGTTGATCAATGATCATTCCTAATACTTTCAATTTTAACTTGATTTAAGAACTTCGAAAAGGCTAATTCCGCTTGTGGTGACAGGCAAATGAAAGGATTATGCATCATATTTTTACTCTAAAATCAGTTATGATCTATAGTTCAAGTGACCTTTTCCTGATCATGACTAATCAAACAGCCTCCATGTTTCCCATGTTGAATATAGAGAGGATAACACTTCGTCGGCTATCATGAGTCACAAATTGCATTTTTCACAGTGAACTGGTCCTCTCTTTTTGCATATCAAAGTTACCGGCTGTAAAATCAAAGCATGATTGAAAATTTAACTTTTTCGTCTGTATATATATATATATACATAAACCTGCAATTTCTTAATTCAATGATAATTAGTGATGTTCATATCTAATTTTAACTTCACCTCGCAGGCAATCCCAGAAAACGAGGACTTGAAAGTTTTCGGTCTTATTCTTCATTCTCATTTACTGGGCACACAAATGTCTGTGCGACACTTCAGAGATGGTAAGGAGTTGCCTCCAATTGCCAAGGACCGCTACTACGACTTCAATTATCAAGATTTCAAAATGCTGCCCGAGGAGGTTATTGTCAAGCCAGTAAGTTCATTGATATCTTCAATTAGAACAAATGAATGTATAAGTCACTTACACTGGATAAAATGTTAACAGTCTAACAGTTTCATGAACCATTCAGTCCCCTTCCTCAGAGTTGAGTGATAGTGCTTTGACTTGTCCCTCTGGTGATTGTTGGTGGATATTGCCCCCTAGCAGAGAGAACTTGTGGCACCTCGGCCCTCAATGGCCTTGTCCCAGGCATGAGAGAGATTGAAGCGAAGACCACTCTGTTGATTTAACCCTGGCCTCACTCTAAACATTTTCGGGACAAAACTGGTTTTTTAAATGGAAAGTGGTTTTTTGAAAACCCAAACTTCCATACCAAAACCAATAAGGCTTTTTTTAAATACCATTTTGGAATTTTAAAAACCAGTTTTGTCCCGAAATTTTTTAAGAGTGCTATCCCTTCAAAGATATATTGCCTCCTTCTGTTCAATTTTATCCAGTGTAAGTGACTTACACATTCATTTATTGGATTATACCTTGATGCCTAATATTCACAATTGTATCTACAAGTAGGCATAGATTTTGACTTTGCTGTGCATTTGTTGTTTTTTTAAAAGAAATGTTATATAATAAAGTATTGTTTTTGTTTTCAGAATGACCTTCTCATAGTAGAATGTGATTACAACAGTGCAGAGAGGACAAATGTCACTTATGTAAGTAGAAAAATATTATCACACCTGAGCTGGGATTGTGGTGTTTTTGGTTGGTCCCAGATCAAAACTAAGTAGGTAACATGACCTTTGTTATATCAGATTGTAAAAGCATACATGCAATTATGAATACCACTTTATATATATTCCTTAGATCTATTTCTTAGAGCTTCCCTACAGCACTTCTATGTATTTACCTTGATCAGTGAGGCTTGGATCCAAAAGTTGGGTAATATATCTTTTCTGCATTTAAGTTGGTACATTTTGGCCAAGAGTAATTTCTATGCATTTAATGCATTATACAAGTTTGCCAGTCCAGAGAATTGTCCACATTTAAGATACCATATAATTAAAGTCCATTCACATATGGCTTGCCCTTTGTGACAGCAAGTTACACAAAGGGCCCTAATTTTAATCCTCTAGATTGTTGTACCATTTATCATGCTGGGCCTATCTATAAGCCCCAACACAAAGGCCTTGCCAAACCAAGGCATCTGACAATTCTCTGTGATCCAGCATTCTGTCTATTGGGAATTAAGATGAATTGGGGGGATAAAAGCTAGTAACAATTATCTAAGGGAGGTTAATTGCACTTTACCAATTAGCACCTTTCTGGTTATGAAACCTGGAGTCCAGAATCACTGAACCCACATACTGTGTATACAATGCATAGGGGCAATGCCCCATTGTTTAATACTGTATTCTGATTGGCTGTTGCCATCCTCCAATTACCTGTTTGTACATTTTACTATATAACCTTCTGTTACCTACAATAAATCATCATTCTACCCTTTTAGTCTATCTGTGAACCGTAACTATATTGTTTGTCATTCTTACCATATACAAACTAGCATCTTGAAATCCCAGTATAACTGGTCATTGAATTATTGGAATTGTGATAGCCATATCCTTGGCTAGCTGAGCTCCCTCAACTGCAGTGATAAGAATATATTTGGGAAGCTGTTTAATTGAGGACTGACTATTTAGTCTGTAAGTGTGACTAGTAGTCTATGATTGTCTCTGTCAACCAGTAGACTCCTGGAGCTCACAATGGTGTACCCTGACATGATTGAGCAGAGGCAACTTTTCTGAATCATTGGAGTGAAGTGAACAAAGACTGAATTAAGCACAAGCTCAAAATTTTGTTTACTGCTAGTGGAGCTCACAATGGTGTACCCTGAGTGAATTGAACAGAGTCAACTTTTTGTGAACTTACTGGAGCAGTAAAAGTGAATGCATATTGGATATAACACAAGCCAAAATTTTTTTTTTATGTGGATACTTTGAAAAATTGAAACTTTACCATACACATTACTGGATATACTACAAGATCTACATTAGCTGAAAGTAGTAGGCACGAAGATAACTTTTACCAAACACATGGGCTTCTAGATTACCAACTGATTATCTAAAATCAGTCCAACATGGCTCCTGTGTCACCAGGATGCTTCTAGTCCAAAAGGAAGGAGAACTGGGGAAACGAAAATTGGATTGGAAACAAAACGAAAAATTGAATGAAGCTAAATAACAACATGTTCAACAAAAACTATCATTCATCATCACGACATCAATGCATCACACATGGGCTGTGTCAACTTAAGTGGCCTGCTTGCTGTCAGCGTAAGTTGAAGAAGTAACTCTACATTTTTCCAGGAGTTGAAGTTGGATGCCTACAAGTAGCCTTTAGATGTTGCCCGCTTGGCATAAGGCATATTGCAGAAATGTTCGCCTTCGGAATTTTGGGTGTCCGCTTGGCATAAGGCATATTGCAGAAATGTTCGTCTTCGGAATTGTGGGTTGAACCCTACTTGGATGCTGCTATCTCAGATCAGTAGGACCCAATTATCGCAGCATGTACTTCAGGCATCACCAGTGGAAACTACAGAACTTTGGGAGTTATAAAATATCTATATTTGTTTTGGATGCTTATGATTACTTCAACCGGACCACTTAGGATTGAAATCACCTTTGAACTGATGCCAACTGATTGCAAAACATCATCTCATCACCAAGAACGGCTACAGAGATCTACTCAATGAGCAGCAACTCGACGAAATATTATCTCATGCTCAGAAGAAATTCCAGGTGGGAGGTTCATTAAATTGATTGATATCAATTTTCAGTGATGTAAAGGTTAACATTCTAAGATTGATGCCCCTAGGTCTGATCAAGGGCTCTGATCGGCCAATTTTATCGACCATTTAATGTTCCAACTAAACCTGGCTGTGATAAAATTTTGAAGCCAGGAGATTGTTATTTTACTGTAATTAATTGTCATTTTGCAGATCTCATCCAATTTTAACATCTGTCAAGTATATTTTAAGGGCTAGGGCACCTAAATGCGCCTCATTTATGTCATTTATTGTATCATTGTATTATTTTTATGTAACAAAGACTCAGTTTAGGTGCTCCCTAATAGAGCAGCTGAGGTCCACATACGCATCTCTGTATGCACAATTTTTTTTTTTCATAACATGAAGTCATTATACTAGCTATTCTTTGCAACATTTACTACACTTACAAATTAGGTTAACATAAGCCGTACGCAGTTAACATAAGCCGTACGCAGTGAAGTAGCATCTAGTGCATAAATTAGGGGTGTAAAACCACGTTTTAACCCACATTTAGAGTCAATAAGCCAGGTCCAAGCGATGCTGTGCGACTCCCTGTACAATTATATGTTATTTGAAATTTAGAGTCAATAAGCCAGGTCCAAGCGATGCTGTGCGACTCCGTGTACAATTATATGGTATTATTTGAATTATATGTTATTATTTGAAAGTTAGAGTCAATAAGCCAGGTCCAAGCGATACTGTGCGACTCCGTGTACAATTTTATATTATTTGAAATTTAGACTCAATAAGCCAGGTCCAAGCGATGCTGTGCGACTTACTGTGAATTATATGTTACTTGAAATTTGGAGTCAACAAGCCAGGTCCAAGAGATGCTGTGCGACCCAAAGTACAATTATGTGTCATTTGAAATTTAGAGTCATGACACTCTCTGTAGAATTTTATTTGGGTGGAATGTGCTTAGTCAGCATGACTAAGCGATTTTGATGTAAAAAAAAAAAATTATTATTATAAATATAAACAAATTATTACTGGTAAAACAATTATTGTAACAGCTCAATGTAAAAAGTTGTCATAGTAGCAGGACAGAGGGTAGAGGAGATTACTTCTATTTCGCCAATGGTTTTCGTTTCGCTGGAAGTTTACTCCACCATTGCCCAATTATTAAGTATATAAAAGGATGCCAATGACAATGTAAATCAAGTCTGCAACTGAAAGCAGCATATCATGCAATTTCACCAACAACATCAATTATAGATTACAATCTACTTATTATTGTGTCACTTAAAAATATAAGTTTATTATTGTGTAAACAAACTGTAAACCACTATTTATCTGTAAACTTCAATATAACAAATATTATTTACTAAATTACCATCACATCAGTAGGGTAAAGGAGACTACTTCCATTTCGTCCTAGGTTTTCGCAGGAAGTTGACTCCATATTGCCCGAATTATTATATAAATATATCAAAATGCCATTGGTACCAATTTTATTGTTTTCTTCAAACAATTGAAGATTATCACTATAAACAAAATGGCACAACAAGGTTATATCTACGGTGGTCAAAATTGTATTGCAATACATTTATCAACCATTTCTTTTTTTTTGGGGTCACATTGTATTAATGTAAACATTCTGTAACATTACCAAACGTTGTTCAATCTAACTAGGTCATTTTAAGCGAACCTCCACGTGGACGTACCTGAAAACACAATCTAAAACTAGAACAGGGAACCACGATGAGGGGACGTAGTTTAAAATGACAACAACTCAATAAGCACATTTTATAATATCATCATTTTACTTATAATGTCAATTGTTAATTTTACCACTTATGTCAAAACAGTCATCAGTCTAATTTTTCCTCGTAGGTTTTTTTTAACAATTACATTTTCCTACAACAAGGTTTTTTGTATAGACTGAGATCACTAATTATAATTTCACATGCTCAAGCAGTTATTGAGTAACTTGCGCATGAGATTCTAGGAGTTTTTAGAATTTTCTCCAAAATTTATGAGTTTTATTGATTTTTCTCATTTACCATTAAATGACACATCCACTATAAGGGGCTTTGCCAGGTCGAGGGCACCCATTAATCACAACATTTTTCTATCATTTTACTGTATTTTAGTAAATCTTAGGAAGGTCAACTTGGAGCCATTAAGCTGGGTCGGCGCTTCAAGCCCAAGTTTAGTCACCACACTAAGTAACTTAGATAATTAGAAATTTTCATTTGTGAGCGCCAGGTTAATTGGGAAGTCCGAAGTTGTAGGCTGAGAAACTTCATCCTCAATTTAGTCCCCGGCGCTACACACAATAACTAGTTATCACCACAATTTTAGGAAATAGATTAACGTAGACGTCCTAAGCTTAGTCACCTTAATCCTACGTTATAGTCATCATATTTCCTTTAATTGGTAGGATGGCGGTCTGGTATCTAAAAGACCAAACTAGCAACGCCATCATGTGTTAATATGTGTCATTTTCTGTGTCTATATGTTTGATGTTTATATGTTATCTGTAAATCTATGTACCAGTGCGTGTTATCTGTCATTTTGTTTGTCATTTACCGTTTATGTTATGTCATGTCTATGTGTGTGCATAAAACATCAAAATAATTTTTTTATGGTTCACGCTGTCTAAGGGAAGCTCAAATATGTGTGTAGAATTACTTGTATTACATTATATAACAGATTAGATTAAATCGTATTGAATTGTATAACAAATTATCCATGGTGCAATTACGCATCATGTTTTGGTGTACCATGACAGATTGTCATGCCATTGGTGTATAGAAGTTATCTTACTCTAGATTACTGAGGATTACTGTCCATTGTCCACCAACTAGGGTGTCAATGGGAATTACTGATAATGGCTTTTGAAGCCCTATCATTGTGTAACTAAAGATTAAGCCTTTTTATTAAGCCTATTGTCGGCCAACGCATTTTATCAGTTACACAATTGTCATTTAATCACTGTATTTAACTTTTGCTGGTTAAAGGCCAATGTCGTATACTTGGTATGTTTGGTGTGAGTCTCTTGTAACACACCGGCCTTTAATCCTTGGGAGAGCAAGCATTGTTTAATTAATTAATTGCATCTTTTACTTATTTTTTTTTGATCACTTTTGGTAGAACCCAAAGCTGTGTGCTAACAAGTATCACACAGCTGGGGCACGGTATAACCAATGTAAAAGCATACATGCAATTATGAATACCACTTTATATATATTCCTTAGATCTATTTCTTAGAGCTTCCCTACAGCACTTCTATGTATTTACCTTGATCAGTGAGGCTTGGATCCAAAAGTTGGGTAATATATCTTTTCTGCATTTAAGTTGGTACATTTTGGCCAAGAGTAATTTCTATGCATTTAATGCATTATACAAGTTTGCCAGTCCAGAGAATTGTCCACATTTAAGATACCATATAATTAAAGTCCATTCACATATGGCTTGCCCTTTGTGACAGCAAGTTACACAAAGGGCCCTAATTTTAATCCTCTAGATTGTTGTACCATTTATCATGCTGGGCCTATCTATAAGCCCCAACACAAAGGCCTTGCCAAACCAAGGCATCTGACAATTCTCTGTGATCCAGCATTCTGTCTATTGGGAATTAAGATGAATTGGGGGGATAAAAGCTAGTAACAATTATCTAAGGGAGGTTAATTGCACTTTACCAATTAGCACCTTTCTGGTTATGAAACCTGGAGTCCAGAATCACTGAACCCACATACTGTGTATACAATGCATAGGGGCAATGCCCCATTGTTTAATACTGTATTCTGATTGGCTGTTGCCATCCTCCAATTACCTGTTTGTACATTTTACTATATAACCTTCTGTTACCTACAATAAATCATCATTCTACCCTTTTAGTCTATCTGTGAACCGTAACTATATTGTTTGTCATTCTTACCATATACAAACTAGCATCTTGAAATCCCAGTATAACTGGTCATTGAATTATTGGAATTGTGATAGCCATATCCTTGGCTAGCTGAGCTCCCTCAACTGCAGTGATAAGAATATATTTGGGAAGCTGTTTAATTGAGGACTGACTATTTAGTCTGTAAGTGTGACTAGTAGTCTATGATTGTCTCTGTCAACCAGTAGACTCCTGGAGCTCACAAGATGTAGATGTAGATGTTTGGGGACAAAACCTCGCGGTTGTTGTCCCATATTATCAAGAACAGATCTAAATCATCTGTTTGTTCAAATATCAAAAGTTTATGGCTTAGGGAATGAATGCCCATGTAAAAGTTCTTAAACAGCCCAGTGAGCATCTGAACTCGCCTGGCGTCACATGACATCAAGATAAAGTCTGTTACATCTTGCTGACGTCTCCTGATGTCAAAATAGGTCAAGTTGCCTTCAGGGAGCAGTGCACAGGGTAGGTGTGAAAATTTGGAGAGATAGACTTCTGTCCTATATAACCTGTGGATTGACCATGGTTAGCAAATTATTGCAGGCTATTCCCAGCTACTACAGAGACACCCAGCATCTAGTCGAAATAGGGATTTCCCACTCATTCTATATAAAGTAATATACTTTGTATGTTCACTCGATGGCGCTTTAGCAATGTACATTGTTCTTTAAACCAGCAATGCTGCATGATTGTAATGATCAGAAACCCTGTCAATTGCCCACAAATTCAAGAACAAACCAAAATAAGAATTTTCCTGAAAGAGATTCAGATAGATTCAGAATCAAATATTTTTTATGCGACCAAAATTTCACAAACAATTAACTCAGAATACAATTTATATAATGTCACATCAGTTGTGGTCAAGGAGGCAGTGAGAAGTTGAATTTACAACGCTGTCATCACTGCCTCCTTTTTGAGAGTAGGGAAGAGCAGGGCACCATGAGCCAGGGGGTACCATGAACCATGGCCCCTACAAAAAAAAACCGGCATAATGATAGAACTGCTCGATAGGAAGACCATATATTCTTTTAGTAGTGTAGAACTGGCTAGGGTAGCAATCATAATCTTTCTTTTCAATGTAGGACCAAGAATTGAAAAAAATACTTTTGACCAGTGAATTTGAGTGAAAAGTAAACAAATTGGGTGGTGGAAATTTTACTTCTAACCATTTCCGGCATCTTCATGAAACTTAGTCTTCTTAGAGAAGGTAAAGCATGTGCTAGGATGATGTCATAACATTGATACTACATATGATAAACTGGAAAATGGTGATATGCACTAATAAATGAAATTTACAAATGGGGCACCATGAGCCACTTGGAGATAGGGCACCATGAGCCATTTTCTATAAAGTTTTAATGTACAATTTAGCTGAATTGTAACAACAACTCTACTGCTGTAAGTCCGTCCAGAATAATAGTGCAAGACATCAGCAGCTGTTTAGGACACATTTGTGCTATTTCATAAAAAAATATGTAAAATCCATCTGATCCATATTGTGGTGTATGCCAAGGGAAAATTTTACAAGTTACAAGTTTACAAGTTACAAGTTTATTTTGGAATCCAAATTCAGCATAAGCTGTTTAGGCTTGGAGCCACACTAACAATGAATACATGGTAACAAATAAATAATGGTACAGTATAAATATAAATAGGTATAAAATTATAAAAACATTTAAGAGTATTTAAAATCATGATATAAAAGCAGCAGGTACGTATACGATTCTACCTTAAAAACGAATGTCATGCAATATTAAAACCTCAAGTGTGAAATCAGTGTCTTTTTAAATGTATAAAAGTTTGTATGGTTTTTCACATCTTGTGGCAAATCATTCCATACAATAGCACCAGTCCTTTTAAGAGAGTTCTTATGGCAGTTAATTCTATGTATATTTTCAAGTAAAACATCTGGTTTATGAGGTATCATAGACTGGCCTGATTTCTGAAATATGTGAATGGTACGAGCAAAACTCGGGAACCCATCTATTTAGCATATTTCAGGCACCTCCTAATTTGCATAACAAAATGGCCGCCAAATTAGCTATTTTTGATCGTTTCAAAACCATAACCTTCAATATCTTACGGTTTAGGAAAGCAAAAAAAGGCAAGCTGAGAGGCTCAATCCATGTTATGAAGAGCAGGGAATAACACACACCATTTTTAAATCAATAATACAAGGTTGATGGTCATTAATATGCTAATTGGTAGCCGCCATTAAACAAAAATGCCTTTTTTTCAATAACTTCCTTACTAATCAAGCAAATTAAATAAATTAAAGTTCTATGCCAATGTTTTAAGGGCCAAGGAAGATGATGAAACCATCTATTAAGTCATAACACTCATCCAATATTAATTATGGAAGAATAGTGGTCATTAGTATGCTAATCAGCGATGTAACATTACAGAAAAGAACAATCTTCTTAGTATCTTCTCTGACAATCTAGCAAACTTGACAAATTAAAGTTCTATACCAATGTTTTAAGAGTCATTTGAGATAATGAACTTATTTAAAAAGTCACAACATTCATCAAATATTAATTACCGAAAATAATAGTCGTTAGTGTGCCAATTAGTGATGCCACATTTCAGAAAGGAACAGACTTTTTTGTATCTTCCGTACTAATCCAGCAAACTTTACCAACTAATGTTCTATTATACCAACTTTTTATTGGTCAATGAAGATGATGAACTAATTCATAAAGTGATGACACTCATCAAATATTAATTATGGAAAAATAATAGTCATTAGTATGCTAATTAGCAATGAAATATTACAAAAAAAAATTTTTTCATATCCTCTCTGCTAATCCAGTATACTTTACAAATAAAAGTTCAGTACCAAAGCTTAAAGAGTCAAAGGATGATGAATTTATTTATAAAGTCATGGCATTCATAAAATATTAATTATGCAAGAATAATCGTCTTCAGTATATACTAATTAGCAATGCCTTATTATAGACAAAATATGTTTTTCTTAATGAGTCTTCCTTACTCATCCAACACATTTTGCTCCATACCACTGTTTTAAGGGTCAATGAACTCATTCATGAAGTCATGCAAAATATATATTAATAAAGCAAAAATAATAGTAGTATTTGTGTGATTATTAGCGAAGCCATATATGCCCATATTTGTAAAAAAAGGTGTTTCTTCTGAATTTTCAGAGACTGAATGCATGGCAGCATATGCCTTGCCTTGAAATTCAGCAAAGGTTACACCATGTCATCCTGACTGTGTCAAGATGTCATCATATGCATTATTGGAAGATCCCTCAACTCAGAAATGAAGTCATCTTTCTTCTCCCAATACGCAAAATATATTCTGAGGCAATCCTGTCACCCCTTCTATCATATAACTGCTACTTTTCCCTTACGACCAGTAAGGCCTACATGAAGAGCAGATTAAGATAGAGTAATAATTTTTCTAATTTAAAAAAATGGCAAAGAAATGTGTGCATGGAACATTGGTAGTGAGAGAGATAGGTAGGGACGGTCTGGAAAAATTGGAGTTATTCTAAAAGGACCAATTGACAGAGACAACTGAAGGACGTGGGAGAGGAGGGATCCAAGAGAAACTGGGAGCAAGCAGGGAAGGAGTAGGCAATTATATAAGCTAGGAGTAGGCAGAGAGTGATGGAAGAACCACTCTAGAGGAGGAGGCAAGAGCTAGGGGAAGCAGACAAAAGAGGGCAAAGCCGACAGGTAGGAGGAAATGCAGGGAGGAGGAAACCAATATCAGCAATGAGCTAAGAAGTAGACAGCGAAGGGGGGGCCGATGAGCTATTGGGTAGTAAGGCAAGAGTTAGGCAGGAGGCAGAGGAGAATGTAAATATGGTGTAGGCAAAGAAAGATAAGCAGAGAGGTAGGAACAATTTTATGAGGCAAGAGCTGTTGAACTGGGGCAGTAACCTGGGAGGGGGCTGCATGGAAGAAGACATAGGTCAGAGAGAGGAAAGAAGAGCTGTTGCAGAGGCAAGAGCTAGGAGGAGGCAGTCAGGTAGGAGACAGGAGCTATCAGGCAGGAGGGGAGAGCTGGGAAGGAGGAGGAAAGGGAGAATATGGAGATAGGGGTCACTGGAAAGAATGGAGAATGCGAATGAAGGAGGCAAGAGCTAGAGATGATGGTTCAGACCCCACTATATAGCCATATCTAAAAGTCATCACAGTAATAATTTGCATAATTTCCATTTAACATGGGTATGGTGTGCAAATTTCACTGAATTGGACACTACATAAAATGATAATATAACATATATCTACAGTGATTCCTTTTCTTTTATGTGGGAATTATTGTTTCAGATTGCTTAGAAGTCATCTTGGGCCATCACAGGACACTGTTGAATTCTGAGAGCTCCTGCCTAATTTTGCTCCCCCAAAACAGAATTCCAGCAAACTAAACAAACAAATTTAGGTCAGACATCAATGATATTATTATGTTATGAATGAGTTCATGATTTACCTTGACCATTGAAGTATTGCAGCATAATAAGAAGGGAGATACAAGCTCTTTTTTTTCTCGGTCATATGCTGCTAATATACTGTACTACTGACTACAGGTCTTGCATAACTATTATCAGATGAGTGTAATGACTTTATCATTGACTTCTTCATTGACCCTTAAAATATTGGGTACCAGTATATAACTTTATTTTGTAAAGTTTGCAGGATTAGCAGCTTCGTTATAATGAAAACTATTCTTTTCTGAAAATGTCATCGCTAATTAGCATACTAATGACTATTATTTTTCCATAGGTAATATTTGATGAGTGCTCATTATCTTCATTGACTCTTAAAGCATCAGTAAAGAACTTTACTTTATAAAGTTTGCTGGATAAACAGAGAAGATATTCAGAAGCTTATTATTTTCTGTAATATTTTGTCACTAATTAGCATGCTAATGACCATAATTCTTGCATTATTAATATAGGATGAGTGTTATGACTTAATAAGCCTTTTTCTGAAAATCCCGCCAGTCTATCAGTTCATTACAGATGAATGAGAAGGATAATACATGTTTGTAAACAGCCCCCCATGCCATGGCTCATGGTGCCCCAAGGTCGGGGCACGATGAGCTGCTAGACTACATTTTTAAAAGACAATGTTTTGACTATTTAAGAATTAAGAATAATATGTAAATGCCAAAGCATGAAGACGGGACTGCCTTAAAACCCTTACTGGACTGAGCTGTTCCAGCTAAACAATCTCCCAGGACGATTGTGATGTCATCATCATGTCCAAATTTTAAAAGACAGACTCTAAATTGTAATTACCAAATTTTTTCTCGAAATTCATTTTTGTATTCAGGTTTGTTCCATAAAAAGTTTGGAAAAAAAAATTGGGACAAAGAAAAATAGGGTGGAAAGGTAATATTCGAAAATGTTTAAAAAATGTTACCTTTTTTATCTAAAAAAATTTTTTTAGGGGGAATTTTTTTTTTATTCAAACATGATTTTTTGGGAAATATTTTTTTTCAAACATTTTTGATAATTTTTTTTTTTCGAACATTTTTGGTAATTTTTTGCTTTCAAACATTTTGTAATGGTGATTTTTAGTGGTTTTTTTTCGAACATTTTTGGAAACTTTTTATTTTGAACATTTTACAGTAATTTTTTTTTTTCGAACATTTTCAGTAATTTCGTAATTTTCCAAACATATTTGGTAATTTTTTTGATTTGGAAAATTTTTTCCAGCATTTTTGACAATTTTTTTTTTTTTTTTCGAACATTTTCGGTAATTTTTTTTTTCAAACATTTTACGGTAATTTTTTTTCGAACATTTTTGTTAATTTTTTTTTTCCGAACATTTACGGTAGTCACGTGTGATGAGAAAAAAGTGCCAGTATCATATTATGGGATGTCTGAATCACTTTTTTTGATTGAACCATCTGGCCGGTTCACTCCTCGCATGTTTGCCATAAGGGACGAGACACCTCACTTCGCTCGGTGAGCCGGTGGCTCTGTCCCGTCTATAATGTAACAACACTGGATATTGTAGCCAATAGGTGTTGCTATGATTATATATAGCAGCCAGCTATTTACCATTGAAACTTTAGGCTCAGGAGCTTAATTTTGGAAAAGCGGCTCATGGTGCCCCGCTCTCCCCTACATCAATTTATGACATTTTATAACGACATATTTTAGTTGAATTGAAAAAAAAACAAAAACATGGAAGGGCATTGGAAGGCACTTAACTTTGTTGACTATTCTCCCTTAAACTTGATTGTTCTCTTTTTTTTAAAGGGAGGCCTGCCAACTACTGAAGAGATGTGCCTGGCCTATATATGGCACTACCCCAAGAGGGCCTTTTCAAGATGCCTGGGAAATCCAGTATTTTATCAATATCTACAGTTTATCGACCCAACTATTGAGTAAGTATATTCATAAATGCACATTTTAGGCATTGATGGGAGTTGGTTTGAAGATTATTTGCAACAGTGCAGCATCCAGTGCCATCTATAAGTCATACAATTGGCTCCTGATGTCACATGATGTTAGACTGACATCAGGTTAACATCTGTGTCATGTCACACCAACCCTTCCTCCCACCATGAGCAAAAAGAAGGGACACTTGACCTAAATAAATAATAAGTCCAGAGCAACTGGATATCTCAATAAAATTGATGTAGAACATTGTGAAAGCCAACATTCCTTTGAATGGCATACTCTAAAAGATATTAGAGATAGTAAGAAATTTAATAAAACTTTTGTAAAATACAAGTTGGATCAAGTTATGAATTAGAAGTTATGTTCGAATTTTCCATATCTATAGCATAGTCTATGATAGTGTCCTATATATATAGAGAATTTTTGGTTGTGACTGCACTTGACTTGAGCCTAGGCAGCAACCGCGGCTAGGGACCGAGCAAGAAGTTGTCACAGCCAATTTCTTATATTTTGTATATATATATTTTTTTTTTTTTTTGTCGCAGATTGTATGAGTGTTAGTCGTTTACCAGTCCCAGAGTCAAACATCTTTGAGGGAAACCCCCTTGGATTCCCAAGCTGGAAGTGTGCATTTTCTGCTCTTATAGCCAGTAGAGGAATTGATCCTTCTGATAGGATTTATTATCTTAAACTTTTCTTGGGTGATGAGGCCTTAAAAAAGTGTCACTATTACAGCAGGTCTGTAAGTGGAACAGGGCGAAGTCAGGCCATAGTTGATATCACAGGTTTATTCTCAATTCTCAGGTTAACATTCTCATCAAAGTAATTCTCATGTAACCATAGAAACCGTGTAAACCATGTAAACCGTCTAAACCGTGACACTGCAATAGAAATAAACCACTATTACCAGATATCCTAAGCTAAGTTACTATAAACTAAATTTAAATACACACAAATGACAAATACAATGTATAAGAAATTAAATACCTTTTTTCTGGCCTGTCTATCTTAAATCATGTCTGTTGCTCTAATGAATCTAGAGGAAGCCAGCTCAACACTATGGGTTTTCACAGTTATTGAAACCACAAACTGATACATTAACTCAAGTGACCAACAGATCTAAACAAAGTCTTTGATAGTTTTCAAACAATGAAACATTTGTACAGAGTATGCTATTCAAAGGAATGTTGGCTTTAAGATGCCTTAAAATGTGTCAAATGCTTCTTGTTGATACCTACACCTGACTCCTATCAGGAAGCTATGAATCTACTTGAATCTAGGTATTGTGACATGTTTTCAGTAGCACAAGCTTTCAAAGCACAAATTCAATCTTGGCCCAAAGTAGGCAATAGAAATTCAGCTGCACTCAGAGAGTTCAGTGATTTCTTAAGACAGTGTTGTGTTGCTGCCAGATTTAATCCAAACCATGGAGTTTTGGATGATGAGAGTCAGAACCAATTGATGTTGGGTAAACTTCCTGATTGGCTTGTCACCAGGTGGAGTAGGCATGTTTTTAACTTCAAAGAGAACTCTCAAATGTACCCCCCCTTTCAGTGACTTTGTGTGCTTTCTCAGTAAGGAAGCAGACATAGCATGTGACCCGGTCACTTCATCTGTGAGTAAACTAGCCACTGGTTCGTCAAATGATAAAGGTGTCAAGACTTTTGGTGACAAAGGTACTAGGACTTGCAATGCAATTCAAAGCCTATATTGTGTTTACTGTTGGAAAAAGAATCATTCTCTTGAAAGGTGTTTAAGCCTCCAAAGCTAGGTTAAAGATGAAAAACGCAAGTACATTCAAGAAAGTGGTTTGTGTTTTGGGTGTTTGCAGACTGGGCATATTGCCAAGAGCTGCAGAAACAGGTTAAAATGTGACAATTGTGGGAACAAGCATCCTACGGTGCTCCATAATGGTCTGAGTGAGGCTAATGATGATCAGACGAAGCCTAAGAGTCAGTCTACTAAGGGAGCTACAACAGCTGAAAGCAAGGGAGAAAAGCAGGTGAGCAAACGTTTTTCTCTTTGTACTAATGATCGAGAAATATGTCATAGGAGTACTATGGTTGTACCTGTGTATGTTAGTCGTCAAGACAGTTCCAGAAGTGTACTAACATATGCATTGTTGGACACTCAATCTGACACTTCTTTTATTAGCAATGATCTTTGTGAAAAACTTGATGTTCAAGATACTGATACTCAGTTGTGTCTGTCTACTATGATGGCTGAGAATGGTGTAATGCACTGTAAGAGAATTGAAGGCCTCAGTGTTCAGTCTTATGACAGAGGTGTAAGGATTCCTCTGCTCAGTCTCTTTACCCACAGTGGGATACCCAGTAATGAGGATTGTATTCCTACTGCATCTATAGCAGACAGGTGGCCTTATTTGGAACCTATGGTAAGACATTTGATGCCCAAAAGTAATTGTGGTGTCGGTCTTCTAATTGGATCAAATTGTCCTAGGGCATTGACCCCAACAGAGGTTACACCCCCAGCAGATGGAGGTCCGTTTGCCCAGAAAACGGAGCTAGGTTGGGGAGTGGTAGGCCCGATTGGTGAGCCATGTAAATCTAACAGTTGTCATTCATTTAACACAAACAGTCATACTGTATTGCGTACAACGTCGAAAGAGATGTTCAGTCCTGAAGATATTGTTAACTTTTTCAGGAGAGAAGAAACTGGAGAAATTTCTGGAAAGGGTCTCTCGTCGGATGATCGGAAATTCTTCTCAGTGATGACTCAGGGAATACGGAAGTGTGAGGATGGACAGTATGAGATGCCGCTACCTTTGAGGAACAAAGGAGAGAATCTTCTAGACAACAGAGTTATGGCAGTGGAGCGTCTCAAGTCTCTTCAGAAGAAATGTCAGCGTGATCCTGATTATCATCACCAATATGTCAAGTTCATGGACAACTTGTTCAACAGTGGATATGCTGAGAGGGTCCCATCTGAAGAGTTAGATATGCCTGCATACTATCTTCCTCATCATGGAGTGCAACATCCTGCAAAACCAGGTAAAATCAGGACTGTAATGGATGCGAGTGCTAAATTTCGAGGCCAGTCACTCAATAGTAATATTTTACCTGGGCCTGATTTGCTGATGGTAGGGTGAAGTTTCACAAATTTGGAGAAGTTCCTGAAGCATTATCACTGGACGTTCTTGTGGATTCTTGGAATGATGTTGACTTCAGTAAAGACCCTATGCCGCCTGAGTTACTATCTTCGAGATGGCTGAGTGAGCTACCTTTCTTTGAAAATTCTGAGGTGCCTGGATGTAGCAAACCTTGTGAAAGTGAAGAGATTCGTCCAACAGAAGCATATCATATATCTGATGTTGGAGGTGCAGTTCCTGTAGGAAACGGTCAGTATTCAGTTCTTCAGCTTGTTGATTTGGTTGATGATGAAGGTTTGAGAACATTAATGCATGAAACAGCAAATGTAGTTAACAGCAGGCCTTTGACTGTAAATACACTGAATGATCCAACCTCTGTCTTACCTCTTTGTCCAGATCATTTGCTTACAATGAAGTCTGGTGTTGTACTTGCTCCACCAGGAGAATTCTCTAGTTCTGATGGGTACAGCAGGAAACATTGGAAAAGAGTCCAATATCTTGCAAATCTCTTTTGGGAAAGGTGGAACAAGGAATATGTGTTGCCACTGCAGGAGAGAGACAAGTGGTTAAAGTCTAAAAGAAACCTGCAAATTGGTGATATTTGTCTTCTTCTTGATGACAATCTTCCTAGGAATCATATCAGTGGAAAGTGGCTAAGGTCACAGAGGTATACCCTAGTGTTGATGATCTTGTCAGGAAGGTCAAAGTTCAGCTTGGTGACCTCAGTCTCACTGCTTCTGGTAAACGGACTAAGGCTCTTAGTTTTCTTGAAAGACCAGTACAAAAATTGCTACTGCTTTTGGAAACTGAAGAAAATTGAGTTTACTTCAGAGTGTACAATGTTGTGTAGAATTTTGTTTCATTTCATTTTCTTCATTTATTTGTGAGATAACTTAAATTTATTGAGTTAGTCATTTATTTGAAAATTCAACTGTTCATTTGTATGACATTGTGTCTTATAAATTTAAAATGTATAGAATTGTCTATGATCTAAACTGGATCATTGGATCCAGGTTTAGTGGGGAGTGTGAAAGCCAACATTCCTTTGAATAGCATACTCTGTACAAATGTTTCATTGTTTGAAAACTGTCAAAGACTTTGTTTAGATCTGTTGGTCACTTGAGTTAATGTATCAGTTTGTGGTTTCAATAACTGTGAAAACCCATAGTGTTGAGCTGGCTTCCTCTAGATTCATTAGAGCAACAGACATGATTTGAGATAGACAGGCTAGAAAAAAGAAATTCTTTAAAAAAGGAATTGTAGGGACCTGAGGTTTCTTCAAACACATATTTTGTTTTCCAAATATTCAAATGATGATTTATGTATGTGTAGTTGCATCTATACCTCCAATGTACCACTGTGAGTGGGTGATTTAACAAACCTAATACATGTTACATCATGATTAGGCATGCCTAATTACAGGTGTTATTAACATAGACAGCAAACCAAGCAATGAGAAGCCCTTTTAAATTCTTTGTCATGAACATGAAATTTCTATTTCCATTACAACACACTAATTGTGGCTTGCATAATATTTGGATTATTACACTTTTAGACTGACCAGTTTGTGAGAAGTTGAATATCTAATGTTCTCATACAGTGTTTTCTTTTATCACTTGTCTTATGTCGTCTCAAATGTTTATACACTTAGGCTATATAATTTTTTGAAGGAAATCTCTATGGGATAATATTATGCTCCAGGTGTGCTTTGGATATGGTCCCCAATCACTCAACCATGACAGCTCCCAAGGTCATGCAGTGAAGGAGCTACTGAGCATAAAGAGGGGCAAATATATACTTGATTTGTAAATTGTAGTCACAGTTACCTTTGCTGTAGCTTGAGTATCCTCCTAATATTGGAGGTAAATTTGGAGGGTACTCCGGTCTGCTATAGGGAAAGTATATCTGCAAGGCCAACTTCCTAGTGGCCCCCTCCAGAAACTCAAGAAGCTCCACCACTGCAGTACACATAAATTGATTACAAATAGCACTTGGCTGATTATTTTTGCCCCTTTAGTTAGGGACCTCCACTGTAAAATCTTTCCTCATTTGGAGCTTATAACACAGATCTGAGATGGTCCCTACAAAAAGGTATTTAATTTCTTATACATTGTATTTGTCATTTGTGTGTATTTAAATTTAGTTTATAGTAACTTAGCTTAGGATATCTGGTAATAGTGGTTTATTTCTATTGCAGTGTCACGGTTTAGACGGTTTACATGGTTTACACGGTTTCTATGGTTACATGAGAATTACTTTGATGAGAATGTTAACCTGAGAATTGAGAATAAACCTGTGATATCAACTATGGCCTGGTGTCATCTGATGTCACAAACACCATCCTGATGTCAATTTTATGTTATATGACATCAGATGCCTACTGGGAATGTCAATAAAATTGTGCTATTTTAAAACATTTTTCAGAGGGGACGAAAACGGAGTAGGTTTCCGGCACAAATATTTCGAGTTCAACGTCACAGCACCGGAAGAATTTGCTTATAAGGACTTCAGAGAGATCATGGCTTCAGTTGATTGGAATGACCCAACATGGAGGCAGAAATACCAAGATAACATAATGAAGACCGACACACCAATGTTTCTAGAATGCACCAACGGCTATCCTGAGTTCCTCCTTGAGGTATTTGTGGAAAATGCACTCTAAACAATTTCAGACAAAATTGGTTTTTTAGATTCAAAATGGTTTTTTAAAAAGCCAATTTTGTCCTGACATTTTTTAGAGTATATAAAACTTTTGAAATATAAATACCGTAAAACGGGTAAAGTTGGGAATCTGGGGGAAAGTTGACGGGCTATTTTAACCCACTTAATGGCAGAAATGCCAACTCTCCTCACTGACACAGGTGGCAAATTCGCCAAAGAAACCTTTGTCATTGAGAAAAGTAGGCATTTCATCCATTAAGTCGGTTAAAATAGCCGGCCAACTTTCCCCCGGATTGCCAACTTTACCCCGTTTTAGGGTATTGCTACTTTATCTATGTTTACTGTATGAATTATTAACATAGCCAACTTGTGACATATTATGATACTATCAAGTTGGGAACTGCCAGGGTTTTTAAAACCACAGGCACCAGCCTTCAAATGTATATCTTGAAATGAATACCAGTATGTAAACAAGGCGTTGCACTTCTTAACTCAGAAGCCCAGGATGATAACAGTCACTCTCTGATTGGCTGATCAGATGGCAGAGGTCAGAAAACAGTTATGGCCAATGCATTGCACCCTTCATGAATTTCCCCATTCTTGCATATATGCTGAATTATTTTTCTGTCAAAATTTTAATGCTGTTAGTTGTCTGAAGAATAGCGCTAGAGAAATTTCATGATTTGTATGATTTATCTACAGAACAGAAACAAAGATGACCATTTTCGTTAAGAATCTCTGGAAATCACATCCAGGCCCGTGTTGGCTGCTCGGGTAGCAGTAGTCAGCTTCTGTTTAGAGCTCCACCTAGTGATATTGTAATGAACTCGAAATTGCCATTTTTAACATGTGAGAATGATAGTGCCTCTTGACTGGCATTCAGTTGTCCATATCAGTACTTACAGTAACAATGGTGCAGTAAGAAGTTTATGCTATTTTCTGCAATTAATTTTACATCAACATTTTTTAAATATAGTTATATATACTCCCAGCAGCATACGCATGAGGTCTTTGCCATGACTGCTTCTTCTCCGGATATTCAGAATTAAAAATGGCCGTTAATAACATAAAGGTATTCGACAGTGTATTTTAACTGTATTAGCAATGTTGTTACTTTGCACTGCTGTCTTTTTGTGGGGCAGTCATATCCCTCCCATTGAAATAACATAGGGCTTCTGTTTCACTTGCTTATCAAAGACTTTGACCCAGACCTAACTCAGAGTGCAGAAAAGAAAATTGGCAGCCATCATCATCCCACAATTTACAAATATTGGCGTTTATGACCCGATATGTTTTCCTCTCATCGAATGAGAATTTATGCTTCCACACGCAGTTTGGTAGAGGATTTTTAGCATTGATTCAATGGCACGATATCATACATTTCACTTATTTACAGGCAGCATTGTTAGTGAAGAGGGAACAATAGCAAGAAAAGATGTGTTTATGTGAAGCGATGATAGGGGATTCTAGATAAATAGATAGGTAGATAAGTAGATGGATACATGTTTGTTTTCACTTCTGTAGCTATTTTATCTGTATTTGGAAAATACAGGCTGAAAAAACATTTTCCATTAACTTTCTTGTTCATTGAATTAGAAAGTAGAGGGTATTTTGGACAGGGTTGCATGATTTAAATCATTTGATTTAAATCACTTGATTTAAATCATGATTTAAATCAGTGATTTTAATCAATGATTTTTATTGAAAATCACCATATGTTAGAAAACTGCAAATAGTTCGCGTATAAATGATATAATGGATCAGTTGACGCCTTCACACTTGAATTGGTAAGGAATCACTGCTACAATGGAGATACCAGGGTGGTTTTTGGCTTACTTTAATCCAGTTTAAGATGCAATTCAATATCTCCTCTGTCATGCACCAAATTCCTAATCTCGTGCCAAAAGTAGCACTCACTAAACAAGAAAACAACAATAACAAACAATAGTAATTATAAAATACTGATTCTGTGGTCATTGTTAGTAATTTCAATCATTCATTTGCTCCAAAGTATGATATTCTACGGAAAATTGTGCCTTTGAGTCGGATCAAACCCTGTTAAGTCTCTTTTGGAAGCCAATTAAAACCTTTCCTATGTCACTGGTCATTCCTAGCAATAGTAGCTCCAATAAATAGACAAATTCCACTCTTGAATTGACTTAAAATGCTTATTCTGAGGACATTTGTTGCTGCTGAAAAAAAAAATATGAGCGATCTACAACTTCGAATTTCAACTTGATTACATGACTTTTGGGCATTGAAATAAATTTTTCCCATTCCAGAAGACCTACTTTAGATCAGTTTATCATTTATTATGACTTCAAGTTCCTTGAAAACCCTTGTATTTGAAAAAATACGACAGCTTGATTTAAATCTGATTTAAATCAAAAAAATCCGATTTAAATCAAATAAATCCGATTTTTTTGATTTAAATCGGATTTTTTCGCAACCCTGATTTTGGATGAATGCAATATAAACCTTGATTGTCAAACTTTTTTTCTTGCAGTGGCCAACTGTTGTCATGTCCCCAAACATTGAAAATGAATATGTGGCGCCGCCTGTGGAATGCTATGATATGTCGTCCGACGGTCACATCATCAAAGCTTCAATTTCGCTTTCATTTCTCTTGACCTTCTTTGTTTTGATTAATTGAGACTCGTTTTTGTCTATATATATACATATATATATATATATATATGTTGCATTGTAGTCTGTGGTACGCAATGTATTTTGGAAAATCATCAGAAATTTACATCTATATTTTTATAAATTGAGTGCTATAGTTTAGATTACGGATTGCTGTGAAATGATGGGAAGTGATGTATCCTGTATTGCCCTTTACCAGTGCAATGAGCATTAACAAATATAAAATGTGACGCATTGGGAAGTGCGGACGCTCCTCTGTTCTTTATTTTTTAATTTTTTTCATTGATGGTCACTTGACAAAGAAAATTATATTTTCCTAAAGTGGCCACCAGTCCCTGTTGCTATATAATTTGCTGTTATATGTATGATGATTCAATTTTGATATTAATATAGTACTACTGTGGTGAGACAAATAAAGTGATTCTGATTCTGATTGCAAAATGAAACACGGTTGTCTTAAATTTTTTCAAGCTACAAAAGATGTGCAACCCCAGAGGAAAAAAGAGTATAAAAGCAGTACAGCTTCTCAGCGAGGAAGTACAAAATCAGTACAAAAAGCAGTACGTAGACCCACGCTGCAAATGTACTCCGTAATACTGATTTTGTGCTTCTATGCAAATTGTGTACTGATTTTATACTTCTAGTGAACCAATTTGAATAATCACGTACTGCATATTTGCTCCTCTAACTTCTAAATGTCATTTGAACATTCCATGTACAGAATTTATACTTCTATGACTTAGGCTGCTTAGATTTAGTCACATGTGGGTCATGTTCTCTTCCAGAACTAGGGAAAATTTGCAGGTGTGTCCAGGTTTTTAATTACAATACATTGAATTACTGGCATAATTTCCATTGTATTAGATACAAATGTTTTACTATTAATATTGGCAAAAAGTACAAAACGGATATAAAATTGTTCCATGCAGCTTTCTTTTTTACTCTAGGCTTAACAAAACATGTAGTTATTCTAATTTCATTGATTTGGCTGAAGAACTGATATTATATGTCGCCTATAAAATTGGTGAAGCATTGATTTTTAGATACTTCAAATGTACTGCGTTTGTACTGCAAAATGCTTCCTGCTAGCATGCACAGCTAGTATGCTCCTTTTGTACTCCCTGCAAGGAAGTATTTTTTCAGCATATGGATTTGCATATTGGGAGTATAAATGGAGCATAATTAAAATCATTCGAGCGCTTCAAATTTGCTCCTTTTGTACTGTAAATACGCTGCGAAAATACTGCATTTGTACTGCGAAAGTACTGCATTTGTACTTCAAATGCAAAATTTGTGCGAAAAGGTCTCTGAATCATGCAAATGGTCATTAAGCAATGTACTTCTTTTGTGCTTCCAATGTACTCCAATAAAATATATGGGATATACTGATTTTGTACTGTTTCTGTGCTGCAAACGTACTCTTTTTTCCTCTGGGACCAGAGGCTAACAAGTGGTTATTTGGTCATTATAGGCCTAATTACAGTCTGATTCTGTCATGAGGTGCTCTAAGGTGTCATTATAAGAGCCTGTCTCTAGTTTAACACTAAATCACACAGTAAATCAGTGAAGAGCGGTAGCAACATGCAGCTATGCTGGACAGGTACAGTAACACTTTGAGAATACAAAACATATCTGGTTTCATCAACTTAACTGCTGTTCTAATACGACACACGGACTAATCAAACAACCAAGATTAATCTCCTGCGGAGACATAACCAGAACTGCAACTGGCCACACCAGGGAGTCCTGCAAAGATTGAAATGAAGGAAGTAAGATGTGATATTAAGCCTAGGCGTAGGAGACAGTAGCTCCTTCCCCCATAAACAAATTTGGGAAATGATATTTTTCTTGAGTTTTGGGTAGAACGTTTTACAAGGGAATTAATGATTTTTGGGCCAATTTGCGAATTGTTTTGGTCAGCCCCCCATCGAAAAATAAATTGCACATTGTCTAATCACCAAGACTGGGCCTATTTATTCATCATCCTATAACCAGGTGGGTCTGCTTGATCAATCTGGCAAATCAATCCGATTATCACCCACATAAACATATATTTAAATGCAGTTTAGGTACAGTTTAGACCAACAATATTATATTCCTACAAGAAAACATGTCTGTAATTTCAACGAGGGGCCACTAACCTTCCAAAGGGTTTTGGCCTAAAACTTACCTACACTCTTGATCAAAATGCTGGAATAATTTGGATTTTCAAGGTGTCAGGATTTTAAAGTTCTAAAATTGGTGATTGAATGTGTGGAATTGCAAAGATTTTTTCCTCAGACATTACATTTATGTATAAATGATATCATTAACCATTTTTAATTGCTAAGAATTATTTGAAAACTTTCTTTGGGTGACCCAGAAAAATTGATCATTTTTAGTAAAAAATTATCAAAAATTGCATAGTGGCTCAACAACACAGACATAAAATTTCAACATACGCAAAAAATGCCAACTTAATCTTGATGTGTACAACCAATAAACATAACAATATCATGTTGAATGTCACATTCATGACCTCAGCATTCACCTAACTTGACATGGAGTCCGCCAACCTGTTTTTTTTATTCTTTTTGACCGATATTGCCATTCTTCAGTGAAAATCACTTGGACCTGGGCCAGAGTAGTTGGCTGGACCTCCATCTTGTGTGCAGAATGGTCAAAGATGTCCCTATAATGTTATTTAGGTTCATATCAGGTGAAGTTGCCAATAACAGCAAATTCTCAATTTTCACGGTTTAGAAGGATTTGTGGCGCCCTACAAGCTTGGAAAATTTAGAAAATTGAAAATTTGACGTAATTGGCCACTACACCTGATATGAACCTAAACAACATTATAGGGACATCTTTAACCATTCTGCACAAAAGATGGAGGTCCGGCCAACTACTTTGGACCAGGTGCAGATGACTTTCACCAAAGAATGGCCATATTGGGAAAAAAGAAGCAAAAAACAGATTGGCGGTATGCATGTCAAGTCAAGTGAAGGCTGAGGTCACGAATGTGACATTCAACATGATATTGTTATGTTTATTGGTTGTACACATCAAGATTAAGTTGGCATTTATTGAGTATGTTGAAATTTTATGTCTGTGTTTTTGAGCCACTATGCGATTTTTGATGATTTTTTACTTAAAATTATCTTCTTTTTTTTTCGGGTCACCCCAAGAAAGTTTTCAAATTATTCTCAGCAACAAAAAATGGTTTTTGATATCATTTATACATAAATGTAATGTCTGAGGAAAAAATCTTTGCAATTCCACACATTCAATCACCAATTTTAGAACTTTGAAATCCTGACACCTTCAAAATCCAAATTATTCCAGTTTTTTTATCAAGAGTGTATGTACATCATATATATATGGCATATATCTAGGTCTACTATTTTACCTCACAGGCATCTGATAGCGATAGTGTGTGCTGCAATGCATCAGAGCTCAGTCCAAGCAGAACTTGTGATGTCATTATCCTGACAGCTTCTTCCTGTCTTCCATTTCCAGGTTATTTCGGGACTTTTTGTTGTTGATGTCCAAATAGGTTACGCGGAATACCATCAGTAGTCAACTTTCGAAGTGGATCAAGAATTTACACATAATTCATATTAACACAAAAAAATATGAGTAAATGATCTTAGCGCAGTATGTTGGTGTGATGTCTTGGCAAAGTTTTGGCAGACAAAACTTCATGCTTCACTAATTTTTTACCCTTCAAAACAAAATTGTTTGTCACAAGGTGCAAAATGGTCTGTAACACTAATAAACAATGGCGACCTTAATTGAAAACAGGTTATCATTCCTTTCGTAACTATGCAATAAACCAAGCATTGTTTTGTAAACTCAACTTTTGATTTGATTCACTCTTTTCAAAAATCTGTGTCTTTTCCAATGGATATGAACAATTTCACCAAGCGGGGGAGCTACCGGCTGGGGCATATTTCATCAAGTGACTAGAGAAAATTTGTTTTTCAATCATATTTAGTAGACAATTGAGGACTTCTTTTTTTAACATTTTCACAGTTTAGGTTCCTTCGGTCCAATTCGACATTGTTTGAGTGACCAAGGCTCTGAAATCACCACTCTATTTTAGCGCTGCTACAGTGTATTCACTAGTGTGACAAGTCATTTTGCACCTTGCTTCAAACAATCGTGTCTGGTGACCATCAAAGTCACTGAAGCCTAACAATCTCATTGAAGCACATTACCATGATATCAAAATTAACATTTCACGCAAAATTATGCAGCAACAACAACTGATGTCAGCATTGCTACGATGTAAATTCTTGATCCACTTCGAAAGTTGACTACTGTATATATATGATGGTGAAAGTTTTGTGGAACATATTGTGGGAAATATTCATACACACAGTACTAGGTACCTCAATACTACGTCATGTGTGTAATAGGCCTATATGATATTTTGATGGGAAACCTAAAATTTGAGCATATTTTTAACAAAAAGTAGTTATTCAAATAAAAATATTCTTTATATTTTCCAAGTTTAGTTTATATGTAATTAGGCATCCCAGTCTAAAAAAACATTGACAATAGCACTTCTCTTTTGATACACCGTAAATAAGAGTCCTTAGTAGAGCTTTTTTTTACTGAAAATATATTTTTGTAATAATTTTAATAAATTGTTTGTCTCAGAGGCTGTACATGTGTAGAGCGTAGAATACTGTAGGTATTACAAATGCAGTCAGCTAGTATGTATTAAAAATAAGTGTAAATGCAAGCTTGGAATGTTATATATGCTTAAGTGTTGGAGTATTAAACGAGCAACTTCCTGCAAGATACATGTATAGCTTTGCTTCTGACAGGGTCACCTCATCCGAAAGCAAATACACTATAGGCTATCATCTGCAGTTGACACATAAAACGTGACTAAAGCAGCTCTTTGGCTTATTTAGGGACCAGACAATACATCAAGTGCCTTATGTCAGTTTGCCTTTGTTTCACCCTATGGAGAAGATGCCCAAGATTTCACCTAAACTGTCCTACAGTAGATACCTTGAGAGATATAATATTGAAGATAACATAAAAAGAACAAAATAAGCTTTTTGCATCATTATACTTGTTGAGGAGACATTTATAGTTAACTCCCAGTGGGCATTGTGATGTCAGTCTGGTGTTGTATTTTGGTTATTTTAGGTCGTTACTGACCGTGACTTAAATGTAATGTCATTGTGATGTTATTATTTCCTCACATACAGAAGGGCAATTCCGTAAAGTCTGATTCATAGATTTGACACTTTAGCAGCTTGTGTAGCCCTACCATTACACTTCAACTATTTCATTGTTAAACAGCGATGAGGGCAGGTAATAGGGGTATCACACAAACCACCAACCAAAGCTCCAAGTGTAACAGGAGCTTAGCTACAAAGCAAATATCATGATGTCGGACATACATCACACAATGTACGTCCGACACCATGATATTTTGCCATAGCTCGACTCCTGTTACACATGAAGGTTTGGTTGATGCCTTGGATACCTTGACTGATACCCCTATTACCTGCCCTCAATGTCAGTATGACTCATTGACTTATCCTCATTGACTGATCTTCTATTGACATCAGACTGAGGTCTGAAAGGGACCTCACGTTAATGCCAAGGAATTATGTCACATAAACGTTGTCCTTCAGCCAGGTTTTTGACTGACCTTCTACTGATGTCATACTTAGATCAGATGCCCATCTTAGTGTAACTTCAATATGAAAGTGCATTCATGGCAGATTTTGACGTCCACAAAAGGTAATAATTCATCAAATCCGGCTTCAGAATGATGTCATATTGACGCATGTTACCTACTGGGCTGGAGCATCTACATTGGTAATTAACACTACTGTAATTTTTTGTGCAGCTGTCCATCAGAGAGAAAATGTCATTTCAATATAGGAGCTCTTTTTCCACCAAAAAATTACTTATAAAACAAATGTGTTATTCAGATTTAGTCTAGTTTATCATAAACAGATTTGTGAAATACTATTATGGTTGATTTAAATTCATGACCTTTTTGTCGGGATGATCTAAGTAACTGAAAGTAATCTTACTTCCCTGCGGCTATTTTGACTCAATTTGATGTCAGGGCAATCAAGCTGACGTCCCAGATGTCATCCTGATGTCAGTTAAACATAATGTGATGTCATCCTGACATCAGTTAAACATAAGGTGACATCATCCTGATGTCAGTTAAACATAATGTGATGTCATCCTTACGTCAGTTAAACATAATGTGATGTCATCCTGACATCAGTTAAACATAATGTGATGTCATCCTGATGTCAGTTAAACATAATGTAATGTCATCCTGATGTCAGTTAAACATAATGTGATGTCATCCTGATGTCAGTTAAACATAATGTGATGTCATCCTGGTGTCAGTTAAACATGATGTGATGTCATCCTGACATCAGTTAAACATGATGTCATGTCATTCTGATGTCAGCTAAGCATAATGTGACATCATCCTGATGTCAGTTAAACATAAGGTGACATCATCCTGACGTCAGTTAAACATAATGTGATGTCATCCTGACATCAGTTAAACATAATGTGATGTCATCCTGATGTCAGTTAAACATAATGTGATGTCATCCTGATGTCAGTTAAGCATAATGTGATGTCCTGATTTCAGTTAAACATAATGTGATGTCATCCTGGTGTCAGTTAAACATAATGTGATGTCATCCTGACATCAGTTAAACATGATGTCATGTCATTCTGATGTCAGTTAAACATAACGTGATGTCAGTTGCACTGGGTGCATCAATTACTTACCTTGCTTTCATAAGTATTTTTTACCGTAACTAGATACTTTCTTTTAATAACTAGCTACTTTAACTTCTAACTAAATCAACACTGATAATGTACATTTATAAATGAGATAATTCTTGTAATTGATAATTCTGAAATACCTTGTATTGGTCTTTATAATTAAGATGCTACAGATCTGTACAAAGCAGTCTGCAGGTTTCTCCAATTACCCTAATTGAGCTCAAGATTGCAACAAGAGACTTCTTTAAGCATCATCTTCCATATCAACAAACCTTTGAGACACCAATTACAGAGACATGTGAAGAAGACAGCTTGAGTGTATCATTAGATCTCGACTCGGAGTCTCAAACTTGGGGAAAAAGGAGATTGTGATGCTTTGATTTTGATATCAATAATGGACAGATTTGCATAAATTTGTACCGGTACACTGTTTTAAATGCCAACTTTGGCCTATAGACTTATAGTAGTATGGAAAAATTATAGTGATGCCATTCGGCTTTTCAGGGGTGCCAGAACGAACAGCGGGCAGCAGGGACGGTCAGACAAGGACGGACAAATCATATTACAGATTCATTTAGTATGAGTTTCTCTGGCAAGTTTTTTCAGGTTCCAAGCAGCATTTTCAGCTTGCCAAATTGGTTCATAAGCAATAGTACATCCTCCAAATCTATATGTGGAACGTAGAAAGCTGTCAAAATGTAATATTTTGCTTTGGTGACCAGCTTTGTTCAGAAAGCAGATAAGGTTAACACCTCCTGGGGAAAGACTAACACTCACTACCACCACCAGACCCATCATTTGTTTTGAAGCACCTTTTCATGACATTCAAATTTGTTTTATGCCATGTAATTCAGTCTCTCAACCAATCAGATGAATTATACTTGCTACGTTTTGCTATCCTGTTGCAGAAACTCATACTTGTTGAAATTGTTGTAATATAATTATTGGCATGTGGGATTTAAATAGAGAGTAATGATGATTTTGACTTTTTGTGCCTAAACTAAAGTGTAATAATATATTTTCTTTAAGATTAAAAAGGCACACCTTGTTCCCCATGGACAATTTTTTGATTCCGAAATAAATTGCATTTTTCACAGACAATAATTATGGATTTATGTAAGAAGAAATCTGTTTCAAATGCATCCAAGTATATCAAAATTGGTTAGTCTATGGGAGAAGTGTTCTTATTGACTAAAAAACAATTTCTAGCTTCTTTTTTTCACTTAGGATGGAAAATTCTCTTATCTTCCATACAAATTTTCCACAATAGAGCTATTATGAATAGACCATGAAAACCATGTTAAAGTACAGTGCAATCCAAAATTAAGTACAACTACCCATGCAGGAAGGTACAATCATCCACTACTTTACCCTTTCAAACCTTTGAGCTACCCCAGAATCACTTCCTACCTTTACCTACTTTGAACTACCATTTTAAAGTACATTAAATTTACATTTTACCAACACCAATTCAAACTCTATCTCCCCCATTGTGTTTGATTTCTTTGATATTGTGCCCCTTTGCTAATTGCAACCACATAACTACTGCTGTCTGAAGTATAGAGTAAGGAATAAGGTTGTGGTACAGAGTCAAAGGTAGTTGTAAGGAGGTTTGGAGTCGAGACACTGGAGAGGAAAAAGGAGGGCAAAATAGGTAAACAGAGGACTCAGGACTTCTGACAGAAAATGTTCTTACTTGCCATTCAGTATGGTGAGCGCCGGTGAGCAGATTTATCTGGAATGGGTGCTATATAAAATCATACTGTATTATTATTATATTATTATATCATTATTACTTTATTTGAGTTGTACTGTACAAATTCAGATCTTAACTGTGAACAACATCTGAACATGGCCTTTGTTCTGGACATAACAGAATTTGGTAAGTCATCAAAAGACGCAAGTACAAATTCCCACTATCTATGCTGTGGAGCTTCTCATATTTGTCATGCTTGGATCAAAGCTGGAACATGACCTCACCAAAGGGAGACCAGCTAATCACCGGAGGAATATGGTACATGACATCACGTTCCAACAAGTATGAAAAAAAAATCGATTATCCTTACTCTTTGCATGGAGAATAAGATATTTGACAAAAATGTGGTATCCTTGTGTCACCTGTTAACAAGTTTCTGGTGACATCATCTATCTTTGTGTCAATACTGCAGACTTGATGACATCATAATTGCATCATTACAAGAAGTAGAAGAAAATGGCTCCCAAAAGCTGTGTTGATGGCAATGTTATTCCAATCTGAAAAACCCTAAACAGGTGCTAAAATATGTCAATACTTCCAAATATTCATGGAATTGTTGCAGCATGGTGTCAGGAATAGAAGGAAAGCAATCTATTCTATAAGAATGAGGTTTTTAGGTCTTTAATCATCAGATGAAAACTTACTGACTAATATAGTATAGTGGTTTTTTTGTAATAGGTTGTTCCTTAGCACTTGCCTTGGGGGCTAGCCCTTTAGCTCAACTGGTTTGATAGCGGACATTTAACCCAAAGTGTTACATGGTGCATCAGCCTGAGGCTACCCAGAGGCAACTGGTTCAAATCCCGGTTGTGGTGGCAGGTGCCTTGAGGTGAGATTGTTGACTGAAGTGCGTCAAAATCTCAGGGCAGTTGGGGGATATAGTATAGTCAGTTGGGTATAATAGGTTGCAAGGTTTCAAGGTTTTTATTTACGCTCAGGCCACTGCTTGTGGTATAGAGCAACAACTAAATAAAATAAAATAATACACAACAAGTTCAACATATATACAGTATGTACAAACCCAGATAGGTAACAAGTAGTTAAAACATAGGCTGCGCAGCAGCAAACCTTCAGCGAAAGACATCTGTAAAGTCATAAAAGTGATGTTGACAAAATTGGTATAGATATAATGCAATCGTGGCCAAATCTTGGCATGAAATTATCTATATACCCGCTGCCCTACCATCTGTCCGCCTGCCTGCCAGGGTATGTAAAACCATGGGAAGGCTGAACTAGACAAATTTACACATATTATGTCGCAGTTTCATACATGTACAGGGAATAGGTTATGAGCTGTGGGTCGAAAACCAAGAAGTATATTAATTCATATTTTTCAAATCTTTTCTAAATATTTAAAAAGTGTTAAAACTACCTATCAATGAGACCAGTGAAAGATCTTTATAGGCAATATGTGGATGAATTTTTGGCAAGGTACATCCAAAAGAGGCTAAGTTTTGGACCAGAAACCAAAAATTATAATTTGCAATATATTTTGTCAATATTTCAAAAAGTATAGAATGACCATGAATCACACCATCAAAAGGCACAACAGCATCATATAGGTGATATGTGTATGAAATGTCATCCATGTACATGCAATACTGGGCAAGTTTTGGGCCAGAAATGAAAAAAAAATAGTTTTTATTATTTTTTCTCAATATTTCAAAAACTATAGAATACCCATCAATCAGACCATCAAAAGGCACAATTGGACTACATAGGCTATATGTGTACCAAATTTCATCCATGTACATGCGATAGTGACCGAGTCTTGATCCGGAAACGAAAAAAATAATTTTTTATCTTTTTGTTTAACATTTCAAAAAGTATGGATTATCCATCAATCAGACCATCAAAAGGCACAACCAGACCATATGGGCTATATGTGTACCAAATTTCATCTATGTACATGCAATAGGGTCCGAGTTCTGGCCCGGAAACTATCTATCCGCCCGACCGCCCGGACGCCCGACCGCCCGGACGCCCGGACGCCCGCCCGGCGGACGGACAACATTTTACCAAAGTGATAACAATACCTTCTTCGAACTTCGTTCGCTGAAGGTAAAAATTTAAGCACAGTAAAATAAAGAAAAATAATTCTTTGACAAATGCTTATTTCGTTTTGCATAAATTGTAACAGGTGGCGCCACAACCGCAACTACTGCCACCATGTGAGTGTGTGGCTTTCATCTAGACCACTTTGCATTGTCTCTTCAAGATGTAAAGTCTCTTCATGATTGTATTCATTTGTACAAATCAAAAGTTCAAAAGTAGTCACAGGCTAATAATGACAAATGAAAAAAAAGTCTCAATGATAATTCCAAATTATATACATTTAGAAATAACAGCATTTATCCTTCATTTGCATTTACATTACTGGAGTAGATGCGACTATACATAAGTCACTTATGAATAGATACAGTTTCGACTAGCACCATATTAAAAACAATGAATAATATAACAATAACACATCTATACCAATATAGGACTATATATAGCCAATTTTTATAGACCTACAATAAGAACATTAGAACAAAGTATTCTAAGGCATCCATTCTTCTCAATGAACATATTTAAATAAGTGAATACCTATATAGGAGTCCATATCACAATTATATTATACATATTATATATAAATTATACATGTACAAGTATTGTAAGAGTGCCCTAAATATACTTAACCAAAGGACTTCAGTAAACAATACAAATGGCTAAATAGAGCACAAATTCACTCATATTCCAATAGGTATAAATAAAGGAACTTAAAACAGTCATATTTATTTACGAATATAGTGGGAGAATATCCCTAAGGAAACAGCCTAATTTTTTTAGTGTCACTAATTGGGGCACTCTTTAACCTAATTTTTTAATGTCACTAATTGGGGCACTCTTTAACCTAAGCACTTTGTTTGGGGACTGGCCCTTTAGCACAACTGGTTTGATGGCGGACCTTTAAGGGGAATATATTACACTAAACCAAATGTCTGGACTACAGTAGAACATAAGTTATAAGTATCATCCCAATATACAGGACAAATTTCACCTATGCATCCCCTAACCCAGCTGAGTGGCAAAGATTTGCCTTAGATGGCTGCACCAATGCACCACACATTACCAGAAGGTAATGTCTAAGGCTTTACACCTTTACCATCCAGTCCAACCTATCAGTAGGTTCCAATGTCATTGCACAGCGCTCCTGGATAAATTTCAAGATTAAAAAAATTCAACAAGAAAACCGAAAGCGCACGCTTATAGAGCAGGGTCAGGAGAACATTTTAAGACAAAGACTGAAAAAATCCGTTGGGAAAATTTTGAGATATCGTCATTTAAAATTTTTGGTTTATCACACTCATATTTTCTTGGTGATACAGGGGCATAGAAAGTTGTGTAAGTCATTCATCATGTTTAGAGAAACAAGTGTTGATGGTAAGACATCATAGTTTAATTTACACGATAATTGTATAAGTGTCAGATATTTATTCGCTAAAAATAGTGTGCAGAGTGTGATAAACACACGTGGATGCATATTTATCAAAGAAATAAATCTGTAGCCCCAGTAGATTGATTCAATCATTTGTTGTGAATGTTTCACCTGCTTTTAGCGTGATCTGAATTTAATTTAGCCTTTCTTTTGAATTTTTGCAATGCTCTTCTTCAAAATATGACATATCAAACGAGTTAAATTTGTGGATTATTCTAACTAAGACTAAATGTGATTTACACACATTACCTCAATATATCATATGAACATTGCATAGATTGCATAATTGTTGAGAAATAAACCCCAACTGTGGCTTTTTGTGATCCAAGAAGTGAGTGAATGAATATTACTGGCTGCTTGTTTTTTTTTAATTTCGGCTCAAAAAATCATTTAATGGACTAATTTATTCATCCAAGCCATCATAATATGATTGTGAGATGCTAAATAGCTTGACAATTGATACTGAAACACAATATGACATTGAAAAAGAGTCACTCATGTGCAAACAACAGCAAAGTTAGACAATTGAGCAATAATGGGTCAAATGATCACTATAAAAGACATCTAATAGAGGCTATACTATGATTGTTATGCAAAGGTATTGTTCTTTTAGCTATGACATCTAATGACATTTGAAAATATTGATAAATAAAGTCTCACAGACATATACGATAACAAAAAAACACACTTTTCTGTGATGAGAAAATGCATGAAATATTCATATATCATGTAATATACATTTAATTTTCCTAAAACTGGCCTGAATACAATAAATCATTCAAAGGGATTAACAGAGGCAATATTTAAAAGCTGCAAACTTACTTGCAGGTGTGATAATTCCTATAACACGCACTCACATGTGTTTATCACACCCTGCACAATATTTTTGGTCTAAACATATCTAACATGGATACAATGGTAATGTAAATTAAAAAGTACTGTCTAGCCATCAACATTTGCCTCCCTAAACATCCTAAATGTCTTTAACAGCGTTCTTTGCCCCAATTTTAGCATGAAAATATGAGTGTGATAAACAAAAAATTTAAAATGAATATAACTCAAAATTTTCCCAAGAGAATTTTTCAGTTTTTGTCTTGAAACATGCTCTTGACCCTACTGTATAAGCGTGCACTTTCGGTTTTCTTGTTGAATTTTTTTAATCTTGAAATTTATTCAGGAGCGCTGTGATTGGTGTTTCACAGAATTCCGTCTTCGCCACAAGGAGGCTGGGTGACTTGACAGTGCATGTGTTGAGCTGGCTTCAGGCAAGCTAGCCAAGCACTGAAGCTGGCAGTCCGCATAACAGATAGCTTCCATTCAGTTAGCATGTAGCTACAGCATGAGAGACAGCACTGAGAAGTAGTACAGCAAGGAGCTTCTGTGTGCATGTAGACTCTGCAGTATAAAGTCTTACAATGCTTCACAGTTCTTCTGCTGTAACATGGATTCATATTTGTGATTATGATTAAACACCTGCAAAAGACAAACACTGAAGAAAAGTTGTATGACAAGGAGCTACAGTGTGCCTGCACACTACACTGTATATCTTAATATATCTTAATGTGCCTGACACTTCTTTCACTTTCTATGGGAGTATTACAAAAGTACAAATGTCATTTCAATTCATGCAGTGCACTCTGCCACCTAAGAACATTCCTGTGTTCAAAAGACAAATACTGAAAAAATTATATAACGAGGAGTTCAAGTGTGTCTGTAAACTACTACATTGTATATCTTATGTGTGACAATTCTTATACTTTCTATGGGAGTACTACTAAAGTGTAGTGAAGTGTCACTTCAGTTTATACAGTGTAATCTAGTACCTGCGAACACTTAAGTGACACAATGAAATGCTATAAAACAAGGACCCGTTGTGTGCCTGTACACTGTTTAGGAGCTCTGCACTTTGCACATATTATGCATTACAACATAGTCAATAGGATTTAAGCACCAGAAAAAAAACTTTGAATCTGTGACACAAAACAATTTTGTGGCAAGGAATTTCTGTGAGGCTGTACAAATTACAGTTTATTACACCTATGTGCATCGTGTCTACAAGGTGTACCGCAATGAACTCCAATGTGACTGTACACTTATCTTACTGCATGCATGCACAAAATTACACCTTTGTGTGTTGTGTGACTTGTGTCTCTGAAATTTGGGTAATTAAAGTGTCACCACCCAGCACAAACACCACTGGATGTCTGTGACAAGCTGTGCAGCAAGGAGCTACTGTATGCCTGCAATATCAACATAGGCCTTTCATGTAATAAGACATTAGGCATCTGGGCATCTACAAGCTCAGCACTGACACAGTGACAAGTTGTCCTCAGCTTATAGTAGTATGTAATTTTGTCTCACAGCAAACCACAGTGTATTCGAGGAGCTTGTTGCGACTCGCTACACGTAATCAAGGCATAGACACCTGTATGTGACAGGTATACACTTATCGAGCAATTTCTGTGTGTTTTCTGGGGATCTTGTGATTGGATTGTTAATGATTCTTCGCGCCTCTTATGCTACGGAGCATTGTAATTACTCGGAGGAACCTGTTGCTGGCAGGAAGATATTCTCACAAAAAAAATACTTTTCGCTCCTCTTGAAAGTCACCGACTACTGCGCCTTTTACCATTTAAAGAATTGCTGGTCTGCTGCAAACATCGTTTAACCTAATTTTGTGGATTATGCTCCTTCATTTTGTGGATGCCAGTATTTTAAGTGTCTTGCAAAAACTCAGACCAACTTTGGATGTGTTATGAGTGATCTTCCTTGAAATTTTTATTATATAAGCGGATTACAACACAGAAGCCAATACAATTTGAGCTTTATGTCAGGACCACAACTTGATGTCATCTGTTGATTATCCCTTGCCAGACTTACTTGATATTAAAGTCATACAAGTAATCCATTTTAATATGAGCTTTATGTCATGAAACAACATCTACTCAAGATGAACTCTTGAACATCTCTTACCGACATCAATTCACATCTCCTCCCCTTCATTTAGAGTCTATCTATCGCTAAATATCGCACAAGACATTTTGACATACCTCAAAACTACCCAAAACTTCTCGAAAACATCTTCGAATTGCAAGCTTTAAAAGTGCAATTAATTACCCACAGAATCCCCATAAGAATCATGGATGTTTACAGGCTCTGCTTGTTTGCTGCACTGGCAGTCGTAACAGGTGAGTGTCTCTTCTTCTTTCTCTTTTACATTTTCCTTGTTTATTCATTTTACCTTTGTTGGACTTTTTTGGAGATTGTAAGAATCTTGTCGGTGTGCACTGATAATGATACCATCATATCAGGTATCTCTATCGGTGATATCGGCATCACAAAAGCAGTAGGCCTATTGGTATCGGATCACCTGCTCCATACATTACTAACTATATCGGTGTGGCATGGTATCCGTATCAAGAAAAAATATTGGCATCCGTATATCAATATCACAAGTGATAATGTGGTATTGGTGCATCTATAGAATCTACATTTCACACTATACCATGAGGTAATAATGTTCAGTAAAGTGTTCTGTCCAATGACAAGACTTCAAAATACAGGACTTCAGTTTTCTGCGTAACTGCTCTTTTTCGAGTGACAGCAGCTTTTATAATTTACATTAATATGTGTCATTTTGGTGAGCATGTCAGTATTTTTCCTCTATTTCATCACAACATACACTGTAAATTCTGAAATTCTGAGTTAGCTCAAATGATTGAGTGAGATGGTTGCACAATTTGTTTGAACCATGATAGCTAGCTGTTTTGAGTTATGATAATCTTTATGTTGTTATTACTTGCAAACAACAAGTTATCTTGACTCAAAGGAATTGTGCAACCATCTCACTCAATCAATTAAGCTAACTCAAAATTCAAAGTTTACAGTGTAGTAGTGTTAGCAATTAGCATACCCATGGTAAATTTTATACAGACCTTTGCATTTGAGGGCTTCGCAGTTGTCTCCCTGTGCCTCCCATATCTGAGTCAAGTTCTGGGGGCTAACAAGATAAGAGTTTATTGTTGAGACGATAGAGACAGCTGTAGTCGTCAACATGTTTTGGAAATGAAACATATGAAATAATGCAATACAATACATCATATGTTATGTTATGTTATACCATTCGACACCTCTGTCAGCCAATCACATGCCAGTATTTCAGGGAAATAATTCCCATATTTTTAGTTGTCCAGTTATCCTCTCATGTTTGACTGTTTGATTGTTTGTCTCATGGTATAAGCCAGTTATTCACCATGGGATTAGGAATATGTGTTTATCACACCTCAGACTGAAGCCCTCGGTTGATAAATCACATATTCCCTCTCCCATGGTGAATAACCTATATTTATCTTTGTTTATAAGGTGCTCCAGAGAAGCATTTACAAAATTCAAGATCTAATTATTTGCCTGTCCCACACCATTATCAATCATGTAGTCAGGAAACTAATAAATGTGATTATACAATTTCCTCAAACTGCTTTAAAGTTAATTTTCATATCAAATGAAACAACAGGAAGCTATCTATATAAAGATAGAACATGTGTGTTTAAAGCAATGAGACAGCAAAGTACACACATTGTTGCTGCAACAATTATTGAAGTATGTGTCACATTTAGATATTTTCCCACACAATTAAAAAGTATCTAGTTCAAATGTGCAATCCTCCCACGATTTAAGAGGATTATATTTTGATCACTGGATGGTCCTGGAAGTATAGTTCTAAGCATTTTGTGTGAGTTGGAATATAAAGCTCCCCTAGGGCAAAATTGTAAAATCATACACACAAACATTTCTGAGCATTTGATTTTGAATCATAGAAAGATCTCAGGTGGAGGGTGTAATGTTGCCTCTGTTGCTAGCTTATGTTTGAGAAATATATACTATATGTATAAATATATGATGAAACAAGACATGATTATATAATATATACATTACAGGTCTAACAGAACAAAATTTTCTCATCCAATTACCTACAAAGTTTCTAAATTCATAAGAGGTTGAGAAGCTGTGTGTACCTGGATTACAATACAGACGCCCATACACATTTAGCTTTATGTCAGGACAATTCATAATTTGATGTAAACTCTTTAGCATCTCTTGACAAATCTGTCTGATATCAAAGTCATGCAAGTCATCCATTCTAATTTGATGATGAAGAGCCCTATTTTATCCACCTGTTCCAATTTTTCAGAGAATTCAAGGTTTTTTCAAGTGAAAGAAAACAATATTTAGCATCTCCTTGAACTTGTTTTTTTTTTGTTTTCAAATTCAACAAGATGAGACTAGATTTCTCCCTTTTTCTCCTTCATTAATTCTCCCCCAATTAAAAGCTCCTTATTGAGTCTTATTGCATTCAAACCTTCTATCCTGAGCAAGTGAGCATGCTGTTGAAATGTAAGACTGAGATTTTTATGTGTTTTTCTGCTGTTGTACAAATGGTGTTCGACACATGTATATGAGAACATATATAATGTAGTCAATATTGAAAAAATGAACTCATTCGTAAGCAGAGCTGGTCATAGCATATGATCAAATCTATACCATACATATAAGTCAAGGATCCTCCAATGGACCATAATTGTCATAGAATCTGATATAGCATTGGGAGAGTTTGTAAAATCAAGTCACGGGTATCTTACAGCTAAAGAATTACGAATGCTTGCAGAAATGCACCAAAATGTTCCTTGTGTGGTGAAATATGTCTGTATGACATTGTATAAATGTCATCTGTTTTTGTTATTTTATAGTTCTTTAGATAGACTGTATGAATCTCACCAGGTAACTACACTGCTCTCACTTAAAAACGCACACCTTTTAAAACAGCTTAAAAACCAATTTCTAATTGAGGTATGGCAATGAAATTTGCATGGATCTGGCTGAATATGCCTTTCTTGCGTCTAGAAAGTTTATACCGAAAAACATTGATAATCAGCTGCATCAGGACACATTCAGTGAAACTGCTTCAAAAACCAAAATCACAACCAATGCAAATCGAGCCAGAAAACATTTTTGCATTAAGTCCATCAGAATCCCATTTTTGGAGTTCACGGATAATGAAAGTTGTTCCCTTGACCCCTTCAAACATTTTCACTGCATTTTGTTGGATTTGGGTTGAATTTTAGCCCAAGTTGGTGTTTTTCACATTTTGTTTGTCACATCCTTTTCAAAAAAGTTGTGTCTTAAGCTTGGACAATTACCCCAAAGTGAAAATTTTTTGCAATGCACTCTTGCTGGACTTCGTTGTTGACAATTTGAAATCTTTCACATGTGTGCCTATTCTTCACATTATGAATTTTCTTCAAACTTTCAAAATCTTTGACCAAGGGGTTCTATATGCAGGCATGGAATGTTACAAATAATTCTCTTGAGTAGTTTACAAGTTCTGTCTCTTTCAAGAGGTGTGCGTTTTTAAGTGTGAGCAGTTTACTTCTAAATGGTCTGGAAGTTAGAGTTGCGCAAGTGACAATCGCTTCGGAATTAGCCCCGCGATTGCTAGGTCTTCCCTGTGAGTCAAACATTTGTCAGGCGTTGCCCTACAAGTCAAAGATCTCTGAGCATCTTCCCTGAAAGTCACAGATGTAAGAGAATTAGCTATGAACACTTCCCACCTGCATCCGAAGAAGATGTTGCTTGTGCTGCAAAAGAGGGATGACAGATCATCTGCAAGTTGGAGATGACAATCGTTTCGGAATTAGCCCCGCGATTGCTAGGTCTTCTCTGTGAGTCAAACATTTGCCAGGTGTTGCCCTACAAGTCAAAGAACTCTCAGCATCTTCCCTGAAAGTCACAGATGTAAGAGAATTAGGCCACACATAATTGATTCTTAGCTTCGCGGACCCGCCGACACAATGGATTCCCTGCCGATGGAAAAAAAAAATTGAAAAAAAAAAAATTTTGACATTATAAAAAAAAAATTTTTCACCTTTTTTTTTTGTCCTACCGACCGACCCTACAAAAAGTGCCTAGAGAGGAATCCAAGAAGCTAAAGATCAATTATGTGTGGCCTTAGCTATGAACACCTCCCACCTGCCTCCAAATAAGATGTTGCTTGTGCTGCAAAAGGGCAGTTTTACAGTATTTGCACTCAGCCGATTTTTCATGTTTATGCAATTACTACAAGAAAAGTATGATAGGTATATCAAAATTTTGGGCAGTGGCAATCTTGTCCTTCACTGAAATATAAATGCACCATATTTAATCCTTCTACAATGCTTAGTTTTGAAGCTGTGAGGAATTTAGGACAAATTTTGACACATTTTTATGTATCACAGACTTTTTTGCCAATTTCATTGATGAATGTTCAGAAAAAAATATTCAATCAGTTGTGATTCATGTTAATGTTACCTTTCTGAACCTACGACTTGGGTATGAAATATAACAGGTTTCATGTGAATAAGTTTAAGTTATATACAACATGACTTGGGTCCTAAAATGTAAAAAATGGCAGATGTCAAAAACTTTGTTTTCGATGGACCATCAGTTGCTTTATATGCTGTTATGAGTATTGAGTAAGTATCAAAGAATGTGTTTACTGTTTGTGTTAATTTTGAAGCTTGAGACATATCTCAAGGTAGAACAGAAACATTTGTTTCACTATACCATAATTGGTTTTCAGAATGTGAGGCTTGAATGTGATGTCAAAAAAAGCATGTCCTCTCCAACCCGTAGAAAAAACTAGTGTTTTGTAGGAAAAACAAGCTACTTGTGTATCTTTTGCTCTATCATGTGCCTTTACAAGTATGTGACAAATACAAGTTAAAAAGATACCCAGGCCATGCTCATACATTTTCTTAGAAATTAAAATTCATGATGTCAAAAAATGTCCTCTCCAACACATCAGAAATTTTTGCTCTGATTCGTGCATTTTAACACTGGATTTATTGAAGAAACGACCATGGTTATACGAACTAAGTAAACCTGGATGCCAAAAAAGGGTTTTTATAAGTATTGAAAATGTCAAATATATTATCTTTCGTTATCTATTACACTATTTAGAGAAAATCAAAATTGAGAGAAAAGTTGATTTATTTGTGTCATATATCAATATAATTGTAATTTTTCGCTATTAACTGAATGACTTTAAAGGATAATAACCAAATATCTTGTTAATGGAGCCATCAAAGATGATTTTTCCAAAGGCGCCTGATTTTTGGTCATTTTCTGCAGTTTTTTGCTCCAAAACACTATGTTTGACACAGCCGAACACCATGAGTTTCAATCGTACAGTAACAAAACTTGACATGGGGTTAATAGGATACCTAGGGATTATTGACCATGGAAATCATGTGTCTTTTGAGACTAGTACCCTACTCAACAGAATCTTTCAGGGTAATGGCAAGCCAGATTTCTGTAATTTCATACTAAAAATGGTTTAAAAAAATTTGTGGCACGTTAAATCAAAATTTAAGTTTTGTATGGGTTTTGATGTTCCTATGCAACAATGTGGCTTGATTTCCAAGAATAAGAATGGGTGAAAATTGCTTCTGGACGGATATCTTTCCTGATAAACAGTTTTTTCAAGAATCAACCCTTGTCTACTTTAAGTAGCGGTATTTTGGTAGTGAACCACCAAATCACTTCAGTCCTCTTTGATCATAGAAACAGTAATATGTTAATTTTATGATAGAATGATGGAAATTCTCAAATTTCAAACTTTATTTTGACCCCCCCATGAGACCCTTTGAGTGCAAATACTGTAAAACTGCCCAAAAGAGGGATGGCAGCTCTAGCTAATTGGAGTCAAGCAAAAATAGAAGATGAGTCCAACACACAGAAAAGGCTAGACATTTTCTGCTATCAATAAGTTTCTTTCATTAGTTCAGCATACATTGTATGGATGCGTTGAATATGCTCACCCTAGGAAAAAATCTGGAATATCTTTACCCAGATAAACCAGAGTGAATCATGTCTCATGTTTGCATTTCTTCCTTCCATATGACATGACACCCGATGATATACCAATTCCTCATGGCAATACGCATCCAATTTTTGCAATCTATTAGCAGAGGACACTTCAAACCAGTCTCCGAGTAAAAGTAGTTTTGCTTGTGCCACTAAGAGAGATGACAGCTCTGGCCAATCAGGAGGCAAGAAAAAAGAAAGATGATTCCTATTCTAAGAAAAGGCTCAGTAATTTTCTTAGCCGGATTCAGATAGCTGATTTTCTGGCGAACTTTTTGGTATATGATTCGGCCTGTTGTACTTCCATGCGGGGTATCTCCTTAAATATTGGACTTTTTGGCTTCTGTTTCCTCTATTAATACTTTGAAATTGTCTGTGTTGTACTTGGCAGTGATACATTCCCTTGTCTTTGGGTGCCTCCATGGATCATCTTTTCTAATTTTTGAGCCTGAAATATATAGATAACAAAATAGGTTGACCAAATATATATTTTACACCCCTGGCCAAAATGGCAATGGATGCCTGTTTATGCCTTGTAGTGCTGATATATTCATGACTTCACACCTCTTGGTAAAAGCATGTAAGACTACCACATGCCCAATTTCGTGCGCAATTGCATACAGGCACATTGTACGTGTCACCACCAGCAGACAGGAATATCTCAAATACTAAAAAAATACATATATGCAACCATAGATATCTTGTTCCTGTTCTTTCTATTTCATGGCTTTTTATTGCTTCCTCCTCGTAGTCTTCTTCTCCTTTGTTTTTTTTTATTTCGTTTCACTTCTACTTTTTGTCCTACATCTGCATCCATTCCTCGTCTGCGTCTTCTTCTTCTTCCTCATCTTCTTCTTCTTCTTCTGTCTTATAGAACTTCCTCCTTTTAATAATTGTCAGTTTTTATAAATTTTTGTTCTTCTTTCACAATGTGATTAATTGCTCCTCTTACGATACCATCGCTCTTCTTTTCCATCTTTCTTCCCTTTCTCTTTCATTTACCATCATCATCATCGTATTTTCCATATTTTGAGAAGCAACTTCTAGATAAGTCCACCAGCTTGCATGTCAGATTCAAAGCTCAGTTATAAAGGAATTATGATTGCGAAATATTTCGTCCCACTCCACTTTCAACATTCTTTCTTAGTTTCTTCCTTATGGCTAACTCATTCTTTTTATCCTCCAACGTCTCTCTTCCTCCTTCTTTTTTTCGTCTTTATTTACTCCTCACTCCTCTACTTTTTTCTACTTCTCTTTGTATTATGTTTGTTATTCATCCACTCTCTTTCTTCTTTCTTCTTTCTTCTTCCTTGTTCTTGATTTTTTCAATCACACAAAATTCTAATTACCACCCACATACTTTCAACTTTTTAATAGATTGAAGTCTATTCAAGCCCAACAAAAACATATCACATCTAATTTACCCTCTCACTCTCAATGTACTAATCTAATCTGTACCATATATGATACAATGTCAGACAGGAAAGAAACTATACTAAAGCAAATTACAAGGGAAAAATTCAATTGAAGGCGACGGTGGGACATGATGTACACTATATGCGCGACAACTGCACTAGAAATGAATAAGGCAGCGGGAAGGAGTGCTCGAAACAATTCTGCAGGGACATCTTCTTAAAATACTCCTAAATCCCATTTTATTGCGGCAATATTGTGATTGTTGAATTAAATGTAGATGTATACGTTATCCCATGGTTGGATTGACAATTTGGTATCTATCCCTGTACCTTCACCTCAGATTCTGTAGTCTGTACTACTTAATGATAAACCATTAAACCTGCCACTTCATTATGCTAATTTATTTAGCTTTCAGTTTTGTTGCTCCATAGAAATCATTCTGGTTAATCATGAATCTTTACAGTCAAGTGGCACAATTAGTTAGAGATATTCAAGGAATCGCTAACTACAGATTTAGCTCTACAAATGCCACGTCTTCCCTGTAAGTCAAAGATTTGTCACTAGTAGCCCTGCAACCTGAAAGTCACAGATGTAAGAGAATTCTAAAGCTGAGAACACTTCCCACCTGTCTCCAAATAAAAGTGGCTGTCACTTGTGCTGCAAAGAGAAATGACAGCTCCTGCCTATTAGGGACCAACAAAAAAGGAACATGATTACTATACTCTGGAAGAGGCTAATTTTCAGTAATGTACTTAACAGTGATACCTTGACTTTTGTGGAAGCCTCTATGTACCACGCAGTGACCAGTCTATATGACTTTGAATTGTTAGAGCAAACTTGTCTTTTATTTTCTCTGTATTTTTGTCTTTGAATGGCTTCACACTCTATACTTCTTACAATTTTATTTTTCCTGTGGGAAGTGTTGTCTGTGATTGAATTAACAGGCATTGGTGTGGTTGCATGCCTTCTCATCTTTGAACTTCCAATGCTTCTGCCGAATCATATACATATATAAATATATATAAATATATATGGTACTTCTAGCTACTCTGTTTATTTTGTAGAACATTACTGTCCATGATATAGGAGTAATATGCAGTGGCATTATATGCCTCCACATTTTTCAAATACACTTCTGAATCCTGCAGATCTGTGTTTAGAGCAGCCCTGTCCATCATTGAAGTAACAGGTATAAGATCCCCGAGTAATCTCTGACCTCTGATTAATTGGGTTTTTATCCAGTTTTTACAGGAGGTCAATAAATGTAGGTCAAGTCCTTTTCACAGAGGCCCAAGCAGCTTCATCACATATTACTTCTTCACTTCACATCTTTCGCTGCTTCTAATTCTTCAAGAGAATTTCACCCTTGATCATTTTTCTTCTTCTGCTGTCTTCTTTTTTTTCGTTTGTTCTTCCGTTCGTTTTATTATATTTTTAGTCCAGGTATGAGTAAATGGAACATCTTCCTCCTCATATATATATATATATTTTTTCTTTCTACTCTTCACCACCTCCTTTTCATGTTCCCCTGTCTTCTGTTTCTTCTTCCGTCTTCTTCCGTCTTCTTCCGTCTTCTTCCCTCTTCTTCCGTCTTCTTCCCTCTTCTTCCCTCTTCTTCCCTCTTCTTCCCTCTTCTTCCCTCTTCTTCCCTCTCCTTCCCTCTTCTTCTGCCTTCATCTGCATCTCCCTGTTTTTTTCTTTCTGTTTCTTCCAGTTCTGCCAAATCAATATCTTGTGGAATTTACACTCTCGGCTATCTGCAATATATAGATCAAATTCTAATTATATCATATGATATCAGACACAAAGAACACTACAATACCAAATTACAGAGAAAACATTTAATTGAAAGTGACAGCATGACATGTCCATATATCATATGTAGAATATGTGAATGAAGCACTGAAAGTAAAAGTGAGTGCAGATGTTCATGTGGGAGGCACTAAATTCTTATCGGCGATCAATTAAACGTGAAGAAGAATGGCAGGACAACATCAAATGCGTAGTCCAGCCCTCTGAGATCTGATCTTGCCTCCTCTGTTTGGAAGAGGGTTTGGTCACTACATTATTGTCCATCCATTAACTACATGCATGTATCTTTTCAATTGATTCATTGACTCCGTGCACAGAGTCATGATTGCTGAGGGTGATTGTGGATCATCTTCGTATTTTGCAATTTACAGTAAACTAAATCAAACTGTGGCAGAAAATAACACAAATATAATAATGCACTAAAAATAATAGTGTTTGGCAATTCACAGTTAAAGATAACTAAATCAAACTGCGGTATTCAATAACATGTATGCTTGAAATAATTGTGTTTGGCAATTCACAGTTAAAGAAAACTAAATTAAACTGTGGTATTCAATAACATGTATGCTTGAAATAATTGTGTTTGGCAATTCACAGTTAAAGAAAACTAAATTAAACTGTGGTGATTAAAAACATGTATGCTTGAAATAATTGATTGTCACTGGATACAACTAAGTCAAAGATTTGTCAGATGTTGTCCTGCAAGTCGAAGATCTCTGGGCATCATCCGAACTCTTCCCTGAAAGTCACAGATGTAAGAGAATTAGCCGAGAACACTTCCCACCTGTCTCTGGGTAAAAGTGGTTTTGCTTTTGCCACAAAGAGAGGTGGCAGCTCCAGCATATCAGGAGGCACAAAAAAGGAAGATGATTCCTGTGCAGGGAAAAGGCTCGAAATTTTCTCTGAGGTATACTTGATACACTGATTAATCTCCGTAATTTCATTCTACTTCAGTTTTAGTTTTCCTTCATATTTTTCTCCTTCTCTGCATCCCTCCATGCACTTTTTCAGTTTTTTTACATTCTTGTTCTTCTTTCATATCTATTCATTGCTCCTCTTATATTACCATTGCTCCTCTTTTCTTTTCCATCTTTCTTCCCTACAGGTCTCTTTCGTTATTTATCGTCATTATTGCATTTTCCAGATTTTGAGAAACAACCGAGATACGTACACAAGCTTGAAATTATTTAACATTTTTACATCATAGGTATACGAAGCTCAGTTAAATTCAAATTCAAGTAATTTTATTTATACTTGATAAAATGACATAGCAAGCATGCTAATGATCGAGAGAAAAATATTTATGTACAAGTGATAGTATTTATATACAGAAAGAATATTTACAAATTAAAATTTTAGATTTTAAAATTGACATACATACATGTACATGTACGTCAGGTCTCTAAACTAACTAACTTTGCACTAGTCATATAGTCCTATATTATGTATTTCATAAACAGAACTTCAAAATGTACATTGACAGTGAAATTGTAATTTATATATAAATAATAATATTAAGATTGGACACAATTGTGACGGCAGGGCCTAGACTGCGATGCAGCAGAAGGTGCAGTTACAGTCGGGACCTTCCCAAGTTTTTAATATCTTTTTGAAAACCTGGATACTTGTAGCGCCCTTGATCTGGCTAGGTAACATATTCCATATATGCTGACCATAGTAAGAGAAAGTATTTCTACCATACCTTATTTCGTTGAATTGTGATTGTGAAATATTTCTTCTTAAAAAGGAAGATGATTCCTATTCTGGGAGAAGGCTAATTTTCTGTGATGTACTTGACAATGATAACTTGACTTATCTGTGGAAGCCTCTATGTACCATGCAGTGACCAGTCCATAGCTTTGAATTGTGAGACAACTTTGTCCTGAGCAACAATAAAGGAACATGATTCCTGGAAGAAGGCCAATTTTCTCTGACTTGCCTAACAATGATACCTTGACTTATCTGTGGAAGTCTCTTTGTACAATGCAGTGACCAGTCTATAGCTTTGAATTGCGAGAGCAGCTTTGTCTTATATTTTCCCAGTATTTTTATCTTTGAATGACTTCACACCTTTCAAATTCTTCCTGTAAATCACATCTATACATGGTACTTCTTGCTGCTCTGTTTATTTTGTAGAACATTACTGTCCATGACAGAAATAAGATGCATTGGCATTATATGCCTCCACATAATTCAAATGCTCTTCTTTTATATATTTCTTCCCTTTGTCTTATTATATTTTTGAAAAATGGCTACCAAGACCAATTTCACCCAGAATTCCAACTTTAATTGTCGTAAGACCACCACAAAATAAAAATATGTTTTTATGTATATTAAACACATTTAATGTGTCTTTGTCACTTTGAATAAAAATGTTATTAGTCCAAGGCCTGTTAGAGCCTATAAAATAAAGGCAAAAATTGGTTTCAGCAGCCATTATTCAAAATGGCTGCCATATGAAGCCTTTGGAATAACACCGATCAATGAAATGGAATTTTGATAAAAGGACACTATTTGGATCCCAAAATTAGTAATTCCAATAGATTTTCATTTTGTTGTATCTACCCTGAACCACATTGGATTTATGTTATAAACTTCAATGCCGTTGAGCAACCTCTAAAATCAATTCATTTTCTTGAAATTTGGCACAGGTGAAAAAGTTCAGGGGGTAAGACCTTGACAATCCCCTATATTCATTTTTCCAATGCATTTCATTGGCACCCTAATTTACACTCTTAGTCCATGAGCTGGGTTGCCCAAAATTCAAAGTCGTAGCATCGGCAATCGAACCAAGGTTGGAGGGTACCAAATTAAAGCTAAGAATGTCTAGTTTTAGAATCTAAATGTTGCTAAGTCCAAAAGTGGTTTGCTAACTCAACAGTGCAGTATATGTGGGGCAATTTATAAAAACGTCAAAAATAATCGAAATTGGCATTAAAAATTGAAAGTGGTGGTGTATGAATTCTACTTTTTCTATAATAACTTTTTACATGCCATATGAAAGCTGAGATTATTATCTGTCATATGGTATGCATTGCATCTTTGTATCTTGAAAGGTTGAGGAGTAATGCCATTTCAAACAGCATCATTCTGTTCGGCGGAAAATGGGTGAACAGAACACGCTTCTTTTTAATTGAAATGCCATTGCTTTCCTAACTGTAACACATAGGTCATGTTTTTTCAGATAAAATGAACAGCAGACATCTTGCTCTTTCATTTAAACGTACAACCAAGCTTCTAGCTTAAATATTAGTGAAGATATGGAAGCTAGAAAATGCATGTTTCAGCTCGCGAAATTCACAAATTTAGCATATTTGAGGTATAGTACAAATTTCTAAAAGTGGCTCGTCATTTAAAATCTAGCCTTAGCTATCTATCCATAGCCATTCCAAGTTAAACTAAGCTACACTTATCCATAGCTAGCCATAGCTATCCACAACTACTAGTGTCTAAACGAGGGGTAAAGAGATTCCAATTTATACAAAGGAATAGAAAGGGATAGTTATGGATAGATATGGATAAGACTAGTAATGAATAGCTATAGACAGCTAAGTTGAGCCACATTTAGAAATTTGTACTGTAGTCTATCAGGTGGTTTGTGAAATATTTGCCATTACACCCCCTTTCCTCCACTTAAACATCTTGATAAGGGTTTTTGGGGATGCTGAATCCTTTTTCTATGTTTTCAAATCATTAAAAGGTCAGGGTTATGTGAAATTATGCTCAATTTACCTCCTAGAACTAAATAATATAAATGTGCCGCTTCTTCATTAATATGTTATGGAAATTGGTCTGCATGTTTCTGTCAAGGACATCTTACTTCAAGTGAATCCCTAGGTTGTCTAAGTAGTTCATTTGATATTCACAACATCATTAAGGATCCACAAAAGTTTTGACTAGAGACTGCATGGAGTTGAAGATGTCAAAAGTTTCGGCCCTATTGCAGTTTTTGGTGAAAAGAATCAGGCAGAGGCAAAGTTGTACCAAATTTATGTCACTGAATGGCACATATATGGGACAGGGGTCATGAATCGTCACATTGAAAAATCATGAGATTTCAAAGAAAGGGTTTGGGAGAATTCAATTTTCTCTGTTAGTTTTATACTTATGTTAAAACTAAAACCATATATTGAAAATTGACAAAATAGGCTACTGACGGCACCCATTTCCATAAACTGAATCTTCCTGACATCTGCTATTTAATCCTCCAAACTCAAAAGATGAGATTTTTTCCTTAAACATTGTGGAAATTGCCGTTTCTGATTGGTCAGAATTGAGTGATGTCACAAACAACTTTGGTGACGTCATAACAGAGCTACAGTGACGTCACTGAAATGTCACAATGAGGTTGATGGCCGAAACTCCCGTTTTTTAAGAATTTCGCTGCATTTTGCAGTGATTTAATGTCATTCAACAATGAGAAATGCCTGCAAAAATAGTGCCGTCAGTCGATAGGCATGGTCCCAGGGCTAGGTTCGTTAATACTTTTTGTTGCCTCTACAGAAATGTAAAGGGTCTATTTGTGGCCTCTGAGACGTCTGTAGGGCTAATCTTATTAGATATCTGAATCGTCTACGTGCACAAGTGTTCTGTTTAGGGTCCACTGAGACATCTGCTGCATAGGCTAATCTTTTTGGGATATCTGGATTGTCTGCAGGCAATAGATATATCAGTGGTACAGACTTCCATCTTGATCCTAAATAACAATTTTCTGGGTTCCAGAGATGTCTGCATACTATAATTTTTTGTGATTTGTCTAAGTTTGGTGGATTTTCATTATCTTATTTGGAGATGTCTATGAAGTTTCTAGTATGGCTTACAGTCATCCTCATATTTATGTGGAATCTCAAGTTCTTCTCTATGCTGTTGAACTGTGATTTCAGAGATGACTCTATTCAAATACGTATATTGCAATATACGTAAATTAACTACAAGCTGTGATGTCATTTTAATACTGGGTCAGATTCCCTGGCTTCTTGCCAATGTGAATCCGCCTGAACTGAGGGTCACAGTTTCAACTGAATGTCAGAGTGAAAATTGGGTATGGTAAAATCCAGGCAAGTTCGACTTCATAGCCAGAACAAATATACTGCCAGAACAAATATACATCACATAATCTATGTGTTGACAAACAAATTGTCAAAGCTTTTCGTTTATTGTTTAAAGTTTAAAGTTGTAAAAAATTAGCAAGTTATAGTAGACGGTGATGATGTGGTTGCAGGGGCTACTCCTGATAAAGTGCTGACTCTGACATTGTGTAGAAACTATGATGCTCAGTTCAGGGGGATCCCATTGGCTAGAAGCTGGGTAATTTGACCCAGTTCAAAATTACATCACAGCTTGCAGTTAATTTACATATTGCAGTGCTGGAATAGAGTCATCTCTAACATCACAGTTCAACAGCATAGAAAAGAACTTGAGATTCCACGTAAATATGACGAGGACTGTTACATTGACTCTCCATCATACAAAGAATTCTGACTGTTCCAGACATCCGTAATAGCTTTGAAAAGAGCCTCTAAAGACATTTGACCACATCTGGGAAATACATAAATTAATGATTTCTAGTTTTCTAGATTGGCCAAATATTGTCCACCAACAGATGTCTCAAGTGGTCACAAATGAATGACTGGAGACAGTCTAATCTGTATACCCCTGTTTTGGGTCCTGTTCATAAAGCTCAAGGAGAATATCCATGAAGTGGTTCTGTGCCATTCACTTATGAGACAGTGTGATGCCATTTTGGATTATTAAATCAATAAAGTTCCACTTGACACCACAACATTATATGCAACTGTAGAATTGGTCCCATTATAATTCCAACCAGGGTTAAATTCCAGTACAGTACTTTCAAAAACCTCAATTACCCGGTAATGTATCTAGAACCTTTTAGTCAAGATTCTTATGTCCAGTACCTAGTAATTTCTATGTTTATCTCATGCCCATCAAAGAAAAGGCAGGATAACTCTCATTCATGATTTGAACTCTAACAAATAAGTAATGCATCATTGGCAAGGGTTCATGATGCTATGACATATTAACTTTGGACAATATTCCTATATCCGCTGCTAATTGAAGCTGCTCTGTTGCCGCCCTGAGCTGTAAGCTGTAGAAGGCTCACCAAAAATGTCCCCACACTAGGGGACAAAGGCGATATGCAAATCTCCAAAAAACTCAGCAAATATATATAACATATAATGAATATTGATTAAAAATGACTAATTGAAATTAATTTTAAGATCCTGTTTTACAGCCTGTGTCATATTAATTGGTGAGGTGCAAGCTTGTCTTTCATAAGACAGATGGGTGAAACACATTGCAATTTACTGTACAGGCAGTTTATATGGCCCCCGGTAAGTGAGTATATCCCTGTGCGCCCGGACAAATTTGCCAATAATAATTCAGCATGCGAGTGAAGTAATCCGGGCAAGTGAGGACATGGTATCTTCAGACTTAAAGAGAGTGTTCGACAATAAAAACCTAACCTAGCCTATACTTTGAGTTATATGACTACATGTAAATACTTACACCATCCCAATATGGCGGCCATCTTGTGGCGGCCATCTTGGATGGCGTAGAAGCAAGAGGGCTGAGCTATAAGGGAAGCTATTCATGGCCCGAGGGCATGAATAAATTAAGCTAATTATGTAATTTGATACCTTTGAAGTATGGTAATCAATCAAGTGTAGTTAATTGACCTGTCAAAGTTGACATGCGAGCTGTCATGCGAGAGGGCTTCATATAAGCCATCTGTCAAAGCTGACATCAGCTTAATTATAAGGTAGCGTGTATGCAAGATCGCTTTGTTGTAATTAGACACGAACATGTGGTGACACGCAATGACCAAGGAGTATATAAAGCAGGGGCTGTTCAGACATAAACCATTCTCTCTTTGGAAAGGAAAAGATACACATTACCATGGCTTCAGCACAACTCACCCAGGCAAACGCCTTGACCGACGACTCCGCTGCTATGCCTCCGCCTGAGGTTCCCGCGACTAGCATGACTCTGCCGAGTACTTCTGCCGAAGACCCTGAGCCTCCTTCGGGTCCCGTGTGCTACCAGTTGAGTGAAAAAATTTCTGCAACAGCTCACCCGGGTGATAAGTGGAAGAGTGGTTACCTTACTATCACTAGGAAACCTCCAGCAGGACGGGATAGCGCACCGGCGAAGTCACGAGGACGCAATGTGCATCTGTCCAAGAGGTCTTTCGAAAAACTGGGTCAACATCTAGAGGACTTCCAGAAAGCTTTGAAAGGCAAGTCCGATTTTCAGCTAATGTTGACCAAGAAACAGCACGTGCTCACTTCGAAGTTCGCTCGTGATGATAAGGAGACTCTGTATTACGTCGGCTTCATGCATCCAGTACACGAAAAGGAGTCATTGGAAGAAACCGATCCGATCAGTCACTTCAAGACCATCAACTTGTCCGAAGCCGAATTCCTGAAACTCGTGAGTGTTTACGAAAAACTCTCTGTCGTCGTTAATCTCAAAATCACCACTCCACGAGGTGAGAATGAGGAGTCGATTACCATTGAGGGCTACAGGTGGACCCACAGGACCAGCGGCACTCGTTCTGCAAAGGTGTTTCTGACTCTAAGTCAATGCGAGGATGATTCCAGCGTTCACAATTTTAACCTTCACGATATGCAAGCTCAACCCATGGAGTGCGACTATAAGCTATCCTACGACTACGAAAAAGTGGCAGTCGACAGACCAAACAAATACGAAGTGATTGAACATTTGGCATACCTTAAAGCCTGTCAGGAACTGAAGAATATAAAGTCCTTGCCCGACGATGGCCCTCCTCATCCCGAGGATATCGAACTAGTTCTGTTCAAATTCGAACACATACCCTTCACAGTGTTGGTGAAGAAAGTGCTGATGAAACTTTCGTATAAGAGCGTCTACCTCTGCACCGAATTTGTGAATATGTTCTTGTATTTCGGTGGTCTGGAAAAAGTCAGGAACAATCTTATTGCTCATCATGTATCTGGTTCTGGTAAAATGTACACTAGACTCCTGCACTATTGTTATGATGTCGCTTGTGACGAAATGAATTGAATTTTCGCTTTTATTTCGTAATATCTGAACTGTAGAACTTTTGTAGTTGTTTGCTGTGAATTAAAGATTATAGTTTCGACTGAAAATATTGACTATGTTGTAGAACTTTTGTAGTTGTTTGCGGTGAATTAAAGATTATAATTTCAACTGAAAATATTGACTATGTCGTTTGTTTCACATCTTTGCTCATGGAAATATGAAAAACAAATATGTAGTTTGTGAAATGAAGAGTACGTTTATTTACATTAAAAAAAAATCGTTGTAGCGGTTAACAATGAAAATGTACAAACGAATATCAAAAAAATATAGATATAATACAACTCTAAACAATAATAATATATCAGTATTACTCGACTCACTAACATTTAGAACTAAAATATAGTTTTCTGTCCTCATCTATTGGGTAGCATTTTTATTTATTTTTCCCCGTGTCTGAAATGATAAGTCACAATAGTAAACCAATGTTCTAAATAGTATAGGGGCTTGATTAAAATAAAATACAAAACTGACCTACGTTTGTGTACTTTAAAAAAAAACAGAACTTTAGTAGCCATAGGGTAGAGTGTCAAAAGTACCCTCTACTAGTTTCCTTTTGCAATAGGTCACTCTAAATCTTTTGAGCTCCTCTCTACTGTAGAGCACAAAGCGTCTTTTGCAGCGCCTGATTTTGTCATATCGCGCTTCTATGTAAGCCTCTACTCCCTCGGGTAGGGGGTAGGTGTCAGGGTCAGCCCAGAATAACACAAGTTGACATATCGCCTCCATGTTCAACTTTTGCGAATTTTCATGGTTTAATGTCTGCCCTTTTAATTTGACTATCACTACCCCCTTGTTTGTCAAGTACGCGTATGACTTTGGTCCGCTGCTGACGAAGCGGGTGATGTGCTCACCTTCACCCAACTCGTTCGTCCATTGACCTAGATGGTCTCCCAGAAGGGGTTTGTACTCGTGCTCATCACCCTCATCATACTCATATACGACACTATCGGTGTCGAAATAGAGAACTCTTTCTCCCAAGGCTAGAAGGGTTTTATAAAGCCGTCGTCTCGCGTTGGAGGTGGTGAATGCAGCCACAAAGACATTCACGTGAGACATCTCGGGTAGAAATCCCTCGGCATGAGCATACTGCAGTAGACATTTATCTCTCGCTAACACGTTGACATCTTTCAATTTGATTGAGGAATCGGTTGTTACCCTAAGCAATTCAGGAGCTGTCTTCACCAGTTTGTGAATGCGATGATTATTACTTTCGCCAAACTTTCCCCAGAAACTGTTGAGTAATAATTTGTTCGTTGCCCTTTTCCCTGAATTGTATACTATATTATTCGGGTCAAGCACAACGCCCTCAACTCTTTCGTATTCCCTACAGTACTCGACCTTTTCCTCGCTCGTCATGTCTGGTCGTGGCCAACCCGAGGCCTCCTGCTTACCCTTCAAGAACATGTTCACATACTCGGCAAAAGCCCCAGAGCCCTCCTCTGCTCTGTCGTATTTGGCTTTCCTCTTGAAGTGGTACACCTCATACACCTTTATAATCACATAGCCAACTGCCAAGGCATCCTCCAGATCGACCGTGGTGAAAGTGCCAATGAGGTCCCTCTTGTCATCACTACACGTGCAGCTCTTCTTACTGAGATTTGCTGCGCACGTGCGACAGAGAGGAAACAGGAGCTTATTGTTACTGCGAACTGGGAGACAGGGATGGTAGAGAGCTCGCGGAGCTCTAACCCGACACTGGATCAAACCAAAATATTGGGTTATATCCGTGGTGTCGGGTGACACAATGACTTCTGGAATACCATAGGGGTAAATGTCATTTTTCAGCACCATGGGATACAGGGAGCAAATATCTATGTATCCAATCTTTTTACCATCCTTTGCCTCTCTATAGAGTTTGACCGCATTTGTTCTCCCTCCAAAGAGGGCCTCTCGGGGGTCCAAGCGGGGCATGAGATCATACTTCTCAGCCAACTCTTCAATGGTAGGGTCACTCGCTCTAAGAGCCCTGAACTCGCACTCCCAAATGACATGTACTTCCAGATGCTGTTCTTTCCTCAGGTACTCTAGTCTGCTCAAGGTGCGCTGGTAGAGCAGGTCCAGGGGTTCGTGCGTGTGAGGGTGTGCGGGGCTAGTGCCAAAGGGATTTGCTGGATAGCACTTTGGACAGCCATGGAATACGCATCCCATGAACTCCCACGCAGTCTCCTTGCCGGTAGTCTCATCGCGGTGGTAGCCGTCGAGTTTCAACCAGCCTCCTGACGCTCTAGTGTTGGGCACCCTGTGCTCGCCACCTGCACGAGCGTGTTTGATGTCCACTCCGTGACGTCGTGCCTCATACTCCAACCACAGAATGGAGAGCATGCTGTGATTATCCCGACCACCAAACCCCGTTGCAGGCATGTGAGCGAATGGGGTGGACTTGAAAGCTCGTTCCTTTATTTCAACAGAAGAGGCATCCACCTCATTACCGTCGGAATCGTAGAACTTTGTTCTGTCATATGTGCTGACCTCGCTAAGTGTACGCCCCTCCTCCGTCTTGACCTCAAACTCCTCAGGGAGAAACAGATGTCTGTACACGGCCATGCACACCCCAGCTAGCGTGTTGTACTGGAAAGGATCCACTCCGCGAGTACTCGTCTTCCTTTCCCCTCCCTCCCCTACGTCTACCACTTCCTCCCTAGAGGAGACTCCGAGGAGCCATGCTCGGAAGGCATTGCAGCTCTCTTGCAGGATGTTCACATCATCCTGACAGTACTGAGAGATTTCCTTACGGAAATCAAACACAGCCCCCTTCTGCTGCCTGTACCATTCCATGAAGTCCTTCCGGGCCCGAGGCTTCATGGAATTTACTCTGTAGCAGTAGGGATGCGGCATTGGCCCTATGTAGTCCCAGTTCTCCTTCTGATTGAAGAAGACAGGGAAAGTACCCTTGCGTATACCCCCCAACCCAAACACTTTGGGCATTTGTGCCAATGGCATTGTCAGAAAGTTAAGGGAATCAATAACTCGGAATTTGCCTGTGTCGATACACATAACCTTGCTACCCCTGAGTATCATGTGGGGTTTCCTTGTTAGGTTGTTCAGTACGTAATTCATCAGGAAATAAGCGTCATACGCCTGACCATTGTGGAACAGCAATGTGTAACCCTCAAAAGGGCGATCGAAAAAGAACAGGCAAAATTCGTGAGCTATATTCTCCCCAAACAATTCGACACCTCTCAGGCCGCATTCGGAGCTCATCATGCAGGTGCGACGAAGATCGTCGCCCCTCCTATGACGTCCCACCTGACCGCGACACTTGACACAAGGGGTTCCGCAGTGAGCGCATCGAGGGTTGTCACGATAACTGACACCCTCGCAGTGTTCACATTGCCAATGCGCCACAACCAAATTCGGTTCATGAATTTCGCCATTCGGATCCGTCTCGAAATCCGCAAACATGTACTTCGCCGAAATGGCTTTAGGTTTCTTTTGACGTATATAGCAATAGTGTACACCCGTCACCTGTTGCTGGCATATTCGACATAATCTATAGCCGCAACGGTGTTCGGCGCCCCGCCGGTAGAAATAGTTACAATCTAAGCAACGGAGGGATTTGGCACACACACCCTTCTCAATGTGAGCGTCAAAGCAGGCCTGAGAATTCAAGAACCTGTTGCAGGTGGTGCACATTTTTTTCTCCTCCTCTATAATGGGACACGAATTAACACCACAGGATTTACACTCATTCGCGCACGCGTGCTTGTCCTTCTTTCCATAGCAGGCCTTACACTTTGTGCAGAAGGTCACACCTCTGAACATCTTCAGAAGATTCACGACAGCGTGAAAGTGCCCTGGGCTTTTGTCATTACCATCCCTTTTGGCATAGAACAGATAGATAGTTCTCTGCCTCTCAGAGTTGCCCACGTAAACCGGCGTCAAATCAGTACCGGACTGGAACACCACAATCTGTGAGTTCACAGCCCTTTCGAAAGCTGCAATGTCAGTAAAAGAGGGCGTATAATCGAGAGTGAAGCCCGCAAGTGTCTGTAGAGATTGGGCCTCTCTTGTCAGCACTTGGCGACGGACATTGTACAGCTGGTCCAAATGATTTTGGGCCTGTCTGAGTAAAACGCCGTCGCCAATCTCCTCGCACTCCAGTTTGCGCGCCTTAGCTAGTGCTACAGTAACTGATCTCGCCAGACATAGATTGTCCAACACTTTAGTTTGAGAAATGGCCTTTGAGTGACGGAGAGAATCTCCCTCTCCGAAGTTGTAAAGCAATCCTTCCACACGTCCAGCCCCTCTCGGGTTCCTCACCACAGCGACGTGAATGTCCAGGGGCTCATCCAGCACAAGGGACTCGTCTGACTGCAGCACGCTTTCTATCACATCGGATACCAACCCCACCGTCAATTCACGCAGGGGCATGAGACCAATTGTACGAGGCGCATAGAAGGACTTGCTCGAAATATAAACCCTCACCAGATCATTGTCACTGTAGCACGCTCTAAGCCTCTCGATTATGGCGTCCATGATGTCCAACAATTCCCCCAAAACCTCCGCCAAAACCACGTTATGCCAGTTCTGATTAAAGTACACTTTGTAGACAATTTCTGTTGCTAGACCATCAGCAAATTCTAGATGTCTTGCATCGATTTGCATATTCCTATGGAAATTTAATGCATAATCACGCCCTCTAAAAAGCATCCTGTCATCAAACTCGTACCCGGGAAGCTCACCCCGAGGTGTGTCATCCCACAAATCACTCTCATTCACAACCTGAGCGTCTACAGCGTCTAAAACAGGTGCCTCATCCTCATCTTCCTGCACCCCTGCCTCTACAGCCCCTGCCCTATCCCCCTCCTCAGCCTCCTCCTCCTCATCAAGCCCATTAAGTCCTTCCACTATGCCTCCCTCCCCAGTGCATTCTCCTGCATTGTATAAAATGTCAACCAATTCCTTCAAGCCGCTATCCCCTTCAATGTCGGATTCAGGCATTGTGCTCACCTTGCCTACTGTGCTCATCGCTTTCCAAATTTCCTTTCGTTCACTGGAATTGAAAAAAAGGTAAATTAGTCCTCCTCTCTACATTGTTTTTTCTTTATTCAGGAATTTTTTTTGGAAATTAAAACGAGAACTTCACCTGGATGTGAGGCCATCCTCAGCAACTTTACCACCTTCCCCTGGCTCGGGGACATGCAGTCTGAAACCCTGTCGAGGAGTCTTATTGCCGGACGCGTCTGGTTTCGCAGTTGAACATCCTGGCTGAGGCTCGTCTCCACAGTCGTCTTCCTTCCGTACTGTTATGAGGGGCGCCTTCTCGATCATCCTCTCTGCCCTATGGGAGAGGGAATGAATGAATGGTTTAGAAGTTGAAGTCCATTACACGTATTTATGTAGCCATAATGAAAAAAATAATAAGTAAGACACTCACTCGTCAGCTGCTGCCACCATGTCTCTGTCATAGGACGAGTCCGTGTAAACGTGCTCGGGAATGGTGCTGGGAATGGAGCTGTATGAAGAGAAGAGCTCGCCTGTAGGGTTATTAGCACACGGCCTCATGACGGTTTCTCTCTCTGCCTTGTCATCTCCGTGTTTCATAGCCTCAGGAACAACAGGCTGAGCCACAGACACTACAGCAACCGCGGTGGTCTCGGGGGGTGTCTCGTTTATTTGTACTACCTTTGGCTCTATGTCTTCTTCTTCTTCCATTTTGCTCTCCCTTCGAATGGCACTGAGGGTGTGAAATTTTTGAAGTGTTAAGTTAGTTAAGAAATTCACCAATTTTTTTTACTCAAAAAGTACAAAATCCTCGAATACCACTCTATTTTGAGAATAACTCACCTGATGTTTATTTCACAAGGCCGTAAATGAGCAGCCATTTTTTCACAGGTCATCCTCCACTCGTGAGAAGTGTTGCACCCCATAGCTCTCATCACATCATCAGGAGGGCACGGACCGGGCTCGGGCGTTGAGTGAAACGGACGAGGGGAGGCTTGTTCCAGTGGGGTATCCGGTTGAGAATCGGGCACCCAATTCGAAGGCCTAGAGGGCGTGGGAATTTTACTTAATTTCCCCTGTCTGACCACTGGCACAGGAGGAGTGGGTGGTATCAGCACGGAGGAGGAGGAGCAGACTGAGGAGGTGTTGTCAGTAATGTTTATGAAATTAGGGTACGAAGACTCCGCAGGGTTAAACCGTTCCACCGGTTCCTTCGTCTCCATTAACTCGTGTCTCGGACGTGTAGCTACGGGGACATCCACTCTATGCTCCACTACCATTTTGGTAACTCGCTGCACACCGGGACTTGTGGCCTTACTCACACGTCTTTTCTTGCTACGCATTCGACGTTCTCGCAACCTTGAAAACAAAGGACAGGGTTCAGTACTATGTACTGTGTAATCAAGGGGGAGTTTTTTATTATTATTTTCTTTTGCGTTAGTGTCTCTAAAAGAAGAGAAAACTTACCTTAAATAGCGTTTAGCAGTCGCCTCCAAATGGGCCCTCAATTCTTCCTCTCCCTCATCGTCGTCTGTCTCATCCTCCTCATCTTCATCCTCTGTCATCTCACGCTTCCTTTTCTTACCATCACTGGCCGCTGTGCATATGGACGAGATCTTCACCAGTCGCTCGCATACCACCTCCAGGTGAGTCAATAGGTCCTGAATAAGGGGGAAATTGTATAGGTTAATGTTCAATTTATAGGCAAAGAAGAAGCTGAAGAAGAAGCCAAAATCATATTTTTGAGAATAGCACTCACCTGACTAAAGGTCGCCTGGTAGCCTTCCCAGTCGCAAACACCTCTTCCCGTGACGGCTTTCAAGACGGGCTGCTTCCTTTCGACAGACATCTTGTCGGGGAGCGTCAACAGTCGCGCCTTGTCCTCACTCAACTGAGTTGAAGGTCTCTTGACTCGCGCATTCATCGCGAGTGCTTTTGGCCCTCTGGTGATTCCCCTTCCAGTCACTCCTGGAACGCCATCTCCCGGGTACGCTCTTAAAAAGATAAAGAAAAACATTCAAAGAGGGCTTTCACACCACCCCTGGTTTACGAGGTATCAACATGAATGAGGAAGCAAGCGCTGTCGTGCCCCATGGTACGGGCTTTTCGTCGCACGGTGAGAATGTCTTCCGTTTCGAATGCCCCTCCTCTACAATGATTGTGGGTCCTTCGATGTCTGGAAAGACTGTATTGACAATGAAAATACTAAGGAACGCGTCAGTCATGTACAAGATTCCTCCAGCAAGAATAGTATACGCCTATGGTGTGTATCAAAAAGTCTTTACTCAATTGGAGGCTGACGTGGAAAACCTAACCTTACACGAGGGCTTACCAGGGCGGGAATTGATTGAAAGCCTAGGTTCCGAAGACCCCCACCATCACAGTCTACTCATACTGGATGACCTGCTCGATGAGATTGGCAAATCTTCCGAGATGTGTGCACTATTCACGCGAGAGGTACACCACCGTCGCATTTCGGTTATAATGCTGTCTCAGAACATCTTTCACCAATCTCGCTATTCGAGAACCATAAATTTGAATAGCAGCTACCTCATTCTGATGAAGACCTGCCGAGACATTCAGCAAATACATCACCTGTCACGTCAGATGTTCCCCTCCACCCCGAAGAGACTTTTGGAGGCGTGGGAGGACGCCACACGTGTGCCGCGAGGCTACCTGCTCGTCAACAACTTGACAGGCTCCGGCGATGAGGACATAAGACTGAGCACTGGCATCCTCCCCTCAGACGCTCTGATTCTGTACACGAAAAAGTAAGGGCCAGTCATTCGCTGTATAATTGCCAACATGTCAACTCGTTTGAAGCGGAGCATGCCCTTCCTCAGGCTACTGGTGCGAACGGACAAAGTCTCCCCGCAGCTCACTCGACGTTTACTCGAGAGGATAGACGGAGAACACGCGCTGGCTGTTATAGAATTAATCGTGAATGTGCTAAGAGGGGGCCTTCAAATATCTTCGGACACCTGTCTACAACTCGCCAAGAGCAAAGCCATCCTTCGGAGGCTGGCAGTCATTCGTCATCGTTCCCCAGCCAAGGAGTCTCTACTTCAACACTGCAAGACCATTGTGAGGTTTCTGAAACTGTGCTACCCTTACCTGCGCAAACTGGAGAGCTTACCGAAACCGAGGAGGTCTAAAAAGGAGACTAAAGATAAGCTCAACCAGTGCACTCGTGCCAACAAAGAGATCCCACGACGGCATAGTACCAAAAGTCAGGAGTCCTCCAGCCACTCTGAGACGGAGGGTTTGTCAGACGCGAGTGAATCATCATCATCATCCTCATCATCAGCATCATCATCATCATCATCATCATCATCATCATCATCATCATCATCATCATCATCATCATCATCAGCATCATCATCATCAGCATCATCAGCTTCTCATGAACCGACCGCCTCGGATTCCTGTTCTAACGAAACCTTTTCGGACGAGACTGAAGCCGAACTAGAAGAACTAGAAGAGGAGGAGGAGGAGGAGGAGGAACGCGAGTCATTGAGAGAAAGGCAACGCGAGACCTCCGAGTTGAAGGATAGCGAAGGGAATGGTGACACGAGTGAGTTTCAGAGTGAAAGTGAGAGTCAAAGCGAGTACTCGTCAGGCTTAGCTAGTGACTACCTCAGTCAGGAGGAGACCGAAGAGGAGGCAAAAGGTGACGACGCTCGCACTGACCTCGCCGATAGTGAAATCCTTAAACCATTAAGCACCGGTGACTCTGAGGAAATTCCTCCCCAAAGTCAGGAGGGCCGCTTAGCATCATCTGACCGTAGCGAAGAGGACGCTACTTATTCTTCTAATATAATCAGTCCAGGACCTCTCCAATAATGACCTCGTCAATGAAGTTCAACAGGAAAGTTTACGTGGTACCCGAAGAAAAATACCTCAGCATGATGAAGGATCGCAAGCTACGGGGTCCGAGCGAAGGGGAGCGTCGGATCGACGCTCCCCTTCAAACGGACCCCGCCAAAGCTCCGACGACGGAAGGTGGTCAAACTTCGACTCGGGGCGAAGGCGTTCACGGGATGCTGGGGCGGGCCACAACCCATTTCCCCGAACGCGACGAGTCGAACCATTTCTCGGAGACTGGAATGACACCGGCTAAGGAAGAGAATAATGAGACCAAGGCCTCTAAAGAGAACATGCCCTCGAAGGATTCCGAGAAAGACTCGACAGAGTTGCCCCCGTCAGGGCCTTCCAGACGAGTCAAATCTAAGGGGAAGAAGCGCACGGTGCTTAGCGAGGTCCAGGCATCCCTCGGAAACGACTTGACTCGTCGCAATGTAGAGGCCATTTACAAAGCTCTAGCACCCTTCAAAGGAGGCAAAGGAGGCAGAAGAAACTTTTTGGCCTCTTTACTCCACACCCAGTCTTCGGGCTTCCCTCTGCCGAAAGATTACAAAACGTTCTACGCCGTCTTGCTGGAGAAAAACGTGCCTTTGAGACTAATAGGCAATAAGAAACTCAGGAGGGTGCTGCACTTCCTGAAGAACAAACACGAAAGGAAAGGGGCTAAAAAGTTCACCGACTCGGGTGTAGGAAAAGCCGGTAAAGTCGAGGAAACGAGCAGAGGAGGTAGGAGAGTCGGAGGCAACAGAGCGTCAGCACCCAACACGGCCTGGGTCGAGTTGTAGAGTCACGGACGAGGGCGTATACTCGGAGCGATAATAGTAATAATAATAAAAAGTCAATCTTCATGGCTCTACCGGGCAACATAGATTCCTACCTCACCAAGAGATTTTACGACCCCGCGGCTTCGGGGAGTTTCACCAGCGTTTCTAAGCTACACCAGGCCATAAAGAAGGAGGGCCGTTATCGCATTCCTCTGAGAAGAATAAAACTGTGGGCTGAAGGGCAGGACATTGTGACTCTCCACAAGGCCGTGAGACAGAGGCAGCCGGCCTACAGACGAGTAATCTCACAGGGTCTGAACCACAACTGGGATGCGGATCTTTTGGTGTTGACGGGTAATCGGTTCACCCAGAGCAATTCGGGTAACGGCTATATCTTGGTCACTGTGGACATTTTCTCCCGTTTCTGTCGAGTCGAGCCTGTGAAAAATAAGGGAGGAGTCGAAATGAAGAGGGCTTTCACGGCGATTTTCGACAGAGCCGGTCTAACGCCCTCGTTCTTGAGAACGGACCACGGCATGGAATTCCGCAATGGTCGCGTACAGCAATTGTTCAAGGACAGGGGTGTGAGGCATGTACTGGCCAACACCGAAACCAAAGCCAACTACTCGGAAATTATGATTAAAACTCTAAAGAAAAAGCTGTTTCAATTTTTCCAGCACTCAAACTCTTACGCCTATGAGGGAAGCCTACAGGCCATTGTGGACTCCTACAACAACACTCCTCACAGCAGTATAGGCATACAACCGTCCAAAGTAACCGAGGCTAACGAGCAGAGCGTGTGGGACCACCAGTATGTCACACACTCTAAGAGCTACCGCGACTCACTCAAGAGGGCGCTGAAAAGGGCGAACGCTCCTGTCGCCAAGGGCAAAAGGAAGCGAAGGACTCGAGATGAGCCGGGTGCCTGGGACGAGGCGGGTGCTGGCGGGAGGACGCAATACGCATTCGCCATTGGACAGACTGTGCGTGTAGCCTACTTTAGGCAGAAACCCTTTGACAGGGCGTATGATGAACAGTTTACTGGGGAAGTGTACACCGTGAGGGACAGACGGATGTACGAAGGTGTTCCCGTGTATTATCTGCGGGACTTCTCGGGTGAGGACGTTGCAGGCCAATTCTATTCCGGTGAAATAACCCCGGTTAGATATGACCCGAACGCGCTGTTCAAGATAGAGAAAGTCTTAAAGAGTCGTGTACGTAATGGTGTGCGGGAGCAGCTGGTCAAATATCAAAGCTGGCCTCGAAAATATAACGAATGGCTAGCCGCCAGTTCTATAGTGAAGCTCACTAAGGGTGAAAGAAGCGGAAGAAGAAGAAGGACAACAGCGGCAAAGGGGAGAACCGGTGGAAGAAAAAAACGCAAGTAAAGAGAAGGACACTATGTTGATATTCTTAGAGAGCAATCGGGACGCTTTGACGCATACGGGCAACTCACCGGTGAAGTTCACCTGTGAGCTGGCCGAGCGCTACAATCTTCAACAGGGCATGCTACGAGGGTGCTGGTGTCTAGGGCTGATAGAACTATCCCTCCCGACCATCAAGAGGGGCCAAAAATACGACAGTTTATACGTGATCTGTAAGGAGTGCAAACTTTCCTGCTTGGGGGATTCCTACAGGCCTATCATAGCCTCTCTCAGTCTGGGCGAGATAAAACGTGACAGCTGCGTGCGTTTTCCCTCAGTTCAATACGTACCTCTAAGAGTGACTAGTCTGAGTGAGCTGAGTATAGAAATCTGCGGTAGCGACAACGTACCATTGGAGGAGCTGCACAACAAGAACAACAACAGACTCGTCAGTCGCTGCTCACTAGATTTGAAATGGATGCCCAATACAAGTCCGTGGCAGCCATAGGTAATGACGCCTGGGTGGAGCATTTCAAACAAACGGTCGGAAAACCTTATGCGTGGGGAGCAAAACCCGAACTGGTGGTACTGAAGAATAAGGCTGGGACACCGCACACCAGCACCTCTAAAGATCTTCCCCTCCAAGTTGTCACACCTGTGGAGCAATTCACCAACATGGCGCGAGCGGAAATGGACAAAAACACACCCAAGTATGTGGCACCTTCAGTCGCCTCCAAATCATCGGGAGGTAAGGGTAAGAGGAAAAGGAAGAGCACGAGTAGTGGCCGGACCAAAAGCACGGGCAAGCGAACCAAGACTAGTGACAAAAATTCTCGAAAGAAATCCGCAGTCAACGGTGGAAAACAGCCGAGAAAGGGGAAGGCCAAAGCTGATATTTTTGGTTAGGCCTTAGGTCTGGAGAAAGAGAAAGAGAGAGTGAGAATCATCAAACTGTCAATATGGCCAGCGGAGAAAAAGTTTTAAAGGAAGCCGATCTCGGTTACGAAACAGCCCTCGACGTCTTCACCACACCAATTTCGAATTTAGGTGTGCAGGATTGCAAGTATATTCAGTACAAAGCTTCGAATCAGTTCTCAACGGAGGGCAATGTCAAATTTAGAATTCCGGGGCCGGTTCTTCGTACTTGGACCTCTCCGACGTGACTGTGAGGACTACTCTTCGTATTTTACGCCCCGACGGGAGTAGGGTGCCGAAGAAACCCAGGACTACAAGGGATGAGGACGTCGAAGAAGCCGGTGGTGGTGAAGGCGTCGAACAAGGGGATGAAGGGCCGTATTCGGTGGGTCCCGTGAATAATTTATCCCAGGCACTCTGGCATCAAGCCGAGGTACGCTATAATGACACGGTCGTAATGGGGGGTGTGACGGGCTACTGCTATATGGCTATGATGAACACTCTACTGGAGGAGAGGGAAATGTCCGATGAGGAACTCCAATGCGCAATGTTTTACAAAGACTCTGCCGGGTATATGGACACTAATTCCATGGCGTACGGAGGCAATGAAGGTTTTAGAAAGAGGGCCATGCTCATGGAAGGCAGTAAATCGGTGGAAGTACAGTCGAAATTGGATGTGGATGTATTCAAGACGGGGAAATATCTCTTAAATTCAGTTTCCGTAGACATAATGCTTGTCCCCACCAGTTCGGAGTTTAGGCTAATAACGGCGAATAACAAAGACACCGACTACGTTTTGGAAATACAGGATATTACTCTGATAGTGAAACAGGTGACGCCTAGCCCGCAGGTACTTGTAGGCCACCAGCAAGTGCTCCGCTCCGGGCTGTCACGTGCTCGCTACTTTTACCTGAAAGAGGACATACGCAAGTTTAGTTTAGCCCGCGGAATCACCTCGTACTACATGGAGGATTGTTTTCAATCCAAAATCCCGAGCTCGCTTGCAATTGCCTTCGTAGCAGGGGACAGTCTAATTGGCAATATCCAAAAAAATCCATTTTTTTTTCATCACTATTTTTTAAATAATTTGACTATAAGTCTGTCCGGCTGCCCAACGGCTAGAGGTCCGCTCACTTTTGATTTCCAACGGGGTAAATATATTCAGGGCTACACGGGTCTGTATGCGGGGAAGAGTAAAACCCCTCCAAACGGTCAGAGAATCAGTCTTGAAGAGTTCCCCGGAGGGTACAGTCTGTTTGTGGTGGATTTAAATCCCCAAAACCAAGACACACAGTATCCCACCACACGTGACGGCTCAGTTCGGGTGGAATTACGTTTCTCTAAAGCCCTTCCTGAAAGCGTGGTTATGCTAACCATGATCAAGACGCCCGCCTGCCTAGAATTGGATTTTGAAAGAAACGTCTACCTTTCCTAACATGAACACTTCGGCCATTTATGAGATTTTGTGGAAGGACCCGAAAACATGTGACTTTGTGATGGCTATAGCCCCCTGCCAAATATTACCATACATCAGCAAGGACTCTACTCAAAGCTGCTACATTCTCAATGTCACGATTAAAGAAAATGGCTACTCACCCGCCACTGCAGCCGCGTTGAGGAATCCCACGCTGGACCTGGAGGCTCGGAGGACGGGGCTGTCTGGAGCAGGAGACGTCAGAGGAGTCTGTGGAGGATATGCACCACGGCGGATATCTCGTAGAACGACGAGTTCTCTTCTTGGAGATGGGGGGCCTTGTGGTGCCAGGAGCCAAAGTCGGAGCCGCAGCAGGAGTCGTAGCAGGAGTGGTGAACGGAGCTCCGGAAGTAGGCCTAGTCGCGGTGAACCCCGTAAATCGGGGGATTCTGCAGGGGACGGAAGGCGCTACAGAGCTACCAGGCCATTCCCCCAGGAAAACGTCGCGATTCCGGCCACCGAGGCGAGCAACGGTGGAGCTGGCTTTCAGAAGTCCTTCTTGTGGTCGCCCCTTAATGGTAGCGGTTCCAGCCAAACGGGACATTCGAGGAGCCCTGATATTGGTCACTGGGTTGTGCTTGTGGTCGCCCATGACTCAGTGCTACTGTTCGACAGCCTAGGCGAAGTGCCGTGTAAAACCTATGGGAGAGAATTTGAGAAGTTCACCAAGGAGCACAAATGCGAAATGCTAAATAAGGAACTCTTAAATACTAAACATTGTGCCTTTTATTGTTTAATTTTTGCTTACTATTGGTGCAGAGGTTATAATTGGGAGCAAGTGCTGGCTAAGCTGAAGAAAAAGCGTGACAGCATTAGGGCTGAATGCAGACGACTATTCGGTGCTCGTACCTAATGTTGCGGAGCTTTAGAACACACCTTTATCGGTGTCCTTACACTGTCTGTCACTGTTTTGTAGCCATTTCATCACCGCGCGCGGTTCTAGTTTTTTAAAATTTTTTTTATTTTATTGAAAGTAGCTAATGTATTTTCTAGATAAATATTTAGTGGACTGTTGTGAGGTGGAATGCTCCTATTTTGACATTCATCAATGAGGTGTTGGGTTTTCTTGCGAAAAAACTAAAATTTTATTCTGTAAGATTGTGTCGTGATACATATTCAAATATGTGGTTATATTGTACTGTGTATAATAGAATGAGAGAATAAATTTATTTTCATCAGCAAAAGCAACATTGGTTTTGTTTTTCATTGGGATGGGTGGTGAAAGGGCAAAGTGACACCACTGACTATTGACAGCAGTTGGTCAGCACAGCTGATCGAGCAGGTTCAACTGAGAGGACATTGATGGCAATGCCATGACACAACAGTGTTCAACCGAGTTGTTTACAAAGGTCCAAAGCATACAGTTTGGCGCATCAAGCATTGAGACAGAAATTTAGCATTGTTTGTCAAGCATTGAGACAGAAATTTAGCATTGTTTCTACAATCCATAAAAAAAAAAAATCAACACAATGACATTGGTGGTTTTACCGATACAAAATTGACTAGAACTAAGCCTGGGATGGTACTGCGATGCATTTTTTGTGATGTCATCACCCATTGTACGTCCGATTGACAGCGCAGCAAATGGTAACATTGTGGTAAATTGGAGTGACATTTTCATGAATTGACAAATATAGGCCAAAATAAAATAAAAAATCACCCAAAAAAAATGCGCAAAACTGTTATATTGATATCGCCACAGAGCTGGGTTATACATGGGTATGTGTATTTCTCCTGCGGAGTTTGTGACTGCTGTAATATCTAACCCAAAACGCCTGTCCTCGGCTTTACGTGACAAACTATAGTCTCAGGACCACCAACAGATCACAGGGCTTAAACAGTGCACGCGTTGTGTTCTTTGAGTACACTACGCAATATAAACAAAGACTCCCAAGCTCTATTGCCTGAGGCATGGACGAGAGGCCTAGGTGGCGTGCTAGTCTAGACTCATGCTGCTGATGCAGACGACATATTGCGCACAGCGCACCTATCGGTTATTCTTGCTGTCGCAAGAGAAATACGCCTAGCAAAAAGCCACACATGCGCCCTCTTTAGTGTTTTTCAGAAAGCTAGGTGTCTCATAAGAAAAGCAGCCGCCCTAAAAGTAGAGGCGTCTGCTATTGGTGGCGCGGGGAATATGCGTCGAGCGAAAAGCTTCACATGCGCCCTCTCTAGTGTTTTTCGGAAAGCAGGGTGTCGCAATAGAAAAGCAGCCGCTCTGAAAGAAGAGTCGTCTGCTATTGCGGTCGCAGGGAATGTGAGCAGAGTCAAAAGCTTCAAGCGCGACCTCTGCTGCCCTGCCCAGAGAGACAGACATGACATTAGAAAAGTGGAATTCGAAAGCAGTCACTGGCTGTAAACTGCAACAAATGTACGGCAGAGCTTCGTCTATATTGCAATGAACGAAAAGATTAAAAAAATTTCTAGTCTCCCTTCTGTCATTTGGTGTGTGGCCTGTCACAGCCGCATTGTTAAGCGACACCCCCCAATATCCCCAAGACCTAGAACTTTGCGAACACGCAACGCCCTTGAAAGCCCTAGATTACGAGAAAAGAAATAAAGTTTTGGTGCGCAAAGATTAGCCTTCTGAACTTTGATGATTTAGGTCTGCTATACTTTTTTAACGCTAGGTGGTGTCTTCAACCACCACCGACCTACAGCGCCCTCTAGCGAGTTGTCATAGTGATCTAATTCATCTCCTCCGACTAGAGCGTTGGCTGCTCAATGAGAGGGGGCTTGAAGATTTAACGAAATGCAACAGAATGCATGCATTTAGGGGAGAGATACGTCCATAATTCGTTAGGGTCAATATTAGAGTTCCCAGCTGAATGATTTGCACGGCTCAAAATGATGTCTAAGCTAAGCAATGGTGACCTCATATCACACAGGAATCGAGGCCGTGTCAAATTTGGACACTGAATGATGCGAGTGCTTTGGGAATTTAACGAAAACAGAACAAATGATGGGAACACAATAAAGTAACCTGCACAATTAGTTAGAGACTGCTCGTGGTCACACTTTATGACCATTTACTTACATTAAAACGAGTACTTAGTAACCAAAAGGCACTCAAACTCGAATCAAAAGGCCCCTCAGCAAAATAATGGCCGTGTATTTTTTGAGTTTTTAGAACCCGAGTAACATAAAGAAGACTTACCTGTAAGCAGAGGCCGTACTGGAGATGTCGAGTGTTGAGTCTGAAGGCTGCAAACGTGTATTTCTTATTTGATGTTTAACGTAAAAGAGAAAATCTGATGAGTAGGTATGAAGTCCACTGCTCTTTCAATGAGAATAAAACGACTTTCACTCCTGTGACATGGTATTTCCAGGTACCTATTTACTCTGGTTGTTTACTCGGATTGTCAAAACTGAGAGAAAGATGTCATGCCTTTGGCTGATGCTGAATTTGTGACATCAGCTAGCTCCTACCACAATTCTTTTTGTTTATGCATCATTGATCCTTGAGTTCAGAACAGCTGAGAGGAGGGACCCTGCCAATACAAAAGAGAGTGAGAGAATGCAATTAGATTCCCCCCTATGATAATCCCCATTGCCTGATGTGATTGTCAATTGCTTCAACAACACCAAAACCTGATCTGTCTCTTCCCTGAAATTTAAGTGAACCCTTGCATGTGCACAATGGAACCTGATTGATGGGGCAGTCAACTGGTCTCAATTAAGTGCAAATACTGCACACCTTTGTATGGCATTCATTTTAGCCCTAATTTGTGTAGCCACACCGAAACTTTACCCTGCAACAGTCCCCTGCAACAATACAGTGACTAATCTCACTTTGACATGTGCCAACAATAGGAGAAGTTACATTTACTGCTGCATTGCATGCCTCAAAACCAAAAAAAAGGGGCAAGCACAATTACTCCCCTGTGAACAGAAGTACCCCCAACTGTGGGGTGTAATTGACAAGCTTCAGCTTTGACTGCTGTAAGAACAATCATTTGAAGTCTTTGAAAAAGCTGGAGTAAACCCTCACATGGTACAAGGTTCTAAAATTGTAAAGACAACAAAATAATGATAATAAACTACTGTAAAATCTCTTTGGTCCACTAAACTGCTTTTTTTTTCCAAGAATTTTGTTTTATGCTTGTTTTTTATTCTATTTGCTTAGAGTGCACCCAAAAAAAAAAAAAAAAAACAACAATAAAATTGCATTGACATTGTCAATTATTCGGAAAAAAAACCAAGGGTCTTATAAATATGATAGACATTTGTATTGTCAATGACAAAGATTTAACAACATAAACAAAAGAAAAAAATCCAATTGGGAAAGGGCTGAATTACTCATATTAATTGTTCCAAATATTACACAGACTATGTAGATCCCATAGTTTTCTATACAAGGTTCTATAGCAGTCTTAAGAATGAAACTGCTAAAATAGCAGACAGTCAGTCTCAAAAAGCGAGTAATATTATGTAACATTGACTGTCTAGCCTAGTCTAGCTACCCTGGATCCTGCAAGAGCAGAGGGTGCAAGGCATGCTCTGCAAGCGATTACATAATAGCATCATGCTGGTAGCATGCTGTCAAGTGTCAAAACAACTTTTGGTAAACTGCTGAGGACAAATTTACTGTCAGATTGTATTTGTTGACTGAGAGAGGAAGAAGCTTGATATATTGGATAGAATTACTTTTGGAAGTCGGAATTATGAAAGGAGTGCTACTTTTAGTGGCTGTGCTGTTGCACTTGGACTTTGGTGACACTTTTATTTGTGGTCAGACGAGGAATTGTGACTGCAGCAATGAGGGCATCACTTGTATTGACAGCGACTCGGCTCCCAAGATTCCCTACAAGATCAGACAGGACAAATGGCTCACGATGACGATTACGGACACGAACAAATTCGACTTGGCTACCCTCGATCTCACCTTCGGATTCAAGGATGTTCGGATTGACTGTTTTTCGGAGAAATTTTGCGAGCGTGTGACCCTGAATTACTGGTGGGTTCACTGTACTGTGATCGACACGGCAGACACCGACAACGGCTTGTGCGAGGCCTCTACGTACACCCTGGAAGGCTACACCGAGATTGGGACGGCCCGAGATCTGAGCACGGGGGACGCACCCCGGGGAAGCGCTCCCGCGAGCACGACGCCGGCAAGCCAGCCACCCCAGACGGCGACCTGGAAGAAGGCCTGTGGATGGACAGCGGCAGCCCTTGTGATCTTGATGGCCATTTTAGGGGTGATTTCTTCTTTTATACTTATACGTATCGACGCCTACGACAAAGTGTACCCTAACTGGATAGCCAAGACAGCCGAGGCCTACTGTAATGTCCTTTTGCTGCCTTGTTTAGCAGTGTCAACGATAAGAGAAAATTGTGACATTTGCAAGAAGAAACCATCACAGTATGCAAGACAACTCGATGAGGCTAGCAGTAACTTGGGCTATGCCAATGAGCAGTGTAGAGTTCGTACCCCAGACACAATAAGACTTGTACCTGCTGACAGCACGCTGCTTGACGTCTAAATAGAGTACGTATACATTATTATGTAAATGACAAAATGTGAATTTTATGTGTGACAATTGCACTGACTGTAGAACAGTTAATATGAACTGATGTTCTTGGTCCCAGCAAAGAGTGGGCTAAGAGTGTAATTTCCTTTGAGTCAGCAGCATTTCTTATCAAATTAAATACACTTTCGTATATTTCTGTTATGTAGTATCTAATTTCACTTTTTGATTCTTTTCAGGGATACGCTACAAGGATTTGGACCTGGAACTTGCCCACCACGATGATTTTCGGACTCCCCCCTGCCCCCCTGAATGTACCAGACGGCATTCAGAGAGCCGCTTTACCGGTGATCGCACCAGCGGCTGATGGAGCCCCCCGACTCGTTCCCCGGCCTTTTCAGCCCCCGAGGCACGCTCGCCCTGCAGACCGCGCTGCTCTGCCTCCCCAGGTCCCGGGCCCCGCTGTAGCGCCTCCAGAGGCTGATCCTCGCGCCGTGCGGGGAGCGCACCACCCGGCCCCTGGCCTGCCCCCGACCCCTCCCCTTCTCGTGGACCCCCCTGCAGAAGAAAATGCGCGCAGAAGGCGGGCAAAAAGAAGAATTTTACCGGCTGATATCGATGTGTCGAACATTATTCCTTCGGAAGGACGATTACTAAGGCCAAGACACTAGTGCGAGAAACATTTACTGTTGTGAAATTTGATGTTTTTTTTTTTTTTTAGAGCCACTTGGATTTACCGTTTTTCTCAGACTCTTGCAGAGTTTATGACTGGAGCAAAGGTGGCATCATTTTTTACTGACATAACAGATTTTGTGTAAATAAGTTAGTTAGTTAGTTTGATGTATAGCTGTTGTATACTTTTCTTACCATTCATTGAGTTAGAGCTACAAGTATGAGAAGTGACTGTGCGCTGTCAAAACTCGAGGTTGATAAGTACCTGTATATAGTTAGGTTGATTTATTTATATCTAAATTTTTTTTTGGTTCTTTTTTTCATATATTCTAGAATTATATTTAGCCTGTTGAATGATTTTTAAATTTTTACTATTCAGTATTACCTGCTGCAGACAAAGTGACAGTTTAGCAGCTGTCAAAAGTGTATTATTAACCATTGTTAGTGTATATATTTTTATTCTATGTTATTGGAGTAATGAAGTTTCTTTATGTAAGCCGGTGTTGATTCTACTAATTTGCTTGTGGTAACAACAAATGAATTACCCCTACACCTTAGGGATGGTGCTGAGAACTGCTTGTGTGTGTGTGTGCTCATGTGTTGAGTGAAAACTGTTTGACAGCTGTCAAAAATGTATTTTGTTCACTGAGTAGATATTTCTCTATTTTATTTAAAACAAAGTGTGCTTTTCTTATTTCTGAATTACTCTATACTGTCGAGCTGTTACCAAATATTGTTTTTTAAATTTCGCATATATATATTTTTACAAAAAATTATATTCTAGTAAAATTATCGAGTTAGCATTAACATTATATAGTATAAATTCCTGAAAATTATCGAGTTAGCATTAACAATATATAGTATAAAGTTAGTATAAAGCTGAAAGATGTAGTCAATAAGAATATGAGGGGAAAATTGAATGATAACTTTTTGACAGCTGTCAAAGGACATTTTGGAGAACTGTGAGGAAATTTCCGTTTTATTTGAACAAATGGTTGCTTTTCTTTTTTTTTTTGCAATTAAACTGTACTGGCACACCATGGTAAATTATTGTTTAAAATTGAGATGACCTGATTTTAGAAAATTTTTTTATTTGAAACAAAGTGTGGAGTAATCGATGTTAATTTTTCTATTTCATTTAAACCGAAACATATTAAATCAGTGTTAACAATATAGTGTAAGGATGTTGAGAATTTCTTTTCTGAATACCATTCTAAGAAAGAAAGAAAGGTCTTATGGTTAATTTTGTTCTAAACAATCTGTATTTTTTTAAAAAAATTAAAGGAGATTTGGTTATGCACCTTCTACTATGATTATTTTATTGTCATGAGTGTATACAGAAACGATAAATGAGAGAAATGATTATTAAATGATTTTTGAAATGAAATTCCTGGAGTTTGTCATATTTCTAATTTTCAGCTTATCTTTTTCTAATTTTCTTACTCTATTCTAAACTTTCTCTTCTTCTTCTTCTCACCTCTTTCATATTCTTCTTCTTCTTCTTCTTCTTCTTCTTCTTCTTCCAACAGAGACAGAGCAAAATAGATTTTTTCATCATGTTTAAGCAAGTCAATCTGATCAGAACCCCTAACATAAATTCCATTGAGGTAACACGGTTAGACTTTTATACCTGTAATCTTTAAGATTCACAATAAGGGCTTCAGATAGCCCTCATTTTTCCTTTGTTCACCAAATCACTTTTTTTTTAGACATGTGTATGTGCTTTACCATGTAAAAGCAATTCTGTCTAGTAACTAGACAGGTATTAGCAAAAGTAGCAGTTCTTTTTTTGCTGTCAATATAATAACCTTTAAGATTCACAAAGAGGATTGGATTACAACCTCATTTTTCCTTTGATTGACCCAGGCATCTCTAAATGTATCTGGTATGTTACAAATTCATGCACAATTACACCAGTTGAAATAGAGTTATGAGTAAGAAAGAAATATATACCAACAAAATATAAATTGACATTTAGAAAGAAATTTAATTACGAGTTTAGAAATGCAGGCACCTTATATACATATTTACAGCAGACTCACCCCTTCCCCCTTCCCACAAAGTTGGCAAATTGTCATTAGGATTACTCGTCAGAAAAGCTGTGCACATAGCTGCAGTAAAGTGCATCCAACACAATTGATTCCATAAATTGCTTTTGGGTTAGGCATGTGGGTTTGTTTAAGGCGCACAGGGCAAGGTGATATGGAGACCCCAGACCCACTCCATAAAGGATGCTTTTCATGTATTTACTGGTGGGAGTGGGCATGGTAAATTTTAGATGTCTGAGAGTGACATCACACAGATACTGCAGGTATCGCCAATTCCTGGCCACACGCCCATGAGCAGCTTCCGAGCCGATCACATCATAGTACCCCACATGCATCGGGGGTCCCACATCTTTGATGATGGCCCAAATGAACAGTTTCATGGCGAAGTGTCTGCAGATTGCGTCGGCCGACGGAATTCTCACGTATACCTTTGTGAGGGTGTGGGTTGGTGGAGTGAATTCGACAATTTCTATTGGGTTGCACAGGCTTCCAGGCGCACTCACATTAATATTTGAGTAGGGCCTGAAAAGCCTGGCCCTTGAGTTGATTGCGACAGTCTCTTGATCTGTTGCCAATCGATGGCAGGGTTTGTCCATAACTCGGGCCTCGTCTGGGGAGACGAAGTACCGGTCAGCCTGACCTTCGGGCAGGGTGCCCTCCAGGGCCCTCCTCATGAACAAGGTCATGTGACGTGTACGTTGTAGAACGGCTGGTTCACATGACCTGACTTTTCCCACTTCGATCATGTCCCTGATGCGTTCGGTCAGCAGGTCGTACAGGGCCTCTGACAGGGGGATGAGAGTCCTGACGTGGTCTATCTGAAGAAAAGCAGGGGCCCCTTGACGGTTTTCGGCGATCCCCATGATCCAGGGGTCACCTGGAAGCCTTGTTTTAACGAGCTCCAGCTCAGGAGAGATGATGATTCGCTGGTGAATCTTTTCAGTGAGCAGGGCATCACGACTGATGACCATCTGCCCCAGAAGGGCCTCCAGGTCCTTCCAGAACAGGACGATCATGTTGCTGACTTGGGCACCTGTGTTGCCTTTGATGAGGACGCGGTGGTGCTCCTGTCTCTGGGCAAGCTGAAGGGTGAGCTCCAGGCTGGAGACACCGTCACTGATGACACCCGAACATGCAGGCAACTGTACTGTCGAGAAAAAGGCAGCCATTTTTCAGATTTTAGTAACTAGGACTGTGAAATTGAATAAAGTCACCGAGTTGTGATGAATAAAATCCTGGTGTGAGCTGGTGAAGCAAAATATGTTGAATTGTAGAGTCAGTGAGTGAAAAATAATCCTCTTGTGAAGTAAAGTATAGGTTGAGAAGCAAATTAAGCAGAGATGCGAAGTCAATGGCTGTCAGAGAGATTCTGGAAAGAGTGCAGATTGCAAAGTGCCTACATAGCAGAGGAAATTAGTGAATGGAGTCCGATTATGAAATGACCTTTTGTTAGCATTCACTTTTAAGTTTCAGTGAGTAGAACAGAGGTGCAGTGCTTAATCCTCACCCTGTATGTTATAATAAGAAAATGTCCTAAAACAGACCAAGTCAACAATAGTTTTTATTTTATTTTATTACTGGGCAATTCCTGTCTCAGCCAGCCTTTACATGGAGACCCTGTTGACCCAAGAAGGTGTTCAATCTACAGAAGCCTGCTAAGCCCCTGTTGTAAAAAGTTACCCCCCTAAAATGGACCCTCCTGTAATCTCCCTGTGCATGGGTCAGCTTGCAAAGGTGTCCATTGGGAATTCAGAGTAAATAGCACACCTAGCAGTTTAAACAATTCCTGCATGTGCAGCAAGCAAGCTTCATTAACCTCCTTATAATTAAGGGGAAGGAAAACACAAATTTCCAATTGAATTATCTGTGAATCAATTTTTGGATATCTGAAAGGCAGACTTGGCATGATGAAAGCTCTGACCATCAAAGAAAATAGATAGAAATATTGATGGAGAATGTTGGCTATTTCAATCAAGGGGAGCTTTGTTTGAGCAAAAAAAAAAACAAACCTTGAGTTAGTTGTTGGTAATTTAACTGTTGCAATTTATGCTTTTTTTCTAATATGTGATCTTAATTTACTATTAAAACACATTTGACTTAGGGGGCGAGTCAGATCTGTTTGGATTCTTCTTAGCTGTAAATTTTTTAGCTCTATCTATCCCCTGGGGTTGAGGAAGGTTGTACCCAAGAGTTGAGGATAGGAGGATAGACCATAAATTGCTATTTCCAATTTGTAGACTTAAATTAATTAGACAGCAGGTGATTATTAAAAAACACATTCCTACCTGCACAAGATATATTACTTGGGCCCTTGGGTATGAACCACCACACAGTGACCAATATAATATACTGTTGGAGTCTCTCTCATCATCATCATCATCATCCCAATCAGGTCTTTGATTCAAATCGAGTTGTAGTTCATTTATGTCAATGGAATCATGACCACTGTTTAAACTCAATCTTTCCTCCTGGTCAACAACACTGAGGGTCTCATTTATGTCAATGGAATGATACTGACTGTTTAAACTCAAACTTTCATCATCCCTGACAATTACCCTAGTCTCCTGATTCTCTCTGTCATCAATTAACACTTTCTCATCAACTCCGTGAGTTTTTGAAGCAGGGGAATCCATTTTAATAGCGCAACTCTGCTAATTCACGCACTGCACTACCTGTTATCTCTCTGCCTGACAGCCACTAACTGAAGTATATTCACTCTCCCTGAAAGTTTTGTCATATTATAACTGGCTAAATAAATTCTAATTAATACTATGACTGGATTCTGGACATAACGAAATAAAGCTTCGAAAGCGAAATTAGATAGAAATTGATTTGACGCACGGAGCTGCCAGTGCACTGACAAGAGGCGAGAGGGCGCCTTGGGCGCCTTCACCAGGCTGCGTGAGCGTCAGCGGCCTTCCCAGCATGCACGGCGTCGTGTGCAGCTCTGGGGGACAGGATGAGTTTCAAAAATTTTGTGGATTGCTCAAACAAGCGAGGAAAAAGGCTGCTCAGCTACGAGAGTGATTGAACTGGATTTTACCGAATAAGCAACGGCAAATGGACTATTGCAAGTGTACGCGAAGAGTCAGGATTCAGGAAGAAGCACGCATAGGATAAGGTAGGAATTGTAGCTTAAAGAAAAATGTGAATGTTCCCAATGTTTACTTTTCCTTTTCACAGGTGTGATTACGCACCTGTGTACGCTTGTGGTTTCTGTAGGCATATATACGCATTTAAATGTTTCACCAGTGCTATATTTTGCTCACTGGTGCTCTACTACACCGTTTAAGTGCTATAGCGAGCATTTTTAATCGTCTTGTCAATGTTGTTATTACGCGCCGATCTATCTCATGCGTCATTATCGAAGTCCATTAAAGCTAGTCGAATAAAATACCTGATATATTTCACAATATGTTATTGAGTATGACCATGCTGATCTGTTTGACAAAGTTCAGGAAGAGAGATTAAGCGCAGGCTAACCATACCCATGGTTATACACAACCCTTTTTCGTCTGACAGTCACAGCTGTCAGATGGTTCTTTTCTAAGTTTGTGGATTGGAAATTTAAACACATTTCACAGTTTTCCTCCAACTTCGGCTTTGCTATGTTGTTAAATACAGTAACCTGGTTATATGAGAATATTTTAGAAACAGTAGTGATTTTAAAGTTTGTGTATTGTAGCATTTTCCCATAGTTTTCCTTTCAGTCTGATCAATAGTAAGTTCATTTACCAATACATAATGACCTAATGAGTATATATTTTTTTATGTCAGGGACCATTTCAAAGCTTTTTTATTTTTGTACTCTTTTCAAAGCTTTTTTATTTTTGAGTGTAGAGTTAAAGAGAAATATATGATGTTTAACATATGAACACATTATTTTTTAGTTAAAAAAAGAAATACATGATATTTCAATGTATAGACACATTCTTTGTTAAATATTGTAGGTGTCTAAGGCTTTGACTTTTTTCTAAGATACAAATGGATACTTTTTGATGATAATAAGTTAAAGCAATTTTATAACCACCCAAATACAACTAAATGTCATGAGACAATAACTTGCTACCTTATAATTAAGCTGATGTCAGCTTTGACAGATGGCTTATATGAAGCCCTCTCGCATGACAGCTCGCATGTCAACTTTGACAGGTCAATTAACTACACTTGATTGATTACCATACTTCAAAGGTATCAAATTACATAATTAGCTTAATTTATTCATGCCCTCGGGCCATGAATAGCTTCCCTTATAGCTCAGCCCTCTTGCTTCTACGCCATCCAAGATGGCCGCCACAAGATGGCCGCCATATTGGGATGGTGTAAGTATTTACATGTAGTTATATGCACTCGCTGGTTAATGGAGAAGTATAAAGAAAAGTGTTGCAAAATAATGAGTACACCCAATACAATACATGCATTTCATTGCATTGCAGTGATCTGATATTAATGGCATGAAAATTAAATTAGTTTATTAGCGTTAATTTAGTATCTTGTCAAATCTTAATTTGCCATTTCTAAATAGCAACAACAAATTTGTGAAGCCACAGTAAAAGTTGTAGTTCAGCACAACCCAGATTTTTTTCCTAAATGCTCATCCTTCCAAGCCCTTTGGTTCTTAAAGTCGCCCCTTCCATTCCTTGATTTCCCAGCTCATTTCAAAAACAACTCCCAGCAAATCCTAACATCAGCTTATCTATAGACAAAAAATAACACTGGTTTGGTAATTCCATTGCTATTTGGTACATATGCTTCACATTAAAATTCTTTGGTACTGGATATTGATGAGACAGATGTTGCGTGCATCAGTGGGTAAGAGACAATCTAACCCACATTATTATGCCACATATGGTGCCATAACTATAGAGACATAAGTGTACAGTTGCCTCAAAGGTTATGATGTCAGGGAGAATTTTTAATGCATTCAGTCTGTTGTGGATCCTTAATGATATTGAGAATACTAGAATGAGCTATTTAGGTAACCTAGGGATTCCCTTTAAGTGAGATATGCTTGACAGAAACATGCAGACCAATTTCCATAACATTTTGATGAAGAAGTGGCACATTTATTAAGTTCCAGAAGGTAATTTGAGCATAATTTCACATAACCCTGACCTTTAAATGATTTGAAGGGATAGATAGGGATTCAGCATCCCCAAAAACACTTATCAAGAAGGTGTTTTAGTGGATATATCTGGAAGAAAGGGGGTGTAATGGCAAATTTTTCACAAACCACCTGATAGACTACCTTAAATACACTAAATTTGTGAATTTTGCGAGCTGAAACATGCATTTTCTAGCTTCCATATCTTCACATATATTTAAGCTAGAAGCTTGGTTGTACATTTAAATGAAAGAGTAAGATGTCTGCTGTTCACTTTATCTGAAAAACATGACCTATGTGTTACAGTTGGGAAAGCAATGGCATTTCAATTAAAAAGAAGCATGACTGTTTAAAATGGCATTACTCCTCAAACATTCAAGATACAAAGATGCAATGCATACCATATGACAGATAATAATCTCAGCTTTCATATGGCATATAAAAAGTTATTATAGGAAAAGTAGAATCCATCACCACCACTTTCAATTTTTAATGCCTATTTAGGTTATTTCTGACGTGTTTATACATTGCCTCACATATACTGTACTGGTGAGTTAGCAAACCACTTTTGGACTTAGCAACACTTAGATTCTAAAACTAGACATTCTTAGTTTTAATTTGGTACCCTGCAACCTTGGTTCGGTTGCCGATGCTGCCAACTTCTGAAATAAGGCCCTTTTTGGATTTTAGCTCATGGACTATCTCAGCTATCTGCAATATATAGATCCAATTCCAACCACAGCACATGATATCATACACAAAGAAACACTACAATACCGAATTACAGAGAAAAAATAAAATTGAAAGTGACAGCATGATTGTCCGTATAGGCCTATCATATGTAGAATATGTGACAAAAGCACTGAAAGTAAAAATGAGTGCAGATGTGCATGTGGGAGGCAGCAACTGAGGAATAAATTCTTATAGGCTATCAATTTAACACGCCATGCCACTCAATTTAATCACTAGTTATCATTTTAATAATAAGGTAGCTGGCACATGGATAGTCCAGTTAAGGTCAGATTTGGCCATTCACAAGGAATGGTTGATAAGATGAGGGAGAGAGTGGGAGTCCTCGGAATGTTATATATTTGATCGATGTGAGAGATCTTTTACTTACCCTGATGTCCTATCAAATATAGTGGGATGTACTCAAAACACACAAAATTGTTCCGGTAAATCAAAGATCTTTCATTCAAGTGGCTCTCCAAGATAAAAACATTACAGGTATATGGTTTTGGGAAGTATGAAGTTGCCCTGCAAGTCGAAGATCTCTGGGCTTGTTTTAAGCTGTAAAAGCAAGCACACAGGTAAGCAATTTCTAAAATTTGGTTCAACTGGCCTGCTCTCCCCTATGCTTAAAATGATGGTGTATGGCAATTCACTGTTTAAGACAACTAAACCTAACCGCGATAATCAATAACTTATATGCTTGAAATAATTGTTTGTTACTGGATACAAATTTCCTTGAATGTGATAAAACTACCATGTCTTCCATGTAAGTCTAAGATAAGTCAAGGATTTGTCTGATGTTGTCCTGCAAGTCGAAGCTCTGTGGGCATTCTCCGGACTCTTCCCTGAAAGTCACAGATGTAAGAGAATTAGCCGAGAACACTTCCCACCTGTCTCTGAGTAAGGGTAGTTTTGCTTCTGCCACAAAGAGAGATGACAGCTCTGGCTTATTAGGAGGAAGAAAAAGGAAGATGATTCCTGTGCCAAGGAAAAGGCACGAAATTTTCTGTGATTTACTTGGCAGTAATACACTGACTTGTCTTTGTGTGCCCCTATGGATATTTTTTTCTCATTTTTGAGCCTGAAACAGATAACAAATTAGGCAGACCAAATATTTTACACCCCTGGCCAAATTGGCCATTTATGCATGTTTGTGCTTGTAGTGGTGATATATTCATGACTTCACACCTAGCCCAATTATGTGCACAAATGCCAGTGCCACCTGGCAGAAGTATTTGAAGTAGTAAAAAATATGTATATATAAAGCAAGAAATATCTTCTTTCTCTCCTATTTCTTCCCTTTTTCTTGCTTCTGTTTTGTAGTTTCATTCCTCTCCATACTTTCATTCTTCTTCATATTTACTTTCACCAGTCAGAAGTATTTGAAGTAGTGAAAAATATGTATATATAAAGCAAGGAATATCTTCGGCCTGTCCTATTCTTCCCTTTTTCTTGCTTCTGTTTTGTAGTTTCATTCCTCTCCATACTTTCATTCTTCTTCATATTTACTTTCACCAGTCAGAAGTATTTGAAGTAGTGAAAAATATGTATATATAAAGCAAGGAATATCTTCGGCCTGTCCTATTCTTCCCTTTTTCTTGCTTCTGCTTTGTAGCTTTCTTCCTCTCCTTACTTTCATTCTTCTTCATATTTACTTTCTTTCTTCTTCATATACAATATGTATATTCCTCTTTCTTCTGCTTCCCTATCCTCGTCTGCTTCCTCTCCATCTTCTGGCCCAGAACTTCCTCCACTTAAAATATTTTTCAGGTCTTGACTCTTTTGTTCTACTTTTTAAAATAATATAATTTATTGTTCCTCTTATATTACCATTGCTCTTCTTTTCATCTTTCTTCACTACTTGCCTCTTTCATTAATAATCATCATCAACGTATTTTCCAGATTTGGGGACATGGACACAAGCGTAAATTATTTCACATTTTTATATCATATATGAAGCTCTGCTTCTCCTTGTCAGACTTTGTAGGCCTATATGTTCTTCATCCTGTCTCTTCCCTCTTTCTTCTTTCTTTCTTTGTTCTTCTTTTTTTCAATCACACCAAATTATCTCTCACATACTTTTCCACTTTTTTTAATAGATTGAAGTCTATTAAAGCCAAACAAAAGCATATCAAATATCATTTAACCTACTAATCTAATTTGTACCGCATATGATACAATGTCAGACAGGAAAGAAACTATACAAAAGCAAATTACAAGGGAAAAAAATTCAATTGACGGTGACAATGGCACATGATATATAGAATATGTGTGACAACTGCGCTATAATTGAATAAGGTAGTGGGAAGGAGTGCTCAGAAAATTTGAGTGAATAAAGTAGTTGTCACTTTTGCCGCGAAAAGGGATGACAGCTTAATTATTTGAAGGCAAGAAAAGAGAAAGATGATCTATCCTGTATGACTTTTCCCATTTATTATTCTACTTCTGCTGCTTCTAAATCTTCTTCATCCTCTGTTAACTTCTTCACTTTTGCTTCTTCTTAATCTTCTTCATCCTCTGCTGCTTCTTCATTTTTGCTTCTATTAATCCTTCTTCATCCTGTTTATTTTTCTCTTCTTCTCTTCTTCTCTTCTTCCTATCATTTTCAGCGAGCATAACCTGCATCTTTCCTCTTCTGCTTTCTGCTTCTTTTTCCTCTCCTTAACACTTTTTCCTTCCTCTTTTCTTCCCTTTCCTCTTCTGGTTCCTCTTCTGTTGCTTCTTTTGCATGAATTCATATTTAAATACACAACCTATGTTCTTCATTTCAACTGTTCTTTGTTGTTTCTCTTTCATTATTCTCATATTCTTTACAACACATCTTTCTTCTCCCCCTTCTTCTATCTTTTCTGCTTTCTTCCTCCTATCGTTTTTTTAATTTCTACTTATTTATTTCTGTCATCTTTCTAACATTCATCTTCTTCTTGCTTCTGCTTCCCCCTTTTTCCTTCTGCTTCCTTCTACTATAGGCCTATAGTTTAAACATCCTTCTTCCTTCTTCATTCTTCTTCCTTCTGCTTCCTTCTGCTTCTGTCTCCTGTTTCTTCTTTGTTCTTCTTCCTTCTTCTATCAAGACAAATTCCAATTATCTTTCGCCCACCTTTTCGCATTACACTTCTTTGGAGATTTTAAAAGTATCATGTTTAAAAGTATTATGCACCATTTATACTCTCATTCTCAAATTAATGTCTGCAATATGTTGATCAATAATTTTTACCACACTCTGCAATATAAAACAGAAAGAAACGCTACAATAACAAATTTCAGAGAAAAACTAACCGAAAGTTGTGGTAGAATATATCTATAATATATATATATATATATATTATATACAGTGCAGGCCTATATGACAAAAGTGCTAAATCAGTTTGTTAGTGGGAGCTAGAAGCACAGGTCTCAGAATTATATTCTTGTACACAATATCAATTGGTCTTGCTAATATATTTCACTATACTGCTGAAAAAAAAAGAATTAAAGTTACTATTATGTGGACAATGCTGCCTGTGGAAATTTATTCCATGTGAGGCATCTTTTGCTTACCAAGCATAATATAAACTGAACCAAATAAAAAACGCAAAACTATTCCCAGGGCTTTATTTCCCTAGATATGCTTCATATGGACTGTTGAGTGTATGCATCTGTTTCATCAGATGTTAAAGGACTCAGTTACATGAAATAACTCAAGTGTGACCATTTTTCGCTTGTCTGTGGCCAAGTTTATCACACTGGGGTACAGTGGTCGGACAGGGGTATTAGGCACCACACAGAGCTAATCTAATGATTTCATGTTAAAGCTTGAAGAAAATGATGCAAAAGGCCACACAATTCACTTAATTTACTGCCTCGTGACTTATTAAAAAAAGAGTTTTTTGAAAAGTCGCGTGAAAGTTTTCCACACACAATGATATTCCAATGGAACAATGCAATTACGGAAACAAGTCTTCAAACATCCCAGACAATAGCTGCGGATGAAAAATGCTTAGGGTCAAACAAAAAGGCTGCACACAACCTGTGTATCAGCTGCAGGGTTCATCATCAGTACTTTTTGTGCCCTTTTTTTGCTATTCTCACAAGCGCACATCTGCCGCCGTAAGAAAAGCACAAGGACGGCACACATGGTACTGCTGTTTGTCCTAAGGTGCTATACAGGTTGTCAGAGGTCTTTTTTATAGACCCTAAACCTTTTTCACTCATTTGCATGTGTTTAGGCCGTTCCTTGACCGGTTTCCATAGTTGAAGTGTTTCACTGCAATATCATTGTGTGTGACAAACTCTGACCTGACTTCTCAAACAACAAAATTTTAACAAGTTTAGTGGCACCAACTGAAGCAAATTGTGTGGCCTTTTGCATCATTTTCTTCAAGCTTTCACACTGAGTCATTAGATTTGCTCTATCGAGTGCCTAATACCCCGGTGCACTGACCATACCCCAATGTGATAAACCTTGCGACAGATGCTGATGCTAAGGTCAGAATTGAAGAATTTTATGGAACGGAGCCCTTTGACACCTGGTAATACATATGCATAAACTCAACAGCCCATCTGAATGATATACAGAAAAATACAGCCCTGTAAATAGTTTTGCGTTTTTTATTTGGTTCAGTTTAGATACTTATACGAAAAGATGATTCTCATATACTAAGCAAAAGCAGGAAGTTTCTTGACTCGACAGTGATGCATTGACTTGTCGGTGAAAGCTTCTTTGGCTCTGATCAACTATATCTCGCCATATCTCAGAATTGTCTTGGTATTTTTATTTTTGATACCTTCTCATCCTTCAAATGACTCTTCATTCAAAATATTATGTGGTATATAGTTTCTACCAATGCTTCATCTCAACTGCTGTTCCTTGTTCCTCCTCCTCTTATTCTTCCTCCTTTTCTTCGTGCTTTCTCCTCTTCCTCCTTCTTTTTCTCCTCCAGATTGACCGACTTCTCCTATTCTTCTTCCTTCTTCTTCTTCCACTGCATCTGCTATGCTCCATTTTCTGCTTCATTGTCGAATTTTAACATTCCAAGTGGGTTGGCACCTTGAACATTTTATTAAATCTGAACCTTTTCAGTCATCCGGCACATAAAGCATACACCCACTCATTCAGGGAATACATCTCGGAGATTTTCCCGGTAGCCAGACAGATCAGAACGGATCATCATATATTTGTTGCTCTTCTATCCACATGTAACATGATACCAATCCCTCATGGCAATATGCATCCCATTTTTGCAATCTGTTTACTGATCCTATGCCCCAGGCAGTGAGGCACTCTTGGTGTCTCTCCTCTTCTCTGCTTGGAATCGAGTTCTTTCACTCACATGAAGCAATAATCCTAATCTGTTAAGAAATCTTTGACAAAAATTGCATTCACAGACTTGGATTACATATAATCGCAATTTATGAGGGGGCTCAGCCACTCTAAACTTAGAGCTCAACAGGTTCACAAAAGTGTATGTGCTGCCCTCTGGAATCCAGAACAGAATCTACAATCGATCTGACACTGTCAGTGAGCTCTAACAGATTTCAGATTCAGCAACTGTTGGTTTTCTGTAGTGTTGTGGAGTAATGAATTTGTATGTTGAATTGGGCCTAAAGTTGACTATTGAATAATTTTTAATCAGCCGGTTCATGCTTTGAAACATACTTTTGCTGCAAAGTGGTACCCATTGTGGAACTTCTTTTTTCACAGAACCATGCTTTTTCTACCCAGCAAGATGTGAGTGGTCCCTGTTTGGCAGCCAGCCAGACGGCCACGCACGAGCACCCTCACTTCTCAGTATAAGCTTGTTAAGCTTGCCCTGACCAGTGACCACAACATACATTATTTGTGAAGTTGTAACAAAAAGATTAACTCTTCTTTGGTGTTACAGACATAATTAACTGTTTCAGATCTCTCAAAGCAATTGAATGAATGCTTTAGTGTTTCATTGTCGTCCGTTTGTTGTTTCAGTTAGTTTCGTTGGAGAACGCCCTAAACTATCATTTAAATCATGCTGGCAATAGCTGTTAAAGGATTTGAAAACTTCATAATTTTATGGTGCTCATTGGCAGTGCTTGTGCACTCATTGACAGTTTAAAATTGTTGATTGCGCTTTGTTTATATGTTGCTGGCAGCTCAGCTGTGCGTATGAGCACAAGTGATAAGGTCCCTCTACCTAGACATGACCTGACCTACTCGAATATTAATAAATGTGTCAGCTGGAGGTCATCCGATTTCTGGCAGACTCTCCAGCTGTGCTGTTCGTTCAGAGTCTGTGAGCAGACTGGGGCTCAGCAGTTGTTTACGCACTCTAAGATGGGCGTATGCCTCAAAACATAGTTATATAATAATTTTAAGCTTGGTATAGATCTGATTATAGAATGTATTTGTAACTTAACTCTGGATTTGTCATTACACTTTTTTGGTTTCCTACATTTCAAACTTTTTTGCTGGACGCCAGATGATCCACATCTAGATTTTTTGTCAGACAACCAAGTACTTCGGCAAATTTAATTGAGTTTTGTGCATCAGTATGTGCATTATGTATATTGATGCACCAAGCTTGTCAACATTTTGCAGCAGGATTATGAATGATTGTCTTCTTACATGCTTCCATGCTTGAATATTTCATAAACTTATTGTAAGAGCCCTATTCAGGCATTCCATCAAGGGACAATACAGTTACCAGATCTGATGACTGCCATGACTGAGGAGGTTAATGATGAGGGTTCATCGAAGAATTTGCTTTTGGCCTTTTTCTGCCAAGAACAACCACAGCGTGGAAAAATGCAGCAATCACATTATTTCGATGTATTTACTGAATAGAATATGGTAGGATTTGACTTTGAATCTGATTCCATATACTGTATATATTATGCTCTGAGGAAACCCATGAAGTCTCTCACCATAATTTAACTTTTTTATGATGAAAATGTTTTGCCTCATAACTTTCCTTCAAAAGACATCCCAATCTAGGATTGACAGGGTAACCCATATATGAATATTGCAATCATCCTCTTCCCAAAAAATAATAATCACTTTGGTAAAACATGCCATCAGACGCACAACATATTTTCCATTCTTGATAATCATTGAGTTGATAAGTATTATTACTATCATTTTTGGGGTCCTGCTGATGAAAATGCATGTTAGAACCTAAAAATGAGGCTTCTAACTATGTTCGGATAGCAATTATTGCAAAATATCATTCAAATGACTTTTAAAAAATTTCTGTTATTTACCAGTTTCTAGCCAGGCACTAAAATGCGAAACTGTCAGTTAGCACCGAGCTTTTTGCAGCTTTGCTTGAGGCTTTTTAAAGGCATAGTAGAGCTTTTTTTCCTCGGTGATTATGAGTTGTAATCTCTTCAAATGGCGACTATGGCTACTAAGGGGATTACTGACTATTTGGGAAAACAGTGTTAAACAAGCAAAGACTGTCGACAGTTAGATTTCTCACAACTGTTATGATTTGCAATAGAATTAACTATTTAATCCATGATCTCTCTGCCCGAACCAACCTCATCATGAAAAACAATCAAATCAAATTTGAACAATTCAGCATGCTTAAACATGGATTTATTCTAAAGTTATTGTATAAATACAAAGAATATTAAATTGAGCCAAGGCATGATTTTCTCAGTTCAAGGTAATATCTGGCAGGTTTACCTTATAAATGTATTGTGCAGCCCTCCACATGTTACGCATATACCCAATGAGTGGGGAATTCTACTTGTTCAGTATAGACACTGACACAAGGGACCCACTGAAGTATTTGAAATGCGCATCAACAGATTTACTTTTTATAGAAGATTTTGAAAATACACATACTTGTTATCACAATATTTGTCCAATTGATCTATCTATCTATCTATCTATCTATCTATCTATCTATCTATCTATCTATCTATCTATCTATATATCTATCTCTTTATCTATCTATCTATCTATCTATCTATCTATCTATTTATCCATCCATCCATCCATCCATCTATGCATCTGTGCATCTATGCATCTATGCATCTATCTATCTATCTATCTATCTATCTATCTATCTATCTATCTATCTATCTATCTATCTATCTATCTATCTATCTATCTATCTATCTATCTATCTATCTATCTGTCTATCTATCTATCTGTGTATCTATCTATCTATCTATCTATCTATCTATCTATCTATCTATCTATCTATCTATCGTTTCAGTTTGAAGAGTAAAATCTCAGTCTCAGTATAAGTACAAAAATGCTGTGATAGTGTGATTATACAATGTGAAGACTGAAAAGCATGTCACAGAAGTGTTGAGACAGAGACCTGCTCTGTCTCATGTGTAATATCCAAGTCTACTATTGCCGGTTCACAAAAAATATTCTGTGTTCCCCAACCTTTTCTGAACTTGGAACTGCAGTAATTAAGTATGTATGTATGTATGTAGTTTATTTATGGGTGCCAGAAAAAGCTATTAGCTTATCGAGCTGGTCCCCAGAAAGGAAAGCTATTACAAAGTAGAATTAATAATGTGATATGTTGACAAAAAAATATATTAAAATAATGCACATGTTGTGGTTACCTTTGAAAATATGTATGTACCTAACTGTCATTTTATTTCGTTATTTTTCATTTTGGGGGAAGGACACACAGAGATATATATGTCTTCTTAAAGTCAAGTATTTATCCATCTATCCATCTGTCTATCCATCTATCTATCTCTATCTGCTCTCTATCTTCACAGGCATGGGGGCCGGGGGCTGCAGCGTGCATTGTGGCCATGGAATTAATGCATTATGTTCATTTCAATCATCTGTAGTCATAGTCCTAGTCTTGGTGTCACCTGAGTGCTGTGATTATAACTTTTGTACATTCATAATCACTCTGTAGTCACTTCTAAGACACCCAGGTGACTGAAACTTGTGTAATCACTTGTATTTTAAACAAAACCATAGTCGACAAACAGTCAATTGCTTGATCTCAGTCTCAATCTCAGTCGCCCACAGGTGTTGAGATACTGAAGCCTCCACCCTCTCCTTTGTGTTTTTGACAGTTACACATTGTTTTGCATTGGAACCAGGCTTCTCAATGCAAAATTAATCTGTGTATAACTGCGTGAAACTGAAATAACAGCTCAAAAACTGTCATAAACTATTTTTGGCGACTAAATTCATTTTGGAGATTACAGAGATTACAGTTTATAATCACCGAGGAAAAAAAGCTCTAGCAGGGTGTTAAGTTGGTTGGCACCTTAAACATTTCGTTAAATCTAAACCTTTTCAGTCATCCGGCACATAAAGCATACACCCACTCATCCAAGGAATACCATTCAGAGATTTTGGCTGTAGCCAAACAGATCAGAACGGAACATCATATACACTCACCAGCAAAAGAAACGCAACACTTGATTTTTGCTTATAATTTTGCAAATACATTTTTTTGGACAAAACAAATTATATGATGTTGATCCTTAGATCAACTAGTGTCTTTGTGCCAAAAATTATTCAGCTGCGACCATTTCCTGTCTGCTTTTTGACTTGTTTATCACATTTCTGTTTTTGTAATAAAATGTGACCTTACCAACAAGTTACACCAAAAATAAAGGCGCCATTTTAAATATTGGGCAAACAGATGATAAAAGCCGAAAAATTAGCGCAGCAACACTGTTTTTGAATTTTACAGGACAATTTGAAAATTGGAGTTTTTCACATTTCAAAATGTAACAGACAAAATCTCTATGCTTCGTGCCCTTAGAATTTAGCTTTTTTAATAAAATTTTCAGACAATTTCACTATGTTGTCTAAGAATTGCCACAATTTTTTTGAGAGCAAAATTAAGAATTTAAAACAATTATTTGCGACGACGAAGTGCAATATTCTTAAAATCACATTAACATGACTTGCACACAATTTTAAAATAAAAAAACAATATGGAGCAAAGCGCGAGATGTTCCAGATTATTGAGTCCAGACACGGACTAAACAGATACGCCAATAAAAAAGATCCAGGTCCATAGTACCAAGTAAATTTTCTCATTTCAGAATTGAAGTGTCATTCTGAGAAGTTCCTACAGGGGGTGCTGTAGTCTAGGACTCCAATAGTTCCAGCAGTTTTTGCCACTATCATTTCTTTCTGTGTATAAATGTTATTAGGCACGCAAAATAGGCAGAAAACACTTGGTTTTTTTTCTGGAAGTATCAATGTGATTATGAGTAATGCTGTTTTAATCCTCGCAATTTTCTAAACCCACTTGAGCAATGACAACACAGGTCTCATAAGAGCAATAGAAAAAGTTGAATGACTGAATGATGCAATAACAGTAAAAGTCACCAGACATATCAGGGAAGATGACAAGCTTTGACAATAACCAATAACAGTCTCCAGGATGCAGTATGCTCAGTGGCAATGCCCACCACTGACATCAATACAAACAGTGATTCTGATTTCATCTATGAGCTCTCTGTTGTCATTTCCCAATTGGGTTTATTTTAATTTTTTCTGCCTATTCTGGTTGGCATACAACATGTTCGGCCTATTTTGGTTGGCTGATAACATTTTTACACAGAAAGAATAAGAGTTGCACAAATGCTGGAATTATTGGAGTCCTAGACTACAGCACCCCCTGTGGGAACTTCTCAGAATGACACTTCAATTCTGAAATGAAAAACTTTACTTGGAACTATGGACCTGGAACTTTTTTACTAGCGCATCTGTTTAGTCCGTGTCTGGACTCTATAATCTGGAACATCTTGCGCTGTGATCCATATTGTTTTGCTATTTTAAGATTGTATGCAAGTCATGTTTATGTGACTTTAACAATATTGCCTTTGTCGTCGCAAAAAATTGTGTTAAACTCTGAATTTTGTTCTAAAAATAATGGTGGCAATTCTTAGAAAACATTGTGAAATTGTCTGAAAATTTTATTAAAAAAGCTCAATTCTAAGGGCCCGCACCATAGATATTATATCTGTTACATTTTGAAATGTGAAAAACTCCAATTTTCAAATTGTCCTGTAAAATTCAAAAATAGTGTTGCTGCGCTAAATTTTCGGCTTTTATCATCTGTTTGCCCATTATTTAAAATGGCGCCTTTATTTTTGGTGTAACTTGTTGGTAAGGTCACATTTTATTACAAAAACTGAAATATGATAAACAAGTCAAAAAGCAGACAGGAAATGGTCGCAGCTGAATGATTTTTGGCACAAAGACACTAGTTGATCTAAGGATCAACATCATATAATTTGTTTTGTCCAAAAAAATTTATTTGCAAAATTATAAGCCAAAAGCAAGTGTTGCGTTTCTTTTGCTGGTGAGTGTATATTTGTGGCTCTTCTATCCACATATAACATGATACCAATCCCTCATGGCAATATGCACATCATTCCCAAGCCCAAGGCAGTGAGGCACTCTTGGTGAGTCTCCTCTTCTCTGTTTTGAATCAAGTTCGTTCACTCGCATGAAGAAATATTCCTAATCCGTTAAGAAATCTTTGACAAAAATTGCATTCACAGACTTGGATTACATCTGACACGATTTTTAAAAACTAGACTTATAGCAGTTGTTTATAAATGCATTCAAAGATAGATGAATAACTTCAAAAATAAGTTTAAGCTTGGTATACATACAGAATGTATTTGTAACTAGAATCTGGATATGCCATTAAAATATCAAGTTGTCTATTTTTTTGGATTCGTACTTTTCAAACTTCTTCAGTTTTTTAAATATTTAGATATCAGGAGATCCACATCTAGATTTTTTGTTAGACAGCCAAGTACTTCGGCAAATGTAATTGAGTTTTAAAAAATGTCCCTGCATCAGCATCATCTGCCATGATCACTGTCATCAATTTTGTTCACCTCTCTCAACTGGAATTCCCAGGGTTCTTAAACATGAATTTTGAAAAAGAGAACAACTTTATGAATATTTATCTAGTCCTGACGCTTATCAGTTTTAACCATGAATGAGGGTCAAATGAGTTTACTCGACATATTAAATGAAGAAAGCAATGATAATGATGAGGAAGCTCCATCCATATTTCAACATTCACCTTATTATAATGATGAAGGTCTAGAAGAATTGTTTACTGTCAATCAATCTAGTTTTAAGTTACTTTCACTTAATGTCCAATCTCTTAATGCAAAATTCTGTGAATTGAAAATGTATATTGAAAATTGTTGTAAATCCAGATTCCATGCAATTTGTCTGCAAGAGACATGGTTGACAGATGACTTTGATCTTAGCCAATTACAATTAGAGGGATGCAACCTTATTTCAAAAGGAAAAGTTGCCAGTAGACATGGTGGAGTTGCGATCTATTTAAAAGATAGCTTCAACTATAACATACTATCATATTCTAGTGCAGCAAAAATATGGGATGGTTTGTTTTTGAAAATTGTTATCAATAAATCGTTTTCTCAAACTAAGACCAGAAAGACTATTATATTGGGAAATATTTATCGACCACCTAGGGATAATGTTGAAAACTACAATACATTTACATGTGAGATTGAACAGATATTGCACAGTCTTCAGATTAATAATAAAGATGTTGCTATAGCAGGTGACTTTAATATAGACTTGCTGAAAATTAATGAGAAAAGTATCTTCAATGAATACTTTGAAACGGTGGTGTCTCATGGTTTTATACCAAAAATTACTTTACCTACACGCATTACATCTCACAGTAGCACTCTTATTGACAATATATTAGTAAAGTTATCAAAGAATTTTTCACCAACAACCTCTGGTGTTCTATTTAGCAACATTTCTGATCATATGCCATGTTTTATTTCCTTAGATTATTTGATGGTTGAAAAATCTGTCACTAAGTTTGTGAAAATTTGGTCGAGAAGTACCCAATCTTTAAATAATTTCAAAATGGAAATTGCCTCAAAATGTACTTCAGATGCTTTTGACCAGTGTATTACAACCAACCCTAATACAAACTACGAGGTTCTTGATTTGGTGATCCAGGAAGCTTTTAACAAGCACATCCCTGTTAAAGTGGTGAAATTTAACAAGCATAAACACAAGCTGAATAATTGGATAAGTCATGGGCTCCTGAGATCTATTAGGTTCAGAGATAAATTGTACAAGCGTATGATTAAGACACCGAAGGATACTGTTATGCATTTGACTTTAAAAATAATCTTGTTAACTATAATAAAATTTTAAAGAAACTGATAAAAGATGCCAGAAAAGCTTACTATGAATCTTGTTTCAGTAAATTCAAGCATGATGTAAGAAAGACTTGGGATACTATTAAGACCGTCATCAACAAGACTAGAAACAAAAAAGATTTTCCCAACTTTTTCTTAATAAATGGTCAGTATGTGTCAGATAAGAAAATAATTGCTGATGAATTTAACAAATATTACGTAAATGTAGGGCCAAAATTAGCATCTGAAATACATACCCCACCAAATTGTTCCTTCAAGGACTATCTACCTTCACCGGTAGGTTACGAATTTTCATTTGAGAAAGTAAATGATCAAATTGTTTCAAAAATTATTGAAAGTTTAAAACCAAAATCATCTACTGGAATTGATGGCATATCCAACAATGTTCTTAAATTCATCAAAAATGAAATACTTCATCCACTCACACTAATAATCAATCAATCTATTGAAAATGGCATTTTTCCAGATAAGCTAAAAGTTGCTAAAGTTGTCCCAGTATACAAAAGGAATGATAGTACCATGCTTGAAAATTATAGGCCCATCTCTGTCCTGCCCAGCCTGTCAAAGGTGTTTGAGAGAGTTATGCACACACAGTTAACCACCTTTTTTACTAAAAATAATCTTTTCTACAAGAATCAATATAGCTTTAGAGAATCCCATTCAACAGAATTAGCTGCAGTTGAATTAACTGATAGAATTATAAATTCTATGGATAAGAAAGAAACTCCCTTGGCATTTTTTTTGGATCTATCAAAAGCATTTGATACCATCAATCATGAAATATTACTGAATAAACTGAATTTCTATGGTGTAAAATGTAATGCCTATAAGCTTCTGGAAAGCTATCTGACAAATCGTAAACAATGTATTGCCTTGGAAAATACTTTCTCATCTTTACTCCCAATTACAACTGGTGTTCCTCAAGGATCAATTTTAGGCCCTTTGTTGTTCATTATTTATCTCAATGACCTCAATTTTGCTTCTAAAATGTTTCATCCTGTTATATATGCTGATGACACAGCCCTTTCAGTAACGCTAAGCACCTTTGACACTGGTGGGCATGACAGGGATACCAACATTATAAATGAGTTGGGCAATATCACTCTGTGGTTAAAACTGAATAAACTGTCGCTAAATGTGTCAAAAACAAAGGCTATTTTGTTTCACAATGTACGCAAGAATGTTGTGCAACCAAAAATAAGTATAAATGAAACATTAATTGAATTTGTCGAAACTTTTGACTATTTAGGTATTACATTGGACAAAAATGTTAACTGGAGAGCACATATTCAAAAGATTAGGTCAAAGTTATCAAAGGTAGCAGGAATTATGTCCAAAATGAAGAATATCCTGCCTGAAAACATACTGCGTACTCTATATAATAGCCTTTACTTGCCACATTTAAACTATGGTATACTTTGCTGGAAATCAAAAGTAAATGAACTTGTAAAGCTGCAAAAGAAAGCTGTCAGAATTATATCGAAAGAAAAGTATAATGCTCATACAAATCCTCTTTTTAAGAAATTGAACCTACTTAAAATCTCTGACCTGGAAGCTTTTCAGGTGTTAAAATTTTGCTACAAACTAGAACATGATAGACTTCCTGCATACTTCCAATCAAATTTGTTCAAGAGAAATTCTGAATTACGTACTCGCATGACTAGAGCATCAAATGATTTCTACTTGCCAAAAGTTAGAACTGAATTTGCCAAAAATAGCATCCAATACATTATACCACTTGCTTTCAATAACTGTCCTCCTCAGATAAAAGAAAAGATCTACTCCCACAGTCACCCTGGCTTCTGTAGATACATCAAATCTCATTATATTAATCCATATAATGACATATGTATTCACAGAAACTGCTTCGTCTGTCAGAGATAAGTGTTTCAATCTCTTATTATCACCTCACATTCATATCAAGTAAACCTATTTCTTCTTGTCCCTTCTTGCCCCTGATTACCTGTATCTTGTCCTGTCGGTTCCCTCTGGATTCTTCTTGTAATTCTTCTAATTAAGTACCCACCAACTTGGATAGATCCTCTTCTTAAGCACCCTCTTTGGTTCGTAAAATTAAAATTGACAAGTAAGACTATTTTTGACTGAGTATACTAAAACAAACCCTGGGGATTCCAGTAGACAGATTCAAATTTTTGTTCTGGGGTGGCCTCTCGATAGCGGCTTCTTTGCCTTAGAGAGGTCTCCCCATAGTGTGGAGTCAATATATGAATCATATAATTGTGTATATATATAAATTATTGTATATTGTATAATAGTCTTTTCATGTATGGCTTTTTCACTATGAATAAATTTTTTGTCTGTCTGTCTGTCTGTCTGTTTGTGCATTATGTTGGTACACCAAGCTTGTCAACATTTTGCAGCAGGATTATGAATGATTGTCTTCTTACATGCTTCCATGCTTGAATATTTCATAAACTTATCATTAGAAGCTTTTGCCGGCAATCCATCATGGAAGAATACAATTACCAGATCTGATGACTGTCAAGATTGAGGAGGTTAATGATTAGGAGTCAATGAATGCCAATTTTTTTTCTGTGTTTTATTTGTAATAAGGCCCCATAAATTATGTTCCAGTTTAATGGTTCTCTGAATGTAATGTCCAATAAGTTGTGTCAATTTTATGGCAATTATCGTATAATACAAAATTACCCACAAATGCCTCCTTTGTTATGGAAACTATGTTAAAGGCACACACTCATCGAAATCCTACTTTTAATTAACATATCTTCCAATGAAAGAATAGGATGTTGCGAATGCATTCAGCTAACATTTCCCAAAATCGGTTCTTGCGATAGATGAGGGAAAATTTATGAAATTGACATTTCAGCCCAATTTTGTGGTCCTTCATAATACTCAGTCAGCTGTGCAGTGACGTAGGGTAGGGTGGCCCTCCCCCTCACTGATCACATTGAGTGGGCAAAGAGAAAATGAGACACTAGCAACTTTGACCACCAAACAATACTGTGATAAACTGAATTGGATTAATTGATTCTGTTATAAAGGTGACAAAATTAATTTGAGAGAAACTGAAACTGTGAAAAATATTTCCAGAAGAGTTCCATCAACATCACTGTCAATCAATATTTTGCCTTGTGTACTGATTGGCTCGTTATGGGTTGGGTGGGGTCAGTTATTTGACAGTGGTCAATTTAATATATTTCCTCCATATGTGACATGTCCAGATCGCATTTTGTGACTGAAATGTTATTCAACTACCTGAATCAGATAGATACAAGTACATCAGACAAATAGATAGATAGATGGATTGATAGGTTGATAAATAGATAGATAGATTGTTAGATTGTTAGATAGATAGATAGATAGATAGATAGATAGATAGATAGATAGATAGATAGATAGATAGATAGATAGATAGACTAAAGGATATTGTTTTTTCAAACGTTTCTTGAGGATCATGAGATGATTGAAATTACATTCAGAAACGTTTTCTAAATTTTTAAGACTATTAATATGCCCTAGTTTTCTCATTTTGCGGTCTGAGCTTGTCAATTTAGGTCCAGGCCAGTCACTGTTCATTTTAACCTTGAGATACTCAATGTGTGATTTTGGATGCACAACTGAAATATTAAAATAAAGCTCACAATTCATCACAGTTTTACATCGTTTGCAGGTGTAATTTCACATATTTCACAGCTTTGCCTATCAATTCCAAAGCTCACAAAATGTCACATGCATTTGTTTATTGAAAACCCTGTCTCACGTCATTGGAATGCTTGCCTTCCAGTAGGTGTCGTTTTTTACTGTGCCAAAGTTATTGCCAAAATCGAAAAATAAAAGTACGTTGTTAATGGGTTTATCTTTGATCAAATTTTCAAGGACCACCATAGTGTTTCTATAAATATAATGCTTAAAGCTCTCAACTGATAAAAAATATGCATGATTGTGGCCCTTTAATGTCACATTTCATGTATCTTTATCAATTCCATATGTGCAATCACTTGCAGCATTTCCACATGCACATGATCATGATGATAGAGGATAATTTTATATGCGTTTGGGGAAATAAAGAATACATAATGCAGTACAATATATCTGTACATATTGGTCACAAACGTAAATGACTGTATGCAAGTTTCGCAAACTATTAAAGGAGTAAAATCATTTATAGGAAGTTTGCAGCTGTCACCTCAGCCAATCATGCTGATGTGACTAGTTTCAAGCTCTGAACCAATAATGCATCAAAGTACCCCCAAATTGCTATGCTAATTTTATGACTTGTGATGCTTTCCCTTAAATCTGGCAACCCCATAGATATCCCAGATGAGAATTTTATGGCAAATGGCCATTCCTCACTTTGTACATGTGTGTGTGAGCACTTGCAACATTTCTGCATGCATAGTATGCTATGCAATGCATGATATATAGGCCAACGAGGGAGAAAAATATGTATTCCTTTTCACTGTGTGCCAACCAAGTGACCTATATGGCCATTAAATAAGGATTTTTTTGTTCACATTTTGCTGGTTCTCATATATAGAGCAAACAACAAACTTTGCATTATAGCCAGTATGATGTCTTATAGTACAAGTAATACACATAAAAAATTTGAAATCAATCAGTTAAGTTTTATGGGAGATTAGGCAGTTTTAGTAAATTATAGTGCATTTTTACTAGAATCCCCAGATCTTCTGATTGTTTAATATTTAATGCTTGTAATTTCACATCAAGATGTCTAGTACATAAATACAGCATACTGGCTATGTTATGTTATAAGTTAATTGGTTTCTTGTCTAAAATTAAAGATTTTGTGATTAACTAGGTCATTTCGCATAGAGCAAACATTACACAGTGTTTTGTAGTCTATGATTTGATCTCTTTGTGGCAGGCCTTTGGGGTCTAAAATTTGGTTGATATTTTAAAGGAGTCAGAGTCAAAATATTAATCTAGTGATCCTGTCTCTAAAAGATAATTACAGATAATTGACACCAATACAACAATAATGGAAACATTGCAGAATTGATTTTTTGTTTACCACATGGCATTTGAGTTTAGGAGTCCGAGTCGAAATTCAGGAGACCTTATAGTAGTCGGAGTCAAAGTCGGAGTAATTTTACAGGAAACTAAAGGAGTTTGGAGTCAGAGTTGCTTCACTTAGGCCTACTATTCAACTCTGAAGCCCGTTTTGTGGTCCAAGTCCACATTATTTATTAATGCAAATTTGCTTTAGTCCAGCAGTAAATCAAGCAGACATCAAAAGAGTGTTTCATAGAAGTTTGTATAGCACAAGTATCGGGTGATCATTACATGGGCTACTCCTCTAATGAAGTCCATCTTTCTTCTCTTCAGAGTTTCATTAATCTCTTGTTACAAATCCCGAGGCCTCTTTGTGCAGAAAAATCCAACTCGCTGGGTATGGGGAGTAAATTATCTTCTGTGCCATAGCTTGTGGACGTTATTAAGTATGTCACACTCAAAGTGTGCTTCAAGAAGGAATTTGAATTTTTAAGACACACACACATAGCCTACTTTTAACTTGACCTAAAAGTGAGTTCAGGTCCTTCAACTGGTGTTGGCTTGTAATAATTTAATGTTATGTCATAGCATTGTTTATTTGTATTCCAGTACATATTAGTGATATTACATATTTACAACATTTCAGACTGTAATTGAAAAGGTTCAAGCCCGAACAAAAAGAGGCACAGCTAAAAAGGATGTTTGATATCAACTGAACAAAATATGAAGCAACACGCATTTTAATTAATCAGTCACTTGATTGTTTCCCACAAAAAAAAACTTTCTAATAATATTTTATGAGATCTTATGGTGTTCAGCTGCAGGCAGCAGATATACGACACTTATATATAAAATGGCAATCGGCAATCTTATTCTCATTTTGGGATATTTATTGGTCAGGCAGATTTTGTGGACAAGCATCACAAGTCATAAAATTAGCATAGCAATTTGGGGTAGTCAGACGCATATTGATGTGTTTTGGCAAAATATATTGCAACATAGGGTTCATTGACTTATCGGTCATCTGTACTATAGCCTCTTCAAAAAAATATTGCTTTAGCAGAAACATTGCAATCTGGTGATTGCAAACTTCACAAACATTAATCCGAAGGAAGAAAAAAACAGATATAAAGTTTTAAAGTAATATCAAAATGCACTAAAAATACTCTTTCTTGGATGACTTGGAACACAAATTCCTGAACCAATCAGAGGCAAAGGCAGGAAGACTAGCCTTCAAATAATTTTTCAGGAAGCTTCTATGAAAATCCACTATTGCCATGCATGACCTTTCAAGGAAATTGCTGACATTATATAAACAAATGCAAACAAACTGCTACAAAGAAGGTAAATAAACCAGCTGTAATATAGAATGCAAAATTTTGAAATCTTCTACTCTGCCAATAATCCCGATATACATCAATTAACATACTTCTGATAGCCTCTAACTGCTATGCTAATGTTATGACTTGTGATGCTTTCCCAAAATCTGGTAGCCCAATAAATTTCCCAAGACGAGAATTTTATGGCCAATAGCCGGCCAATGCGCGATCACTTGCAATGTTTCCACATCCGTGTTATGCGATATACATGCAATGTATGATAAATATATGGAATGGAAAGTCAGAAGAGTGGTAGAAATGTGCACTTTGTACATGTAGGAGTTTCCTGTTATCATATTTCATTGTATTTTTACCACCTTTCGCATATAATTTGCAAACCTTTCTCATTTTCCATGTTATGTTGAAAATATAATTATTTGTTTCTTGACTTCAATCCATCCGTATAAATATATATCTATGTAAGTAACTTATATATATCTATCTCTCCATCTGCCTATCCATCTATCTATACTTTCGCATATAATTTGCAAACCTTTCTCATTTTCCATGTTACGTTGAAAATATAATTATTTGTTTCTTGACTTCAATCCATCCGTATAAAAATATATCTATGTAAGTAACTTATATATTTCTATCTATCCATCTGTCTATCCATCTATCTACATATTTGTTGATTTTCCTTGTAACTAGTAATACATAAACATCAAAAGAGTGTTTCGTAGAAGTGTGTATGGCACAAGTATCGGGTGATCATTACATGGGCTACTCCTCTAATGAAGCCCATCTCTCTTCTCTTTCAGAGTATCATTAATCTCCTGTTACACATCCTGAGGTCTCTTTGTGTAGAAAAATCCAACTCTTTGCACACTCTAAAAAATTTCAGACAAAATTGGTTTTTTAGATTCAAAGTGGTTTTTTGAAAAACCAAATTTCAATGCAAAAACCAACATGGATTTTTTGGTTTTGCAATGAATTTTGGTTTTTCCAAAAAAACATTTTGAATCTAAAAAATAAATTTTGTCCCGACATTTTTTAGAGTGCATGGGCATGGGGTGTAAATTATCTTCTTCGTCATAAGCTCTCAATGTTGTATTGGAATCTGTCGGTTGTGTTGCAAGTTCTTATAGGATTTTTTAGGGATGTTCCGATACCGATATCCGAGATCGGGATCGGTGGTATCAGCACCCAAAGAGCAGTATCAATATCGGATCGGAGGCAATCCTCCAAATCTAAGCAATGGTATCCGTATTGGATTGGTATCGGTATCAGCAACAAAATACAGTATCGTTATCGGATCAGAAGTGAAAAAGTGGTATACTTGAAAAAATTATAAAAAATTTAATATACATTTATATCACAAATAAAACAATGATAGATTTTTCTGATATATATTAAAGGGAATGTGATGAGGACTGTATTTTGCTATTTTTCGCTGGCCTTGTACTTTTTACTATTTGTGATGTTACGAGGCAGTGCACACTGTTTTGAGTCACACTGTAAAACCTGCTGCATTGCTTTAACGGCAGCTACCGCAATGAATTTTTTAAATGCCACTTTACGGCAGAAAACTGTTGTTTTTATGGCATGTACTGTTGTTTTAACGGTAACTGCCAGCAGCTGGGTTTACAGTGCAGCTGAAATGATTGAGTGAGATGATCGTGCAATTCCAAACCTTGATTTTGTTACTATGGCTGTTTTCCAAGAGGAAATAAATTGTAGTAATTGAGTCATACAACTCTAACGCATCATAAGTCCATAGATATTTATTCCTTGTAAAGCTTTGCATAAGTGATGATGTCATATGATGAACATAGATGATGATGGTTAGCTGAAATATAAAGAATGAACAACACTAAGTAAAGAAAGAACAAAGTAGAGAAATGAACTAAGTTAAGTAATTAAACTAGGCAAAACAAGTAAGAAAATTAACTAAGTATATTTAGCATAAATGAGAATAAATGATACAAAGACTAAAAGTAGAAATGACTACAATAATTTACAGTTAAACAAATAAGTATTAAAGTTGAAATAGCTAAAGACTAATGTGAGACTAATGATTAAATATACAAACTCACAATTATTAAAGTCTACACAATATTATTATCGTTTTCATAGCTACGTGTTTTTCAAATTTGCAATTTGCTTCATTCCAAAACTGTGATGTCAGCGATTTGATTGAATAATTTAGTTTATTACAAGCACATATTTCAGGAAACTGACATATGGATGATGTATGTTTCACTTGTTCAGCTTGCCCTGGCTGAAAGATAATAAAATAACTGTAACAAAAACCAACAGACTACTTAGCCTCAAAGGAAAACTTTGCAATTACTGACAAAAAAATTGTTTGAAATTGTTTGGAAAACAATGAGGTGCAACACTCAGCTTAGACATAAGCTGTTTGTTGTGGTTGTTCACAAATAGTAACATTGCCTGACAGTTTTAAATTCCTTTGTCATTAACTGTGATGTCAAACTCTGAACTGATATGTCACAGATTGAGGATTAGACCAATCACATTGACAGATACCCTCTGATGTCACGGTTTAGCTGCAAAACGAGGTTTTCAAAAAACATGTAGCTATGAAAACGATAATAATCATGATTAAAAATACAATACAGAAAAGTACTTACAATTCATTTGTATGAGAAGAGCATGAGATAAAACATCTTTACTTGTTGAGAAGAATAGCTTGAATGACAATATTTTATGAGGAATTTACCAGGAAACATAAGATAGACAAACAGATACAAACAGAGAAAAACCAATTTGTAAAGATAGACAAAAGGAAAGGAAGACAATGAGATGAAATGGTGCGAGAATGAAGCATGATAAATACAAATGTGACATTATTACAGTTATTACATTCATTACAGTTATTACAGTTATTATATTGACATTTAAAATTAATTTACAGTTTGACATTAGACTTTATTCAGGTAAACAGATCCAAATGGCCAGATCCAAATGATCGAAGTCCAATCCTTAACAATGGCTTTGGTGCTCCATAACATGTATTCGTGTTTTGAGCTGATAACACTATTTGAAATTGACCACTGTCCAAGTTTCAGGCAATACAACATGAGTGTTGAATGGTTCTTAAAAACATTTTTAATCATGATCCCATTTCATACATTAATAAACCTTCAGTTTAGTCTTAATATATATTTACTCATTTGCTATTACTAGCTTGGAAGCTACCCTTTGCTTTCCTTATATCTCATATTGTATTGCCTATATCATATTACGCGCATGTGGGAATGTTGCAAATGGTCACACATAAAGAATGGCCATTTGCCATAAAATTCTCATCTTGGGATATTTATTGGGGTGCCAGATTTTCTGGACAAGCATCACAAGTCATAAAATTAGCATAGCAGTTTGGGGTAGCTTGATGAATAATGATGCATATTGGCAGAGAAAGATAGTCATCATGGGCTTTCCACTGTCTCTGTTCGGGACTGACAAGTAGCAGCAGAATACTGACAGTCCCTGGAAAATCGAACTGGGTCATCATCAATTTGATCTGTTTTGGACAGATCGCAAGATCAAGTCGCACAACAGCTGTCCATATTACTATGCTAAACTACTTTCACAAAGCATGGTTGCTGGCAAAGATCCAGTACACTGCTTTGAATGAAAATATTTGGAAATCATGAGACAAAAGAAAGTTTTAAAACTATAGCATAAACTTTGCCTGTGAAAGGGATGATTTTACTCACCAGAAGTTTGATGGTATTCAATCTACTTATGCCATTTATGCATGTTAAATTGTGGTCAGGAAAGTGTCCAAAAGAAATGACATGTGTCCTTGATCTTCGACCTTTAGCCTGACCTTGTCACCTGACCTTTGTAGAATTAGATTATTACTTGTTCAGCCTGTGCAATTACGAATCATTAAATTCTTTTTTGTTTTGTTTTCAGGGGATGCAGCAGGACAATGCCATGAAATGAAGGTCCACGAATGCCTCATCAAATACACTCTGCAGTTGGTTCTCAGGGTGTTGGAGGGAGTGGAAAAGGTGTGCAGGTAAGGATGACTGAATTTTAATATTAATATTGTAAAGATAACGTAATAGGCGCTTGTAGATTTCCTTCCTTCCTTCCTTCCTTCCTTCCTTCCTTCCTTCCTTCCTTCCTTCCTTCCTTCCTTCCTTCCTTCCTTCCTTCCTTCCTTCCTTCCTTCCTTCCTTCCTTCCTTCCTTCCTTCCTTCCTTCCTTCCTTCCTTCCTTCCTTCCTTCCTTCCTTTCCTCCCACAATACAGGCATGTGTGCTTTGAGCCAACTAATGATGGCAATTAAGATCATTGTAGTCTATCATTGGTCTGTTCAGGAACATTTTGATTATCAATTGCCTTGTCATAAATTGATTTTTGTCCAAATAGGAAAGACTACATGTCATTTGTTGAACTGCAACTAGTTGAAATTTCATCACAGAATGATACGTTTAGGCCAATGCGTTTTTGTGGTAATTGCTGTGAAGAGACCGTTTCTAAACCAATTGGTGAAAGTTTGCTCTCGGCTATAGAAGCTAATATTGGCCGATTAGCAATCCCATGCAAATGGTAGTAGGAAAGCAAGTTGTCATAAATGATTACTCTGGAACTTTTTCAATTCCGCTTCAGGATCGAGTTGTCGCAATTCATTTTAACCAATCTCTTAAAATGCCAGATACAAAATCCAAACTATTCTATTACATTTGTTACATTTCCTCTGGCAATTAATTACAAAACAGTAATCCTTCTTTATAAGGTGTTTTGCTTGATGCGATTTATGTAATTTCACAAATATCTTTATGTTTTTTTTATTATAACAATATTATGATAATGATATATATTACTTTATGTAGCGGCCATTCCAGAAAAAATCTAGGGGGAACGGGGGCACATTGGGACGTGGGGCACAGTGGGACGGTGGAGTTTTCTTGGAACCTGGCAAGGTATATGATATTGTAGTGCCATCATATCTTGTAATTTCACATCCCGATGTTTCCATGGTTTTATAGACAAATTACAGCCACATGCAGAAGTATGGCAAGTAAATGTTTGTTTTCCGACTACAAAAGTAAATATGGACGTGTACAATTCGAACCATTCTGTGGACAAACCATGAACAATGAATCTTTCTCAGTGCTAGTATGAATTTTATATATCCTAACGAACAGTTATGAATTGCTATTGTGATAAACACACTCACTGGGGTCCGAGAAATTAGCATTTTGGTGTAAAAGTCATATCGGGGCTCATTGGGACAGTGAATTCGGGGCACATTGGGACGCACTTAATATGGCAGAATTTAAGTGTCCAAGGCTACTGAATGACCTGGGACAGCACACAACAGGTGTTCAGGCCACAGTGAATTCCACCGTACCTATTAAACAGCAATCATGCAAAATATTATAGTGTTAACCATGAAAGATTGTAGTTTGAACCTGAATCACCATACATTTGTAAAGCGGAGAGTTGAAGAATGCTTATCATTATACAGCCCCCCTTAACTTCGAGGTGCGATTTGACCTGCTTTTCATGGTCGATTATTTGAATGCTTATGCTGTCAAGGGATCACTTGACTCTACTTATAACTAGTGAAACAAATGGCTACCAAATTCAATAAATGTTTCAATAAAGGAGTTATGGCCATTTTTGTAAAAATTGAAAATGGCCTTCTTGCCCCACCCATCGGGCAAGAAGCCCCCCTATTATAATCCTATGGCAATTTTTTTTGCTAGCGCATTCAGCTTGAAAGTTATTTCTTGTTGTTCTTCTATATTTTTTAAGCCATTCTATTTACTTTTTCTGAATTTCTGAATTTTTCTGTTCATACACTTATTTTTTAATATTTTTTGCCCTGTTTCAATTTCGGCCAATTTTTTTAAAAAATTTAATTAGCTATTGTATCAAGATTTAAGGTGAAGTACACATTATTAAATGGTTCCTGAAGCAGCTTCGAGGCCCCAGTGAAGGGGGCCTCATGCCCCATACCATGTGGGGCCTCTCACCCCAAACCCACATATTTTAATTTGACCTCTATATTTTGAACTAAAATGCAAAAAACATGATCAAAATCATATTTATGTGATGGTTATAAAGTGAAGGAATGCAGATATCCATTATACTTATAAACATTTCAAAAGTTATGTCTGACAGCCCCTTTCAAAGTATTAATCAAAGTTACAAAAACCATGCACATTTTTTTGTTTCTTTAATTTCTACTATGGTTTGGTGCTGTTTGCCCTGAAAATGTGTGACTTTACCTATAAAGCCTCTATCTTCAATCCTATTAATAAGAAAACGCACCAAAAATGTAAGTTTAGATATAACCCTGGGGGGGCCTCTCACCTAACCCGGGCTTGTTGCCCCGACCTACTCTATTATAGTAGACAAAATGTAGGCCCGAACCATTTTTTTAAAGTGTACCGATGCAGAGCATTTAATTTTCACTATTTGTCTTGTGCTGCACCTTCATCTACCTGTCCTGTACGATGCAAATTTCAGGATTAACCTTTGGTGACCAGATGCTGGCCAATCCATTGGAATGCTGTTGAACATTTGAATGTTCATGTAACCTCAGACATCAGAGATTTGTTGTAATCCAATTTCTCGAGCCTTTTAGAAGCTGATCCTATTTCATTAAATTTCCTGTCTTTTGAATAAATTGTTTTACCTATTAATTTTCTCTTTCCCTCAAACAAATTACGTATTTTCCCCTTCTCTCAAACAAATGTGTTTCACTTTTGATTTTAGTGTAAGGGCCAAAATCATAACAAAGATCCCAAAAACAAAAAGACCCCATACCAGCCCGATGTTGGCCTATTGCTGGCAGATGTTGACAACATTTGACCAACATTGGACAGACGTCCGGACAAAATCAGACTTCTTTAGGATACTTATAGGGGAGGACCAATAAAGATAAGATGATAAATCCAAACTGGGGGTTCTGGATTTCTTTTTATAAATAATTTCCTGCCCAGTTTGGTGAAACTTCTTAACTTTAGCAGTCTTGAAATAGATAATTGCTCAAGGGTGGAATTTTTAATGAAATTGTTTTATGTAGAGACAAATATTCATACCTTCTTAAGATTTTGACCCAAATGTAAACGTTTGCAGAAGAAAGACAATTTGGAGCCATCTGTATCCCACATGTCTCAAACATCATCCTTTATGACCTTATGCATATGTTTTCTTATCATTGGAAGAGTATTGTAGCGTCTAAATAAAGTTTGGATGACTCTGTGCTACATCGACCCAAAGGCAAAAATCACTAATTTCACTTACTTACAGGCTGTACTTTATACTAGGTTTATCATTACCAATACTAGAAGTGTTGCAGCTTTTCGTTTTATGACGAGGAAAATGTTTGTTCTTACTGGCACTCAAATTTAATTTTTCCAAACCTACACTGAAAAAAAGGTTTGTGTGGAACAGACAAAACGAACGTTAGCTGGTATCCATCCAAAATTTTGTGAAAATTCACACAAAATGTGTGTATATTTTTGACATTGCATTGTCAATCTTGATCAAATTTTTGTGTGATTTGATCAATGAAATGTCAAAAATACACATACATTTTGTGTGAATTTACCCAAAATTTTGGACGGACACCAGCCAACGTTCGTTTTGTCTGTTTCACACAAACCTTTTTTTCAGTGTATTGGTGAAAGTTCGCTCTTGGCAATAGAAGCTAATAATGGTCAATTAGCAACACATGTAAATAGGAGTAGGAAACCAAGCTGTCATAAATGATTACTCTGGAACCTTTTCAATTCCGCTTCAGGATCAAGTTGTCACAATTCATTTTAACCAATCTTTTTAAATGCAAGATACAAAATCCAAACTATTTCATTACATTTGTTACATTTCCTCAGGAAACTAATTAATGAACAGTAATGCATCTTTGCAAAGTGCTTGCTTGGTGAGATTTATGTGATTTCACAAATATTTTGAGTATAACAATAATACAATGTATAGGCCTAATAATAATATAGGCCGAGTATTATTCTATGTAACTGCCATTCCAGAAAACTTATATACTCTCTCTGAGCAAACTATATCTTGTGGGTTACTTCTTAACATGGTTTTGTTTCAAATTAAAAACAAATATTCAAGGATACAGTGTGCTTGTAATAAATTCTGACCATGAAATGATTTCCTGTCAAGGAAAACTAATATCTAATTCTACCATACTGAACAGCTATCATGCATGCCAAATATTATAATGTTAACCACTGGAAATGACAGATTATAGTTTAAACCTGGATTCTCATACATTTGTACAGCAGAGAAATGCTTATCACTATACTGCAGACAAAATGTAGGTCAAAACCATTTTTTAACGGTGCAGATCCAGTTTATCTAACTTGCAACAATTGACATACACCACTACTTGTATAGTATCTCGAAATCATTATTTGTCCTTGGATGACCCCTGATTTGGAAATCCACCCTCTGCACTCCTGTGCGAGCAAAATAATTAGAGGATTAAAAATTTAATCCTATTAGTAAGGTTCATCAGCTCTCAATGGAAAAGGGTGACATCAGCATCAGAATAAAAGATATTGTAAGGGTAAGGAATGTGTCTTTACAAATCAAAGTCTAAATAAGGAAGGGGGTATGTAGTATAAATAATGTAATGATATTTTATGAATTCATTCTGAAGGGAAGGAGACACCTGATAACACTACACAGAAGTATCCCTTAGCTTTGCAACATACTGGAAGAAAAAATGGCATCTGCTCAACTTAAGATTATTGATCTGAAAACTGGAGCTGTGGCTGGAGATGTTGGTAAATCAACTTCTGTACTCAAGTCATCTGTAACGTATGACCTCAGTGAAAAGACGAAGGTTACTGCACACCCTGGTGACAAATGGAAGGCAGGCTACATGACATTTGCTCGAATGTCACAGGTGAAGAGTGGATGGCGTAACGTACATCTTTCAAAGACATCCTTTGAAAAGCTTGGGAAGGAACTGACTGCATTTCAAGATACGCTGAAGTCCAAAGGAGAACACAAGGTCATGTTGACAAAGAAGCAGCATGTTATAACAACTCGCTTTACTAGGGAAGGAAAGGACACTCTCTATTATGTCAGCATAATGCACCCTACTCAAGAGAAAGAAGACCTTACTCCTAAGGATGCTGTCAACCATGCCAAGACTATTAATCTCAGTTCTGATGAGTTTGACATGTTCGTTTCTGTGTATGAGAAGCTTGCAGAAGTTGTGAAGAGCAGAGCATCTACTGGAGAAAATGATGAGGCAGCCATGATTGATGGGTTTCGCTGGATATGCAAGCACACAGGAACACGCTCTACAAAGATCTTCCTCTCTTTGCAAGACTGTACTGCGGATGCTTACAGTCACCACTTCAATGCCAACAAGGAAGTGTTGCAGGCTCAACCCATGGAGAGTGATGACCTCGAAGCCAACTTTGACTTCTTCACCATGACTGTCGATAGACCAAGCAAGTTGGAAGTTATAGAGCACCTCGCATATGCCACAGTGTTGAGAAATATCATGGACATGAATGTTGAAACCGATAGTGCACCACCCTCCGAGGAGACAGTTAACGATGTCTTGGAGAGGTTCGATAGGGCTGCATTTGCTGCTCTAGTCAAGAAAGTGTTGATGAAACTTGTGTACAAGAATCTCTATCTGACAGGTGAACTTATCAGTATATTCATGTATTTTGAAGGTATGGAAAAGGTCAAGACAAATCTTGTAAAACACACTGCATCCTGTTCAGGAAAACTATTTACTCGTCTTGTAGACAGCTGTTTTGATATTGTGTATGATGAAATGAATAACAAAGACTGAATGTTATACATCTGCTTTGATAAGCTGTATAGTTAATGAATATTATATATCAGTTGTTGTACATGTATGACTAGCGGAATAAAAAGAATTATGAAATTCATATATACTGTGTTTGTAATGCTGGCTAATGACAACAAACAATCGTTTATAGTTAGTAAAATGCAAAAGTGAAGTTTATTCAGATACACCTTATATATATAGGCACATATATATAACAAAGAGGTAATAAAAAATATAAAATGACACAAAACTAACAGTAAGAGGACATATGTATAATTATTATATATATATACAGTAACATTGGTAAAAATATTGCAGATGATAAGTAAGAAAAAAAAAAAAAAAAGAGTGCAGGACATCAGTGAGAGGTGAAAAAATGTTCAACATCATTGCTTCTTCTTGGATACCTTCTTCCAGATACTCTGAAGTGTTAGAAAGAAACATGTCAGTGACTGAGCAATTTGTGGCAAGCTAGTGGATAGAGAGATAGAGATAGAGAGAATACTGTTGAGGAGTACTTAATAGCCATAAGGGAGGGTGTCAAAAGTGCCCTTTTGTATGACCCTTTTATTATATGTGACCCTATAACGTTTCAACTCTTCAGTGCTAAACAACACAAAGCGTCTCTTGCACCGCCGTATTTTGTCATACCTGGCTGTGATGTACTCAGGCACACCATCTGGTAGAGGATGATTGTCAGGATCTCCGACATACAACACAAGAGTTTTAATTGCATCAAAGGTCAGGTATTGCAATGTCTCATGGTTCAAGGTCATGCCTTTCAACTTGACTACCTGTACACCCTTCTTTGTCAAGTATCCATATGACTTGGGTCCACTGCTGACAAATGTAGTTATGTAGTCATCATCATCAAGTTCATTTGTCCATTGACCAAGATGGGAACCAAGACACGGTCTGTACTGATTAGGGTTACTGTCATCATATTCGTACATGACACTGTCTGTGTCAAAATACAACACCCTTTCACCAAGCCCCCTCAGTGTTTCGTACAGTCGACGTCTACCGTTGGAAGTTGTGAATGCTGCAACAAACACATTCACATGCGGCATTTCAGGTAGAAATCCTGCGGTACGACTGTACTCTAAGAAACACTTGTCACTTGTGAAAACGTGTGCATCCTTCAGTGTAATAGTCGGGTCAGACATCACTCTCAGCAGCCCTGGTAGGGTGGATACCAGTTTGTGTATTCTATGGTTATTATTCTCCCCAAACTTTCCCCAGAAACTGTTGAGCAACAATTTGTTTGTTGCCCTCTTCCCTGAATTGAATTCTATATTCTCTGGATCAAGACTAACCCCTTCCACACGTCTATAGTCCTCAATATAGGCAGCCTTCTCCTCCTCTGTCATGTTAGCCCTTGGCCACCCCGATGCCTCCTGTTTCCCCTTCAGGAATGTGTTTACATACTCTGTGAAAAGCCCAGAGCCTTCCACAGCTGAGTCAAACTGAACCCTCTTTGTGAAATGGTAGACCTCATACACCTTCACTATTTGATACCCCACAGACAGGGCATCCTCCAGGTCTATGGTGGTGTAGGTACCATAGATGTCCCTCTCATCGTCAGTGCAGACACAAGGATCCTTGCTTAGAGCATGCGCACACTTTGTGCAGAGAGGAAACATGAGCTTGCCATTACTACGAAGGGGCAGAGAAGGGTGGTAGAGTCCACGGGGGGGTCTTATCCTACATTGCACAATACCAAAGTATTGTGAAATGTCGGTTGTGGCAGGTCCAACAATGACCTCGGGTACACCACAGGGGAAGACATCACTCTTTAGAACACTGGGGTAGAGGGAAGTGATGTCTATGTAGCCAATCTTCATTCCCTCCTTGACCTCCCTGTAGAGCTTGACAGCATTTGTCCTGCCACCATAGAATGCATCACGAGGGTCAAGTCTAGGCTTTAAGTCAAGTTCGTCAGCCAGTTCCTGCAGATCACCATCATTCTCCAGCATTACACGAAACTCACATTCCCACATCACATACACCTCCATGCCAAGGTCCCTCCTGAGGTAGTCTAGACGACTCATCGTACGTGTGTACAGCACCTCAAGGAGTTCCCCTGTGTGTGGATGGGTTACTCGGGTACTCTGACCTGATTGCAAGTAGCACTTTTTGCAACCATGGAACACACACCCCATGAATTCCCAGGCTGACTCACGTCCTGTCACAGGGTCCCTGTGGTAACCATCTAGTTTCAGCATACCACCTGATGGTCTATTGTTCACGACGCTGTGCTCTCCACCATTACGGGCATGCTGTATGGTTATGTTGAGCCGGCGAGCCTCATGTTCAAGCCACAGAATGGAGGATCGGCTGTGATTGTCACGACCACCAAAACCCGTTGCAGGCATGTGAGCAAACGCAGTAGACCTGAACTTGCTCTCCTTCACCTCAACCGATGCAACATCTACCGCACTGCCATCCGAGTCGCATAGCTTACGGGTGTTACCCGTGCGGTACTCAGTCAATGTCCGTCCATCCTCTACATGAACTTCAAACTCCTCTGTGAGGAATAGGTATCGATACACTGCCATGCAGACCCCTGCCAGAGTGTTGTATTGGAAGGGGTCAACACCAATGAGCTTTGTCATCCTTTCCCCACCCTCACCAACATCTATCACCTCCTCTGTCCCCGTTAACCCTATCATCCACCTACGGAAGGCGTTGCAACTCTCCTCGAGGATGGCAACGTCATCCTCACAGTATTTATAGAGCTCCTTCCGGAAATCAAAGACCTTGCCCCTCTGTGTTCTGTACCACTCAAGGAAGTCCCGACGTGCCTTAGGCTTCATTGAATTCACCCTATAGCAGTACTGGTGTGGCATTGGTCCGACATAGTCCCAATTGACCTTCTGGTTAAAGAAGACAGGGAATGTGCCTTTTCTAATATCAGTCAAGCCAAACACCTCGGGCATTTGGGCAAGTGGCATGGGGAGAAAGTTTAGCGAGTCGATTAGCCGGAACTTGCCTGTATCCACACTCATCACCTTGCTGCCTCTGCAGATGATTTTGGGTTCGGTGGTCACATTACAGAGGATGTACTTCATGAGGAAGTAGGCATCATACGCCTGGCCATTATGGAATAGCAAGGTGAATCCCTCGAAGGGCCTGTCGAAGAAGAACCGACAAAACTCATTGGCAACATCATCACCAAAGAAGTCTACCCCCCGCCTCCCACAATTCTCCATTGCAAGGCACGTATGTCGGAGGTCATCACCCCGTCTATGTCTCCCTAGGACATGACGACACTGGTCACATGGTGTACCACAATGCGCGCATCGTGGGTTCTCTCTGTAAGAAGTACCCTCACAGTGTGCACATTGCCAATGTGCCACAACCAAATTGGGTTCGTGTATGTCACCGGTGGGGTCGGTTTCAAAGTCGGCAAACATATACTTCGGGGAAATTGGTTTAGGGTTCTTCTGACGGATATAGCAGTAGTGCACACCTGTCACATATTGCTCACAGATTTTACACAACCTATAACCGCAGCGATGGACTGCTCCACGCTTGTATATGTAGCCACACTCCAGACACCGCTTTGATGAGGTGCATACACCATTGTCCAGGTGTGAAGCAAAGCAAGCATGTGAATTTAAGTACCTGTTGCATTCATCACACATCTTTACTTCACCTGAAATTTTAACACATGTGTCAGAATGACAAGACCTGCATGTATTCGCACAGTTGTGCTTGTCCTTTTTGTGGTAGCATTCATTGCATTTCTCACAAAACTTTGCATTGAGGAACATGACTGACAGATTCACAATAGCATGGAAGTGTCCTGCCTCCCTTGTCTGACCCTCAGGGCATGCGTAGAAGAGGTGTATTCGTCTCTGCCTCTCAGGGCTACCCACATAGACAGGTGTCACATCTGTACCCGAGTGGAACACAACAATTTGTGCATTTGCTGCCCGTTCAAATGCCGCAATATCGGTGAATGCGGGTGCGTAATTCAGGGGAAAGCCTGCCAATGTCTGTAGTGCTCGTGCATCCCGTGTGAGGACATTCCGGTTGCTGTTGTAGAGCTGGGTGAGGCGATTCTTTGCAAGACGTGCCAAGTCCGTGTCACCTGCGACCTCACACTCTGTGAGCTTCACCGTAGCCAGAGCAACAACAATTGACCTTGCAAGACACAGGTTGTCCTGTATGCGTGTCTTTGAAATGGCCCTGCTGAAACCTAGTGAATCCCCCTCCCCAAAGATATATTGGAGCTTGGTCCTAAGTGTACGACCTGCCCCACGCGGGTTCCGTACCACCGCCACCTGTACCTCCAAAGGTTCATCAAGCACCAAGTCATCCTCCGACTGGAGTACAGCCTCCAGATGATCGGCAATCTCCGCAACCGTGAGGTCGCGGAGGGGAATCAGACCAATGGAGCGAGGGCTGTGGAAGGACCTGCTAGACATGTATATCCTAACAAGATCATGCGGCCCATAGCATTCATTGAGCCTATCAAGTATACTCTGCATCAGCTCTAGTATCTCCCCCATTACCTCTGCCAATTTAAAAGGACCATTCCGCCATGTCTGGTCAAACACCACCCTGTAAACAAGCTCCCTAACAGCACCATTGATAAACTGATTGTCCCTAACATTAACATCAATGTGCCGGTGAAAGTCTAGTCTGTAGTTAGGTCCCTGAAAAAGCATGGGGTCATCAAAGTCTGCCTCATCATCATTTGGTGAAGGGGGAGCTTCAAAGAATAAACTATCATTGTCATCAGACCCTTGCAGCCCTGCCTCAGCATCGTCCTCCTCCTCCTCCTCCTCGGAGTGTAACTCATCCTCCTCCTCCTCCTCCTCCTCCTCCTCTGGCACTAACCCCCTGACTCCCTCCCCTTCGCAATTGTCGCAATTGTACAGAATGTCAAAGAGCTTCTTCAAATCTCCATCAAGCACTATGTCAGAGTTGCTTAGGGCTCTCACCTTGCCATCCTCAATAGCGTCCACTATTGCATTACTCTCCCTGCAATGAAAGAAAGAACAAAACTGAATGTACATCAAACTCTCTCTCTCTCTCTCTCTCTCTCACATACATGACATCAAAACAACCAAAACAATGCAATCATAATTCAAAACTATGCCTGGTGATGGACTACTTACGCAGGGGTGAGACGCTCCGTGGCAACATTTGCATTTGCCCCTTCAAAATGCAGACGCCGCCTAGTCACTGCCTGTTCAGGTGTCTCTCCTTGTTGACCATGAAGCAGCCGCCACCTGGCCAACGCACTGGATCTTTCTGTTGAACTAGTAGTAGCCACAGGTGGCCTATAAGTAAGGGAATAATAATAGTAAAAATCATGTCAAACTCCGTATCAAATTACAAAAGAAAAAGACAAAACAAACATACTTTCGTTTTTTGTACTCACCCTTCTGCTGCATTTCCCGTCCTCTCTACACTCTTACTCTTGCTGACACTGGCAGCACAGGGGGGCACCTTCACACCGGCATGACTGGTACTGGGTGTGGCCATGTCAATCCTTATTGTGAGAAAAAATAAAAATAAAGAGAAATGTTGTTTTGTTGTGGTTCGGAACTGTTAGGTGTATATATATATATATATGGTTATTCAAAAATACAATTCAACTCACACATCAACACCAGACACACCAGACACACCAGACAGATCAGCCGCAGTGAATGAGTCTGCCATGGCAAAGAATTCACTCATGGGGCTTTTCATAGGCGGTGTCAGCGGCTGTGTGTCATACAACCGGATGGGGGCCAAAGCCCCTCCCGAGCATGACGGCACAGCCGAGTTGTCAGCAGCAGTGTCAACAGGCGCAGCTGTCGCCATCTGTGGATGATGTGTTGCCACCTGCTGTGGCTGTAGATGCTGTTGCTGCTGCTGCTGCTGCTGCTGCTGCTGTTGTTGTCGATGCGTGCCAGTCATTGCCCACTCCCTCTGCTCAGCCAGAGCTGCGGCAAGCTCTGTCATGGCATGGCGCTCCTCTGCCCGTCTCCTGGACTCTCCACTAGGTCCTGCCTTGGGGCTTGAATGTGCAAGAGGCTGTGGAGGATCCCAGGGTGAGGACGGCGGTGGGAAGGAGCCCTGAGTACTGCAACAAGAAAAATTGTACTCCATGTCATATGCTGTTGTTGGGGAGGGGAAGGAGTTTATGTTGGGAAAAAAAAAAAAAGATGGAGAGATATTAAGAAACAAAACGAATATTACTACTACCCACCCTAAGAACCGTTTTGCCGCCACCTCCAGACGGTCACAATCGTCGTACCCCTGTACCAGCCTCCTCTTCCTGTTGATGGCTCGGTACACATCCACCATTTCCAGGATTTTGTTGCAGCAGGTTTTCATCTGCTTTACCACATTCTGTTGTGAAGAGAAAGTACACCATCATCATCATCTTATGCACAGTGCATGCAATACCTAAGTTACAACAATAGCAGTTATAGAGTGTGAGACATACAATAATGGCTTACCCTGCTGAACGATGTTTTGCACTCCATCCACCCGTCCCCTTCCTCCATTGTCGCCATCTCTGGAGCGGGTGTAGATGTCACCCCGCGTGAAGAATTCTCCTCCTCCTGTCCTACGACAGACATAGCCGATCGCGTTGGGGATGGTGGTGGTGGTGGTGGAAGTTGTGGTTGTGGTGGTGGTGGTGGTGGTGGTGCCATGGATGACCGGTACAAAGACGCACCCTGACCGCTGACAGGCCGACCCTCTCTAGAAGTGTCTGTTTGTACCCAGTCCATTTGTCCTGTAGGTGGGTTAGCGTACAATTGTTGCTGCTGCTGTGTCATGCTGCCAACTGTAGTTTGGGGAGTACCCCTGCCCTCCACTGACATCACTGGAGACAGGTCCAGTGCAGATAGGGCTGCTGAGGGGGGCGGGGCTCGAGCCAGTACACCACCAGTTGCCGTCTGCTGAGGGTTGTACGCGTCATACAATGTCCTCAGCCCGCTCATGCCGTATTGTGCACTGAAAGTGGAAGAACAAAAAAAAAAAATTGTAAATCAAAAGCAGTTTGGTACAGAACATCTCAGTGCTCACACTAGCTACAATGACATCGCCTGCAACGGGTGAGGCACGGGGTGGCAATGTGTTCTACTTTGAGTGTCCAGCAGCAACCACAATTGTTGGCCCTTCTATGTCAGGCAAGACCGTACTGGCGATGAGGATACTGCAAAATGCCAAACACATCTACAGGATTCCACCAAAAAGAATTGTTTACGCATATGGCGTTTATCAAAAGGTGTTCAGTCAGCTGGAGGCAGATGTTGATAATCTTAGTCTGCATGACGGACTACCTGGGAGAGAGCTTATAGAAAGCTTGGGGTCGGAGGACAGTGAGCATCACGCCCTCCTTGTTCTGGATGATCTAATGGACGAGATTACAAAGTCAGCTGAGATGTGCGCATTGTTTACTAGAGAGGTACACCACAGAAGAATATCTGTCATAATGTTATCACAGAACATATTTCACCAATCCAGATATTCACGCACTATAACACTTAACACTAGCTACCTCATATTGATGAAGACATGCCGTGACCTACAGCAGATACATTGCCTCTCCAGACAAATGTTCCCCGACACACCCAAACGACTGGTGGAAGCCTATGACGATGCAACGCGACAGCCACGAGGCTACCTAGTTGTCAACAACCTGACGAGCTCGGGTGATGATGATATAAGACTGAGCACTGGCATACTCCCAACAGATGATCTTGTGCTGTACACACGGAAGTGATTGCTCGCTCGCAATACCCTCACTCATCCCCACCACCCCTCACCTCACTCTCTCTCTCTCTCCGGTTGCATTGGCTGTCTAACTATCACCATGTCCGCACGTGTGAGGAAATGTCTGCCATTCATCAAACTTGTGGTTAACACAAGCAAGGTCTCTACCACTCTCACACGACGTCTATTGGCCGATGCGAGCGGTATGCAGGCACTGGCTGTAATAGAATTGATTGTGAATGTTTTGGGAGGCGGCCTGAAGGTATCGTCTGACACAAGGCTAAAGCTGTCAAAGAGCAAAGGTATCCTACGGAAGTTGGCAGGTGTACGCAGACCTTCACTGGCGCCCGATGCACTCTGCAGACACAGCAAGACCGCTATTACCTTCCTACGGCTATGTTATCCCTACATAAGGAGAGTGGTGGGGAAAGCACTGTCAGTCAGTGACAACAGTAGTGACAGCAGCAGCAGTGACAACGACAGTGACAGCAGTAGTGACAACAGCAGTGGCACTAGCAGCAGCAGCAGTGGTAGTGCTACTACTAATACTGTTACCTCCACTGACAATAGTAGTAGTAGCAGTAGTGGAGGGAGTGACACCGACGACACCCGCGGATATCAGAGTAGTGGCAGTAGTAGTGGCATTGACAGTGACAGCACATGTCACAGTGGTGAGAGCAGTGTGGAGATAGAGGAGGAGGAGGAGGGGGAGGAGGAAGAGCTGTGCAGTAACACTAAAGAGCACACCAATAACAAAGTGGGTACAGTTGATAAAGACGCAGAAGAATACATAATAGAAGTGCCAGGAAGAGGAGTCCAACAACAGTCAGCACCTCAACCACAACAACAACAACAACAACATACGGCATCCTCGTCATCCTCAGCTGTGGCAGCGGTTGTGGCAGGTGACACCGGTGTTGTTGAGGACCGAGCTGCTATTGCAAACGACATTGTGTAAACCCCCCTCACCACCTCTTCGAATACCCCTTAACCCCCCTGTGTGACAACGATGGCGGTCGTGATGAAGTTCAACAGGAAGGTCTACGTCATACCGGAAGAGAAATATCTAAGCATGACTAGAGCCGTGAAGTTACGGTTGGACTCTGGAGGGGAGCGCGAGAGCGCTCCCCTCCATAGTAAAACCGCACAGCCCTCTGACGCGGAGAGTGCGAAGGCTTCGACTCAACGCGAAGGCGTGCATGGGGTTTCGGGGGCCCCGGAGACCCATTCTCATGAAGGCGACGCCGTGGACAACTCGGAGACATCCGAGAGCCGGGGAGATCGCTGATCCGGCGGTTCGAGGACTGCCAAGAAGGAGAAGAAGAAGAATAAAAAGAAGAAGGATGTTGGTGTTCCCACCGCCGTCGGTAGTGCAAAGGAGACCAAGTCGAGCATCCTGGCCAGGGCAGCCGCACGCATAGGGGGTGATGCGGATGACATGACAAAGAAACATCTGGCAGAGATACACGGGTTATTGTCGCCATTTCGCGGGGGGAAGGGTGGCCCCGCCAACTACGTGTCTGCTCTCGTGCACACTCAGCTGTCGAGCACGCCTTTACCGAAATACTACAAGTCCTTTTACTCACTCCTCCTGGATAAAAGGGTACCCCTGCGGTTGATAGGTAACAAGGGGCTCAGGAGAGTGCTGCACTACATGAGGAACAAGCGTCGACATGCCGACCACCGCGACGACGGCAGTGTCACGGATGCTGATGGCAAAGGTGCTCTTGCCCCCCGTGTGAGAAAGACAATGAAAGAAGGTGTTGGTGCTTCCTCTCAGTCGCGGAAGCATCGACGCCATAGTAGTAGTAGTAGTAGTAGCTCGTCCCAGCCCACGCGACATGTGAAGATACCATGGGAGAAAGTGTAGTCCCCCGTGTCACGTGGGATAAGGGGGGGGGGGAGAGAGGACTCAGTAAGGGGGACGGTTAATGATGTGTGCATGTGCATGTGTGTATTAGTATAGAGTTGTGTGCACGCTGCTGCTGTCTAATGCAAGGATGGTGACCCCCAGAAATATTGATGCCTATCTGAAGAGACGGTTTTATGACCCGAGACAAGCGGGTAGCTTTACCAGTGCCTCCAAACTGTACAAGGCCATTCGGAGGGAAGGGAAATATGACATTTCTCTGAAACGCATACGCGAGTGGGCGGAAGGACAGGACATCTTGACTCTGCACAAATCTGTGAGACAAAGGCAGCCCGCCTACCGTCGCATCATCTCACCCGGTCTGAACCACATGTGGGATGCTGACCTTCTGGAGTTGTCGGGTAGACGTTTCAAACAGAGTAATGCCGGACATGCCTACATCCTTGTAACAGTGGATGTCTTCTCTAGGTTCTGTAGAGCCGAGGCCGTGAAAAACAAGGGGGCTACGGAAATGGCAAGAGCATTCTCGACCATCTTTAGACGGTCGGCGGGGGCTAAGCCACGGTTCCTACGTAGCGACAGAGGGGTGGAATTCTCCAATGCAAAGGTGCAAGAGGTGTTGCGTGAGCAGGGTGTAAAACACTATTATTCCAACACTGAAACGAAAGCCAATTTTGTTGAGATATTAATTAAGACCCTCAAGAAGAGACTCTTCCAATACTTCCAGTGGACTAATTCCTATGCATACGTGAATGAGCTGCAGGCAATAGTGTCGTCCTACAACAAGACAATACACAGCAGCATAGGGCTACCGCCGGCTAAGGTGACTGCAGACAATGAACTCAAAGTGTGGGACTACCAGTATGTAAGCAACTCCAGAGCATACAAGGACTCTCTGAAACGTGCGCTGAAGAGGAGCAAGGCAGGCGCCGCAGCCGTGAGGAGACGGCGTTTCAAGTTTGCCGTGGGGCAGACAGTGCGGGTTGCTCACTACAGACAGAAGCCCTGGCATCATGCGTATGACGAGCAATTCACTGGGGAGGTATTCACCGTCAGAAGTAGGCGTGAGCACGAAGGCATAGACGTGTACTACCTGACAGACTTTGGGGGTGACGAGGTCAAGGGTCAGTTTTACCGGAACGAACTGACCGCCGTCAGATACGACCCAAATGCACTATTCAAGATAGAGAAGGTGTTGAAGAGTAGAGTCAGGAATGGAGTGAAAGAGCAGCTAGCGAAATATCAATCTTGGCCCGCACGTTACAACGAATGGATAGCTGCAGATGCGATTGTTGCACTGCGCAGAGGCAATAGAAAGGCTAAGAGGAGGAGGAGGAGGAGGCATGACTAGGAGGGGTTGATGAGTGTGTGTGTGGAGAGAAGGAGAGAGAGAGAGAGAGAGAGAGAGATACTTAGCCATGCTGATCAATCTTGTCAGCACATGTGAACCATCTGCCCACCCCACAAATACACCAGCACTCTTCACCTGCAACTTGCCAGAGCACTACAGAGTAGAGGGGGGTACAGGAAGACATGGTGGTTGGCACATTGGACTACTGGACATTTCCCTACCCCCCATAAAGACAGAAGAAAAGTGGGTAGGACTGTATGTGTGTTGCTCGGTCTGTGCACCATCCTGTCTTGGCAGCACATACAAACCGGTTGTGGCATCGTTCAGTGTTGGAGAGGTCAAAAGGAATAACTACATGCGCTTCTCATCAGTGCAGTATGTGCCACTCAGAGCATGCGGACTGAGCGAAATCACAATAGAGATCTGTGACAAAGACGGGAAGCCCTTTGACGAGCTCCACTCGAACACAAACCCAAAGCACTTCACTAGGTGCTCACTGTCCCTAACATGGATTCGGAATACAAGTCCATGGCGGCCGTAAACCCTGAGGCTTGGGTGGACCACTTTAAACAGACTGTGGGGAAGCCATACATGTGGGGTGCTGACCCTGCATTGGTGACATTGAAAAACAAATCGGGCACCCCTCACACTACCACACAGAAGGAAGTCCCACTCACTGTAGTCTCCCCAGTTGAACAGTATGATGAAATGGCCAAGGCTGTGATAGATAAAGGCACACCAAAGTACCAGGCACCATCAGTTGCACACAAGGCATCGAAGGGCAAGGGTAGAAGCAAACGCAAGAGGACAGGGAATCATAGTACCGCCTCCTCCTCCTCCACCGCTAAAAAAGCTCGACACTCTACCACCACCTCCTCCTCCTCCACTAACAGGAACCCTCACAAGAAGGCACGGCGGAAGAGGGGCAAAAGGAAGCAAGGTCGCAGGAAGGGTGGGAAACACAGCCCATCTGGAGGAGGTGATATTTTTGACTAGCCACTTGTATTCTTTTTTGAGGAGTTGTGGGAGGAGAGCGAGAGAGAGAGGGGATCATCATCACCATGGCCAGTGGAGAGAAGATCCTGAAATCAGCCGATCTGGCTTATGAGACAGGCCTTGACCTGTTTCAGATCCCTGTGAGCAATCTGGGGGTCAGTGATGTGAAATATATTGTTTACAAGCCAACAAACATGTTTTCTACTAAAGGCAATGTTAAATTCAGAGTGCCAGGGGCCGGTTCAGCTTACATAGACATGCAGGACATTGTGGTACGGACTCTTGTTCGCATTACCCGTGCTGACGGTTCCCTCATACCCGCTAGACCATCCGGCACACCATCACAACCTAAAGCACCTGCGGGGCCCCAGTCGGGGGCCTCCTCCACTAGCATGGATGAAGGCGAATGGAGTATATCACCGGTAAATAACCTGGCGGACTCCCTATGGCATCAAATCGAGGTCCGCATGAACGACTCGGTCGTCCTAGGGGGCATGACCGGCTACTGTTATGCATCCATGTTGAACATACTGCTGGATGAAAAACAGGTGTCTGATGAAGAGTTGCAGTGTGCCATGTTCTATAAAGACACTGGGGGTTATGTATCAAGCCTGTCAATAGCCACTGGGGGTAATGAGGGGCACAAGAAGCGATACGAGCTCATGAAGGAGAGCCGGTCAGTGGAGGTGCAGGCGAAGCTTGATGCAGATGTCTTCAAGACTACTAACTATTTAATCAATGGTGTGACCCTTGACATAACCCTATTCCCAACAAGTTCCGACTTCAGACTACTTACGGGTAACAACAAGATGAAAGACTATGTTCTGGAAATACAAGACATTTCACTGATAGTTAAACAGATAGTACCGGCTGCCCAAGTTCTTGTGGCACACCAGCAGATCCTCCGGAGTGACCTCTCTAGAGCAAAATACTTCTACCTGAAGGAGGACATCAGGAAATTCACTTTGGCACGCGGAATTGGAACGTTTTTTGTGGAGGATGGATATAATGGGAAAATACCCAGCACACTGGCAATTGCCTTTGTGGCAGGTGACTCACTCACGGGTCGGATAGATGCCAACCCCTACAACTTTTCCACATATGACCTGACCTCCATAAATGTGAGTCTGTCGGGTTGCCCAACACCAAGGGGACCGCTTACATTTGACTTTGGGAGCGGCAAATACCTTCAGAGCTATGCTGACCTTTATGCCGACAAGAGCAAGCGTCCAACGCATAGTCAGAGAATAACGCTGGAGGAGTTCCCCAACGGCTACTCTCTGTTTGTGGTCCATCTGAACCCCCAGAACCGTGACACCTACTATCCTACATCACGTGATGGTTCAGTTCGGATCGAGCTCAGATTCGGCACGCAATTGCCACATTCTGTTGTCATGATCACCAGGGTCAAATATCCATGTCATTATGAGCTGGACTATCAACGAAACGTGTTTCTATCATGAAGGTCTCTGACATATATGAAATATTGTGGCATGACGGGGCAACATGTAATTTTGTCATGGCAATAGCACCCGATACAGTGCTACGCTACATACAGAGTGACTCTAGGAAGAGCTGCTACATTATCAATGTACAGCTAAAGCATATTAATGGTGACTCACCCTTTGTCATCGGTGTTGGTGATGGTGGTGGTGGTGGTGGTGGAGGCGGCAGTGGACATGGCAGTGGCATACCCGGGCACAGTAGTGGTGATGCCGGTGGATGTTGTCATAGTAGGAGTGCTCTGCTCCCTCCAAAGCATGGGATAGGCAGGGGCAGCAGACGTCGCATGTGCGGGGGTAGGCTGCGGTGCCCACACAGGATCGGACATCATAGACCCTACGGAAGCCTGCATCGGGTGAGCATCGCTAAGACGGCGGTCCATCATCATCATGTTGGTGTCTGCAGGAAAGCCAGGAGGCGGTGTACGAACCCCAAAGAAAATCTGTCCGGTACTTCGACATGTGGCCCAGTGCATACCGGAGACGCCAGCGGGATGATATGTGAACCCGGGTCTGGCTCCGGGAACTCTTTGCAGGACAGCCGTCTGTCTGCTTCGCAGCAGGGCACCACCACCACCACCAGCACTGGCCCTGAGCAGTCCAGTGCTCACGGAGCCGGGGTTGGTGTTGGTGTTGGTGGCAGTGGTGGTGGTGGTGGTAGCCATTCCAGTGGCCATTGGTTGTTGTTGGTTGTAAGCCATGGTTGCGTAGAGGTGTTTGATACCCTTGGTTTGGTGTCAGTGGAGACCTACGGAGAAGAAATGGTAAACTTTACAAAGCGGTACAAGTGCACACTGGTTAATACAGAACTATTGGATACTATGCATTGTGGGTACTATTGTTTGCTCTATGCCTACCATAGAAGCAGGGGCTACAGTGCTACAGAAGTAATGACTATTATCAAGGACTCCAGACACTCTGTTAAATCTGAATGCCTCAAGACATTTTCAATGTTACCCCACTGACAATGTTTGTGCTGTACTATTCTCTGTTTATTGTACATGGGAGGGAAGACTGGCCAATGCTATCCCTCTGCTCTCTCATGTTATGTTGTCACTTCATATTTAGTAGTGATGGTGTAGTCTAGTGCCAAAAAAAAAAATATATATCATTATCAACGATTCTGACATGTGACATACGTAGTGATAAACAAAAATATTATTTTTTGTAATATTATGATGGTGTGGAATGTACTCTGTAGTGACATTGCTTTTATAGCATACATCTATATATATCTATATATATATCTATACATATATTACCAAGCATTGCTGTGATCTCTGTATACATATATACATATAATATTAAATATATTATTTGACAAAACATGTGTGTTGCACCTTTATATGGCTGATGTATCTGCATATACTATGTTGTCTTATATTTGTGTAATGGTAATGGGTTTGTTTTTAATTCAATAATAAACATATTCTAAATGGCATATTGAGCTCTTGTTGTTGTTTTGTTCTATACATATATATATATATATGGTTAGGAATGCAGTAAACACCCATGACATGTGAACAGATACAAGTCACAATGAAATGTGTACAATATAGATTACTGTTAAGATTACTCGAAATAGCTATTCATCATTATTGTTGTCACTATGCACATTATTCAAAATTGAACAATAAACCAATTATTGTCATTGACAAGCACTTTGCCTGACAAAACCGTCCACAACATGGAAGATGTCTGTAGTTTCAGACTGACAAATGTGGGTTTTTAGAAATAATAGCTTTTGTTGCCGAGTGAATATGAAGGGGACATGAGAAGATACCATGGATGCGTATAATTATACATTACTGAGGACATTTTATTCTCAGAGTTACAAGACATCTGATTTCTTCCCTTTTCTCTTGTATTTGACAAACATATTGAACAGTGTATTTACCTGTCCTTTTGCTCATGCAGTGATTTAGTATTGACTGTTAAATGCAACTTCAAACAAACAACATTAGAATTTTCATTGTGGAGGGGACACCATGTTTTAATCTGCTGCTTGCACATATAAGGAAGTCCTACATCATGATGTTCTGTGAACATTGGTAATCTAATATTTGGCATTGGTAACTTTACCCCCATACAGTAATCAAATGAACAACAGTGCTGATGTAGAAACAAAAACAACTCCATGTCCCTCCCCACTCCACCCATTGTTGGTAAAATATTTCCCACAATATCCATTCCAATCATAAGAACTTACATAGTTTTGGTTAAACATGAACTCCAAGCCCCCCCCTTTTTTTTTTCTGTTTTTCTGTTAGATTGTCTGTAAAATGTTTCCCCAATATCCATTCCAATCAGTTAAACTAGTACTCTACTGTGGTAAGCTAGAGGTGAGCACATACAGCTCTTTAAGAATTCTTAAATTTTCTTTCCCTCTGAAATAGTGATGCAGGCCAGACCGCCTTCCACCGGTCCAGTTTGTGATCCACCCCCTGGACAGGCCAAAAAAAAAAATACCAGACCACATGCAAAAGACCGGTTCCAGTGTTGGACAGTACTTTGTCAAGTACAGGTCTGGACTGGTCCAGTGATTTTTTCATGTCATGAAGAGTGTCGCATGAATTTTGTCATATAGAGATAAATGGAATTTATATCATATAGCTTGTTTTTTTATAGCTTGTTTTCACCCTCATGTTATCATAATTTTTGAAATGCCCAATGGACCACTTCTGGACCGGCCCAGTAACACAATCGGACCACCTCAGCCTGGACTAGACCAGGACTGGACCACTTCTGGAAATACCGGACCATCTCTCTAAAAGATGGCCCGGTCTGCATCACTACTCAGAAATTCTGTAATAATCGGTATTATTTTACAATCCTACAGGATCGCCTTCTTAAGATCTGTGTGAAAAAACCAAGCAGAAATTATTTATTTCACCAAAACTGAGATTATTTATTTAACATAAAACAAACTCCAAGACTGTCAAGCCACAACAACAAACTCCTCTCCTCCTGATATTAAATGGGTACCCCCTCCCCTCCTCTTCCCTAGAATTAATTATTCTATTCAACTGCTAAAGATTGCAGATTTTTCCCCACAAAAACATTAAAGCATAAATTTAAGTCATGTTGTGTTACTTGACACACAACAGCTAGCTTAAACATGAAGATGTCCCTCCCCTCCCCAGGCTCCCCTCCAACATGCATTATGTCTTCCATGCATCATTGATAATCAATCCCCAATGTCAAACAGTAATTCCCAATAATATATGTGTCATATCAGTGCGGGGATTCCCTAATTCATGCTTAAAATCGGCAACAGACGTTTACATTACTATATAATAGAATTGTGAATAGATTAACATCATTAGCGTCACTGAATGCTCCCTCCGTCATGACACCGGTGACCATTCACCCAGCGGGGTTCATGTGGAGCCCACCCAGCGGGTGGGTCAAGCATACACTGTATGGCCATATAGAACTGTTTTGGCACCTGAGTAGCGGTCATACAGAATACTGGGAATACTGTTTGGTCATACTGAGCAAATGTGGAGTTCCATTCCACACGTGCTAACGCTCTACAAGAGCGCTTGGACAGCGACGCCGTGCTAGTCTGATAGCGCCGCAGTGGGATATTAGGGCTTTAACATTGTCAGGCGTTGCAACGCCTTGCAGTGTTTATATGCGTCGCCGTCTTGCCTGCTTCCTGTCTAGTATTATCGAGGGAGGGCGCTGCGGTACAAGCCGCTAGACTAGGGCGCCGTCTGACGGATTGCGCGGGAATCATCATTGGAGTGCGCAGTTTGCAAGCTTTCATGCAAAAAAAAAGGGAAAAAGTCAAATGATCGACTTTTTAGCTGTCAGCCCCAAAAGTGTAGAGTTAAGCTTGAATTTCGTTAGAACAGATACAGTGTGACTGCATGACATCCACCATGTGTAATATTAAAGGCTTGGTGTGTGTTATTTTAGCATATATATAGCAGCATGCTCTTACAGCTCATTTCTATTGGCTGTCTTTTTAGATAAATGTAATTTCCCTATTTTTACAATCATCCCTATAGCTAATTACAGTCCACCACTCCTGTCCATACCTACCAACATTGTTATGTGCTAATGATAATTAGGTAGAAATTAGAAAATTCCCTTGGTGGAGTTATCAGACAGAGCAAAAAAAAGTCAGTTACTCACCTTGACAAAGGCAGCTTATTTTCTCACTTTTGATAGCTGGTGCTGGAAGATGGCTGTATCTGGATAGCCAGCTGATGTTCCTATGTTGCTGTCAGTTGTGTAGGGATGACAAGATCAAAGTGTGATGAATCTCTGTGATGCTTTGAAGTCCTGAGGGTTTTAGCAAGACAGTGCCAGAGAGATCTGAGAGGTCTCCTGCCTTATATATTAGCAATGCGGAAGGCAGTTATTCAGGTTTCCCACAAGTTTTAATAATTAATTCCTCACTCAACACAATTTTGTAAGTTCAGTTTTATTTTTGGTGGCATGGTCTTTTGTTGGGAGAGGACAAGGGATTACAGTAAGGAAGTCGAATATGATTTGCTTTCTTAAATTGTCTGACCCCACATACATGTGGTGGGCTGTGCATATAACCCTATTTGCCCCCATTGCAATGTCACCAAAATAATCCCCATATGCTTATATCACTCTCCAGTTGAAGGTCACAATGCACCAACCTTGAACTTAATTTAATACCTAATACTGTTAATCTGTATTGCTCTACTCCACAACCCTCCATCAACACTCTTGTGGTGTTCTGAAAAAATAATGTTATTATTATTTTATTTTGCAAGACCTTCACTGTCAATTCTGGACAAGTATGGTATGTCCTGGGAATACATCCTGTTTGAACACATGATTAAAGTTCTTGACTGTATTTTTTTTCTTGCTATTGAATATATTGCTAATTTATTCTTTTTTTTTTAGCATACTACTGTAACAGAGCAGGGATGTAGGTTACTCCAACCTACTGCTTCTCCCCACCCTTGGAGGGCAGGGGGGGGGGTAGGGGGGCAGGGGAGGCAGGGGGCAATTGTTATTTTATTATCCAGTGCTGCCATACATTATTGCATTCTCATCCAATAAGTGGAGATTATCTGTCTTGGTGACAAACTCAGCCAAAGGGTCCAATTGCATCCCTGGGGGGCATCGACATTTTCTGTGGGGTAATATTTCGTGTGACACACCCTAGATTAGGTCAGTGTGACATTTTCATTGAGGTCAAGAGAGAGAGCAAGTGTTTGTTATTGAGGACTTTGGAATCGCTTCAAGATGCAGTTAGCAACTAGTTTGCTGCCTCTTCTACTTTTAGTAGGATTAGGCAAGGTGTCTACTTTTCGTTGTGGCGAAAAAAATCAGTGCCAGTGTTCGTACCAACTGGTTTTCTGCGACCGAGCCAAGGCAATGCCGAGATTCCCGCCAAAAGTAAGGGTTGGCAAAGATGTCAAATTGATAGTGGATGCCGAACAAGGATTTGATCTGAAGAGCCTGGATGAAAGTTATGGGTTCGAAAACGTGATTGTTCACACTAACGTCGAAGGAATGTGCGAAACAGTGAAACGGCACTACTGGTGGGTACACTGTTTGATGGATGCAGTTCCGACAACGCAACAGGCAAAAATGGCGGGAAACGGACCCACGCTCTCCGATCACGTGATACCTGTCGAGGGTAGGACGACTGCCTTTGACAGCAATGACAGCTACATGTATGAGGATGAATATGCGTTTGACAGCGTTGATGATGACTTGACAGTTCATGACGGAGTTCACACACCCACTGACAGTAGCAGGACACAAGGCCACAGGACCACCGGTGCAGGGCAGAGGGAGAATGCAGAGCCAGGGGCGGAACCAGCAACAGGATTCGACTGGAGGGACAAGGACTTCATTTATGGATCTGTAGCTGCCGTCCTGGGATTGCTGGTGATAATGGTACTTTTCAGTTTTGTGATTGTGGCTCGGAAGGATTCTGGAAAGCAGGATCCAGCCTGTATTGTTTGTGCTGCTGAAGCATGTTGTTGCATAACTCTTATCCCTTGCAGAATTGTCAAACTAATTGGTGGATTGTTCAGCAAATGTTGCTGTTGTAGTAAGAAAGCCAAAGCCAGCGATATTCAGATGCAGGCTTTTGACAACCCCCTTGCAAATAATGATGACAATTCATGTGAAGTGAATGTTGAGTATGAAAGGGCTTACTATAAACGAAAGTAAAATGGTGACAATAAACTAACAATTTACACCAATTTTTCAGATGAGACATTATTCACCCCTGTTGATGGATTTGACCCGGAATATGACTTTGGAATTGTCTATACCTTTGCAGTTACCCACAGCTGTCATGGGTTTGATTCTGGTACTGAGACTTCAGGCAGCAGGTCATGAGATTGCTCCAGCTGAAATTGCCATGGCACAGGACGCCCCCCCTGTTGCCCCCGGACGTGATGGCAACCCCGATCCCCCCATTGACCATGGACAAGGTCATGGTGCTCGTATCCAGGCCCGGGTTGACCCCGCAAACATCTTGCCCAATGGACGACTGAGAAACAGACGATGATTTATTTGACATTTTTTTGTATTTTCTAGTCTACTGCGTTATTATGTAATCAGGGATAATTGTCAAGTGACATTACATTAACCACAGACTTTGCATTTGTTTTGTGATATGTCTTGCAGCATTCCAGTCTGGTCAGGTGGGGGGGAGGGAGGGGGGGTATATCATGTATTCCTTATTGTCACTTTTGTATGATATATAATATACTTATGTGTATTGCCATTGTTCTGGATTTATATAAAAGAGGAAGGTTTTACATTTTGTCAGGCCTGATAGTACATATTTTATGCTGGATTCATATTATGTGGTGTTTGATGTTACTACAAAATATTATTATAATATTTTCTTGCAAAAAACTGTTTGCATACACTTTGTTGTACATATGTTCTTATCTTCCATGCTTGTGGATTATTGTCTAGTTGTATTGTGGAATATGTCAGGTACATGTCACTTAGGACTTGTTGTTTTATGATAGTATGTGTTTATTGTTAATGGTCATTGATTGGCTGTGTTTCTGAGCTGGTTCACCACCTTTGTGTATGTGTATGTCAGATGATAAGCATATTGTAGCTTTACTGTACTTTCTTCTTGATGTTGACAGATGGTTTGAAGATATTTTGTTATGGTGCTTTACAAGGATTTTTACTGACTGAATGCATGTTGACACACAGTTGCTGGACCAGCCTGTAAATGGACTTTAATGTGGTGTTTATCTTACCACATCTTTTGTGTAGTGTGTGTACTGTTACACCATGTAGATGATATGTTGCTATGTTATAGAAATCTTATTATGAGTAGGTTATTGTATGGTGGTTTTTTATGACTACTTTTGTAGCTATAGTTTTGTTGACTTTGTCCTTTATCAGATGCTAACTGCTTCCCTATATATGATCAGTTACTTACAGTGGTTGTGCCTATATTGCTTGATAACCATTTTTGCATGGATTTTATTATTTATCACTATTTTCACAGACTCAGCCTGTCAGTCAGACAAGGATCATGTGCTGGCATGGGGTTTTATGATTCAAAATAGCAGTCAGACAAACTTATATTATAAATTTTTAATATATATATTCACATAGCCTGTCACAGTGCCTTTAATGATGTATTTTGAAAAAAAACTGAACTCTGACCAAGATGTAACTTATTTCTTATCATATATTCAATACCAAAATGTTATACCTCAATCAGCTTGCTATATTTTCTCATGAGCTATGTAACTGTTTTTTCTGGACACCCTAATGGGGTATTTTTATTAAAGTTGATTTTCTTAAAAAACTGTATTTGTCTCCTTAACATCTGATTACATGTGATACTTTGGTTATCAGCAACATCATGACATTTGGTCAATTGATAAGATAAGTGTTGCATTATACTGTTGTTTTGGAGCAACATATGTGCTTAAAAATGCTTTTCTTTCAATGTTTCTTCAGCAGTTCATTGTGATCTTGCAAAAATGAACATGCTTATTGCTGCAAGTGTGTTCTTTCTTGGTTATAGGTTACAAGCAGGTATTTCTCATGTGGTTTGGTTGTCCCGGTGATTACAGTTGGTTGTAATATGAATGTTTTGTTACTTTTATGGCTATGATTGGGAAAAAAATTGTTGAACAAAGACAATTGTGAATTTCATTTTCTTTTTTATTAACAAATCCTGACCACTTTTCTTTTGTGTGGTTATGGGAACATGTGGTAATTTGAAATATCACTCTAAAAGTATAGTGGAGCAAATCTGTCATATATACAGTCCAGCATGGCCACTTTCAGGGACTGTGCCTCATCGAGACATCCTCGATAGTTCAGACTGTTCATAGCCCTATGGTAAGGGCTTGTTGGTCGAACATCTCTCAGCAAGTCCCTGATGTAATTTTCGGTTGGGGAAAAGTTGCAGTAACGCAGGTTCTGCAGGATGGCAGTGCAGCAATTCTGCACCGTTGGCCATCTCTCGTTTATGAACTCCTGGGATCGGATTCCATCGTCGACAGAGTACACCATGCAGTCAGGCGGCCCAGATTCCATGATTTTCTTTTGGAAAAGCCTGAATGCGATGTACTCTGCCACTTCTCTTGGTTGAGGTCTGTTTATGATGATTTCGTACACGACATGTGTGGGGGCCAGTCCTTGGAGGTCATAATTGTCAGGGAGATGGTCATCTCCAATCACGATCGCTTCGTCAGCCGATGCCCCCCATGTCGGTTGCTGTTGCCCCCGCCGTCTGATGGCGTTTGTCTCCAGCTCAAGCAAGGCATGATACATAGTACCTGTGATGATTTTGCCACCATTATCATCAGGCATGGCATCTGCCTGGCACAAAAAGAGCTGGGGTCTTGTTGACGGGTCTCTGAGGTCCACCAGTTCGTACATTTGGATGGTGGGCTTGTCCTCCTCATATTCTATCAGCTGTTTGTTCAACTGAACACACTGATGGAGGATGTCCACGATGGCATCGAACTGGAGCAGAGACAGAGGTATGCTCTCCCGAATCTGAACATTGGAGGCACACTCGGGGTACAGCCAGTCCTGCAGTTCAGTGATGGTGGTCTCCCACCTCCCTTGAAAGTCGCAGGACCTAAAATAATAATAATAATAAAGTACTTTATTATTCATGCATGAAACTTGCCTTGTACAATCCACAATACACAAACAGGCACACAGATAAATCCACCAAAAAAAAAAAATTAACCACACTTGAACATACCTGACCATCAACAGCCTGTCACTGATGACGAAGTGCTTCTGTTGTCCGGCAAAGAGGTCCTGTCTGTTCAATACCATGGTCCTCTGTACAGGCGTAAGGTCCTTCCCCAGGATGGTGATCTTCCTCTGCAGCTGGCCCCTTGTGTAGGTGAGGGTGAGGTGATGATTGCGTCTGTGTGCCCCCAAGTAGAAATTGCACATAATCGAAGAATCACCATCATCCAGCAGAGTGCTCAAGGTGTTCTCAACTCTTGTGTTGTAAAAAGCCATTTTTCAAGGAATAAAGTAGTAGTAGAAGTTTCTCTCAGGTTGAAGTGTAAAGACGACTGTTGTAACAGAGACTGTTGATGTTCCAAGACTGCAGTCTGTCTTATAAAGCATGTTCAGATGCACTCAATTCAAAAGACACATACTCAATTCAATAGACACATTCCTATTTTGGTTCAAATGAAAATCACCTCTACTAAGGTCAGTTCATGTTCATTATTTTCCTTATCCCTATTTTCCTCATCAAGTATTTTGCACGTGACTACAGTCACCTTTGCTTTGGGGTAACATTTTCAGCAATTTCTCCTCCACCATGTTTCTCCTCCTCCTCCTCCTCCTCCTCCTCCTTTTCTTCCTCTCCCTCTTGTTCTTCATCTTCCTTCTCATTTTTTGTATTCTTCCCTAATTGGTGTGGTGTTGGAACGAGTACCCCAATGGCATTACTGAGGAAGATCAGCCAGATCTCTGATTGCCCTGTTCTTAATGAGAGATTCAAAAGCGATATGATGATGATGATGTAATATATTCCTGCTGTTGCTATTGGCATGCCTGTACCCAGTGCATTCCTCAACCTGTTGATGGGTGTTTGTTCTGTAGTGGGCATATTGTCATTGATGTCAAATGAAATGCCCATGTCTGGACTTAAAATGAAAATAATTGGTTCAACACATGACCATGGAAAATAAAAGTTTGTTCAGCACATAAAAGAAAAATTCTGTTTCCACCCAGGCACTCAGCACAGCCTAATGTGAATAGGACAAGACGCACCTCCAAAGCTGGCCAACAGGGAAGCTTTAACACATGATATGCAAATGAGGCCAGTTTCACCATTTCACACAACTAGCATGATATACCCGTTAAATGTTAGGGCAAAATATGAAATATAAATTTGGAACATAAAACCAAGCCTAAAACCTTGTAGTGGGTGAGAAAAGGTTGAATGCAAGTTTTTGTTTATGGGCAACTTATACTTTGGCTGGGAAAGACGGAGGGGTCCATGAATTAATAGTAGGATTCGGTATATCATAGAGCAAAGATTCTTATAGATCTCAAAATGAACTGGTAAAAACCAGAAAAATTGTAAAATGAAGCTAAATATTTGGGCTTTAATCAAATAAATATTATTGAAATTTATGCAATCTGTAGGCCTATAATGAATCTCAGAAAAATGTGGCTATTGCAGGCGGAGACCTCAACACCAAAATGTGACTTATTGTCACATTTTGCTCATTTGTGGGGAATCTCTACTACCAACTTAGAACTTATTTTGGTATGGGTAGAGCAGGTTATTAATGTTGACTATGGCCAACACCTTGAATGTCGTCTTAAATATAACAAAACATAGGCTGCGCAGCAGCAAACCTTCAGCGAATAACACCTTTAGAAGATTACAATAATATCATAAAATTGGTGCGTTTACGAAATTTCTTAGGCCTATAGGTATGCAATAGCGGTCGAGTAGTGGCCTTCCATTATCTCTATTTTTCCAATTATTCATAAAGTGTTATACGCATCAAAAAGCACTGCTAAATTGCATAGGTGATTTGTTTAGAAAAATGCATTACTGTATATGTAATAGTGGGGAAGTTTTGGCTCCGATATAAAAAAAATTATTTTAAATATTTTTTCTCAATGTTACAAAAACTATAGAATAGCCATCTGTCAGACCATGAAAAGGCACAACTAGACCATACAAGCCATATGTGTACCAAACTTCATCCATGTATATGGAATAGTGACCGGATGTTGGGCCAGAAACAAAAATAATAATTTTTATGTTTTTTTCAATATTTGAAAAAGTATATAATATTTCCATCAGACCTTTCAAAAGGCACAACTAGACCATATTGACCATATTTGTACCAAAGTTTATATCCATGTACATGCAATAGTTAGCGAGTCTTAGCCCAAAAAACAAAACAAATATGTTTTTATATTTTTTCTCATTTTTTCAGAAAGTATAGAATATCTGTCAATGAGACCATCAAAAGGCACAACTAGACCATATAGGCCACGTGTGTACCAAATTTCATCCATGCACATGCAATAGTGACCGAGCCTTGGCCCGGAAACGAAAAGATATTTTTTTTTATATTTTGTTAATTATTTCAAAAAGTATTTAAGATCTATTCATCAGACCATCAAAAGGCACAACTAGACCATACAGGCTAGATGTGTACCAAATTTCATCCACTTACATTCAATAGAGGCCGAGTGACGGGCCGGAAACGATCTATCCGCCCGCCGCCCGACCGCCCGCCCCCGCCCGCCCGGCGGACGGACAGCATTTTTACCCAAGTGATAACAATACCTTCTTCGAACTTCTTTCGCTGAAGGTAAAAAGTTTATATATATATAAAAGTTGATGTTTGTGCAAGAGACTATCATGATACTTTGAGAATACAGTGCAGCATAGGTTGGTGTGTTGTTTGGTTACTTGATATAGCAATGATAGGTAGGTTAATAGGAAAGGGGGGAAGTTTTGAACTTTTTTTTTTCATCAATACTGGGTTGGCAATTATCTATTTAAAAAATTTCCAAGCCCCTCCCTCCCCTATGTTGCCATATTTTTGTCTTTGTTTGGGAAATTGAGCCATTGTGTTTGTAACAGCTGATCTGTTCGCACAATATGTGTTAACTTTCACTAAATTGAAATTCCTTGATCCTGCTCTGCTTGACTGCTTGGCTTAGCCAGACCAGATCTCAGCTAAGACCTGGCTCAACTCTTAATACCATGTTGATGAAAACGGGCCTGAATGTTCATGCCACCTCAGACTTCAGAGGTTTGTTATAATTCCATCCTATTTCAATGAATTTCCTGTCTTTCGAATAAATCGTTTTACGTATTTTCTCCTTCCCTCAAACAAAAGCATTTCCCTTTTGATAGCGTAAGGGCCACAATTATAACTAAGATCCCAAAATCAAAAAGGGCCCCATAAGCTTGTGCACCAGCCCAATGTTGGTCTATCGCTGGCAGATGTGGACAGCATCAAATGTCCGGCCTAAATCGGACTCTGTGGCTCGTTTTCACCAACATGGTATTAAGAGTTATGCCTGGCGTTAACTCCTTTAAACCTGGTATAACTAAGTCCATTTCACCAAGAGTGTGCTAAGCATGTAAACCTGTCAAGGTTCAGTGAATCATACACATTCTCACCAAACTCAAGGATTAGCCATCTCAAACTGATTTGGTGTCAAAAAGTGATTAGGCCAATGAAAACAGAACAAATGTTTCGTATGAGATGGCATGACAAATCAATATTATAGGCCTTTGTCTATTATATTTGCATGTTTCTCTAATTTAACAGTCACCAAAGATTTTTTTCAAGAAAGATATGTCACATTATGAGATATAAAGTTTGCAAACCAAGAACACACACTTACCTAGAAAATATATTTGTTTAAGTAACTGTTGCAAATATACTAGCCATACAGCATAAGCACAAGAGTTAAAAGTATTTCATGTATGAAACTATGTTTTTATAGCATTTGCCTATGATAGTCATGACACCAAATAGAGGCACTTCTTCTGTGCTGAGTTGTACAAAACCTCTGCACTTGTTGTTGGTCTTAGCACAGGGGTACTTTCGAAGGGCAGGAAATTCGGACGTGTTGCAATCTATGCATCCAATAACCCCCCCGCAAATCGGGCGATTTCGGAAAATTCCAATTTAGCCTCCCGTATGACTGGTCCACTGGGCATATGTACATACACTGCTCAAAAAAATTAAAGGAACAGCTCTTTCAGGCCATTTTTCTGAAACTGGGAAATCTGTAGCTAAATGACTTAAACATGCTTCTATTGTCTGTTCATTTGACCAACCAATTCAGTTGTCACAGCCACATTGGTCAACAATTGCCTTGTCAGGAGCAATTGTCCTGCGCGACCCCGAAAAACAAAGTGATTTCTGTTGATTTGCTGATCTGAAAAAAAGGATTATCAAACAGAGGATGAGAAATTGTTCATTTGTCTGGTTTGTCTGACAACTGCAGGCCAAGGCAAAGTGTTCCACACAGTTTTTGTCTCAAATTGAGGTTGTCAGAGATTGGTAACTCTCACAGAAAGGTGCTGAACTGAGAAGGGGGACCAAAGGGTTGGTGTGTCACCAAATGTGATCTCTGGGTTCTGGCAGAGGTACAGGTGCACTGAACAGTATGAGAGAAGACCTGGAAAGGGCAGACATTGGTCCATTATGCGGCAACAGGACCATTATCACCAGCAACTTCGGCATTGGGGTCATCATGCGACTGAAAAATGACTGTGTAGATGGATCAAATTTCATAATCTTGAACCGAAAAGTTAGGAACCAACTGTATGAAGAACATTTGAGATGCAGAAAGTGTTTTTTTGCTCCCCCAATTGCCCCACAACGCCGTACATCAATATCTGAGTTCAACAGGGAGCCCCTGTTTTAGCAGTTGTGTCTGCAGTGACCTCTATTGTCTGTTGGTGCAAGGAGGTCTCATTTTTTACATTCGGGCATCATGTCTGTGTCAGAAGAAACCCATGGTGATGCTTTTGTGAGTGTAACATTTTCAAACATTACGATTTTCGGGAGCTTTCTTGATGGTCACAGATGCCTTGTCAATGGAGGGGTACACGGAGTGTACAGAGTGCATACAGGACAAATGAATGGCATAATGTGCATCAATGGGCTTGTGGAAATCACACTGAAGCCTAATGATGGGTCAGTGGAAGGAAAATTTCTGCTCATGCATGAAAATGCACATCTGCAACCTGCTTGGATGACCACCGCTCATCTTAAATTGGAAGGTATTGCAGTGAAGGTCTGTCGTAGAAGGTCATCAGGCCTCAATTCCATAGAACACGTGTAGGACATCCTTTACAGTGTGTTTCCTGGCAGCCACCACCTCCATGGACCATACAGGAACATGAACAAGAAAACATTCGAGAGCTGCCCGGGATCCCCCAATTGACCACCCGCAGGTTCATCAAAAGCATTGCAATCTCATTCAAACAGTTTGTTCATGCTCATCTTGGCCTTACACAGTATTCAGAAACATTTGGCTGCAACAGAGAGTGAATTTTACAAAATATTGGATTTGGTCATATTGTGTTTTCACATCAGTTTTGGGGGTCACCAAAGTTTCAGTGTCCCTGTACTGACAATATTCATTCAATCCATTCAGCCGTGATTTGATGAATCCTTCAAAATGATAAAGAAGACCAACTTTGCATTAAAATTCAGTTGCATCTTTCCAAGTTCCTAAAATTTTACTTGAAAGAGCTGTTCCTTTAATTTTTTTGAGCAGTGTATATGGGTTTTAATGAAGCGATTGCATGACTAACACGCTTCACAATCCTTGAAACTGAGGCGACACTTATACCAATCAAGTCACCAACGACTTGTTGGTATCTGCCGGTAGCAAAAAATCGCAGGCACGTCAGCCATTCTGGGTACATCTGATTTTGAGGACCCTTATCATTAGAAATTCAAAGGGAATCAACCATTATTGTAGTTTCATTGTGAAAAAATGCATGACCAGCTGATTTGTATTAATTTATTGTTTGAGGGGAGGGGGCTAAAGAAAAATGCATTTCTGTCACCAACACTGGACAGACAACTAATTAATTTTCTTTTTTATAAATTTCCAAGCCCACCCCTCTTTTTCTCTTACCTTGTCATTTGGCCATGTTTGGGAACTTCAGAGATTAATTGTGTTTGTAGCAGTTGAGTTGTTTAAATACTATGTGCAGACTTTCACTCAGTAAATGTTCCTTGATCCTGCTCCGCTTGAGTGATTGGCTTAGCCAGACCAGGTCTTACTCTTAGCTAAGACCTGGCATAACTCTTAATACCATGTTGGTGAAAACGGGCCTGTGAGGTTACTGATAGGGGAGGAACAATTAAGATTAGCTAATTAATCCAAAGTGATGTTTCTAAATTTTCAATATTGGCAATGACTTTCCATCTTCCACATGAGATTTTGTATCTTGATAATTCATCTAAGATGAGGCAGTGAAGATTTTAAACTGTGCTAAAACTTTTCAAAATACCTCACTTCCTAATTATGATCCTGATGTATATCAAGAAGGAATGATGCATAGATAGATGACATTGTAATGCTGCTTTATGCCTGCCTTTATATCGATCATATATTTGTCGCTAAGTCTGCAAACAATGATGATCTTCCCACGGGGAATCTATGAGGTCGGATGGGATTGAATTTTCTTCATGCCACCGATGGCACCGTGCCCTGCTATTCATTTCTTAAAAGGCATGGGCAGATATATTTATAAGCTCACCATTGAAAAGTCACTGGACCCAGTAGGTCTAAAGCCCAACACAATCTCTTTATGTTCTGGGACTTGTTTGGGAGAGTAGTACGCAATATGTTACAAGTCATTGTAATAGACGCATCATCAGTAGATAATCAGCCAAAACTTATGCTGTACCGAGCCTGTGTGTGTCTCTTCAGTCAGTATGTGCACATTGTTCGCAATGTTCAGTGACAACAAAATTAATGATCTGCTACTTCCAGGTTAATTGGGCTGCATTATCAAGACTCACCAGGGTAACGTTTGTTGCATGCAAAAACCGAACGATGCATGCACTATAGAAATGCAATGGAAAATTTGCTCTGACCTAATTTGGCACTGAGCATGCCCAGGAGTGACCTGATTCCACTGAGCATGCTCAGACCTATTGAGCATGTGCAACGGGCAATAACAAATGGTGGCCATTTTGAAATTTCCCTGATTCAAACTTTTAAGGCCAGTTTTCACTACAAGCTACATGGGGTTCACTCATCAGACAAGGCTCATATTAATCTAAATTTTGTAAGGCATTTTTTGGTGTGGGTCTGATCAGTGAACGTTATGTAGCTCACTTTTGGGTGATAATGGATCAAATTTTACCATGAATGATAAGGACAGTTTTCATAGTGGCATGCAGAGAGTTGTTTACCGATTTGATAATTCATAGCCAAGTATGCCTATACAATAAGGATCTGCACTTTGCTAGTATTTTAAATTGTATGATTGCTGAAAGACTGAGTTGTCTATGACACCAGCACATGGTGAAAACCATTGGATATCCAGGGGGTGGGGGTTCTGGATTTATTTTTATAAATAATTTCCTCCCAGTTTGGTGAAATTTATAATCCTTTTCTGGCAGTCTTGGAATAACTAATTGCTAAGGGGCGGAATTTTTGACCACATTGCTTTATTTAGAGACAAATATTTATATTATATGCTTAAAGTTTTGACCCAAATGTAAATGTTGACATAACAAGGAAAATGTGCAGCTATATTTATCCCACATGTCTCAAATATCATATTTAATGATCTCATATGTTTTCTTATCATTGCATGGGTATTATACATTGTAGCTTCCACCAGCAGTTTGGATGACAATGCTCAGCATTGACCCAATGGCTAAAATCACCCATTTCACTTACTTACATGCTGCACTGCATATTAGTTTTGTGGTCATTGCCAAGAAGTGTTTCAGCTTTTTGTCTTATGATGGGGAAAATGTTTGCTCTTACTGGCACTCAAATTTAACCATTTCCAAACCTATTGGTGAAAGTTTGCTCTTGGCTGTAGAAGCTAATATTGGCCAATTAGTAATCCCATGCAAATGGTAGTAGGAAACCAAGCTGTCATAAATGATTACTCTGGAACCTTTTCAATTCCGCTTCAGGATCAAGTTGTCACAATTCATTTTAACCAATCTTTTTAAATGCAAGATACAAAATCCAAACTATTCTATTACATTTGTTAGACTTCCTCTGGCAATTAATTACCAAAGCAGTAAAGCTTTGCTTGGTGAGATTTATGTAATTTCACAAATATGTTGATATATTTATAATCATATTAGTAATATGAAAAAAATATTTGCCAAGTATTGCTTTATGTAGTGGCCATTACGAAAAGTATCTACTCTTTCTGAGTAGGCTTGAAACAAATGATTTGCGGTGGGGTTATTTCTTAACACAGTTTTGTTGTCATTTAGAAATGAATATGTGGGCCATTCTCAAATTTCGGGACAACGGGTATAGGAAAATTGTCCTGTAACGGAGGGGACAATGTGGTAACGGAGGGGAATTTTGATGTAAAATACCAACTGTAGGAACAGCAACAATAGGAAAAATGATAAAAGATTGATGTAACAATTATTTTCAGAAGTACTTCATCTCGTATCAGTTGATTTTTTGGTCCAAATGTCGATTTCTTGCTCATGATCTGGTAACGGAGTGGACGGTAACGGAGGGGAACAATTTTTTGCTTTTCGCTCATTACTGTGTTTTATTTTGGAGATTAGACAAAATCATTGCAGAATATTAAAACCTGCCACCCTCAGCAACATATACATGAAATCGCTCTGTAAAATAATCATTGGTAAGCTTGGAAATGAAGGAAACGGAGGGGACATTTTAGTGGGACCAAAAACATTTTTTATGAACATTATGTCATAATTTATTGAATACATGTTTTATGAAGTCTGCAAGGCAGTGGTACTATGGCGCACATGCGTCTGATGATATTCAGTGAAAATAGCTCATAAAAAACAATAACGAACAGAGCCATGGCAAGTAACGGAGGGGACAAAAAAATTGACATAAATTAGTGACACGACTATTGTATCAATTTAATCAATGAAATTATACACAAAAAAAATTGAATATGAACTAAATATAAATTCAAGTCTATATTCCTATGAATCGTGCAAAGAAACTTTGAAAATAATGGTATATTAGGAGGAAAATGAACACTTGATTTTGTCATGTCAGGTCAAGTGACAGGGAAAAACCATTGATTTTGCACGGATTTCTGGAAATAATGCATTAAAAAAAGTCTAATGAATGACTTTTTGCTCCAAATGCAGTGGTTCTTAGTAGAAATATGAATAACAGATGCAGAGTGACGCTGCAGATATTTATCGCATTCATATTAATGTCAGGGAGCTAGAGTGACGCAAATTGTCCCGAAATTTGAGAATGACCCATGTAAGGACATGGAGCACTCATAATAACCTGAAATAATTTCCTGTAGCAAAGAAAACTTATATCATGCTACCTTTTTGAACAGCACTCATGCAAAATATTACAGTGTTAACCATGAAAGATTGTAGTTTGAACCTGAATCATCAAACATTTGCACAGCACAGAGTTGGAGACTCGCTTATAAATTTAATTATACTATACTCTACAGACAAAATGTAGGCCTAAACCATTTTTTTAAAAAGGGTGCAGATACATTTCATGGAATTTCACTATTTGACTTGTGTTGCATCTTCATCTATCTACCAAGTTAAATGCAAATTCGCGGACTCACCTTTGGTTTCCAGATGCTGGCCAATCCATAGGAATGCCTAAACATTTGAATGTTCATGTAACCTCAGACCTCTGACTCAGAGATTTGTTGTAATCCAATTTCTCAAGCCTTTTATAAGCTGATCCTATTTCATTAAATTTCCTGTCTTTTGAATAAATTGTTTTACCTATTAATTTTCTCTTTCCCTCAAACAAATGCGTTTCACATTTGATAGTGTAAGGGCCACAATCATAACAAAGATCCCAAAAGCAAAAAGACCCCATAAACCTGTGCAGTGTGCACCAGTCCAATGTTGGCCTATCGCTGGCAGATTTTGACAACATTTGACCAACACTGGACTGACGTCCGGCCAAAATCAGACTCCTTTCGGATACTTATAGGGGAGGAATAAAGATAAGCTGATAAATCCAAACTGGGGGTTCTGGATTTCTTTTTATAAATAATTTCCTGCCCAGTTTGGTGAAACTTCTTAACTTTAGCAGTCTTGAAATAGATAATTGCTCAAGGGTGGAATTTTTAATGAAATTGTTTTATGTAGAGACAAATATTCATACCTTCTTAAGATTTTGACCCAAATGTAAACGTTTGCAGAAGAAAGAAAATTTGGAGCCATCTGTATCCCACATGCCTCAAATATCATCCTTTATGATCTCATATGTTTTCTCATCATTGATGGGTATTATAGTCACAAGCAGTTTCGATGACAATGTTCAGCACTGATCCAATAGCAAAAATCACCCATTATAGACTTCATGTATATTAGTTTTATGGTCATTGCCAAGAAGTAGAGGTGTACCGATTCTGGTTTTTACCGATACTTGCCGATACCGATTCTTGACCTCTGATATCGGCCAATACCGATACCGATACTTAATTGCCTGTTAAAATTGTTGTAGCCCTACTCTGACTTATGCTTTTCTGCCCCCCTTTCCGTACCCCCCTCTTTCCGTACCCCTCCCAATAGCTCCCAATCACGCTCGCAATTATATAATGAACGCAAATCATGGAGGCATAAGCCATCTTAAAATTACTAATATTATATTTATATTATTGACTTGAAGTCAATTGATATGATTTTATTTGGATCTCTCTCTAAATACGATGAATCTGATCAGTAATTTACTCAGTTCCTAAATATTTCAATAGAGCCTATAACCTTCTAAGGATTTCTAGATCGATAACCCATACAGCTATGGTCCTTCTTCTAGAATTTACTTACTATTTTCATTTTGTTACTATTTTCATTTTGATGTGTATTCCCATTTATAGAGTTAGAAGGGTTTATAGATCCAAGGTAACCCATTCATAGCTCACGCACATTTAGCAGTAACTAGCTCAGATGGTATGTACTTAGTCATGTGTGAGAATAATTATTTGCTTCAAAGTTATAAATCATTTAATGGTCTTTATTAAGTGTCTGTTGAGGTTTGCATTTAAAGAGACTGTTAGATTTTATAAGATAATAAACTCGTTCAATGATGTGGTCAATTGATAGCACATCCATGGGTATATATATCTCGTTAAGTTGAAGTCAACCAAGCATGGTCATTAGTGCACCATAATATAACATATGACTAATTATTTTTCTATGTAATTCATGGAAAATTCCTAAACATTTAAGGGCACTGGATGTTTTCTGTCTACAGATATCCTTGACAATTTTAGCCAAGAAACAGCTGTATCATAAATCATACACTTATTATAATTATTGTGTCCACGACTGTGAGTGTTTTGCCGGGCCCCTATCTTCGAGTCCCAAACCAGCTGGGGTGTGTATTGCTGGCCAGGCTGCCCCCCTCGGCTGTTGAAGTTCAGAATTACCGGGATGGTACCAGGTCTAATAAATGGTCAACTGGATGTTTTCAGAGTGTATTTTAGCAAGGCATGTGTTACTAGGAAATACACACGATAGGGCTGGTCATATGTTCAAATATTTAAAATTAGAATCACGCTTATTAATGAATGGGCAGAGATATATGATACAAATAGTCAATACACGCGATAATTATGTCTCAAATCATTATTTGCATACACTAATCAACCTTCTTACACAGAATGGAATAGAATACGAATAAAAATAGAATGCAGGATCCATTCTAACAGGTGTGGGAAAAAGTTTGAACTTTCAATATCAAAAGTACAACTTACGCTTTTTTTTTCTTTAAGCAGTGTAATGATTAATGAAGAAATATCATCAGATGAGAAATTGGCAAAGAAAAGGAAAAAAAAAGCCTAATTTTAGTCAGATTGTGTCTAATCTACATTTCATAAAGTATGTACTATCATTCATAGATCAATATACATGTATATATATTATACCAATTGTATTCAGATTGGCCTAAGACTTGCGTAAATGCATTCAACCATGCAGCTTTAATTGATGGCACGTGTTGGCGGTCAGCTGAGGCAGGGCTGTGGAGTCAGTCAAGCGCGACTTGGTCACAGGCTGGCCACGTGAGGGCGCTCTAATAAGTAAGTGCTCTGAAGCGTGACTGGTATCGGACTCGGCCCCATTTTAAACCGATACCACCGAAGCTGACCTTACAGTGCCGATACCGCCGATACCGATACCCGATTCCAGTATCGGTACACCTCTACCAAGAAGTGTTGCAGCTTCTTGTTCTATGATGAGGAAAATGTTTGCTCTTTCTGAAACTCAAATTTAACCATTCTAAACCTGTTGGTGAAAGTTTGCTCTTGGCTATAGAAGCTAATAATGGTCAATTAGCAATCCCATGCAAATGGTAGTAGGAAACCAAGTTGTCATAAATGATTACTCTGGAGCTTTTTCAATTCCGCTTCAGGATCGAGTTGTCGCAATTCATTTTAGCCAATCTTTTAAAATGCCAGATGCAAAATCCAAACTTTTCTATTACAATTGTTATATTTCCTCTGGCAATTAATTACCCGAACAGTAAAGCTTTGCTTGGTGAGATTTATGTAATTTCACAAATATGTTGTAATCATATTAGTAATATGAAAAAAATATAGGCCAAGTATTGCTTTATGTAGTGGCCATTACAAAAAGTAGATCTATCTACTCTTTCTGAGTAGGCTTGAAACAAATGATTTGCGGTGGGGTTATTTCTTAACACAGTTTTGTTGTCATTTAGAAATGAATATGTAATATAAGGAGATGGAGCACTCATGATAACCTGAAATAATTTCCTGTACAAAAACTTATATCATGCTACCTTTTTGAACACCACTCATGCAAAATATTATAGTGTTAACCATGACAGATTGTAGTTTGAACCTGAATCATCATACATTTGCACAGCACAGAGTTGGAGACTCGCTTATAAATTTAATTATACTATACTCTACAGACAAAATGTAGGCCTAAACCATTTTTTTAAAAAGGGTGCAGATACAGTTCGTGGAATTTCACTATTTGACTTGTGTTGCATCTTCATCTATCTGCCAAGTTAAATGCAAATTCGCGGTCTCACCTTTGGATTCCAGATGCTGGCCAATCCATAGGATTGCCTAAACATTTGAATGTTCATGTAACCTCAGACCTCAGACTCAGAGATTTGTTGTAATCCAATTTCTCAAGCCTTTTATAAGCTGATCCTATTTCATTGAATTTCCTGCATTTTTAATAAATTGCTTTTACGTATTTTCTCTTTCCCTCAGCTTAATTTGTTTCACTTTGGATAGCGCTAAAGTGTGAGAGCCAGAATTAGCCTTTGCGCTAGCCCAACGTTGGTCAGCGACTGGCGGAACATTGGACTGACGTCATACCAACATTGGACTGACGTCAGGCCAAAATCAGATACTTATAGGGGGGAGCCAATAAAAAATAAGCTGATAAATCCAAAATGATGTTTCTAAACTTCAAATTTTGACAATGACCTTCCATCTTCCATATGATATCTTATATTTAGATAACTCATCTAAGATGAGGCAGCGAAGATTTTAAGCAGCATTAAAAATTATCAAAAGACCACACTTCCTTTATGATACTGATGTATAAGAAGGAATGACCCATGGGCGACCTTTTAACGGAGCTTTATGCATGGCTTTATATTGATCATATCTTTGTCGCTAAGTCTGTAAAACAACAATGATCTTCCTGCAGGGAATCTATATGGTCGGATAGGATTGAATATTCTTCATGCCACCAATGGCACCTTGTATACCTGTTATTTCTTAAAAGGCATTGATAGACATTTAAAAGTCAGTGGATCTTTAATGTCAACCCAATCTATCTGGGCTCAGGCCTCCGGGACTCTTCTGGGGAAGTACCTAGTTAACTTGCATTGTTTTTTTAGCTATAAGTTAGGCCTATATAATAGACACATCATCTATAGATAATCGGCCAAACCTTTTACCATACTGAGCCTGTACTCCCAGCAGCATACACATTGTTCGGTGCCAACGAATGATCAGTAATTTCCGGGTTGATTAGCCAGCATTATCAAGTCTCATCTTGGTAATTAAGGTGAGTGGCTATAGACAATGTGTGCAGAGAAGTTGTTAACCAGTTTGATAATTAATTGCAAAGTGTACATTTCTGCTTCAGTGATTTGCCAATTGCCAGTACCCTGAGTACCATATGATTGCTGATAGACTATGTGGTATTTGACACAGGCATAATAACATTGCAGCAGTTGGATATCCAGTGGGTGTTCTGGAGTTTTTTTAATAAATAATTTCGTGCCCAATTTTGGTTAAATCAATAAATTCTCCCCATGCAGTCTTTTTATTAACTAATCACTAATAATTTATTTATTAAGGGGTGGACTTTTTATCGTTTTATTTCTAAAGAGACAAATATTTACCGGTGTTCCCAAGGAATATGTAATTTCCAATCGAACAAACCTCCAAGCTCCCCCCACCCCGAATGTTTTCTGGTCGCCCCCTAAATTTTATGGTTTGCTAGTGACTGTACATTGTCTGTGACATAGGTATAAATCAAAAACATAAAAGCCATAGATGGTCTTTTAATGGAAGCTAATGCTTGGCTTTATAAAGGTCATTTTTGTCGTCATGTCTGGAAGGAACTGTATCCTTCATCATTTCCTTGTTTTAACATTATTTTCTGTGGCAATTCTGTTGTCAGTAAAGCTTGGTTATTTACACAATCACTTTTTCATTACTGAGCCTATTTGGTTTCTCCTCTAAACAGTGTTGACCGGGAATCCAAATTCTCAGACAAATTCGATTGCCTTCAGTTAAAAATATTCAATAAGTCAGGAATAGATAGGACCTGCCTGGATGGTACACACAGTTACAAACAACTGGACCAACAAAGAGACAATTGAAAAACTCAACAGCACCTTGAACAATTGTGGATCTTCCTGGCAAACTTTCTTCTATCTCAGTGGGGCTTTATATATACAAGCAGTCATAATGCCTCTCCTTGTCAAACTCCTAGTTTGGCCCCTCCAAAAGAAGTCAAACATGTCAAAGGTGTTTTTTAATCGAAATTTTTATCCCATAGAAATACATAGAATGGACATGAAGCTGTGTGATGCCACCAGCCACCTCAAGAAGAGGTTACCAAATCTGCCATATTTGAACTGCCCTGAGACATGACATCACAGTAGACTAATTATGATGTGACGTCATGCCATTGTATTGTTATAAGTGACATCACTGTTATTAGTGACATCACGTTTACAATGTACCAGAATACAGGGCAGTTCCAAGATGGCGGATTTGGTTGCTTCATCTGCCAGAGCCACATGTCCGTTCTATGTATTTCTATTGTTTATCCAGTCCACAACTAGCTTTATGGATCACAAAAGACTGTTCGAAACCCATATTTCTCATATTGAACTAATCAGTTGCTAGTGCAAGATTGGCTGTCAACAGGATTCCCCTATGATGTCACATTCCCAGGGGGCATTGTGATGTCAGTCTGGTGTGTATTTTGGTTATTTTAGGTTGTGACTGACCTTGACTTAGATCATATACAGTCATAGTGACGTTTTTGTTTTCCCACACGCAGAAGTCAAAAACCAATGTCAGCATGATGCTGTCTGTCGACTGACCTTCTACTGACATCAGACTGAGGTCAGAAAGGGACCTCAGCGAGATTTTTGACTCACCATCTGTACCGATGTGGTGATTACGTCAGATGCCCATCTCCATGCATCTCCAATATGACGTTGCATTCACAACAGATTTTGATGTCAACCCAAGGTTATAATTCAATGCTATTTTATTTTGCAAACCCACCTTCACTGTGACGTAATATGAACATCAAATGCGACTTCAGAATGATGTCGTATTGACATCACAATGCCCACTGGGTTGTTGCCATTCATGGCTAGATGGTGCTTGAGTATTCTATCTGTACATAGCCACCTTATAAAAAAAAGACCTTATCACATTTGTTGAGAATGGCCATTTCCTAGACCAATCAGATGCAAGTAAGTTGGTGAGTATGGTAATTAGAAATCAGAAGAGGCTGGTCTTTGAGAGTCTGTGACTGCCCAATTGTCTCCCCTAAGCAAATAGGTTCTTTTGTTCAGAGATAACTCCTCCCGTGGGAATGTCTCAAAAGTGACTGATTACTTGCCATCCAATCAAAATGTTTTGATTTCAAATTTTCCCATGGATTATGAAAATATGTTATTCTATACAGTCTGGCCTGAGTCTATTTCCCTGAGTGTACATAGCCTGAGCCAGACGTAAGCCGTAAGCCGTAAGGGGCCAACCAGATTATAGTCGGGTTGCCGCTATGGATTTTACCCCTGGACAAACCTTCTTGTTCACAGGTGAAGCGACGAAAAATCTTTTCTTGTGCATGTAAGAAAGAGCGAACACTTTTTATTGCAATTTTAACACAACTGTACCCTAGCTACAGGAGCACTGGCAGGAACTAAACTTTTTTTTTGTCATTAGCAGAACAAATCGTTTTTGTTCAAGTGGAAAACAAACTTTTTTTACCAAAAAACCATAGCCCATCCCCAAAGGATCATCCGGTTGGTTGGTCCTAAACAGATAAGACCTGCATGGCACAGTTCCACACACTAGGGATGCACGGATATCCGGCAAGGTATCCGGTATCCGGCCGGATATTGGAATTTGCAGGATATCCGGTATCCGGCAAAATTAGGGTGTCAGAACCGGATATCTTGGATGCTCAAAATTAAGTGAAAAGCTAGGAAACTTTGATAATTATTAAAAGAATGTTACAGAAACCAGGTCAAAAAGATGTAACCATCTTCAAAATTTAAATTTATTTACAGACCATTCCATCAGAGGAACAATCCTCCTTGCAGATATGATATCTCTCGCCTCTCAGAAAAAATATTAATAATAATCCGCAAATGGTGAAAAATTTCCTTTTTCGTATGTTTATTATCCGGTTCCTACTATACGGCTTCTATCCGGTATCCGGCAGTTAGTATAGCCGAATTATCCAGTATCCGGTATCCGGCTATTTTCACTAGCCGTGCATCACTACCACACACTGTCAGTGTTGGACTATCAGCTGAATTTCGTATGTGTTATAAGAAACCTGCATTGCTTCTTGATATAAGTTAATGGACATTATGTAAGCAACAAGATACTCTAATTAGCTCAACCTTTTGTCATAAAGAGCCCATATACCAGCAAGTCCCACATGTACACATTGTTCGGTGACAAGGAATGATCCCCAATTTCCGTATTAATTAGCCGGGTGGTACCAAGTCTAACCTGGATAATGAGCATTCCGCAGATAATACAGGCATAATAATACTTCAGCGACAGGAGTGTGCCTGAATCATGGCTAATTAAAGAATTCCCTGAGCGACAATATCTGCCTGCTGGTAGTTCATTGTTCTGAGAAGATGCATGTCATGCTAATAGCCATAGATACCGGGTAGTTACAGAAACACTCGAAATCATAGGCGTACGGCGCGCACGATTTTTGGGGGGCGAGCGGCCTTTGCCCGAATTTCAAGATCTAGATTTAATACCATTTCAAATGAAATTGACCGGAAGTCATTAATTTTCAATAGTGATTATTTTATCATGTGCCCAAATTTTTTAGCCTTTTTGCCCGAATCTTACTGTTTCCCAAACTTTTGGGGGGGGGGCGATCACCCCCCTGCCCCTCCCACCGATACACCTATGCTCGAAATACTATGACACATCGACCCATCACACTACGACCAGCGGTGAAAGTCACTAACTTGGCAGACAGGAAGAATTTGTGGCTCCAAAAAATTGTTAAGATATTATATTACAACAAAATTGATAAATAAGCATGGATTTAGATTCACCGAAAATAGTTCCTGCCAGCCATTTTGTTTTTGTGCCTACATGCAGGACGATCAAAGGTAAAATGTGGACCTGATGGATCTTGCTCGCGGAAGGGATTTTATTATTTTTTAAATATGATAGGCAGTTGTCCCATATCGCATTGTATCCAATTATAATGCATGAACAATTGAACATTATCTCAAAATAATCCCCACCAGATTTGTTTGAACATGTTGCCTTGACCTTCTTCAAGAACTCTGCCCCGGTGGGTTTTCTTATTCTATTTTTTAACCCCGAACTACCAAAGGACACTATGTTGAGTATCCTTGTTGAAGGCTTGTCCAAATTTCAATTGACAATGTTAATTTCAACCATGTGTTTGCTAATTCCCTACTTGATGGCACAACTTTGCGAAACTGGTATCAAGTTATGCGGATGTCACGATTGTCATGTCAATGTGACAAACTTTGTTTCACCTTGCGTGTTATCTTGTCTAACCAAGATCAATTGACTCGGAAGTATTCGTTTAACAACATGCTTTTATTTTGCAGCACGCGGGACATGCTGAAGAACGCCACCTATCGATGCATCCAAGAAGAGGCTCGCGGCTGTGATGTCACTAATCGAAAAAGTTTCTTGAATGCCTTGCAACATCTCCATGCATCATTTTACTTCGTTCTGGAACGAATAATATGCAAACCTTGTAAGTATTTATTTTTAATTGGAGCTCCTCCATAATATGTTTTATACACTCTAAACACAGGGTGGTCAAGATGAAAACTCTGGAGTGGTAATTCCTGGTGCCTAAACCGACAACTCCTTGAGTCAAAATTACTAAAAAATATTGGATTAGTAAACTGTACCACTCTGGTAATCAAAGCTACCAGATTGTGATAAAATTGACTCCCTGTCGGACACGTACATAGTCAAAATAATCATTTTTATTATGTTAGAATAGTCAAAATGACTTTCCAGGAAGTCAGTACCAAATTTTTGCAACCATTACTACCCTAAAGTAGTCATAAACTAGTCACATTGACAACCAAATGTTTAGAGTGAGAGACCTCGGGGTTAGCACAGTTGGTAGAACTCTAGGTTCCAATTGCTGCATCTTGAGTTCGATTCCCAATTTCCCACTATGGCTGGGCCAGTGGGCCACCCTGGACTTATGTTTGACAGCAGTTTCAATCATCTTTTGCAGCTTTGCATTGTCCTGTTGATCTGTTCCTGTCCTAATTGGCCTACCAAGGGATACAGGACGTAAAGCCCCAATCCATCCATCCTGGAGTTGGCTTAGTTTTTAGAGGATGGGGGTCACCTGGCCAAAACATATATTCGAACCCTGGACGCAATAGTTTGATGCACTCTAAAAACCAAATTTCAATGCAAAACCAACATGGATTTTTAAAAAAATCCATGTTGGTTTTTTGCAATGAAATTTGGTTTTTCAAAAAACCATTTTGAATCTAAAAAACCAATTTTGTCTGAAATTTTTTAGAGTGTGATGAGTCAAATAAGGGGCGTTCTGTAGAATCACATTGTCTTATTCTTTGTTCCAAGCAGTAAGCTCACTGCTTGAAAAAAGGTAGAAAAAATGTGTGAAACAGCAGATATCCTTGACATCCAAATTGCCTTTTCCTCGGAACCCATAGAGTTACCCAAAGTAGTGCAAGGCAATAAGTCACACCAGCTGTGCCCTGGACATAACACAATAGCCAGGGAAGGCACATAAATAGGTTGGAACAGATATTTCATGGACTGATTTTTGGATATGAGATATTCTCTCACCAAGTCATTTTGTCATCACCAAAAATCAGTCTTAACATAGAATATTATTAGTTCCTCGGTGGCCTAATGGTTATAGCAGTTGATTTTGAATCCACTGGCCTGAGAGGACATGGGTTCGAATCCCAGTCCTGGAACTAAATTGGAGTGAGTTGGTTGTGGCTGTGCCGGGGAGGGTGGCCACTGTGGAGGCAGGAGTCCCCCTCCTGTCTGGTGTATTGTAGCAGTTACCCCAGCCAGACTCCACCCGGAGTGACTGTATGCCTGGATCCAAGGAAACAAGACTCCAAGAGAACACATGAAAGATGCTGCCACCTGGTGTGATGAAGAATAAATGTCCAGGACACTTCATTGTAAAACTGTACATGTATATATATGTAAATGTAAATATACACATTGTAAAGCGCACTTGAACATTCAGCTTAGAGTGGAAAGTAGCGCTATAGAAATGTCATAATAATAATAATAATAATAATATTAAACCATAAATCAAAATTGCGTCCAGGGTTCGAATATATATGCTTTGGCCGGGTAAGCTAGAGGCTGCATGGACCTGTATTGGACCGTGGTTCCAATCATCTTTCGCCTTGTTTCTGTGTCCCCCTGCTTTCCTAACAAGAGCAGGTACTGACTCCACATCCCCCATGCCTCACCAACAGTAGTTTATTCCCACAGTTTTCATGAATGTGTAGTTCCATGAACACCACTAGGGGCACAATAGTGCAACCTGCATGTGGTGACACCTATGAATGGCCTGGCTTACCAAATTTAGAAATGGTGGCAGTCCCAGCCATGCTCACAAGGATAGCTGGGAAATAAGTTAGCTTCCTACATTCGTATGATTTAATTGTAGATTTGGCAAGTTAATGGAGTTATAAGAACCTGTGGAAAGTATGAACATTGTGCATAATCAGGTATTGGAGATTTTTGATGGAAACCATGACATGGAGACTGAAACCATATCCTCCATGCCATAGCATGGGGATAATTAGGCCAACAGCTGCACAAATACAGAACATAAAGCCCCAATCACCCTTCCATCCATCCTTATAACTTCCTCCTGGTCTTTCAAGCACAAAGCAATCCACACATCAGTGCTCTTCTCTCTTGTACATCAGTAGCATATACCTGTACTGAGTGAGTAAAATATTTTTTGAGGCGATGCTTCAGCCCTGCGCTGATATATTCTTGGTGATTCTATTTGGCACCATCTGCCTCTGTACAGATGGCCACTGGCCTCCCGACAGGAGGCTTTTTTTCTAAGATTCAAGAATCAGCGTGTGAATCTACGTCAGCAAAACGGGGGGCTAGCGTCGTGCATAAAATTTGCGGGATCGGCCATAATTAAATTCGGGTGGGGTCAAATATGTGGAACAAGCTGAATTTGCTTGAAAAATCGCATCTATTTTTTTTTTTATAATTTTCTTGTTATGACATTTTGGCTACTGAGTATCCAAAACTTGCCTCAGAGGACTGCGCTTACCATATGTGTCCATCTGTGCAGTGTATTTATTCATCCCTTCAAGAAGTGGGGGGGTTACATGTTGTTGGCAGCACTCAGGGCTTGCAATCTCTTGGTCTCGGGTTCGAGCCGGAACCCATTGGGTCGCCTTGACTTTCTCTTATGTTGGACAACAGTTTCAATTAATCATCCTTTACCTCATTGGTGCTTTCTCCTATAGTCCTTATTATGTTTAGGTTGCCAAACAGCATGAATACAGGACATGAAACATGCAGTGAAGCACCAACCAACCATCTACCAACTCCTGGAACTCCATCCATCTATTCCTCTGCAATCTAAAAAATGTCGGGACATATATATGCAAAGCCTGAAAAAACCCATGTTGGTTTTTTTGCATTAAAATTTGGTTTTTCAAAAAACCGTTTTGAATCTAAAAAACCAATTTTGTCTGAAACTTTTTAGAGAGTGGTTAGAGCCATGCCATCGGAAATTGACTCTGAAAATTACTGACCTGCAGTCAGCAGCACATCAAATAACACTCCATGTCATTGGCATGACTCTTCTCTTTCACAAACCTTTGATACTTTGGAGCTATATGACTCCCCTATGTCTCACTGAACTTGTCAGGATTCTCCCATCAATTATGCTGTTCCATTGAAAGTTGCTGCAGTTACAGGGCTATTTCCCACTTGCTTCCTTGGGTGATAGACTGATTTATTTGCCCACGATTTGTTTGGTGGCTAACTTAAATAGACTGTATGCAAAAAAGTAAAATAAAATTGTGAGCTACATGGGGTTCACTGATCAGACCTACACACCAAAAAATTCCTTACAAAATTTATACAAATATAAGCCTTGTCTGATGAGTGAACCCCATGTAGCTTGGGGTGAAAAATGGCCTTGAAAGTTTGAATCAGGGAAATTTCAAAATGGCCACCATTTGTTATTGCTCTCTGCACATGCTCAGTGAGAACCAGGTCACTCCTGGGCATGCTCAGTGTCAATTAGGTCAGAGCAAATTTTCCATTGCATTTCAACAGTGCTCGAGGACAAGGCTGGCCTCCAGACCTCCAACACTGGTACGTTCCTAAAATATCTGCTTTTATGACGTGATATGTTTCCAGCTCCCCAGCTGACAATGCACGTGAAGTTCACGTGATAAACACGGGGGAAACTGGTGAACATGACATAACTGAGAGTTATCACGTGTTTTTCTTCACGTGGTTAACTGGTGAAGATAGCCCCCCAGAAATATAGATGGAGCCACCTTTACTAGAAACACAGCTGCATGTGCACCGAGTTCCGCACTAAGGTTAATCTAACTGAGTTTAAACTAATTAAACAAATGATTATGATTTCTAAATCTGGATTAATGCATAGTCAATGGTGGAATGATGCTTATTAGCTCAAAAAGGAGCACATATTGGATCATATTATTACAGAAGACTTGTCATCCAAAATGTGAATCATGTATGACTGCAATCCTTGATTCTGGTAACCCTTAAGAAGACTGAAGAGAGCCTCACTGCAACACACTGGTTGTGACAAATTTTCAGCAAGTTCTTGTGGCTTTTACTTCAGCCGCACAGCTATTGAAAGCCCAAGAAAATGCGTCTAAGTTGACTGGCTTGATGAAGAGCCAAGTTAACCACTGAATAACCAGTGGGAGATTTTGCCTCTTTTCAAATAATTCAACTGGCGAAGATATTCACCAGAAAATCACGTGATTAACTGGTGAAGATTGCCCCCAGAAAACCACGTGGTTAACTGGTGAAGATATTCACCAGAAAAACATATGATTAACTGGTGAAGATATTCACCAGAAAATCACGTGGTTAACTGGGGAAGATTGCCCCCAGAAAATCACGTGGTTAACTGGTGAAGATAGCGTTTGCAATAACCTATCAGTTTTCCACGTGACAACTGAGGGGCAATTTCACGTGATAACTCTCAGTTAACCACCAGTTTTTGTCAGCTGGATCATGCATTGAGAGTCCATGCTCCCACAAGCAGTTTGGTTGTGGATGTTTAGCATTGACCCAATGGTGAAGTGCCCCCCGTTTCACTTACTTACAAGCAGCATTGTACTGTATGGTGAACCTGAAGATGTGTAATTTTTGTCACAAAATAAGATGTGAACCACACGAACAACATGGACGTGCTTCCACACATACTTGTAAATCTTGCAAGCTGTATTATCTTGTAATAACGCATCATGTCTTCAAGGCCTTGAAAACCAAATAAGGAATCATGACATTTCAAATAAATGTGATTTGCTTGATTAGGAATTACAGATGTAATTAATTTCTGTTACAATTTCTTGGCCCCAATAAATATGTGTCGCCCATTTGCTCCACAAAATTTTCATCTCGTTGAAATAATGTCCTAATTAGCCTGTATCAAGCGCTTAAATACAGGTCATAAAGCCCCAATCATCCATCCGTCCCCAGTCCTCATTTCAGTAGAAGACTTTTTCTGGGGTTGGTCGGTAGGACAAAAAAAGGTGTAATCTATTAAAATTTTTATGCTGGCTTCTTGAACTTTAGGACAAGATTTGTTATAGTACAGTATTGGCTATGCAGCCAGCATACTATACTGGTTGCCCCATACTGAAAAGTGTCAACCGGTTTGGTCCCCACCATTTAGTAATATCAGCTAGAGCATTACAAAATATCTTATGATCACAAATACTTAATATTGTTGCATTGATGTAAAAGTACACCTGCCAATCATTAATCGACCAATTGGTGCAGATACAATTGTTGCAGGACATGAAATAATTGGGGGTGAGTTGTAACAATTGGGGGTGAATAGTAATGAGAGCAGTTTGTTCTATGTATAGGTCCAATTTCTAGGTGGCACATCCTTGGGGTGATTAACCGACTGTTAGTGACTTACAGTTAGTGACTAACTGGCAGTTAAAGACTAACAAACAGTTAGTGAATCAAGAACAGTTTGTGCTGACCAGCATTAAGTGACTAACAACAGTGACTTACTAACAGTAGTGACCAACTGATGAACAACAGTTAGGGACAAAATGACTAACAGTCAGGGACTAGCAGTTAGTAACTTACTAACAGTTACTTGCTAACAGTTAAAGACCAGCTGACTTACATGACTAACTAACAGTTAGTCACTGACTAACAGTTAGTGACCAACTAACAGTTAGTGACCAACTAACAGTTAGTGATTGGTGACTGACTAACAGTTGGTGACTCACCAACAGTTGGTAACTGACTAACAGTTAGTGACTAACAGTTTTTGACTTACAGTTTTTAACTTACAGTTTTTAACTAACAGTTTTTCACTGACTAACAGTTTTGACTAACTAACAGTTTTTGACTAACTAACAGTTTTTGACTTACAGTTTTTAACTTACAGTTTTGAACTAACAGTTTTTCACTAACTAACAGTTTTGACTAACTAACAGTTTTTGACTAACTAACAGTTTTTGACTAACTAACAGTTTTTGACTTAGTTTTTGACTACCAACAGTTTTGACTACAAATAGTTTTTGACTAACAGTTGGTGACTCACCAACAGTTGGTAACTGACTAACAGTTAGTGACTAACAGTTTTTGACTTACAGTTTTTAACTTACAGTTTTTGACTAACAGTTTTTCACTAACTAACACTTTTTGACTAACTAACAGTTTTTGACTAACTAACAGTTTTTGACTTACAGTTTTTAACTTACAGTTTTGAACTAACAGTTTTGAACTAACAGTTTTGACTAAATTACAGTTTTTGACTACTAACAGTTTTTGACTACAATAGTTTGATTAACTAACAGTTCTTGACTAACTAACAGTTTTGATTGAATAACAGTTTTGACTACTAACAGTTTTGACTAACTAACCATTTTGACTTACAAACAGTTTTTGATGACAAACAGTTTTAACTAACTACCAGTTTTTGACTGACTAACAGTTTTTGACTAATTAACCGTTTTGACTAACAGTTTTGACTTTGTTTTTGACTAACAGTTTTTGACTGAAGAACAGTTTTTGACTGAAAAACAGTTTTTGACTGCTAACAGTTATTGACTACTATAACATGTTTTGACTAACCATTTTGACTTACAGTTTTTGACTACTCACAGTTTTTGACTACAATAGTTTGTCTAACAGTTTTTGACTAACTAAGAGTTTTGATTGAATAACAGTTTTTGACTACTAACAGTTTTGACTAACTAACCATTTTGACTTACAAACAGTTTTTGACTACTAACAGTTTTTGACAACAAACAGTTTTAAACTAACTAACAGTTTTGACTGACTAGCAGTCTTTGACTGACTAACAGTTTTTGACTAATTAACAGTTTTGACTGACTAACAGTTTTGACTACTAACAGTTTTGACTAAATAACTCTTTCTCACTAACTAACAGTTTTTGACTAACTAACAGTTTTTGACTAAAAGTTTTTGACTAACTAACAGTTTGTGACTAAATAATCTATTTAGTGACTAACAAATAGTAACTACCAAAATAACGGACTTAATGACTAACAGGTAGTGACTAACTGACGAACAACAGTAAGGGATGCCTGATTAACAGTTAGGGATTGACAGTCATATATAGTGACTTACTAATTAATAGTGAGTCGTATTGAACTGAGCTGAGGTTAACAGTCAATACAATACACAAGTTAGTGTAGATCAGGAGAGCAGGTATACGAAGCTATAAGAGGATTTATAGATGAACCCATGTTCCAGACCTAGTTAGTGAGAGATATAGAAAAAGTATAGTTGGTGTCTCCGGAGTATCGCATGAAGAGATAGAGAGGGTGAGAGATAGACAGATAGATAGATAGATCAATCATTGGTTCATCTATAATTCCTCTTATGGCCTATTTCAAAAATAATGAAGCCACACAGATGGTTTTCACTGAGGGTCACCAATTTTGATCACAGCTGTATGAAACAACTTCATATTACAGTATTGCCTTAAATACATTCTTATGCCAAAATCCTGAAAATTTCATGGGAATTTGTCAAAAGGTTATTGAGATAGAGATGAAGGTATATCGGAAAACATGCATTTTTTCACTTATTTAGCGTGACATAGACTTTTTCACCTGATGAATTCTTTCAATTTTACAAAGTTTGACATGTTCCATTGCTATTTCCTTTCACTTTTTGGAATCTCCACATCCCCAGGCTTCATAAATCCATTGAAACAAGCACTTCCATCCACTTGCTTTGACATGATTGAGTTATTTGGGTTCAAAGGTTGACTTTGTAAAATTGAGTCAAATTTGAATGTTCCTGATCAGAAATGCTCTAGTTTCCCTTTAGCATATTTCAGTTGAGTCTTTTTGCCATTGAGATCTAGTATTACATCTACTTAGTTGTTTTGGAGCTTTTTATGATTCTGGAAAATCTAGTTCACGGGAAGATTCCAATGAATAGCTGGAAAGGTGAATGTGTCGCACGCGTAACGCTGAGAGTACTTTCAAATGGTACAGAGCTATGAAGGCTCTGTTTTTAATCTGGATTGGCTCAAAATATAGTACATCTATGAAGTTTTATTAATCTATGAACTAACCCAAGTTTTTGACTGGTTTGTGGTGATTAAACTCAAAAGTTAAGTTCGATGTTTGTCGCACGCGTAACGCTCTGAAAATTTTTGATCGTATTCAATTTTTTTTCTGACAAACAGTGAAGCGATCATTCTAATATTATATGGAGTGAAAATTAACAATGAATTTCAATAGTTGGAATACGTTTCATTGCCTAATTACAAAAATTTTAACATTTATGGAGCATTCTTTAAAATTTGGGGCCAAATTGTCTAAAAAGGCAATAAACAGTAACAACATATTTTTTATTTTGTAAATGGTTGTATTTTACCCCCAGTTATGAATGATAGTTAATATAAAATCGATTTGAGTCAAAACCAGAACATTTTTTGAAGATTCATATCACACCAGTACTTAAAATCAGCTTTTTATGTCGAAAAGGGGGCCAAAACTCACACTTCTGTCATCATTTGCTGAGCAGACATTCACTTCGGTGGTACTTATTTGGTATCAATTTGAAGCCCACATATAGACGCATAACATGGGACAGTTGAAATCATTTTAAAAGAAAAAGTATGCTTCTGGGGTTAATTTATGTAAGTTTTGAAAAGAAATTTCCGAAAAAATTCGAAAAATTGGGTGTTTCTCAAATTATATTTGGTGCATTTGAATGAAAATCGTCCAGAAGACTTTTAAAAATGTGCCAGTTGTTGTCAAATAAAGAAAACGGATTTAAGTTCATGACAAATTACCATTCAGCCCAATTATGTTTCACTGCCATGAAAAACAAACTTTTAAAAATTCTGTAATATTCAGCTGTTATCAATTATTTCCATTTATCAAAGCACCATGGCCAATATAGTTTCTGGAACTTAAATATGTTCTTTACAATATGTTTAGGGCATTTCATACAAAAATACATTTTAAAATTTTGATGGTCATGTCACACTTTGGCTTCATTATTTTTGAGATAGGCCTTATAGCTTCTTATACCATACCATGAGTTCATCTTTAGTTTCTCTTATACCATATTTTAAAATTCTTTTGGCAAAACATACTGTTATTGTAAATTTTGAAATCGTAATCACTACAGCCAGCATATATCTTTTTTTTCAAAAAGATTTTCTTGTTTATGATGTTAATAGTGAATAAAAAATTAGAGGTAAATTCAATTTTATTTTAGTAGGCATAAAATCTGATTGCTCAGTTGATCCGAGAAAATAGCCCTTTTTTTATCCGACCGCCCCTGCCACCCCCATTTTCTTCTAGCTGGCTCACTGCCAAGCTCATGTTTTAATTTTACGAAAATAATCACAAATTCTCTTAATAATTGCAGTTTAACACCAGATCCATTTTTAAGACATAAAATATGTTGCAGTCTTCAAAAATAACGTTTCGGTGGAGGCATCAATTTTGTCTGAAATTTCCTATAAAAATCGATACCCCCCATGGGTTTCATGTGGAGTTTTATATACCCATGCAAAATTAAAATTAGATTTATAGGGTTGAAAATCCCAGAAAGCAAAGCGCAATTAATTCTAACGGCGAAGTTCCACTTAATTGGTGAGACAGTTTTTTCATCAACGAGCCTGAAGCAAATTTATGTTCAGAAGATGTGATATATCATACAGTGAGTTCATACTGGTGCCCTGAGCATGAGACTAGCCGATTCCATTATGAAAATTGTACCATCTACATGATGTAGGCCTAATAGGAATAACATTGAATATTTATATGCCAATAAAAATTCACCTGCAGAGGGTGATGGATGGATGGATGACTAGGGATTTACGTCCTGTATTCATGCTCTTTGTACACTCTTAACAAAAAAGTTTTATATGGAACCTTTAAGGGTTCTATAAGCTGGTATAGATAAGGAACCCTGAGGGGTTCATTATTCAACTTTTAAAAAGGTTAAGACAACAAACAAAAACAACACTTAGATAATCCAGCTGCTCTGAACTCAAACAATGGAACCCCTTTCTCTCAACTTGGGATCACAGGGTTCCATCAGAGGGCCTTCTGACCAGTATTGAACCTTTTCAATTGAATTGAACCCTTGACAAAATTTAGAACGTTTCTTCAGTTTGGGTTCTTTATAAATACCATCATGAACCTTTTGCGTCAAGAGTGTAGGCTAATTAGTAATTAGGACAGGAGTATGACACAACAATGATGCAAAGGATGATTGAAACTGCTGTCCAACATAGGTTCATGTGCCACCGCCAGAGTGGGAATCAAATCCAGTGCGCTGTCAACTGAGCTCCCCTGCAAAATGTGAATGAGTCTGGTAAAACTAACCATCAAATTACTTTCAATTTGCTGCATTGTCTCTAGATACAATGTTTGGTTCAATATTTTCTCCAGATTTTTCAAATTTATGTTCGGATTTCCTTAAAATGAGCCACATTCATAATTCATCTGAAGTAGGTAACCACTTCATGTGCAACTGAAGTGGGCAAATGCTCTGCACTTCACAATTATCCAATTACAGGGTCAAATGAAGTGGCTGAATACTTCATGAAATGAACAATTTTAAGGCAGAAGTGCTGGCTTTTGATCGCATTAATGGGGTTTTCTAATTTTTTTTTGGCTCAATGTGTAAACATCTATACTGCCATCAAACGAAAACAATATCTATGTCAGTATTTTGACATCATTCCATCCAGCAAATATGTTTAAAAGCAAATTGAGGAAAGAGACATACTTCAGGTATCTTGACCAAACACAGATATAGGATTTTCTGATGTCGGACCGAAAATTCAGCACGATTGTTTGTCTTTTGCTCAAGAGTCTACAATTATGAAATCTTCTGTAAATGCAATTGTAAACAATGCTGTTGTTATGACACAATGACAGAATCATTGCTCAGTAATGGCTGTTACAGGTACTAGATAGACAAGATAAATTTATAGATTTGTAAAACAGATAGTAGATAGCTAGATAGATTTGTATATGTATTTATATATGGGTCAAAATTTGAAAACGGTGAAATTTACCTCAGGAAAAAAGTTGATTTGAAATCAGGTCTAAAGGAACTCCTTTTGATTTATTTTGTTAGGTAAAACAATCACCTTTAATTGTTCTTTGATGTCCAAGGGTCAGGAAACACAGTTTTTATGTGCAGTGGAGGTAAATACCGGGGTAATGCTTTTAGGCGTCATTAACATCACGCTGTAAAAACCCCCAATATCTCTCAGAATTCACACATTCGTATCACCTGGACTAATGCAGAAGGATCATAATGTACAGACAGAACAATCATATAAAAGAAAAGAGTACTGCTATCTGCCTGATACTAACCGCAATGAAAATAAATGGCAAATAATTAATTTTTTAATTTTTTCTACCCTTCCATTTTAAAAGTTTTTCTTTCATAGTACTTGATTTCAGTACACCAAACTCTGTTTAGTAACTAAATTGTACACATGCCAAATGATTCCTGTGAAAAAGATCTTATGCAGCACTTATGAAACCCAAAATCAAGCAATAAACACCCAAAAATTAGCTATTTTTGATCAGTGAATCTGTGACGTTAATGACAAAATATGACGCTCATGACAATAATGGCCAGTTAAATTATTCCTGAGCCTCTTACTAGTGCATGCAGTTGCATATAAGTCAGTAAAATATCATACGTGCAAAAAGTATTGGAAAATGTAAGAAATTGCATTGCTTTTATATGTATGCTGCACCCAGGGAACTTACTGAAGTGGTATGCTGCTGCAACAGTGCAAATTAATCAGGACTTCCAAAATGCCTGTGACATCTTGTTTGCCAATGACTAGAGTCACTTCCATTGGGATTTTAGAATGATAACACCAAAACTGCTATTAGTACGACACATATTTTACTAAAACGACGTTCGTTAATGACATGTGATGTTAATGACAATTTTAAACAAATATTTCCTTGAACCAGTGAATTCCTTATATGATGTCAATCTTGGCATACAATGAGACTTGTGTACACCAAAGCAAAGTTCTGCAGTGATTTTTGTCCAGATATACATTGCCAAAATTAACAAGGAGGGCGTTTGTTAATGACAAATCCAGGTAGGACAACTGACATGTTGCTATATATAGTGTAATTATCTATATTCCATGCAGTTTAAGGACTTGCAGATGACTCAGTGAGCTTATAGGGTTCCCATAGGTCATCAACATTAAAGTTGTATAAAAAAATGTTTGTCGGTTGATTTTTTATGAGAAAAATCACTGGGTGTGACGTTAATGACATGAAATTGGAGACAAAGACATAAGAACCCCCTGTGGTTGGGTAACAATATTAGGCAAGTCATTGGTTTTGGAATTTGAAAGGGTGTTGGTCAAGGTCCAATTTGAGGTAAAAATGAGGTGGATTAAGGTAACAAGGAAAATTGTTTGAGCTGATTTGTCAAGGAAAAAGCTAGTGGAGACAGGCCATTTTCAGGGGGGTAGGGCACTTTCATTCAATTTTTGGAAAGGATAAAAGTTATCTGCCACACATTTCCTGGGCCAAATTTTTGGCTGATATGTTGCTCTAAAAGAAATGACCACTATGAACCTTGCATGTAGATTCATGTCCGTGTGAATTGCTCTAAGACACTGGAGACAAGAATTTCAGCTTTACCAAATTTTGACCCATATATATATATATATATTTATCTTATGGCCACCTGGTGGGGAAATTATGCCACTGATAACAGCTCAGGGCAGCCACAGAGCAGCGCCTATGGGCACAGGATACAGGAACATTGCCCAAGGTTCCCACGCCATAGCAACCTCCGGTGTTGGTGATCGCCATATGATGATGATTGATAAGAAGACTGGGAGTCTGGCACATACCCTATTAATTCAGAGATGCCCAGGGTCTTTCAGTTGCCCCAGCACAGAACACTGGATACAACCCACCTCCATTTAATGTCACATGGGCTCGAACTAAATTGGGTTCCGGGATGGGATTCGATAGATAGAGAGATAGATAATACATAGGTAGATAGATGGATAAGGTGCTCACAAGGGTCAGATGGGAAAGAGAATTTCCATAACATGTTACACATTTGCCCCGTCTGAGGAATATTTAACTTGCCCAGCACAGACGCTGATACAAGTGGCTGCCAATTAAATGTCTCATCTGCATTATATCCCACTGGAGTTTCCTGAACCGGTGTTCAAACCCATGCAGGCAAAGACCTTAAGCAGAGCAGGCCTGGACTTCAACCACTCAGCCTCTCTACAGTAATCTCTTTCTCATAATAATGATAACAAAACTAGCGTAACGCGTCAAGAATAGTCAATGTATTATCTTTCATCCCACGTTTCTGATCAATGACCCCGTTGAAAGCAACACTACAATATATGTAAGAGGATTAGCAGCATAAGTCATGAGCTGAAGCTTAATAAATGAAAGCCATATTTCTCTTCATCTTAAGGCAGCTTATGTGTGGTACTTCATATCTCTGTGATACTATAGTCCATACCTTTGTTGAGATGGGCTATTTGATGCAGAGAGCTCCATATTTGTAAAGCTCAAGTCATGGTTATCTCAACAATCAGTGATGTATCTCTTATCGGGCCTCATGACAGGATACACCCCCAGTCCCTTTCTTTATTCCCGTTATACCACTTACCCCCCCCATTTTATCCTCGTTTTGCCCTCTGCTTCCCTCCTTTTCCCCTACTTGCCCTCACTTGCTTCCCGCTAGCCCCCACTTGCCCCACTTGCCCCCGCTTACCTCCCACTTGCCCCCACTTACCCCCACTTGCCTCCCGCCAGCCCCTGCTTACCCCCATTTGCCCCCTCTTGCCTCCCAAAAGCACCCCACTTTTGAAAAAGAAAAGAGAAAATATTTTATATTTTAGTACATTTCCATTCGTAAACCCCTCCTCTCCAACATTTCTTGGATCCGCACCTGCAGATCTTTTAGTTATCCCCAGGGATGCACAATAATTTGCACATAGTAATTTCAGTGAAATGACCTATTCAATCTTGAAGTAAATCCCTAAGCCAGATAGCATTGCGCTGGTTACACAACTGGACAATTGAAGCTGTCAAAACAGTTTTTCCTGATCGGTCTGCCTGAACACTTGCCCATTCATTCAGTGACAACCGACATGTGGTTCTGACTTTTCTCATTCGGTCTCCCAGATTACCTGCTACTCTTTCCTGATGACTCCCTATGATTCTTTTCTATCTTCCATTCCTTTCTGTGTCTGTCTGGCGAGTGCCTGATTGCATTTTCTTTCCGTAGGTGGTCCGGTATTTCAACCGTATTTTGGCAGTCCAGGGACCGCAGAGTAGACCGGTCCAAGGCGGTCCAGTCTGCATCGCTACAAGTTCTGCCTCATCACTGTCCTATTTCAAAAGCTTAACAAGTGCAAAAATACAGAACATAGAGCCCCCCTTACCCACCAAGGTATTGCCCTCACTCCCTATCTCCCGACCCCCCCCCCCTCGGTGCAGGGGGGGGGAGGGTTGGTCTAGTGGTAGCCTGCTGGACTGCCAATCGCTGGGTCCAGGGTTCGAATCCAGCTCTTGCCGGGTCACCTTGGCCTATGTTGGACGGCTGTTTCAATAATCCTCCCCTCATTGCCGTGTCCTCCTCCTGTCCTAATTAGCCTACCAAGTGCAAAAATACAGGACGTAAAGCCCCAAACATCTATCCATCCATCCCCCCCTCGGTGCTAAATAACATGAAGCTCTCTCCGTGATTTCTGACACTATTTTTGTCTTTTACTTGCAGCTTCTGAATGCAGCATCCTGCAGTTACTTAGTTGCTATGGCAACCTTTTCCAAGACCTGGACATTTCATTTCCGGCTAGAAATAACAAGGTGCCAGTTTTCGTTGATGGACTTCATTCAAGGATGTTCAAGGAGCCGGAGAAGATTTGTCGGTCAGTTGTTTTTGTTGGCCAGTTGTTATTGTTGGCTGGTTGTTTTTGTTGCCAGCGATTATTGTTGGTCAGTTATTTTTGTTGGTCAGTTTTTTTTTTGCCAGTTGTTTTTGTTTGCCAGTTGTTTTTGTTGACCAGTCCTTGTGAGGTCATATGCTCATTGCCATTGGTGAGGTCAAATCCTGTATTTCCATGTTATCGACCAAAGTCACAGACTGAGTCACACCACTCTCCACTCCAGTGAGGTCACAAGTTACCCAATGACGAATAGGTCTGTCTCCATTTGTAGTTCTGAATTTATGTACAGGTGGTGTCTCCAAGCAATAGGAGCTCTGATGGAATCCCCCTTGCCTTTCAGCAAGGTGATTGGTGTTGTTGACCATGCCAAGGAGTCTGACTTAATGAGTGTGTTTGTCGAATGTTTGATTGTTTATTTGTTTGGGTCAGCTACACTGTATTGCTTATGTTCTCAAAACAGCAGTTCAACCAAAAAGTGTGTTGTTATCATACAGATTGGGGGATTGTAACATTTTAACAACCAGATTATTATTAACTTACTTTGCAAACAAACTAGATGATATGTCATATGGTGGGCTCCCCCAAAGACAAAAATAGCCTTACCCCCTTATTGTAGTGCCACCTACCGATAATACCTGTCGTAATCCCCATATGGAGACAGACCTATTGGCAATTCATTTCAATGTGACAGATAGCTGTTGCTCTTTCAATGACTTGTCGAGTCCTTCAACTGCAAATTGCTCTAGCACTGCAGCCGTCTCTGGTTAGCAGTTTAATAATAAGTCATACTGCTAATTACTGCAACAGTGTTCAAGATTTCACATTGTAATTAGTATATTATGATGCAACCTGTGTCTTTGGTTAAACTTGAAGTAAATCGAGGAGACAATGTGAACTAGCTTCAACATATAGGCCTAACCCAAACTGTTCCTAATTGTGGCTAAGTACCATTTCCTATATGAGAGTATTCCAAATGGAACAACTGTTTTTTTTTAAGCAAAACAGAAATTGCTATAATTCACCATTAAGAAATTAAAGAACCCTATGCAGTAGCTCAGATAAAATTGATCTCACTCTGCCATCAAACTATAAGCCATTAAGTCCACTGTAATCCTCCCATATAATCCTCCCACATTAACCTGTCTTTTCATGTGGGATTATAATTATCATGATAAAGCTGTTGCAGATTCTCTTCAAGCTCGTTCCAACATTTCTAATAGATTATATTCTCTTTCTACTTGTTAAAAACCTTGATTTATGAAGATTTATCATGCAAAGTACTAACAAAAATAGGAGATAATGAAAAAGAAGAAGATTTAAATGAGGTCACATGGAATAATGCAATATGTGTCATTGGTGAAATTGCTATTAATCAGGATTACATTTTATGCTTGTGTAAATTGGCGAACTTTCAAGAAAGCCAATGAAGGTTTACCTGATTTGATACATTTCTTTGTCAAAACTGATAGTGATAGATATTTAAGCTGCAAACACATTTAGAAGTTAAGACAGGTCGAATATTTATTTCTGAATCATGAGGTTACGTTGTAATTCAATGACCTGTAGTGCATCGCTGACCTCCGGTGAATCACTGACCTGTAGTGACCCAATGACCTCTAGTGACACACCGGCCTGTTCATTCACTGACCAGTATTGACTCACTGATCCCTAATGACTCACTGGCACGAGTAACTCACCGATCCTGAGTGACTCACTGTTCCCTAGTGGCTTACTGATAACGGGATAAGAAGTGACTCTGATGAGTCTGATCCCGATTGACTCACTGACCCTGAGTGACTCACTGACCCCGGGTGACTCACTGATCCAGAGTGACTCCCTGATCCTGAGTGACTCACTGACCTCTGCTGGTGACTTACTGGCCTGTTCATTCACTGAACAGTAGCCTATTGACTCACTGACCATTAACTGTTGTGACTCACTGACCAGTAACTGTTGTGACTCACTGACATAGTGACTCACTGACATAGTTACTCACTGACTCACTGACACCATTAGCTACCATTCCTTCAAAGCATATGGTTGTAATCAATTACTTTGGCATCACTGTTACACTTTATTATGTGTCACAATCTTAATTTCATTTTCAGAAATGAAACGATGATAAATACGACAGAAGCTGAGAAATGCATGAAGGACAAGAAGGCGTTTTTATTCAGGCGTTGCACAGGCCCTGAACCAAGGAGTGTTCCAGCTAATGTACAGGTAAGACTTGGTTGATTAGTTGGTGTGGTGGTTGGTTTAAATGTCTCGAGAGTGTGGGACTGCAGGAGGTTTGTTGGTTTATTGGATGCCTCTCAACTCAGAGTCGAGAGTGTAGTGTAGACAGTTGGTTAATTTGTTGGTCAGTTGGTGGGATGTCAAAAGTGTAGCGTAGATGGTTGCTTGGCTGGTGTGGTGGTTAGCTGAATGTCTTGCGAGTGTAGGACTGCAGGTGGTTGGTTGGTTGTTTGGATGTCTCAAGAGTGCTGATGGTTGATTGCTTGGCTGATGTGGTGGTTGGTTGCATGTTTTGAGAGTGTAGTTGGTTTTTGTTTGGTTGGTTTGTTGGTTGAATGTCTTGAGAGTTCAGATGGTTGATTGCTTGGCTGGTGTGGTGGTTGGTTGGGTGTCTCGAGAGTGCAGTGTAGACAGTTGGTTGATTGGTTGGTTAATTGATTGGTTAATTGCGTATAGTCATGTTATCCATACAGCTTCTATTATTAATAGAGCTGTGACTTTTTGCTTCATGACATATATATATGTATATCTGCATGGCAATCTGCAAAAATGACCTTTCACTGAAGCTTTATGTTTGGCTTTTAAGGTCGACTCATATTGGTGGCGAAGGTGACAAAGGTGTACTGGAGTGACATATCAAGCACTGAAGCTATAGAGTCACAATAAAGGAACCAACCAGATGATGCGTAGGAGGGATGCTATGGCTTTTACCCTTGAGACCAAAGTTTTTTGAGCATAAACACATAAACACGCTATTTTCGTGATTTAAACATTAGATCCTAGGGGTGGTCATCATTTAGAAAGTTCAATGTGATATGTTGAGTTTGATTTTGGTACATATTCCGGAAAATCTTTGTTTTGCCAAAAATTCCCACTGTAAAACTCACATTTTGCCACAAAAATTAGATCTCGCACAACACAGGATTTCATAAATAGATCTATAAAGTTGATTAATACAAATGTAGGTGTAAATCATTAAAATGTAGGTGAAACAATAATGCCAACTTAAGTTAAATGCCTGCGTTTCGACCATACTCATCTTGGTGCACTACAGAGTAACTCCAGAGAAATCACCTATTCAGTCTCACAAGTTATTACAGATCTTGTATAAGTGTGCCATGTTCCATGTGAATATATGCACAGATGATGTCAGTATTGCAATACTGACATCACTATTGGCACTCCAAGCTTGAGTGTTGATTCAAACTGCTACCAACAAGTCAGGCTCATGGGCTGTCTAAGTGTGAATAACAATTGATTAATCTTCACTAGCATAATACCCGTTAGAATGCATATATAAGGGCCAGTGTTTGAAGACAGTGCCCCCCTGCGTCCACTGGAGTCCAGGGAAAACAGAAGAGCAATCAGTACTACATGAGAGAAGATTGATAGTCGTGCATAAATGACCAAAAAGTGCACTGGTAATATGCATAATATGAAAAGTTTGAGAAACCACACCCACTTATGGTTGTTGTAAGGTGTGAAATAAAGTTGCTTGCAAATTTGTAGTTGTGGGCATTGAGTAGTTTGGGAGGAGTAGCGTAAAGCATCCATGAATTAAGGGTATGATGATTCATTGGTATGGTTGTTTGATTCAGTTGGAGCAGGTGAAACTGATATGTTTGAGCCACTTGCTTGATCCATCATGGACATTCATGGTGTCCTGTTGTGAAATTTCTCCTTGAGGGCAGCACCTTGTGGCTTTTCAGCCTGTTAGTGAGATCTTCGCCCAAGAAACTGTTCAGAATTGATGACTGGAATGGGGATGATGGGGAGATTTTTTGGAAGTGAACATGGCGGTGTTGCATGGGCATACCAGAGGACGAGAAAATGGGGGGGGGGGGTTAGTTGCTCCCCAAAAATTTTGGAAAAGGCCAGACAAGGAGGCTAAGAATTCGATCATCAAAAAAACATTATTGGAAATCAGTGATAAGGATGCCCCCAAGCAAAACTCCCCCCCCCCTTAGGTCTTAAACTCTGAATGGTTTCTGAGTATATTATTTTTGCCAAGACAGAGCAGCACATGATAACCTCTCAGACCAACAAATGAATGTGAGAGTGAATGAATTTTTGTTGTTGTAAAAGTGCTAAAACTGATAGCAGTTATACACAAAATCCATGCATTATAATTATATAGCTGGTTATTGTAACTTTTGGATTTATTCAAAACATCAAACTGAGCAACAATCTAACAGCTTATTATGGATTTGTAATGGTGTGATCAGTATGGGTTCCAAGTGACACAGCTGAAACTGCGAATATACCAACTGTGAAATCATTATGCTGATACTGACATCACAAGAGCACTGTGGCAATTGAAAAGAACATGGCACACTAATAAGAGATCTGTACTAACCCTCATTCCTCAAGTCTGATCTATTCAATCTTGCAAGTAAATCCCCAGGCTATATAGACTGCATTTGACTTAATGTAGGAGTGATAACCGGAGCTTTCAAATAGTTTTTCTCTATCAATCTTTCCGGAGTACTTGTCTATTCATTCAGTGACAACCAGCATGCCGTTCTGACTTTTCAATCTCTTTTCTAAATTGCTTTTTAACTTTTTCTGACATCTTCTCCTGACTCTCCATTCTGATTCCTTTCTCATCATGCAACTCTATCTTCTTTCTGACTTCACTGACATCTCTTCATATTTGATTCATTCTGACTCTCTTCTCATGGATACTTGTAGGACTATGCTGAAGGGCTACACATGCAAGTTGCCCATGTAGCATGAACTACGCCAGTTGATCTCTGAGTTGGTCCTTTCTGAGACTCGTGCAAGTCTACCAACTCTCTTGGTTTAAAATACGTTACAATCTGTGTCTACGAATTTCCACACAATACATGAATTGGGAGAAATAGTATCTGGTGCAACTCTCTGCAAAAGACTACATTTTGTTCTTTGTTTTTCAAAATACAGATAAACCAGCACAAAAGCTTGATAAATGTCACAAAGTTTGCAAAAAAGAGTCTTCCGATAGATTATGTTAAAAGTCTGGAAACCAGTGATAAAATGCAGAAATAGCCCTTTGCAGAAGGATCGGCACCATTCAGACCTTAACAGAATCACCATATTTATCAAAAGCTCTGGTTTGTATATTTTGAAATCTTATTGTACAAAAGATAATTCTGACGTCATATATAAATGCACAATATTTTTAAGATCAAATTTCAGATGGAAAAAGACATCCACATCCGATTATGTGTTGTTCTAAATGGGAAATTTGACAGGGGATCACAAATTTATAAGTCAAAGGACATATCAGTGCTTACGTGTTGGAGAGCCTGTCTTTATTATTTCCCTATAATATTGTGGATATGAGTCCATTGCTTAGGACTGGGTTGTCTCTAAGTTGGGTACTCTGTATACTTGACCTGATATCTTCTACATTACAGGTTTAATGACTAGCTGCTTGGTATTTGTGTTGGTAGTTTCCTGCAAATCAGGCATACAAATCGATGTCTGGCTAAAAGTTTTGGGAAGTTTTTGGACAGATAGGTTGCAGTGCGTTAGGTATTCCGTATTGTTCTGCATGAAGCTTATCTCAGTGTCACAGTTCCCGCAGCTGGCTACAGCAGGCTACAGCAGGCCTGTTGCTCAAGTATAGTCCCTGCAAGGCCTGCATTTCAATGGCTAAATGGCTTTGATGACCTCTGAAATAATCCCAGATGACCTAGCAATGGTTGATATTTATTTCCTATAAATGATATGGACTGATCTTTTTTTTTCTTACAAAAACATCCACAACCAATTCATTTCCCAGGTAGTGGTAGGCTAACCATCTCTAGCTGCACATGTATGCGGCTTTTCTGGGTAAGCACAAGAAAGCTTTAAGTGCTATTGTATCTGATCATAAAGCTGTCAGTTATTCAGTGGTCCAACCCTATAGACAATAGACAATGTAGACAATTTTCATTGCGTTTCGGCTGGTTAAAAAATAATTTTACCTATGAGTCACTGCAAAAACCCTTACAGCCGAGCACTTATATAATTATGGGTCAAGCAACTCAACAGTTATCACAAATTACCCAAGACAAATTAAGAATTAATTTCAGTGTAAAAAAAAGCCTGTATTGACATCATTGCAATGTAAGCACTGGCAATTCCCCAGCTGTAACATGTCCAAATGGCGAGAGGTGCAATTACAAAATTTTAATAGAGCCTACATTATGATTTGGAGGGAGGGCTGTGATCATGTTAAGATTGTGGCTCCATGCTGACGGACAAAGGACAAAATTGCTTGAGAAAATGGTGCTCCTCGAAATACTCCTTGTGAAGATATTAACATCTAATTGGATGTTCAGATCTCCTTCACAGGTACATGTACCACTCTTGCAATCATAGAAATAATTAGGCCTACAATACATTCGTGATGTGTATTTTAAGAGGATGGTTGCACTGAAACTAAATATAAAGTGTATGTCGCTGTTTCGTTGGTTACACCTGATTTGAAAAACATTTATATGTGATATATCAATCCAGACAGTTTCCAGATAAGCACGTCAAGACCCAAGAATGTCCCACCATGACTCTTTTAAGTTGTAATGAGCTGGGCGTCACCTGACAGTTTAGCAATTGAATGCCCAGCAGCAAACGTGTATTATTGGTGTTTGCAAGTCTAGTGAAAATGAGAACTGCATGCTGCTGTCACCTGGCACAAAAGTTGATTTTGTATGCTACAGCATTGCCTGTCCCAAGAAATAGTTCCAATTTCATTGCACATTCACAAAATTTTGATTCAACATTGATGTATACCAGAGTCAGACTCGACAATCACATTCTCTAAGGAAGTAGACAAGGCCATTAGCACACTCAGAAACAGCCCCGGTTTCTTCCAGACAAAATTGTGTGAGTTCCTCAGACTGAAATGATGTGGACCGCTCACAGGAGCTCGCGGAATGGCACACTAGTCACTAGGTGGCAACACATGACAGCATATGTTCTGATCTGCCAAGGCTGGAAAAAGAAGTGGCAATATAACAGCAGTCCACTTGTAGACAGGTTGTTTGCAGATTAGTGGTCCAAACAGTTAACAAATTAAATTTCAACTTGGTCGTGTGATCTCACTAGCTTAAAAATGTTTTGTTTGTATCAGTTATTGTTAATCAGTCATCAAACAAGAAGATTAGGAGACCAACAGAAAACTGTCAATGACATGGCAAAGCCAGTTTGCGAAATTGAAAATAAGAAAATTAATTTTGCCAGTGGACCGCCAATCTGCAAAGAGCTCTAAGTAAACAGACATAAACAAACAATTCCAAATCATATTTTGCTAAAATTACATCTTCAAGATACATTCCAAGAAGAACCTCCTGGCGACATTTTAAAACCCTGGACACAGCAACATGAGCATGATGATATTTGGAAATTTAGGAGCCTTTACACCGGTTGGTATTAGGATGTACACTCTTGCTCATAAATATGGAATATTCCAAAATAACCAGGATGCTTGTTTTATTTTTTATCCTTGTTTTGGGTCAGTCCAGAATTATAAAATTAACTTCAATATGCTGAGAAAACGCTCAACTAGACCAATATGGTCGGGTGGTGAGGATTCTGTTTATTTCGAGATTTTCATAAACAACGGCTGTAAACGGACCATGTTAATTGTGATAAACTCTCAGTTGCAAACAGTCAAAATACTTTCTAGTTGAAATTATAGCTCATTTTGCTAGAGCACACATTGGGTGTAAAGTTGTATATCAATAAAATATTCCTTGTTGCCGTGCAGTCTTGGAATTAGAAAATGAAAAAACCTGTGCCATTGGCTCAAGCATAAATATGACCTATTTTTTCTGTGCTCTGATTATTTGTTGGAGGTTCCACATGCTAATGACCATTGAATTTAGTCATTTAAAAGTTATTTTTTCATATGGTACCAGTAACTTTAACAGATCAACAACTTTAGATGTAATTCTAACCCTACGTAAACTTCGTATTTTGCCTTTTTTTGCTTCGTTTGTTAGCTTTCCTCCAGGTTCCAAAATTTGCAAAAATTTCAGCAAATGTTTAAGTGAGGATTTCAAGAAACTCTTTAGGAATGCACTTAGGTTCTTAAAAGTGTGATTTTATCCATTTAATTCAAGTGGGGCGACCACAATTCAATGGTCGTTTTCCTGTTTTCCTATATTCCATATTTATGAGCAAGAGTGTATAATCCACATAGCTTCTATATTTATTGATAGAGCTGTGACTTTTTGCTTCCTGTTATATATATCTGGAAAGTAATTCATAGAGATGACCTTTCAATGCAGCTTTATGTTTGGCTTTATAAAGGTCATCTCATTTTTTTGGCAAAGGTGACAAAGGTGTACAGGAGCGACATATGAAGTACCGAAGCACTATGGCTTTTACCCTTGAGACAAACATTTTTTTGTGCACAAAGCAATTTTAGCATTAGATACCAGGTGTACATCATTATCTAATATGACATGTATCATCAGTATTCTGTCAGACTCTCATTTTAATAAAACGTTTTACCAACCAAACACTTTTTTTATTAAATGGTGTCCATCCCTATCTATCATTGCCTTGGAGAGGAAAGGAGACTAAGTTTGAAGCCTTGGAGCCAGTAGGAGGTAAAACAATTTTGGCCTTCAATTCAAAAGGACTTAAAAAGAAGTAATGCATGTTAAGTGATAAAGGCTCCTAAATTTCCACATCTCATGCTTATGTTGCCATATCTTGGAATTATGCTGTAAAAAATAATAAGTAATAGGCATAGGATATATATCAAAGAATTTTCTCATTAACTAAGACCTCATGCGCTTCTTGGACTATGTCTAAGTCGGAATACTGAAAATATTTGTACATATACATTAATGCGGTTTATAAATCTTGTGAAACCAAAAACAGCTGCACACACTTTGTAGTTAATTTGAGTAAAACCAGACTCTAAAAGAATACACATCACAAATGTATTGCAATGATTTCTATGATTGCAAGAGTAGTACATGCAGCTGCAAAGGAGATCTGAGCATCCAATTAGATGTTAATATCTTCACAAGGAGTACTTCGAGGAGCACCATTTTCTCAAGCAATTTTGTCCTTTGTCTGTCAGCATGGAGCCACAATCTTAACATGATCACAGCCCTCCAAATCATGCTGTAGGCTCTGAATAAAATGTTGTAATTGCCTGTGACAAAACATTTTTAAAGATACTATGGCGACATTTTACAGATGATGTCATATTAGTAGACATCAGGAATGAATGTGTTTTTTTTCTGGGACATGTATTCTACAGGGGAACAAAAAAACAAGTTTACGCATCTCTAGTCTTGTTCTCTATCAAAGGTCTGTAGAGACAGCTTCAAATCATTGAGTGATAAATCACTATCAAACTACTTAGCATTTCGTCCTTTGGTCTACAAATATGAAATCATCTGTAAGAAGGAAAAACTACTCGGTGCCCTCGCCACTTGGACGTGTCACCATCGCATTGCAATGACATCGAACCAGGCACTACTGGTTCTATTTTTCATACAGAAATGAATTGTCAATTTGTGACTGGGTAACTTGTCACCTCACTGTTGTGTTGCGTGACTCATAATTTTATAATTCCATGAATGTGAGGGTTTTTGCAGTGACTCGTCCATGGCTGAAGTTATTTCTTTAACCAATTCATGGCTGAAGTTATTTCTTGAACCTACATGTATACTGAAACGAAATGAAATTTTGTGTATTTTTCATAGCAGATAGTGAGTCAATTCAAGACCTTTGTGTTATGAAAAATACACAAAATTATAGAATTCCAAAGTTCAGGATTAAACCTTCATACTTAGAAATGGAATTTGTCTGTATTGTGTGTTGTCTATGATGGTTGTACCATGAAAAAAATTGATAGTTTTATATCACTTAAAACAGTCTTGTAAAGAATGCCCAAGAAAAACCAAAGTTTGAGAAGCTTTACCATGTACCAGTAATTGGAAAATTAATTGATTGTTGCTGTTTCGGTTTTGAACAAAAGATCATTCAATATAATTTACTAGGGAAATAAATATCAGTTGTTGTCAGGTCATCTGGGATTACTTGATGGCATCACTAAAGCCTAAGCCATTGAGATGCAGGCCTTGCAGGGGCTATACCTGAGCAACAGGCCTGCTGTAGCCAGCTACAGGAACTGTGACACTGAGATAAGCTTCCCATAGAACAATACAGAATACCTAATGCACTGCAACCTATCTATCAGAAAACTTTCGGAAACTGTTACGTGTAAACAAACATCACCTTGTGTGTAGGCCTTATTTGCAGGAAACTACCAACCCAAATACCAAGTAGTCATTTAACCTAGTGCAATGTAGGTGGTATCAGGTCAAGTGTAGATACACCAACTTAGAGACAACCAAGTCCTAACAATGAAGTCATATCCATAACATTATAGGGTAATAATATAGACAATCCCTCCGACAGGTGGGCACTGATATAGTTGTGTTTAAATATGTCAGCTCCTGTAAAATTTTCCATTTAGAACAATAGATAATTGGATGTGTGGATGACTTGTTCCATCTAAAATTTGGTCTTAAAAATGTTGTGCATCTGTAGGTTATATGACTTGAGAATTATCCTAAATTGTACTGTAAAACTTCACAGTATCCAAACTAGTTTTCAAACCAAAGTCCATGGGAAGAGAGTCAGAAGGAATCAAATATTAAGAGATGTCAGCAAAGTCTGAAAGAGGATAGAGTTGAATAGATTTAAGGAAGGAATCAGAATGAAGAGTCAGGAAAAGATGTCAGCAAAAGTCAAAAAGCAATTTAGGAAAGAGATTGAAAAGTCAGAACGACATGCTGGTTGTCACTGAATGAATGGACAAGTACTCAGGAAAAATTGATTGAGAAAAACTACTTGACAGCTCGAATTGTCCTCTCCCACAACCAGTCCAATGCTTTCTGGCTTGGGGATTTACTTGCGAGATTGAATAGCTCAGTGCTAAGGCTTGAAGATTAACTTGCAATATTGCATAGGTCATTTTTCTGAAGTTGCTTTATATTGCTCCAAGATGATGTGCCAAAAGAGAAGGCATTAGTCTGCATTAAAGTTACACTATATTTGTAAGATATACACCCACATTTAATCAACTTCAAAGTATGTTCATGAAATAAATGTGATTAAAAGTAAAAGTGATTGCAGCTGTACCTGGTACCTTCATGTCTTTGAACTTCGAAAATGTCAGGGATGATGTGACTGTCTTGTAGCTGGTTAGTAATGTAACATTCTTATTTGGAAATATGCTGAATCTTTTATTGTCTTGCCAGAACTGGGCTTAGAGGGCTAGTCTCTGTGTCCATGGGTACTGTTCCACGGTTGCCTGTGGGTGTATGAGATGGACAGCTTGTTCCATGGTTGCATATATGACTAGTAGAACAGATAGGCACCAAGGTAATGAAACGAGACGCACTCTCAGACTCTTCGTACAGGATGACACATCCGGCTGAAATGGGTCGGCCAGGCCAGTAGTTGAACCACATGGTTCTAGAGCAGAGGTTAGCACCTTACAGTCTGTCACTTTGATATAGAAAAAATGAGGACCAGTTCACCGTGAAAAATGCATTTTGTGACTCATGATAGCCGATGAAGTGTCATCTTCTCTACTTTCAACATGGGGAACATAGAGGCTGTTTGATTAGTCATGATCAAGAGAAGGCCATTTTGACTTGTCATAACTGATTTTAGAGTGAAAATCAGATGCATAATCCTTTTGTTTGGCTGTCACCAGCAAGCGGGATAAGTCTCCTTAAATCAAATTAACATTGAAAGTATTGGGTATGATCATGACAAATCAGCATGATTACACATGAGTGCCATTTTCACAGTGCAACAGTCCACTCTTTTTCTATATCAAAGTGACAGACTGTACATAAGCAGTGCGCTACCACATGATATCATGGTCACATGAAATACAATGATATCACAGATTTATAAAGCAATACTAAAAATGTACCCATCCTGACCCATGTTGTGTTTACATGCTAATCATCATTTATTATGCAGCTTTTGTGACTATTTATCCCCTGTTTATTCACTTCGTGTTTGTTTTGCATTAATTTCACAGAATTACGAGACCTCTTGGCAGGCGGGTTATCGCGAGCAACCAGAAAAGGAAGTAGAAGGAATGATAGTCAGCGCTCTTGGTCTCCTAGCAACGCCATCCGCCATGGCACGCGCCATAAGGGTCATCTGCAGCGACGGTAGGACATCTTTATAGTTTTGCACTTCTATTCTTTCATTTACTTGTTTTTTGCACTTCTATACCTTTGGCACATACATCTCTAACAGATGTCAGCCTACCACATTAATATTGAAAGTATGACTATAATATGTAAATGGCACTGCCATGAAATTCGCGCAGCATTGTCATAGAACTACTGCATTATCTTCAACTTTCCATGCAGAAGGCCAATTTATCTTTTTAAAGGACTGGGCAAATGGGCAGATAGATAGAATAGATAGATGAGATCAGATCTATAGATAGATAGATAGATAGATAGATAGATAGATAGATAGATAGATAGATAGACAGATAGATAGATAGATAGATAGATAGATAGATAGATAGATAGATAGATAGACAGATCGCACTGACAGCTGTGTAATTCAAATCTGAGTTAAATTTGGATCTATAAATTTGGATCTATTGTGTTAAATTGTTGATGTTACATAACTAAGATCAATAAAACCATAGCTATTCAGAGGTGCCTGTTTACTATTAGACTGTTACATAATTTTTTGATAGTTAATGAAGATTATGTAACCTTAAGTGTTGTTATGATTTCTTACTTGGTGAGCCATTTCAGTCATTAATTCATTTTGTGTTGACTTTTAATTTTCAGTCATTTTTTACAATCAGGGGTATGGAAATAATTATTTCCAATGTTGATACACATGTTGATTTAAATCCCTGAAATGTGTCATTGGAGGTTGTTATAGGACAAGACTGACATTTTAAAGCTATTCTGGAAGATATTTGAGGTATTTTAATTATTTACCGAACTAAACTGTGACTAAACTACTAGCTCCACTTTTATGGCAACTACAGGCACTTCCTGTTCAGGCAGTCACTGTAGACAGAAGCACCACACAGAATGAGCTGTCCTTGTGCTAAGTGAGCTTCGCTCATGGCTGCCTTCGGCAGCCATGAGCTGCGCTCATATAAGAAAAAACATGCTTGTTCTATTTGAATGACTGCTTCAATAATCTGTACCAGCGAAAATAAACTAGAGTTTCTCTCAATTTCTTTGCGGATGAACCTCCATCTCTTTGATGTGCAGAAATGCACTGTATCAATCTGAGTGGTGTGCAGCAAAGACCGGACTAATGCAACTCCCCCCCCCGGTGACTGAGTGCTGTGCAGCATAGCACTATACTAATCCAACTTCCCCTGTGACAAATGAGTGGTGTGCAGCAATGCACTGAACCAATCCAACCCCCCCCCCCTGTGACAACTGAGTGCTGTGCAGCATTGCACTATACTAACTAGAGTCCCAGTCCCGCTCCGTGCCCGCAGATATGTGCATGTGCCCGGCCCGCGCCCACAGACACTTTCTTGCGGGCCAACCCAACTTCCCCTGTGATAACTGAGCAGTGTGCGGCAATGCACTGTACTGATCCAACAACCGCCATTAATTTTACACAATGTACATATGCATTTCATGTAATGTCATATTCCATCTCTCATCTTATTGTATAACGAGATCTTAAGTTTACATCTAACTAGTCAGTGTAGTACGACAAAACCTGTCCAGCAACAACCAACCAGCTAGAATGAATCAGAATTTTTCAATCAAAAGTCAGGAGACATTCTCTGAACAGCCAACTAAACACAAATATAGGCAAAAATAACTCTTTGAAAAGTCATTGATACTCATGTATAGCCTTTTCCCAAATACATCCCATTAGCTCTCAAATCCCAATCACATACAATGTATCCTTTACAATTTCTCTTTAAAGCGGTTAATAAGATAGAAAATGTCTCCGGTCTTGTTACGAATATGGTAAAGAAAGACACAAAATAGGATTTAGCATCCGGAGAAATAGGAGAATAATTACATGGTGACCAAAAAGGAAAGAATACTCCTGTCTTGTCTGCTGTAATTAGGCAACTGTATACCCTAAGATGACATAATACCATTGGAATAGCTTTACCAGTACCTCTTTGAATGAAGCCTAATTGGCTAAATTCACATGACGAAAATGGGTACACAAAGCTGTTTATGCCAGGACCAAATTAACTGGATATACAGTTTAGTCTTTATTTGTAGGCCTTTGTCATAGTGTTGTGGACCGGACCGTCTTGGACCGGTATACAGTTCAGTACCATGCGTGCACCACCTCTTGACTACCGGATCGTCCTCAGTTCCAAAATACTGGCCCTGAGGTCTTACCGGCACAGACCGGTACAGTGAAAATAGGTAAAAACAAAGGAAAAATAAGAAAAGAAAGCTTCATTTTTCACACCTTTAATTTTCCGCCTTATTATTTTCGGGTGTGTGACGTCCCCATATTTTCCTTTCGAAATCAAGCAACACCCTGTTAAAAAATATCTTGGAAATTATATATTTCAACAAAACTGAGCAAGAAATCACTTATTTCAATAACAATCCTCATAATCCCGCAAGAGGATTACATACATCAACCAAGATGAACAAACATTGAGTCCGTGTGGAGGTGATTGCCAGCTTACACCAACATTAGCGGTTGAAATTTAGTGTAAAAGCTCCAAAAAGCCATACAAGCAATGGAAGCTCTTCTGCCTTGGCCAGTTTGAATCTGATACATTTGTACAATTTTGCAGATTTGCGTCCCTCTTCTGGAAAACTTATGGTTACAAAAGGTCAACCTTGCATGGAAAAGTTTCAGAGGGCTAAAAGGTTCAGTGATTGATTCTTTATTATTAAAGTGACAGGTACATAAAAGGGTGAAATCCAATTGACCCAGTTACACAGTTTTGTCAAAAGTTACCAACCCATATGCAGGTGGAACGTGTTGTAAGTTACCTTTGTTTCCCAAATGTTTGTCTATGACCCTCGTTTGGCTTTACAAGACACAAATTGAAAGTCTCGCCCTTTGATGTCAGGTCTGATGACTGGTTACTGCTTTGAAAGACATTCCATGCAGTGCTTATAGCCTTTGTTGGGCAGGCGTCCCTGTTTTTGTAAGCCATACATTTCCTTCTACATCTTTGAGGCAAGGACAACTGCAACAATAGTAGAATGTTAAATCCGCATCCGTGGGCTGCAGGGTCTGCAGAAAAATCACCAGTGCCTGCAATAGTCTGCCCATGCATCACACTTTATCGTGCAGGTGCACACACTACTCAACTATTTGTATGAGAAAGTTTGTTACATAAACTTATATTGAGAGCGAATTTGAATGTTCAGTCACATGGCAATAAGTGCAGCAGAACTTCATCCTTCACAAACAGCCATATGCCTGATGTACGGAATTTGAATAAAAAATAGCACTGTTATAAATTCACTTTGAAGTTTGAACATTTATAAATAACACCTTTGTACAAGGGCAGGCATCTGAGCTATAAATACTCATGAAATGACTGAGTCAGAAAAGAGGATTGCATACATCAACCAAGATGTTGAGTCAGTTTAGAGGTGATTGCCAGCTTACACAGACTTTGGTGGTTGGAATTTTGTGTAAAAGCTTCAAAAAGCCATATAAGCAATGGAGGCTTTTCTGCCTTGGCGAGTTTGAATCTGATTCATTTGCACAATTAAGCAGATTTGCATCCTCACCTCTGAAAAACTAATTGTTACAAAAGGTCAACCTTGGAAAATGTTCTAAGGGCTGAAAAGGTTCAGTGGAATCCAATTGACCCAGCTTTTTGCATTTTCCTCAAAAGTGACCTTAAAACCTTGGTCCACGTATTTGCAGGTGGTTGGCAGTTCCCCAAAATGTTTGTTAGTGACCCTCGTTTGGCTTTACAAGACACTAATTGAAGGTCTTGGCCAGAGTCTGCCTTTGTTGTTAGGTCTGATGACTGGTTGCTGCCTGAAAGACATTCCATGCAATGCTTATAGCCTTTGTTGGGTAGGCGTCCTCGCTTTTGAATGCCATATATTTCCTTCTACACCTTTGATCCAAGAACAACTACAACAATAGTAGAATGCTACATCCGCGTCCGCGGGCTGCGGGGCCTGCAGAAAAATCACCCCAGCCCGACTAGTGCCTGCAATAGTCTGCCCATTCCTGACCCATGCCCTCACACTTTATCATGCAGGTGCGCACACTACTCAACTATTTGTATGCAAAAGTTTGTTACATAAACTTACATTGACATCAAAATTGAATGTTCATTTACCTGGCAATGAGTGCCACACAGTGTTATCCTTCATGAACAGCCATATGCCTGATGATCGGAATGTGAATAAGAATATCACCATTACATTTGCTTTGAAGTTTGAACATAAGTAACACCTTTGTATGAGTGCAGGCATCTGAGCAATAAATACTCATTAAATGACTCAAAAAAATAGCACTGTTATACATTCACTTTGAAGTTTGAAATTTCTAAATAACACCTTTGTATGAGGGCAGGCATCTGAGCTATCAATACTCATTAAATGAGTCAGACTCAGAAAAGAGGATTACATGCATCAACCAAGATGTTGAGTTAAGTGTAAAGGTGATTGTCACCTTACGCAGAGTTTGGAAGGATGAATTTAGTGTAAAAGCTCCGAAAAGCTATACAACCAATGGAGGCTTTTCTGTTTCGGCAAGTTTGAATCTGATTAATTTGCACAATTTAGCTGATTTACATCCCTCCTCTGAAAAACTTATGGCTACAAAAGGTCAACCTTGGAAAAGGTTCTGAGGGCTAAAAAGGTTCAGTGAAATCCAATTGACCCAGTTACACAGTTTCGTCAAGTGACCTTAAACCCAAAGCCAACCCATATGCAGGTGGTTGGAAGTTATCTTCGTTCCCCAAATGTTTGTCTATGACCCTCGTTTGGCTTTACAAGACACTAATTGAAGGTCTGGGCCTTTGATGTTAGGTCTGATGACTGGTTGCTGCTTGAAAGACATTCCATGCAATGCTTACAGCCTTTGTTGGGCAGGCATCCTTGGTTTTGTATGCTATATGTTCCCTTCTCCATCTTTGACCCAAATGTGATGAAAGCAAGGCCTGGCCATGGAGCCAAGGTCAGTGGTGGTGGATTGGGCTGTTAGCCTCCAGGACTTAGGTTTGATCTCTGGTCCAGGCAATCCATGTTAGACAATGTTTCATCATGTGCCAAGGCCCAAGAGTGAACCTTGCCTCATCGCCATTGTGCTTGCTTGTCCTGTTAAGCCTATATAGTCAGCGCGTAAATTAACGATGTAAAGCCTCTCAACTATCGGACCAGGGATTCGATTCCCTGCCAGGGCAACTCATGTTAAACCATGGACGTTGCATGACTCAGTCCAGTTCGCAAACACCAATGAATCCAATGCATCTCTTCATGAAATGGGGCACCATGTGATTAGAAGATTGAGGATCAATAAACATTTATTGCACGGCTGATCCATAATTCTAAATTTTGTGGGAGAATTTATTCTGCTGTGGCAAGATGTAGCCCAAAAAAGGTTTAAAAGTTTTGAAAATTACTAATATTGAGGTTGCATGATGTTTTAGGTGAAAAAGGCTGCAGATGCTGATTATTTGGATCTCGGATTCTGTATTGAACTATCAAATAACAGGTAATGGAAGCATCTATAGACAATTTACCCATCATGCGAAGCTAATAAGAGACGCAAATGTGGAGCCCATCACGAAAGTACTTTTTTGACTATTGTTTTCCTGCAGTATCATGAGAACCTGGGGAGCGGTGAATAGGGATATACTTTACGTACTTTTTTCCTCTTATTGGGCTTAAGAGGACACAAAGAACACGCAAAGACTATGTGAATGAAATGTGTAGAGTAGGTCGGGGCAAGAAGCCCGGGTTAGGTGAGAGCCCCCCCCCTCAGGGTTATATCTAAACTTACATTTTTGGTGCGTTTTCTTATTGATAGGATTGAAGCTAGAGGCCTTTTAGGTGATGTCACAAATTTCCAGCAAAGAACACCAAACCATAGTAGAAATTAAAGAAACAAAAAAACATGCGTGGTTTTTGTAACTTTGAGTAATTGTTTGAAAGGGGTTGTCAGAAATAACTTTGGAAACATTTAAAAGTATAATATCTGCATTACTTCACTTTATGACCATCACATAAATATGATTTGGATCATGTTTTTTGCATTTTAGTTCAAAATATAGAGGTCAAATGAAAATATGTGTGTTTGGGGCAAGAGGCCCCACAATGGTATGGGGCATGAGGCCCCCTTCGCTGGGGCCTCGAAGCTGCTTCAGGAACCACTTAATAATGTGTACTTTACCTTGAATCTTAATAGAATAGCCAATTAAACTAGAAAAAACTTGGCTGAAATTAAATAGGGCAAGAAATATTAAAAAATAAAGGTATGAACAGAAAAATTAAGAAATTAAGAAAAAGTAAATAGAAGCCTTAAAAATGATAGAAGAACCCGAAGAAATAACTTTCAAGCGGAATGTGCTCGCAGAAAAAAATTGCCATAGGATTATGATTGGGGGACTTCTTGTCTGATGGGTGGGGTAAGAAGGCCATTTGCAATTTTTTACAAAGAAAATGGCTGTAACTCCTTTATAAAAATTGGTAGGCATTTGTTTCACTAGTTATAAGTAGATTCAAGTGATCCCTTCCTGACAGCATAAGCATTCAAATAATCGACCATAAAAAGTAGGTCAAATAGCACCCCAAAGTTAAGGGGGGGGGTGTATGCTATTTATTCCAAAGCAATTGCATTAAAAACAATTCAGATGTAGAGATATATAATAAAGTATACCGCATACATACTTCATTCCATCTTTTTGTCTGTTATAGGTAGAATAGAATAGAATAGAATAGAATAGAATAGAATAATTTTTATTTAGTCTCGAATTTGAATTAACAAAAAAGATAACAGCAGCTGAACAGCTGGTACTCGAGTTAAAATCTACAACAATCTACAACACTAATAAAAACAATAAAAGTCATCCTTAACAATGTAGAATCAGAAGAATGTCTGACAGTCATTACATCTAGTGGTATGAACTTCCCATACACAATTGACAGTGGCTTTCCCTACATTTCTATGTCTTATACAATTCCTTTTTGAAGGATTCGCTAGTTGAGTGGCATTTAATTTTCGCTGGGAGAGAGTTCCACATCTTAGATCCTGTATATTTTAGTGATTGCTTGCCATACTTAACAGTTTTGAACCTCTCTACATCGACTATACACCCATCTCTCATGCCATACCTATGTTCTTTGACTTTATACAATTCACATAAATATTTAGGAACTTTTTTCTGTGTACAATTATATACAAATATAGCTATATTTTTCAGCCTATTTAACATAAAAGTGCATTTTCCAGTTTTATATAATAATTGTTCATAGTTACTTTCATAGTTCTTCTCAGCAAACCTAATACCTCTCTCGTACAATTTTTCCATCTTATTTGAGAGTAATCTACTACAGAAGTGCCACACTATTTGACAGTAATTAAAACTTGACATAAGAAAACTTTCCATTAAACAATGTCTATCTTTGACATTTCCAACTCTCTTAGACAATCTCAATAGGATCTTTAAATTTCTGCTAGCTTTCTTGCATAATATGTTAACATGATCTGAGAATTCAAGTTTTACATCTATATGCATCCCTAGTAATTTTACAGAAGTAACCGGTGAGATCACAGTACCATTTACAATGAGTGAGGCTTGATTATACAATTGACCACTTCGGTCCAGAATAATTAACTGAAATTTCTCCGGATTGGCCTTCATCATATTATTTGAAAACCAGTCGATACAAGTCTTTGCTGTATTCCCCAGTCGGTTCAGTACGTCGTCGAGGTCGTCCCCTATTACCGCTACTGTATTGTCGTCGGCATAATTATATAAGTTTTCATTGACACAATACATCAGGTCATTTACGAATATGTTGTACATAACAGGTCCCAGTACACTTCCCTGTGGGATACCCTTTTTAACATTTGACCATTCACTTTTTTCCCCAAAGTATTTCACCCTTTGTTTCCTGCAAGATAAGTATGATGCCATAAGTCGGCATGCATTTACAGAAAAACCGTACGCTTCTAATTTTGCCACGAGCAGTCCATGTGGAAGGCAGTCAAAGGCCTTGCTGAGGTCCATTAACAGTGATCCTACTATCTTATTCTCATCCAGAGCCATTTTCCAGTCTTCAATTACACTAATTATGACATGCTCACAGCCTGTGCCTTTTCTATAGGCACTTAGCTTATCATCGAAATAGTTGGTAAAGTGCATATTAACTTGTTCAACAATATGTTTCTCAACCACTTTAGACAATGCTGATGTACAGCTGACAGGTCGATAATTGGCCTTATTAAAACTGTCCTTAGATTTGAAAACGGGCACAATTTCATTTTTCTTGAACACGTCTGGATATTTTCCTGTGGTCAGGCATTCATTAATAATTTTTGTGATAGGTACGGAGAGCTCATATGCTGCAACTTTTATGAAGTATGGTGAGATGTTATCGTACCCAGTTGCTTTCTTCACATTTATTCTATTCAGTCCTCTCAGAACCTGATCAGTCGTTACTTTTTGAAATTCAAATTTATCAGGGTTTGGGAAAATCGCTCTTATTTTTGCAATGCTTGAGTGGTTTGAATGTCGCCTGACAGCAGAGCGCACACTCTCATCATCTAAAACCTCATCAATTTCATCTGGTTCCCCGATATCATCGACTATCTTTTCATAGTAATCTTTGAGAATATTGCACACTTCGGCAGGTTTAGTTACTACTTGATCATCTTCCTTTAAGATAATACTGTTGGCATTTGTCTGCCCTTTGGCACTGAGGTAGGGCTTGAAGCATTTCCAGAAATCTTTTGGATCACTATTTATACTTCTTTCCCGGAAGTAGTTTATTTCAGACTCTTTTCTTAATTTATTGGCTAAGTTTCTCATTCTTCTGTAATTCTCCCAGTTATCTTGGGTTTTGAATTTCCAGAATTTGTTACGGAGTTGATTTCTGCGTAGAATTACTTTTCGCCAAGCTGAGTTCATATAGGGCAGGGAATCTTTTTTAATACTTTTCCTTTTTAAAGGAGCATGAGTATCGATTACATCATGCAGTAGCCATTCATAGCTCCAGGTTATGTCATCAATGTCATCAAACACATGTGAGACAAAGAAAGGTATGTAACTAACATCCTCTTTAAAAGAGGATTCTTCAAAATTTTTATAGCTTCGATAAACAATTTTACGCGGTTCTCTTCTAGGGACATGTAGTCTAGTACTTATGCTAACCATTTTGTGGAAGTCACTAAGACCAGTATCGTATACATGTGACTCATTGAAACGCTTTGGCTTAGACACCAAAATGACATCGATAAGAGACTCATTGGTTAGTGACTTAAAGCAAGTCGGTACGTTTACAACATTTTTGAAACCGTAGACATCGCTGAAGTCAGTAAGTCTATTATTTGTAGTTTTCATGTCAATGTTCATGTCCCCAATTAGTATGATGTCACTGCTGTCGCACAGTAGCTGTTCACAAAGTTTTGCCAGTCCATTCGTGAAAAACTGCTCGCATACAGGGGGTGGTTTGTATATTGACACTATGAACCAGCGCTGTTTCTTCAGCCACACCTCAATAATTATATACTGACTTTGACATATTATCTTATCCTCAAGATCTAGTCGTCTGCAGTGTGTCAGGTCAGATTTAACATAGGTTGCTAGGCCATGTGCCGTTCTAGTCCCGTCATGTCTGTATACTTTATAGTTTTTTGCTGAGATAACATTATCAAGTACAGTCTCGTCCAATTTGGTTTCAGCAATAGTTATAATGTCTGCAAGCTCATCATTCAGGATTTCAGAGAATTCACTAAATTTACCTAACAGTCCGTTAATATTTAGGTAACTGATTATCATACTTTTGGCATGTGCATACTTGTACGTCCTTAAGTCCTTAAAAGTTTCAGGTTCAGGGTTATTGTCGGCTATCTTATCTATCTCATTGTCTGTAGCAGCGATGTCTTTGTCTCTGTCAGATTCTACATAGTCTGTATATTTGTCATCATGTGAGTCATGGGCCACACTTTGAGAGCCATTATCGCTATTTTCAACAATATTCATACTTTCGCTGTCTACAATCCCAGTAACAGAATAATCACATGCAGTATTAACATCAGGACAGGCAACACCATAATTGACCTCCCTAGTAACAATATCACAATCAGCTATCACATTATTAACAATACCAGCTTCATTATCTTTTATCAAATGAACATTGCTGTTATTTCCTAACATTTTCACAGCCTGATTGTTTTCAACATGCTCTACAAAATCAAGGTAGCTACATGTCGTTGCAGTAAGTTCACTAGATTCATCCAAAATATACATCTTATCACAGTCATAGCAATCATTTGTAACAACATCATTTTTCATAAACATTAAGCTATCACAGTACTCAACGTCATTATAAGTTAAAACATGGTGCATTGGGAAGTTATCACTAACATCAGACATTGACTCTAATACGTTTCCATTGTTTACATAGTTGAGATTAAAAACATCATACAAATTTGTAAAAGCACCACTTGGCCTAAAATACCCATTCGACATAACATTATTTACATTTCTAAAATTGTTCGTACTACAACTTAAAATTCCAAGTGCACAATCGTTTTGCATATCCCGGCCGGCCTCAGTCCCTTGGCCAGACCCCTAGTACACATTGTTTTGCCATGGACAGAATTTCTGTTTATGGCCTTTGCCTGAGCAATTGTAACATTGCAAAGGATAGGGGTGTCGGCAGGTAGTAACTGTATGTGATCTTTCGCCACAATTGAAACAATTTTGTTGTTCTTGAGGGTTTGAGGGTCGATTTCGTCCGTTTGCCCATCTGTTGGGGGCGACCTTGGGCATTTGGGTGAACCTTTGGCGATAGCCACGATTACGTTGTGTCTGTGGAGGCTCGCTTCTTGGAGCTACGTCTGCAAGTACACTGTGTTGCACATCCTGAATTTCTGGAGGAGCAAGTAGATCTCTGCGGACTGTCATTAACAATCTACCAAGTACGTTTTGACCTTCTCCTGTCTTGCCGCGGCCCCAGTACTCATGATTGGTGTCCTCAATTAGTATGTGATCATGAGTGGCCTTCAGTTCAAGATTAAATTTCCTGCATTGCTTTGCCTTCTGTTTTAGTAGATGGTACATAACACCTTTCTTGTCTTGTTGCCATTTCTGGTTGGTGACGATGGTATCTCCGATATTCTTAGCTGAGCTGCCACTTGGGGCCTTCAGTATCTTCTCTGCCTTTTCTGGTTCATTCATCCGTTGAGCCTTGTAGTAGGCATAACCATGTTCCGTGCTTTTAAAGTGTAGGCCCCACGCTTCTATTGGCGTCATATAGAAATTACTGAAGGGGGTGTTTGGTCCACGGAATTTGATGATCTTTTTCGAATCTGAGAAGATGCTTTGTGGTCGTGGCGGGGGCTGGGCCTCTTCCGGAATTGGAAGTGGCGTTCCTGAATCGCCTGCTACCCTCTTAGGTAAGGGAGTTCGATGGTGGTTACTTGTCAACTTCTGTGTATCGGCTCTCGCCTTCTCTTGCATTTTGAAGTTGCCAAGTAGTCTTTTAGTACCCTGGATGGATAGGTGCAGTTTGTCCACTGGTTGCAGAAGAGACTCATCCACAGCTCCACCCACATACTTGAAACTCAGGTCATTGTTTATGAATGACACGCCGGCTGTATCACACACCTGTTTCAGCTTTTCATTCAGTTCGGACATCTTATTTTCTGGTACCTTTTCATCAAGTCTTGGGATGATACTTGATAGTTGGACAGACACAGCTCTTTCCTTGGCTAACTGGAGCAAACTTTCACAGTCTTTCACAATCTTGTCATTAGTCTTGTTTGTAGCAGCATCGTTGGTGCCGCAGACCAACAAGATTTCGTTGTATTTCTTCTGCCGTGGGTTTATGGCCTTTACATCTTTACGCAGGTTGTTTATCATTGCACCTTCAATGCAAGTGACTGTGAGGTCTTCTGTTGTTGATACGATGTCTCTGATCATTCTATCTCCGAGCAACAGCGTTCCCTCGGGTTCGACAGCATCTGGTTCGTCAGGGCTGATATCATCATCCTCCTCAATATCCAAAGATATCATAATCTTCTGGACATTTCCAGATAATGTCTGCAGGCTACCGTTGGTCGTTGTATGAGCTTGTAGCAACTGTTGTAAGGTCTCTTGCTGTTTGTTTAGCATTTCTGTAAATCTATTATTCTGCTCCTTAAGATCAGCCACTTGTCTTCTCAGGACATCTACTGAGTTCATCTGCGAGATCTCAGGTTGATCTGCTCCTTCAGTATGTCCATTAGCAGAGTCAGTGGTGTTAGTACTCACTTCATTCAGTTTTTGCGCCAATTCGCACAGAGTCTGTTTAAGCATCTCCTTTGTCATTTTATTTATCTCAGGAAGGTCTCGAGTCAGAGACAATCACAATTTTACGCACTGATGCCATGACCAGCCATGCTTCCCGCCATGTTGCCGTGAGCGATAATCAAAGGAATTCAACTTCAATGTCCGAAAAATTGCCTCCTTTTGTGTTTTTAACCACCTTCAACCACTAAATACTCCCGTTGTACTTCCAGGCAGTGATTAATAATCGTTTGCACAGTATTTCGGAAGTTTTCAGGCGATTCTAATCCACAGAACAGACAAAATTCTCAGAGCAAGTCAAAAAACGTGTTTTCATATCAACCGGAAGCAGCCAAATTTCATTACCATAAGATTCTTGTCATTACCATAAGATTCTTGTCATTCACACTTGGCTGTGAGGAATCAATGCACTTACTACGTTTGATTTGTTTCTACACCAATCAGACTGACTAAAAATGGCATGTATTTGGTGGATCTAGAACCTAAGAATCGCGTACTAATGAAATCACCTGTAAAAGCGTCTTGCTTGTGTTTTTCATTGTATCTTAACCTGACTATGCATTCTAAAGTGTGCTGTCTTCTCAATTTTTCTCTGTTACATGAAACTTTAATTATTCTGTGTAAGTGCTGTAACAAGGACTGAAGAGTGAAATTCTAAGACAGTGAGACAAAATGAAATATTGAAACAGTTCTAAGAGACACCATCATGTGAGAATGAAGAATGGAAGTCAATTAAATGAGTAATTACGGAATGGTAACAATTTAATCTTAAACAGATGATGAAAAGGTAATCGGCTCCGAATGAAACAATAATTATTGCTCCTTCAACGAAAGTCATTCGGAGCAATTCGAGCGAAAATGTAATCTCTTTCTGACAAAATCCCGAAAAGCAGACACAATTGATTCAAGAGAGATGGTTAATAGAAAGTAGAATTTAAGATTTGATGGGTAGTGGATAACAGCTGAAGCAATGCAATTGACTCCCTTAATTTGGCCTGTTTGAGAATGACAGACATGTGCTTGTAAATTGGAATGTATACTTGGGAAATTTATTTTTCAAATATTTCTTTTACTCTTTTGCATCGATCCTCAGTCAGTTCCGTGATAACATTAAGCACCAAAATATGATAGTTCATCTTGTGAGGTCATATATATCTAGGGGGCTCAGTGGTGTAGTGGTTAGCACGCTGGACTGCTGAGCCGGCGGCCTGGGTTCAACTCCCGGCCGCTGCTGAGATCCCAACTGACAATGCAGTGCTGGGTGATTGCTTAATTGAGTACTGTTGCCAGCAGAACTAGCCTAGTCTGAATGTCGGGGAGGTAACTGACATATGCCGTGGGCTCAACTGAAAATAAGTTGTTCCATCCACTGCAAGTGGGGACTTTCGTTGGCTACCCACATTAAATAAGAACACATTTACCTTTACCTTTTACCATCCCAATATTTGCCATGTTACACCTGATGGCTCAAACCTGGTAAGTAAGTCATATTATCATGTAGCGTTCTCACCAGGGGCTTGGTGTGGCAATGTTGTGTTGTGTGGCTATAAATAGCTCACTACCCTGTACACTTCCTCTCTGATCCCAGCTGTGTGAAGCACCCCAACAAGTTGGCCATCAACTAGAGGTTGCAATCTTCAGCTGAATTGTCTAAGGTGCTGGAGGCTAACCCGGAGAGATTAGCAGAACGAATAAATGTCATATCCTTCAACTCTTGCAATGTTATCAACAATTCAACATGGCTCAATGAATGAGTCATATCACTCACCAGTGAGGTCACATATCTCCCAATGACAAATTGACCCTTTCAATGTAAAAGATAGGATCTGTAACTAACTAGTGACATCATTGATTTCCTCAACCAACTGAATGGTATCACTCATCTTTCCCTGGCTGTAAACAATGAATGTGCAATCTATGTAGCTTGCGTGACTTGTTCTTCTTTCTCGTTTTTCAAGCAGAGTGTGTGGATTACGCTTCCCGTTACACGATGGTGAGGAACTGCAAACGGATGTTTGTCACCGAGTCGCTGAGGGCCATAAATGAAGACGCCATAGCTGATTCTGATAGTACATGCAGGTAAGCATACCTTATTAGGGTACCTAGAGATTTTGTAGAATGATTGGACTCTGGACAGTAAACCCATTTTTCACCAAGAAATTTTCATTATAGCTAAAGAAATATATGGACTTATACCATTCGACACCTCTGTCAGCCAATCATGAGCCAGTATTTCACTGCAATAAAACCCATATTCTGTGTTGTCCAGTTATCCTCCCATTGGAGAATAATAAGTGAAGCTGTGAAAAAAACAACAGCAACAAATGACAAGTTTCAGCTTTGTCTTATGGTATAAGCCAGTTATTCACCGCAGGATCGGCAATATGTGTTTATCACAGCTCGGGCTAACACCCTCGCTGGATAAATCACATATTGCCTCTCCCTAGGTGAATAACCTATACCTATTTCATGTTTCACACACAAGAATTTGATGATTCATATTCCTGTAAGTGGGTCACATCCAGGGCAGCTCAGTGGCTGATGAGTGGCTAGACATTGCCTGTGTGGGGAACCCAAAATATTTTCAGCGTGCCTTTAGAACAAGATTTCATTTAGGATGATAGTGTTGTATTTCATTAAGGGTGATAGTGTTGTATTTCATTTAGGATGACAGTGTTGTATTTCATTTAGGATTACAGTGTTGTATTTCACTTAGGATGACAGTGTTGTATTTCCTTTAGGGTGATAGTGTTGCATTTTATTAAGGAAGATACTGTTGTATTTCATTTAGGATGATATAGTTGTATTTCATTTAGGATGATAGTGTTGTATTTCATTTTGAATGAAAGTGTTGTATTCCATTTAGGATGATTGTATTTCCTTTAGGGTGAAAGTGTTGTATTTCATTTGGGTTGATAGTGTTGTGTTTCATTCAGGATGATAGTGTTGTATTTCATTTAGGATGATAGTGTTATATTTTCTTTAGAGTGATAGTGTTGTATTTCATTCAGGATGACAGTGTTGTGTTTCATTCAGGATGATAGTGTTGTATTTCATTCAGTATGATAGTGTTGTATTTCCTTTAGGGTGATAGTGTTGTATTTCATTCAGGATGACAGTGTTGTGTTTCATTCAGGATGATACTGTTGTATTTCATTCAGGATGAAAGTGCTGTATTTCCTTTAGGGTGATAGTGTTGTATTTCATTTGGGGTGACAGTATTGTATTCCATTTAGGGTGATAGCGTTGTATTTCATTTAGGATGATGGTGATGTATTTCATTTGGGATTATAGTGTTGTATTTTCTTTAGGGTTATAGTGTTGTATTTCAATTCAGATGAAAGCGTTGTATTTCACTCAGGATGATAGTGTTGTATGTCATTTGGGATGATAGTGTTGTATTTCATTTAGTGTGATAGTGTTTTATTTCATTTAGGATGATAGTGTTATATTTCCTTTGGGATGATAGTGTTGTATTTCATTAGGGTGGTAGTGTTGAATTCCTTTAGGGTGACAGTGTTGTATTTCATTTGGGTTGATAGTGTTGTGTTTCATTCAGGATGATAGTGTTGTATTTCATTCAGGATGATAGTTTTGTATTTCATTCAGAATGATAGTGTTGTGTTTCATTCAGGATGACAGTGTGTGTTTCATTCAGGATGATACTGTTGTATTTCATTCAGGATGATAGTTTTGTATTTCATTCAGGATGATAGTGTTGTATTTCATTGTAGATGATAGTGTTGTATTTCATTTAGGATTATAGTGTTGTATTTCACTTAGGATGGTAGTGTTGTATTTCATTGTGGATGATAGTGTTGTATTTCATTCAGCATGACAACGTTGTATTTCATTAAGGATGATAGCGTTGTATTTCATTAAGGATGATAGTGTTGTATTTCCTTCAGGGTGATAGTGTTGTATTTCATTTGGGGTGATAGTGTTGTATTTCTTTAGGGTGATAGTGTTGTATTTCATTCAGGATGATAGTGTTATATTTCCTTTAGGGTGATAGTGTTGTATTTCATTACGGTGATAGTGTTGTATTTCCTTTAGGGTGATAGTGTTGTATTCCATTCAGGATGAAATTGTTTTATTTCATTCAGGGTGATACTGTTGTATTTCATTCAGGATGATAATGCTGTATTTCATTTGGGATGATAGTGTTGTATTTTCTTTAGGGTGATAGTGTTGTATTTCAATTCAGATGAAAGTGTTGTATTTCATTCAGGATGATAGTGTTGTATTTCATTTGGTATGATAGTGTTGTATTTCCTTTAGGGTGTTAGTGTTGTATTTCATTTAGGATGATAGTGTTATATATCCTTTGGGATGACAGTGTTGTATTTCATTAGGGTGATAGTGTTGTATTTCCCTTAGGGTGATAGTGTTGTATTTCATTCAGGATGATAGTGTTGTATTTCATTCAGGATGATTGTGTTGTATTTCATTAGGGTGGTAGTGTTGAATTCCTTTAGGGTGACAGTGTTGTATTTCATTTGGGTTGATAGTGTTGTATTTCTTTAGGGTGATAGTGTTGTATTTCATTCAGGATGATAGTGTTATATTTCCTTTAGGGTGATAGTGTTGTATTTCATTACGGTGATAGTGTTGTATTTCCTTTAGGGTGATAGTGTTGTATTCCATTCAGGATGACATTGTTTTATTCATTCAGGGTGATAGTGTTGTATTTCATTCAGGATGATAGTGTTGTATTTCATTCAGGATGATAATTCTGTATTTCATTTGGGATGATAGTGTTGTATTTTCTTTAGGGTGATAGTGTTGTATTTCAATTCAGATGAAAGTGTTGTATTTCATTCAGGATGATAGTGTTGTATTTCCTTTAGGGTGATAGTGTTGTATTTCCTTTAGGGTGATAGTGTTGTATTTCATTTAGGATGATAGTGTTATATATCCTTTGGGATGACAGTGTTGTATTTCATTAGGGTGATAGTGTTGTATTTCCCTTAGGGTGATAGTGTTGTATTTCATTCAGGATGATATTGTTGTATTTCATTTGGGATGATAGGGTTGTATTTCCTTTAGGGTGAAAGTGTTGTATTTCCGTTAGACTGATAGTGTTGTATTCCATTCAGGATGATAGTGTTGTATTTTTTTTAGGGTGATAGTGTTGTATTTCATTTGGGTTGATAGTGTTGTGTTTCATTGAGGATGATAGTGCAGTATTTCATTTAGGATGACAGTGCAGTATTTCATTTAGGATGAAAATGTGTTGTGTTTCATTTGGGATGATAGTGTAGTATTTCCTTTAGGGTGATACTGTTGTATTTCAATCAGGATGATAGTGCTGCATTTCATTTAGGGTGATATTTAGAATGATAGTGTTGCATTTCATTTAGGGTGATAGTGTTGTATTTCATTTAGGGTGATAGTGATGAGAGTCCATACATCCACAGGCAGACGTGTTTTGCACTGATCCAAGGGCGAGCAACAAACTGTTTCCAAACTTTGGCCTGTAGTGTATGTCTCTCGGCATGACAGTCTTGTGTTTTATTTTAGCGATGTCCTGAAGAACCAATTCAAGAACCATAGCAGTTAATGAGTGGCATGAGACTCATCATAGCATGATTCTTATGCACACGAAGAACAATGAATCTTTGTACCACTAATTGCACCATCTGGGACCATGCATTTAATCCATAATCAGGCCCATGGAAGTATACTTTCGTGATCAGGCCCATGGCAGAGCAATATTGTATGAATTTGGCCATGTTGCTCTTTTGGTGGGACTATACTATTCTATATTCAGGCTTGATGACTGGAAGATAACTCACAAACAGCAAATTATGTCTTCAAAAGTGACTGTTCGAAGATTGCTGCATGAGCTATTTGACTAAAATCATGGGCCAATGTTATTTTTCTCACATGTGAATTCTCCTAATTCCGCTACAACCTGTTGTTTGGTTTGTATCAACAGCAGCATAAGGCACACAGAATAATAAGATATGAAGGCCTGCGCACTGATTCTGCCGACACAGCCCACTTTCAAACGTTAGGTCTTTTTTTGCCACAATGAGTACAACAGTACAAGGCACCGTGTAGTTTTACGCCACATGCGATTTACATACAGAGATTTTAACGACAGAAGTCATGAAGACAGGGTTCCCACGAAATTTTATGACAGGAATTCTATGACTTTTCCATGACTTTCCATGACCAATTTTCGGATTTTCCTTGACTAACGTTTTACTCATTGAGGTCGAGATTCACCCCGAAACGAATTCATGCGATGACCATCGTTCACTGTCCGGCCATCCGATCAACCAACCAACTACCATAAGCTCCAAATGTGTTAAATTTTAGCGTGAATCGTAGTCAAAATTTGAATTTTCCATGACTTTTCAAAATATTTTGATTTTCCATGACTTTCCATGACCACTATTTTTTCCATGAATTTCCCTGACTTTCCATGACTGTGGGAACACTGTGAAGAAAATGTCGGGCTCTATCTCCAAATCTACACTCTGGGATTGGAACCCACAACTCTTATCTCCAACCTTCAGCACAGTAGACAATGCCTTAACCATTGGACCAACCTGCTTATAGAAAAACAAGCATAAAAGCTTGAATCACCAAGGCTCAGCTTTTGAGAGCGGAAATGCCCTAACCATTGGGCCACACAAAATATGCTTATAGATAGATAGATAGATATTCTTTTTATTTCGACCATACACAAGTTTGATACAGAAAGATTAAATAAAAGAGTTTAAAGAGTAAAAGTCACAGTTTTTAGAGAAAAAGTATAATAAGCATGAATACAGGATAGGTCAGGAGGGCCTCACTAAGCCTTTTGAAAAGGCGCTGACATGAGGACCCCCCTAAGCGGCTCCTAAGCATTAGACAATTAAATTAAGTCACAGATTGAATTCAAAAACGAGGCACCGCAGGGTTTTTTTGCAACAAAATAATAAAAAGAGTATCTGACTGGAGAAGTGCAGATGAGATGATGAGCGAAGAGGAGGGGAGGGTATATATGGGGAGAAAAAACAAAAAACAGCCTACTTCCAATGCCAACTGGGCATATACAATATCCTGAAAAATCGTTTATTTCTATTTATGTGATTTTAATTTTCCTTCCAGATCTGTGTACAAAATGAATGCCTGCGTGGCCAGAGCAGCTCAGAATTGTTCGGCATTAAGTGCCCCTAGTCCAGTAAATGAGCCCATCCAAGAACTGATGAAAGAATGCCAGCAGAGGTACAACTCTACAACATCTATAGTGGCTCCACCTCCTGGTAAATTCTGTGATATCAACTGTAACTCTTCACATAACCTTGTCCGACTCGCCAATCATCTTCACAGATACCCCCACCCAGATAATCCTCATACTGACCCCTCGACCCGATTATATCTTATATCCTATATACACTGATACAGTCTACATTTGGCTTTGCGAACTCATATCGTTTGATACTATACATGGTGTTCACTAAAGTTTCTCATTCATCGTCAGTCTATTGATGCAATTGTATCTTTCCACAGACTCTATAATCTCGGACAAAACTTCAACAGACTACAAAAATCCAGAGGGCCAGTCATCGACAGTGGCCCATCCCTCCCTCTTCCGAGTCCAGGGAAAATCTTCAACCAACCAACCAACCAACCTCTGTAGCGTTTATTCAACCAGTACTAATTGAGATCATAGAAGTATTTGCTGAGATCTATCCTATTTTTAAGTGAACTGATTGTCAAAACACGATCAAATCTTACAATGGTATATTAGGGGGGGCATGCCACCCCTTATCCACAACCAAAAATAAATGTGGTTTCACCCCCACGAGTCCTAAATGATCGCTTGTAATTGTGTCATTAATTTCATAACAAATTTAAGAATTAATATAATTTTCTACAACTTTAGATAGGCTTTTTTAAGAATCAAAAATTATTACCGACATAAGGTTTTGAGTAGACTTCTTCAAATATAAAACATACAAATTAATTAACCACAGCACAATATGTTGTTACAAATGAATTTACAAATGTCTTCTTTTTTTGCAGGTGTATTCATAATTTTCCTGATATTATGTTTCACACAATGGACTGGAATTTTGACCAGAGGGAGTTAGTGTTCAATTAGTCTGAAGATCGAGTTATACATAAGAGGAGTGTGAGATATAGACCTGAATATTTACGGAACTTCATATAAACAATCCATGGGGTGCATAGTAACGTCGAACTGAAAAACTCATTGGAAATAATTTTGAAGATGGTGTCCGTTTTTTACTGATATAAACATGATGAATTTGTCATTGTTTTAAACTACTATGTATGCCAATGGCACACAAGTACTGTTGATTTAAATGTTACTTAATCGATGTTGTAATTGTAGTTCAATTTCATGTAGATTTTTCAATCAAATGTTAAACTAATTTTGTTGTTGAAACATAAAATGTATATTGTATCTGTTTTATACACATAACTTACGCGTATATATGATATAGTATATCATGTATACTCGTAAGTTATGTGTATTAAACTGATACAGATAAACTAATTGTGAATTATATTGTGAATTATATACAATGCAAGACGTTAATTTGAAATATGTATAAACGACTATTTGTATCCAAGTAAACATTTTAAAAGACTTATATAACTATATCCCAATACAAGATGTTTGAAAGAAATTGTTGTACTAACTTATCCTGACACAAAATAAAAAATATTACACATTTCTCCATTGCTTTATCGCCTTTGTGTTTAAAAAATGTTTAAAAAATATACGTACTAATTCATTGTTTTAACACATCCATTTATTCATGGTGGCTCATCTAAATATCGCCCCATTAAAATGTCAACAAATTATTGGAACTCAACAATTCTATACAGTTCATGTCAAGAGCTATAATACATCTGCTTACAGTTATTATACAATTTAGGCATACATACATACATTCACACATCACTTCACCTACTCTGTGTATCTAACTTCTCAATGACATTATTGATTCAATAGGATTTTAGAATAAAAATTATTAAATGTACTAACCTATACTAAATTTCATAACAGATCAATCAACTATAGACAATAAATACAACTAATGTGAGAATAATTTACCATCATTCAAACATTCGTTCATCTGACTTTCATTTTGTATACTGTAATCAATCAATACAAGACAATTTATGATATATAATTATCATAACACGATATATAATAGATGTTTAAGTGAGTTTCGCTATTAATGTAATTGTATACTAATCTTGAATTACACAAAACAAACTATAGCTTTAACTTATACTTCTTCAGCAACTTCTTATCCACTATAAATTGCAATATGTAGTCACTAGTTCCACAAATAATCATTCATACATGAAAAGACATAGACTTCAGTCACATCATTACACAAGTTCATAATTATTGTTATACATCTTGATATCTAAGCTTCAGTTGTTCTATATCCTTATAATATTCTTATAATTGCAAGGCATTGAAGAAGTATTGAAGTAAAAAACAAAACCATGAAATGATACAAAATGCCTATCACAGAGTAAAGGAATGAACAACAAACCAATTAATACTTGTTCTTGCCACAGATCATAAATACTAAATTGTTACTAGTTTCTTGTTAAAATTTTACGTACAGCTCATAAATTTTACACCATGTCATTCTCATATATTATTTTATCACAACTTTGAAATCCTTGAAAATTATCTTTTGATGCAGATTTTTATTGTGACAGTAAATGATTAAATCTAAAATACCAATTTATTATATATTCCACTTAATTTTAGTGCTTTTCCTAGCCATTAGCCACATTAGCATTGGCTAATGCATCTTCCATGTGGCTAATAGAAATCCCTTATATTTGCATGCAAATTAGCCACACATCCATGCATTTCACTTGAAATTGGCCTTTGTGGCTAATTGAATTTTGGTCCTAGGAAAAGCACTGCTTTTAAAATGTCATGTTTTCCTTTGAAATAAGTGTGCATCCCGATAATAATTTCACAATTCCAATTAATATCATTTTAAGTATATTTGAACATAGTTAGATTTATTTCTTTATGATGACAATTCCAGGAATGTTGTTTTCCTGGTGATAGATGAAAAGGAATGTTAATGTTATCTGAAGTTCTTAAGACATAACATAATTTGCACGAAGATTGAGTCTGTGTTGAATAAATGCGAATCCAAAAACGCCAACATAAAGAGCTCCAGCAATGAAGCAGTTTGTTGAAGCTTGGCCATATACGACATCTAGGTACCCTGGTAAGGTTTTATTAGCGGCATGTTGTTCTAATAATGTGTCGTCGAACGGTAAGTCTTCAGCAAAAGCAGGACTTTTGACCATCAGGAATATACCCATAAAAACCTGCAAGTACAAGAAAAAATCTCAAATGAATCCAATATAATATTCCAAATTACTGGCAATATTAATAATTATAAAACCAATTCTTTTAAAGAAACAAATCTGCCAGTTTAGCTGTTTTAAAACCCGCTTAGCAGGCTAAAGTGATTAAGCTTAGCCCTGTCAGATAACTCTTGCGCATACTACTCAGAGATTAAACCAACTGTCAGTCACATGATTCCTGAATACACACCCAACTGATTAAATCAACAACAGTCTGATTTTCAAGACAGTGTTTACATTGTTTACAATGATTTGATTCACTGTGCAGTTCTTATTTAAACACAACCTACCCCTGAAATTGTGTAAGAATACCTACCAATTGTATTACACCCCATACAGAGATGACCATCCAACATATTGACTGCTTTGGTCCACAAATTGGCATTTTGAAGCTGTCACTTTCCTCAGCTGTCAAACTTGCTTGTCAAAATGGCGGAATCATGTGACAGAAGCTGGGACACTAAAACACGGATTTGTATTCGGGCGGTATTTTGCGGACGAAAAGCAAAAATAATTTCTCTTTTGTAGTCGATTTTTCAAACATTATCAACCCTCATTTAACATGTTCGATGTATTGACTATTGCCCTGTGCAATAATTATTTTTATTCATAAGCAAAATAAGACTTTATGAAATCCCGTTATTGTTCCGCAATTTCATGAAGAAATTCACACACAGGTGCCGGAAGTTGATTTGCGAAGTTTGGTAATTTGAGGGGCGGAAAAGAAATTGCTGTTTAGCTGAATTTAATAATTTGTCTTAGTAGTTAACCAACCCGGAGGATGGTAGATCGTTTAGGTATGTATCTCTGAGTGTATTTGTGTTCTATCGTCGCGGTTTCAAAGTTTCTGATGGCCAGATACACACTTCCGAATAACTGTTCATGACACTTTATGATCACCAGATTCAGTGACTGTGTTCCAGCAGTTTGTGAAATTGTGTCACTCACTTGTTCACTGTCATGACTCATCCGACGTTGACACTGTGAGCAGTTGAGTGTCGCGGCTTGATGTACCAAAAAAGTACTACATGTACTACTGCCCTGTAAATGGTACTGGTACTAGGCCTACTTGTTTAATATGCCTATCTTTTATGTAATTAATTTCAATTAAAAATTGATGAATTAACACTGATTAAGCTTGATTTATTTAACACAGTGGCTATTGTCCTATTTACCCTAATGTTACAGGTAATGTAATTACTTTTAATTTAGTTTTATAGTAGGATTACCGGTCAACTAGGCGACAGACAACTAGGCTACAACACTACCAACTAGGCGACAACCAACTAGGTGACATGCCACTACCAACTAGGCTACACCTTTTGGACAACTAGGTGACAGCAGATACCATTCAGATGACACATATTTTATTGGGGATACCAACCAGGAGATAGATCACCTTCAATGGTGGTCAATTAGGAAATGTATTGTCACCTGGATGGATGTGTTCTGTAAATTTGTGTCACCTAGTTGGATCTGTTTCTCACCTAGTTTGCACTGGTATGAAATTTCCAAATTTTTGTCACCTAGTTGGTACTGATGGGTGTAGCCTAGTTGGTTTATCGCCTAGTTGACCGTACACCTATATAGGATTGATCGATGCTCTTGATGGTACTCGATGCAGATTTTAATTAATTTAACTCACACCGTACAATCGTAGATGGGGTATCATCCTCTTCCCATAATGATGAAGTCCATTACCCACCAATATCGCATGTCATTGAACAGTTGAAACGTAATGAAAAATCAGAGGCTTTGATGGATTGGTCATTCAGATATCAGCGGACTGGGGGTAGCGGATAGACACTATTTAACCCTGTCTAGACGGTGTGCAGCCAAAACGGCGATAAACCAGAACGGCTATTCGTATCTTTACCATAACGGCGATGATAAATTTTACTAGAAAACAAGAACGGCTATTGCACTAATTTTTGATAGAAATAGCTGAAAACTTAGTAATTTTACTTTAAAATAATACATTTTGTTATCAATCATTGTTTCTGTTATCAAAAAGATCATTTAGTTACGTTTTTTGTTGTGTTTCATCAAGTTTTACACATTTACTAAGTTTTAGCTACATTATAACATGTCAAATTAGACAACAAAAATGTTCCGTTATTTTGCTACAAAGTAACAAATATAATGGATCTGAACTTTTTTGCTACTAAGTAACAGATATCAGACGTTTTTTTGTTGAAAGATGATTTTCTTAGTTGCTTTTTTACTAAAATTGTCATCGCCGTTTTGGACTTCGATCATCGCCGTTTAGGTATTGTCTGTAAATATATGAATAGCCGTTCTGGTTTATCGCCGTTCTGACTGGCAGTCGTCTAGACACTGATACAACACAAGAAGCTACATGATACAACTGCACCCTGCTACCCGTTTCGTGGCTTTGTCCACAACGATTCCAATTGAATATATTCTGATTTCAAAGATAATGACAGGAACAAAGAATAATCATGTAAACATTAATTATAATTTTCTTGTGCTTTCATTTTGTCTTTGGATTTTAACCTATTTGTGTGATCTTTTTCTTGTCCATAAGAAAATTAGAAAGTTTTTGAAAAGATACTCTATTTTTAGTGATAAATTTATGCTGTAGCATTAAATGTATACTTTGTCAAATAGACAAATACCCAGATAGATAAATAGAGGGAGAGAGATATTCCTGAGAAGTAGATGAAAATTAAGGTCAATTGACTCCAGAAGTGTCAATGGAGTTAGGACAAAAAGACAAGTCACACAAAGTGCAATCCGCTTTTGGCCTATTGATTCAAGGGTATTCCAGAGATGTCTGATTGCAAGTAGCGATGTGAAACTGTCTCAGTCAGTAGAGGGCAGACCGTGTTGTGCTAAATAATCCTCTGTTTACTCAGAGTGCTTCCCATTGTTCCCAGTGCTATTTTGCGAGTAGGCCTATCCGCAACCCGCTACTTTCAACCCGCTTTTTACCTTCAGCGAATGAAGTTCGAAGAAGGTATTGTTATCACTTTGGTCAAAAGTTGTCCGGGTGGGCGTCCGGGCGGCGGGCGGATAGATAGTTTCCGGGCCAGTACTCAGCCCCTATTGAATGTACATGGATGAAATTTGGAACTTTTGTAATTTTTGAAATATTGAGAAAAATATAAAAAAATTATTTTTTTCGTTTCCGGGCTAGGACTCAGCCAGTATTGCATGCACATAGATGAAATTTGGTACATATGTAGCCTGTGTGGTCTAGTTGTGCCTTTTGATGGTCTCATGGATGGACATTTTGTACTTTTTGAAATATAGACAAAAATATTTAAAACCTTTTTTTTTCATTTCCGGGCTAGGACTCAGCCCCTGTTACATGTACATGGATCAAATTTTTCACACACGTAGCTAGGGCTGCAACGGTTTATTGCGGTACGAATAAACCGCGGTTTCGGGCGTCACGGTTCACCGCACCGTCAGGCCGACGAGTAATTCGGTTTACCGTAGTTCCGATTCCGCCGCTAGAGGCGCCACCATCGCGCAAGTTTGATCTCCTGACACAACAGCTGCTGACCAACAGATACCTGTGCAGCTCTAGCAATCAGCTGCTAAAGCACATGGCAGGCATAAACAATACAATCCAATTAGGTTGGGCCTAATATCAATTCATACTTTACCCCTTGATGGGGCCAGAGGTGTGAACCTGAAGTGCAATTAGGATAATAAGTGTTTTATCAGATGTATTTTCTCTTTTGGCACAAATAAAACTTTTTGAAGTTTTAATTAATTAAATTTGTAGGACTATTGTGTTTAATATTCTATTAAAATACTTGATCTAGTGGTATATCTATTATCTAATATAAGTAAAACTAACTTTTATATTAACTTTTGCAAACCACATGTTACATAGGTCCTATATATGTGGTTGAATTTGCCTTCTTATTATTCTTTCACTTATTCAGTAAGCTTGATTTGAGACGTAAGCCTATTATAAGTGTTTTCAGAACAAGTATGTAAAACACATTAATCCATCCATTAGACATAATTGTTGCAGTAATCATCAGTCAGGGAAATTACCAGCATATGAGGACAATTGCAATTCCAACCAAGTCCTGGCCCTGACAGGATGATTGAGTGTGTGGGGTTGATCAGTTGGGTATCAGAAGAAAGTCTGATCTCCTTGCAGCCATCCTCACCACACAGCAGCATGTCAGTTGCGGGACTTAATTCTATCCAATTTCACAAAATACTGCAAAGTCATCAGCAGCTGATGACAATTTCCTAATTTCTCTGGAGCCTTCGGGTTCTTTTCCTCATTATGTAATGGATAGGTCTGCCAAAATTCATAGAGTTAGTTGACACTGTGATACAACTTTATACCAAGTTTGGAAGTGATAGTTGCAGTAGTTCTTTTTAAATAGCCAGTCAAAGATGATTTTGAGCACTGCCAGAGTCATGGCTAGGCCATGACACTGTGAGAATGTCATGGGAGGGTGATGACAGTGCTAGGGTGATTGTCATGTGGGGCTGAGGACATTGATTGTCATCAGCTGGTGATAATTTCCCTGACTGATCATGAAATCTCAGACTCAGAATATTGCTATGAAAAAATTTTGATTTTATCGTTTAAATAAAGAACCGTAAAAAAACCGAACCGTGAGTCCAAAACCGTAGACCGTACCGAACCGTGAGGTAGCGAACCGTTGCAGCCCTACACGTAGCCTATATGGTCTGGTTGTGCCTTTTCACGGTCTGATTGATTGATATTCTATACTTTTTGAAATATTGATAAAAATGTATTAAATTTTTTTTCGTTTCGGGCCAAAACTTGGTCACAATTGCAGGTACATGGATGAAATTTGTTACACATGTCACCTATATGATAAATTTGTGTCTTTTGTGGGTGTGATTCATGGATATTCTATACATCGTGAAATATTGACAAAAAATATTAAAATTATTATTTTTTGTTTCCAGGCCAAAACTTGGCCATCATTGTATGTCCATAGATGAAAGTTTATATACATTCCCTATATAATATTTTAGTGCCCTTTGTTGGTCTGCTTCATAGCTACTCTTAATGCTTTTTGAAACATTCTGACCCATACCTCACAACTTATTCCTTGTTTATGCATGAAACTGGTCCATATTATGTGTATATTGGTATTTCCATCGTTCCACATACCCTGGCATGCAGGCGGGCATATGGCGGGACATACAGATAATTTCAGACCAAGATCAGGCCACTATTGCAAATATTACATGCAATGTGGTTGACATCACTTTTATGGTGTAATGGTGTCCTTTTAAAATGTTGTTTTTTTCGCTGAAGGTTTGCTGCTACGCAGCCTATGTTTAGTTTTCCCTCTATAGGCCTACCATTGATCATATACAGGTCAGTGCCTCTGATCCCATACCGATACTTCCTTTGGATCGGCATCGATACCGATATTGAAAAAATTATCGATACTTGGTATCGGATCAGTACAACCCCATAGATGGCACAACTGTCAACTAAATGGCTTGCTTGTTGCCTGGATGGCTTACCTATCTCCATTCTTCAAGATAGCTTGGCTGTTGCCTGGATGGCTAGTTTGTACTGTTTGTTGCAGAGTTGTCTTGTTTATTGTAGACTTCAATGGTTTGGCTGTTGCCAGGATGATGTAGTTGTTACCTGGATGGCTTGACTGTTGCCTAGATGGCTTGCTTGTCTCCTGGATGGCTTGGCTCAAGTTGGCTGTTGCATGGATGACTTGCCTTTTGCTCAGACAACTTGCCTGTTGTCTTGATGGCATGGCATGCCTTTCCTCTGAACGGCTTTGCTGTCATCCAGATAGATTTGATGTTGCCTATATGGCTTGCCTGTTGCCTATATGGCTTGCCTGCTGGCTATATGGCTCGCTTGTTACCTTGTTTGATCATGTTGATGCCCAGATGGCTTTTACTGTCACCCAAATGTCTTGACTCTTGACTGTTACCTAGAACTTTGATTGTCGGGTTTTCAAATAATTTGGATATTACATTAAAATTCATGCTAGAATTAACAGCAGAAATCTGTAAATGCTGTTCATTACTGTCTATGAAATGGGTTCACAAATTCAAAAAGGGATTTTTTACACTTTATTTGTGATACACAATGGATTTGAAATCCCTATTGATTTATAAATCTCAGTATGTATGGCAAAACACGTAATACAGTGGGCGAAATTATTTCTGTGACGTGAATATTAATGGTTTACGCAAATATATTGTGTAAATCAATATTTTGGAAAGTTTGCTACGTCAGTGGTTACGTCACAAATTCTGTGACTGGATTGAGATTCAAATTTCGGTCTATCGAGTGTCAAGAATTAATTAATATTATTATAAAATAAAATGTTGTACCTTTTCTTTTTCAGTAAATAGCGAGGCCAATGCCAAGCGAATCCAAATTGTAGAACAATGTTTTGGAGGATCAGGACAGGTGAATTTAACAATTTAATTTCAACAATTAGGCCAGAAATAGCTGAATTTTCGCTTCTGTGATCGACCGTCAAAAAAGAATAACCGCTTACCTTCAATTTCGTTTGATTTTGACTCTATAAAAAATGTATATTGCGCCAACTTTTTGCAAAGAAAACTTGAAAACTTATTTAGGCCTACAGGCCTACTATATATATATGAAGGTGTATTAAATTTTTGGAAATAGTTTTTTGTGAAAAGGAATTGGGAAACTAATGCAACGTTTGAAAAAATTAATTGGAAAATGGAAAAGTTTGTTGAAAAAAACTTCATTAAAAACAATTATTGCAAAAAAAAATTTGAAAAAAAGAATTTTGGAATTTTTTAAGGTAAAGAAATATTGCACAGAAAAACCATGCAAAAAGATATGAAAAAAAAATTGGAAAAAATCTCACATTGCACTAAAAATAAGGCTATTAGAACATTAATTTATGAATTTTGACTCCAATAATCGCAATAGGTAAATGAGACCAGTGTTGGTGGATTTAAATCAATGCTGTTTGAATTATCGATTTAAATCTGATTTTGTAAAGAATCATTGTTTGAATGTTATTAAATTAAGACGTTATCATTTCAGTCCTTGGCGTCAGCGAGCAGAGTACTAGTCGGAGAAGGAGTCTTAACGAAAATGTGTCGGAAGAAACCCAAACCAAGGCAGTTTTTCCTCTTCAACGATATTTTAGTTTATGGCAATATAGTGATTAGCAAGAAAAAGGTTGGTAAAAAGTACTAAAAACATAACAATATTTTTACAAAAAGTAATAAAGTTCCCTTGAGCTGGGGAGGAGGGTTAGCTCAGTTGGTAGCACATTGGCCTTCAAATGATCCCAGGTTCGATTCCCGTTCTGCGGCTCTAGCTGCGTCACCTGGACTTATGTTGGACAGCAGTTTCAATCATCCTTTGCCTCATTGCTGTGTCCCCCTGTCCTAATTAGCCTACCAAGTGCATAAATACAGGATGTAAAGGCCCAATCATCCATGCATCCCATAACTTTAGCAGTGAGCAAGTGTAACCATATTTGACATGCAATGTACTGCTTGTAAGTGTATGAATGAAAATGTATAACAATCTAATGAATATCCAAATTGAATTATATGCAAGCAGATAGTTGGCCTTCGGTAGAGTTTTAAACGTTTTGGTGCCTAACATGCAATTCTGGAGGCAATTCAATAAATTAGTAATATGGATAACTGAGTTGGAATATTAACAAATTTGTTTGATTTAATTAATATTGTTGCTTCTAATCAAGTACAAGTATTTGTTACTTTCAGTCTGCATATTGACAATAATTGGTCAATAACGTTTTTTTGGAGGGCATTATGGGGTATTAATCAGTTATGGCCTGAGGGCAGAAATCATTAACTTAATGCCCGAGCCGCCAGGCGAGGGCATTAAATGATTTCTGCCCGAGGGCCATAACTGATTAATACCCCATAATGCCCGACAAATAAATGTTATTATCATTATTATCATTTTATGACACAATCCAAATCCAAGAAGAAAGTTACCTTTTCTTTTGGATTCATTAACGCCCGCTCCGTTTTCGCGCTCTCACGCTCTTGTTATTGAATATAGAGGAAAACCGATTAGATGACAATGTTCTCCTCTTTGTGGAGATAATTTTAGGCTTTTAAATTTTTCAATTCTGACCATTTTTGGCCGTTTTAGCCCAAAACAATCAACAACATCACCATGACGTCACTTCTGATGACGTCACAATATACCAGGGGGCGTTAACAGCCATTAACGCCCGCGAAATGAGCATTAACCCACAGACAATGCCCTCTAAAATGATAATAATGTTGGATTTCTTTATCTTTCAGTATAACAAACAGCATATCATTGCCTTAGAAAATGTGAAACTGCAGTCAATTCCCGATTCACAACGTAAGTGAGATCTAAGAAATTGTGGACTTGTTTGTTTGACCATCCCTTTCCATGTAAAAATGATTGTTTTTAACAGGGCAATTTGCACAAATTGTGTCAAAAACAACACATTTTGTATGTTAATATCTCTGTATGTGGACCACTCAAAGCTTGTTCATAAAATTATTAAAGCCATTAATCTGGTAATAAATATCTTATCACTAGTTATCAGACAAATTGCATGCAAATATTATTTGATGTTGTGGTAATATATATTTCATTAAGTTTTGTGCATTGCAGGGCACAGCGAGGAAGTTGAAATGAGTAATTGCGTCATTCTGATAAAGCACTTTTATAGTTAATTATAAAATAATTTTCTGTTGAATGTATTAAAATTTAATAAGTAATACAGGAATTTCAGGAAAATTTTCCTTGCATAATTTGTGTAACACTGCTTCCAAAATGCCCATGTTGTCTTGAAGCAGTATCAATCATCCTTCATTGCCGTGTCCTCCTCCTGTCCTAATTAGCCTACCAAGTGTAAAAATACAGGACGTAAAGCCCCAATTATCCATCCATCCATCTTGAAGCGGTATGGGAGAGCTTGCCTCCAGTAGAAAGCTGATTTGCAAATTTTCCCTTGCCCTTGCCCTGCCAGCTATCGCGGGAGTGGGCCGAGTGGCCAGAAACAAGGTTAACGAGACCACATGTTAACTTGTCACGACCAACACTTGGGCTGCAACTTGGGCGTGTTGGAAAACAAATACCTCTAACGCATGCTACACCAGCGACAAGGAAAAGCTTTGCAAAAATGCCAAACTGTATATTTAAGATTAGTTTATCAGAAACTTTTATCACTGAATGAAATTTGTAAAACTCTGCTCTTTTGAATTTAGTAAGTTGCACAAATTCACAACGATTCCTTGAGACTTGGCTGCACTGAAATGTAGGCTGTTAGAAGAGTTAAAGTCAATTGTACAGGGTTGCGATTTAGATCAGAAATTCCAATTTAAATCAAATAAATCATGATTTTTGTTGTTAAAATCATGATCTAAATCATGATTCAAATTACTTTCATTTAAATCGAACAACCCTGCAATTCTAAGATAAAACTTGATATTTCACTCTTTACATTTTCCTTATGTATGTAGATGTACCTACAACTTTAATAAATGTTTTAATGATATTTATTTTAAATTCACAGCGCTCAAAAATGGTTGGCAAATCATCAGTCCGAATAAATCATTCACCGTCTATGCAGCCACAGCAACAGAGAAAGCTGAATGGATGGCTCACATAAAGAAATGTGTGGAGGACCTTATTAACAAACGTAAGTGTGTTGCTCGAAGTAATGCAGAGTTTCCTGATTAATTGTCAACTTTAAATGGCGGATTGTCTATCAATTTCAAGGCGAAATGTGTCAAACCCGCCAATATAGTCTAACCCAAATAGTTGTGAAACTAGACGTTATCAATGGTATATTCAAGCTTAAGTAATCACGCTCTTTGCCTCACAGCTCTTAAAAGACATAAAATTTATGCACTTTTAGTCTTTTACCTAAGCTACAATTTATATATTTGCAAACACACTGATACAGCTGGTGAATAAAAACTGTATGTCAGATTGAAACTACAGGTAAAATTTGGTGATTTGAACTTTTTTGTCGGACACAGCTTTGCCTCATGAGTGTGGTTCCCATCTGCCCTATATTAAATAACAGGGGAAAGGTACACAACATACAGGCCTGTCAACCATTGCTTAGATCTCCTAATTTTATTGAATCATGACACGTCACCTCATTCTCTGTTATTGTCTCTGCAGAAGGAAAGAAACGATCGGAAGCTGAGGACTCCCCTGTCTGGGTACCCGACTCAGAAGCCAATAAATGTATGCACTGCAAGAATTCAGAATTTAGCCTTATCAATAGGAGGGTAAGTAATACATATTTACAGTGTGTCTCATCTAGCATGCGAACTTCAATTTGGTACTGATTCAATAGGCTATGAAAAACCAATGCATGAACTTAGAGCAATGTAAATAATTTACTTTAGTAGAACTAAGTCGTGAGTGGCGCTGCAGTGCCTTTTTTGTGACGTCACGGCAATTCAGGTCATTGTTAAGGTTGCGTCAAGAAAGTAAACATGTTTGTATGAACTGCCGTCGTCCGAAATTGCCGAAAATCGGGCAAAAAACGGAGCTAAAACATCGCGAAAATGTGATAGATAAATTACAAATTGGCTAATCTATCCGTGAGTATGTGTATTTCTACTGTGAGACTTCTTGATGCTGAGGAATCAGGCCAAACACCAGTTCGCATGTTGATGAGACAAACTGTAATACTGAGAAATATGTTAAACGATTTGGTTGATAAAAAAATGTAAAAGGCTCTCGATGAAACAATTTCCATATATATGGAAGTGTATGAGTCTATTTGGGCGTGAAATACTGGGGCAGTGTCCTCTTGTTCCGTAGGAGAGTGGTAGAACCCTGGGCCTACAATTAGTGGTCACCTTTATATATATTGGCCGGCAGTTTCAAACATTTTTTGTCTCATTGCCATTATGCCATATCTTCCTGTCTTAATTGACCAATCACTGCCTAGAGTGCATAAATACACAATATATAGCCCAATTATCCATAGATATGATGCTGTGGCCTTCCAAATAAGAGATAGGCTCACTAGGATGTTCCAGGAACAAGCTTTTCCAAGAAGTATTTTCCAAATTTCCAAACAGAAAATGTTTTGATTGCCACATTAATATGATTTTAAAATAAAGTGAATACATTTTGAGATTTTGAAAGTGATGCATCTTGCTGTGTAGCATTTTATCTTAAAAGGTAAAATTTCTACTTAGCAAATTGGGAAAGAATCTCAATGCTTAGTTATTGAAATTGCTGTTATATGTTGCCAGTAGTTAAAATGGACTCTTTGAAATAGATTAGTATAATTAAATCCGGTTCTCTTTATTTTCAGCATCATTGTCGTAAATGTGGAATTGTGGCCTGTAACAACTGCACGAGTAAGAGGTGGCTCCTTGCCGAACAGTCTTCTAAACCCCTGAGAGTTTGTCTCTCGTGCTACGATAAACTTGCCCTGCAAGGAAGACAGGGCGACTCTCCAGGTAAGACAGGCTTCAAGATCTTAGTCAGGAGTTACTGCCACAAGTGTGAAAAAATTCTCAAGGCCACAAAAACTTATCATAGATTTTAAAATATATTCTATCTTGTGTAAAAAATTGTGCTCTTTCTGATGGTGACCTTTTTAATTGTCTTAATAATGATCTCAAGTTGCTATCCTATCATTTAAGTGAAAAAACGTGCGAAAAATGCTAATTTTTGGTGACACATTTTTCAGACATCAAAGTTTGACTGTCTCTCTCTTGATAGATATTAAAGTTTAATGATTATTGAAAGTACCATGACGTTCCCTATTGTCCAAAGTTTAAAATGGCATCCAGTTTTAGTATTTTGCACCAATATATGTGGGTCTCTGAACAGAATATTGAAGCAAAGTCAAGTGACAAAAGTAAAAACAATTTATTAAAATGGGGTGAAGCTCCTATTTGATTATTATTTTTTTAATGTCAGTGAGATATTTATGGACATGAATTATATACCAATGTGTCCAGAAGGACCAGATGAAGGCAACAGACTACATAAAAATGTCCTTTCTTTGCGTATTTAGGTTCACACATACAAAACATGAAGCCGCTGCTTTTCACTTCCGGATGTGTGAAAAAAATATGTCATTTTTCTAAATAACTTGCATTTCATCAATTTTTGTCATACACGTCTGAAAGTCAAACTCGTTATGTGCAGATATTTACATTAAAACGAGTTTGTGTTATTTTTTCGATATCTGCCTCCATAAAAAAATGCAAGTTATTTAGAATTTTATTTCTGAAAAAGGTAATTCCTTGGTTTGGGCTAAACTTCTCGGAAATATAGGTTGTTGGTACTCAAAATGAAGCTTATTTTCTGCTGAGATTGATGGTGTAAAAACTATTCCTGTGAAATGAATACTAAGCGAAATATAAGAAACCGCGACTTAGCACCACAAAATGTTTGTGATGGATCATCATAGAATTCAAGTATATTTATTAATGGTATTAGTGCAGCTTTATTACTGAAGCCACAGACCTACAGAAAATTTTATAATATTTTGGGGGTATCTAGCGCGCCCCAATGAGGGGGGCTTTACAAATAGGGGTGTAACTTCCAAAATAAAAGAGTGGGTGCATTTTTTTCTTCAAAATTGAATTCCTTAGAAAATTTTACATAAGATAGGCTAAAATTGGAATAAATTTTGTGTATGCTAGAAAGTGGTGAGTTTGGCAGTAATTCCTGACCAAGATCTTGAAGCCTGTCGTAATTTATTTAATTTGACTAAATTCTTCTCTTTCAATTCTTTACATCTGCTACTGAATCCTCTGCATGGCCATCAATGTTCAGGACTACTCTAGGCTTTAACTTTAATACCGACTCAATGCTTTATTCAGTTTTGCTCAAATTGTCTAATTTATTTCTTTTACCAGTTTGATGGAAACAGTATTATGTTATCAGTTCTTTTAACCAGATTTAGATTTTAGTCCGCATTTAGATGCTTGGCGAGTAGCCAGCTGAAGCATAGATTCAGGATGCAAAACATTATTTAATCTATCATTTGGTAAAATAATTTAATGACTAAATGACAATAAATGTACTTCCTATTTTGCAGATCCTGCAAATTCAAATCGAGACAGAACTTCCCAGGACTCTTCAGATTCATCAGATGATGAAGACTCCGGTCCAAATTCAGTACAAGACGAGGTACACACCCTTTTGCTCTTCTGTAAATTAATTATTTGTCCTGACTCCTTACCTGTTGGAAAGTACAGGCTGCAAGTATTGATGTGAGTTGGCTCAGTTGGTGGCATTCTAAGTCTTCGATGGCTTCCAGGTTCTTATCACTAGGTTTGATTCTTTTTCTGACCAGGTGACTAAGACTTGTACTTGCGTTTGGGTGGGGGGAGAGGGGCATCTAGTGGTAGCGTGATTGCCAATTGCTTGGTACAGGGTCCAAATCCAGCCCTTGTTGTGTCGCCTGGGCCAATGTTGGCCTGCTGTTTCACTCATCTTTCACCTCATTGCCGTGTCCTCCTCCTGTCCTAATTAGCCTGTCAAGTGTGTAAATACAGGACGTAAAGCTCCAATCATCAATCCATCCATCCAATGTACCTGTGTTTGAAGTTTCAAACTTTATTACTGTGGTTTCCCCCTGTCCTAATAAGATAAGTTGGGGGGAGAAGTAGCTCAGTTGGTAGTCCACTGGGCTGCCAATCACTGGTCTAAAGTTTGATTCCTGCTCGTTCTGGGTCATCTGGGCTTCTGTTGGACAGCAGTTTCGATCAATCTTTGCCTCATTGCTGTGTCATCCTCCTGTCCTAATTAGCCTGCCAGGTGTGTAAATACAGGACATAAAGCCCCAATCATCCATTTCCAAAGTTGTGGATAGAGCCTATATTTGTTATTATAAGAACTTGGTTTATGAATTAAATAGTGAACAATTTTCAATGTTTCTTTTACAGGCGACCTTCTATGACCCCAAGTAAAGACGGAAATTGTGAAGATGACTTTAATTAGTTTGGACTTGTAGTCCAATGGATGAACGGAATGAGGTCGTCACACATTGAAAGCGAAGAATCAGAAGAATATTTTTGTCATTATCTTTTTTGACGCCTTTTTTTACGCTTTTACACTATACTCTTGATATAAATGGCTTGGACATGAATCGTTTACATTATCTTCCCATCAAAATTACTCTGAGTTCATGACTGTCTATGACTCTGTGTAACTCTGTGATAGGGCTCTCACAATTACAGAATTAGGGAATTGATTGGGCCTAATCTGAAGGCTATTAAATAAATTGATTTGTCAATTGTCTTCCTTCTGCCATTTCATTCATGTGAATGTTAGGTAGATGTAACTATCCCTGTGAAAAATTTCATGTGAAGGTTATAGCAAATGGCGTTCCTATGGGGGGGGGGGCATGTGCCCTCCAAGTGCCCCCCATATGAATATTGTCGCATCAGTAAAAATAATAGAGGTGCCCCTACCCAGAAAAACTGCATGCCCCTCCCCTTCACTTGGGAACCCTAGTTAATTACAGAATTAGGAAATTGATTAATTTAATAAATTAATTTGTCAATTGTCTTTCTCCTATCATTTCATGTGAATATTAGGTAGATGAAACTATCCCTGTGAAAAATTTCATGTGAAGGTTATATAGCAAATGGCGATCCTGTGGGGGGGGGGGGAGGGGGGCCACTGGGGGTACCAGAAGTGCCCCGAAGTGCCCCCTAATGCAAATTGTCACTTTAGTAAAAATAATAGAGAGGTTTTGCTACATGTATAAATGTTAAGAAAATTTTAAAATGATGTGATTGGAATTGCATTTATATTTCATTGATATTAATTTCTGTATTTTTTAATTTCTGTGATTTAAATCAAGTGTCACTGAACCTTTTCAGTCATGGTACACGTTTAAATATTAAAAATAAACTGCAAAAGAGTTTGAATAGCATTTAACCTCCATGAGCCCTCTTTTCCTGTAACAGTGTAATTGTTTACTCAATATACTCTTTAACAAATGCAATATACAAAGGTATGCATACTGCAGCATGGAGCTTAGAACCTCCCAAGACATAGGCGTACGGGACGTGCGATTTTTTGGGGGGCGAGCGACATTTGCCCGAATTTCGAGATCTAAATTTAATACCATTTCAAATGAAATAGCCTGGAAATCACTAATTTAAAATAGTTTTTACCTAATCATCTGCCCAAATTTTTTTGCCTTTTTGCCCGAATCTTACTGTTTCCCAAACTTTTGGGGGGGCGACCGCCCCCCCTGCCCCCCCCTCCCATACGCCTATGTCCCAAGATAAGTACATTACACAAATTGATGATAAAGTTGATTTAGCAAAATTTCTTTTGTTTCTGAACTTGTTTGCAATTGTTAATTTCTGTTAATTGTGAGAGCCTTACTCCGTTGTATTGTTATTCTATTATGATTTATGATAATTATTAGGTCTGTTCATTATAATCAATGTTGAGCTTTTACTCTGTACGAGTTACACCAGTGATGTTTGCTGCGGCTTATGTTATTAATCTTATAAAGTTGACTTGATTTAAAATGATTTCTTTCTGTCTCTCAATTTGAATTATATATTTCTGATAATTGACACAGTTTCTGTTGTATTATTGACTCGGTCCCTATGACAATATTATCAGTTATTATTTAATTATTTGTATATTATTAGGGCTATTGTATCAGATTTTACAGTCCTCAAAAAGCATTCCCACGAAACATGTACATGTGATAAAATTACGGTTTTAGAGGTTGATATTATGTGAAGTTGTGAACTGTTATTTACTGCAATACTGATTATTCAATTACTCAATTTATTCTTTATTTACATTATTCATTGATTATTGATATACAATTATTAATATGTGATCTTTATGAAATGTGTGAACATTGAAGTTTTGATTTATCAATTGATCATGGACATGTCTTCACCAACAAACTAAATTCTTTGTCTTGTTTAAATATTCAGAAAAAAAATTAAGTGTAGCTGTATAAATTATTTTTGTTAGTATTATATCCAAGTGAAGGACAAAGTGTTTACTTCAGTGAAAACCAATTATTAAAAAGAAAAACAGTTGCTCTGTTATTATTTTACAATCATGTGGTAGAAGTACAGGCTGGCTGTACGGTAACTGTTGGATAATCTGTATTCACAAAACCATTTTCTTGGCCTCGTTAAATTTCTAGGTTGTTAAATTTCTTTTTAATTATGCTTCTTCCCGTATTATATGAGAATATTTTCAAGTTTATGTCTGAAAACATTTATTTCTTGTATTCTATGCAATAATATGCATGTGGCTTATAATTATTAACTTATAAAGTTCTTTGTTGCATGCCTGAGTATCTGATCAGCAATTACTTAGTTGTCCTGCAACTCTAGCAGAGATATATGTGCATCACATGCGCCTTCTAGTTATTAACTTTTTTGAGATGCGTAAGTTTCATCTTAGTAATTTTTTTCAATATTTAATATTTGATTTTTTCTTTGAATCAATGAAATGAAAATTGTGAGTCAAAGGTACAGTATTGTGGTTGTAAACTCTATAAATTTGTGCCATTAAACTTAGGACTTCTGTAAAATATGACCTTTAATATAATAAACTGAATATTTACAAAATCTTTTTTCTGATGATAAAACTTAATTAACATAAATTTTAGTTTACTTGGTAAGTATTGAAACCATGAGATTTTTTTCTATATATTAAATGTTCACTTATGATAATTATGGTGGATTCAGGAATACAGTATATGTTGTAATTATGTATATAAATTAAATGATATGTGTACAATTATTTGTTTCAATTACACTAGTCTCAAAAACACTTTTAAGTGCATGGATTATGTATTATACACATCTTTTGTTTCTAAATATGACTTTTAATTTGTAATATTTTTGTTGCGCTTATTCGTACTTATACGGTTATTTTTCTATCATGAAATTTTCATTGGAAGTCAAAACAGTTGTGATCTATATTTGTAACGTCAAAGTTAGAAGGATATGATAAATTTAATTATTATTTGTTATATTAATTTTGGTTTTCAACAAGATTATCACACAATCATCATGATCAAATTATGAATGTAACTGTTATGTGTTAAAGAATATACAATAAATTGCATTTTGGCAAAAACAATTATAAACATTGTATCCATGGTTCTTCTATCTCAAGCTGCTTCATGCCATTATTTGTGGCACTATGATGCGCGATATCTGCAGATCTGTTGAGGTGACTGTTGATTTGGGAGTTGGGCCAATTTCCAACAAAAGGAATTGGGAAAATTTTTGATTTATGAAAATTGAAAATAATTGAAGAATTTCAAATTAAGACACCAATTTGGCAATTGGTGGGGGGCCAAAGCTATGTTAAAAAATGGTGTAACATGTGTCTTTGATGATATTTTTGGGGATGCACCAACTAGTGAGTAGAAATTCTGGAATTTTACTAAGAAAATGAACATTTTTCCGAAGAGACAGGCAGATAAAGGCATTGAAGTATAGATAAATGGAATGACAGAGAAAAGTTTTGTACCTATATTGATGGTTCACAATGTCATTAGTCATGAAGAATAGGCCTACATGTACCGGTTAGTTAATTCTACAAGTTTCAGTTCGGACCAAAGTCTGAATACGGTATTTAAGTTCTTTATAATTACCTGTGTATAAGTCTTGAGAACTTTTCATTTTATATACTTGCATTTATAAGTATATTTTAAGCTACACTGAAAGTTATATCTTTTTAATAACAAATTCAGAAAAATCTCAGTCTATAGATATAGTCATTCACTTCAGGATGACACTGGCAGAATTTCGCGCCAATTTGTTACCTGGATCTAAAAATAGCTTTGAGGGGACGCCCCCTTGCGGTGGCACCGGGCAAAAGGTGAATGCAGGAACTTCCGATTTCAAAGAAGAAAGACTGCATGATGGCGGTGCAAGGAACGCTGTGGGACAGCTAATAAAAGACAGGTAAATTAAATCTTCTACACATTAACTCTCCGATTAAGGTGTGTCAATTCGTTCAGAAGTAATTGCTAAATGTTTTGACACAATATTGTGTGTTTCTCTTTCTTACTTTTTGCAAAAACGTGGTTCTTTGTCAGTGCCAAGTTCAAACGTGGTCAGCAACAGGTAACTGCAGACGGCTATTGTTGTAACATCCTCACTGACAACTGATAATTACACCATTTTAAGGTACCATTACATCATATACCCCCAGTAAACAAACATTCAGTCAATGTGGACGCAAAATAGTGAATTAAAAGCCCGCATTTTGGATGAAAAGAGCGTTTTAAACTTGTGTTCACTGGACCATGACTGGTGTCATCATGGTGCAGCTGTCACCCTTTTTGCCTCCCTCCTGCATGTCACATGGCATCTGCCATTGTTCAAGTTTTAGAGCATCTATTTGGTTCTTTTATTACTTCCCAAACTCCAACATTCAACATTGGACTGTAGACTGCTGCAAGGTAAGTTTAGAAAGCAAGAAATATGCAGTTTAGGAGTTGATAGCTTAGCAGGTATCATCTTTCAAAATAAGCAATGATGCATTCCAGCTCTCAGACTCAGCAGCCACTCAACTGCAGCAGTTGCCTAGACCACTACAGGTAGAATTTCCCTATGCATGCATGCTCTCTAGACCTGCTATTTAGCAATTGGGCACAAACTAGACTTTTTATTCTGAGGGTGATTATTGATATTTTAAGTTATTTTGACAGTCTTGCTTTTTGGCACTTTTACCTATTTTTGACATTTGTGTATTGGTGATATATGAGTTCATAATGTAGCTACTGCAATTTGATGCAGTTTGATGGTACATACTTGCAGTGGCAAATTGTCAATTGAATAATTAATTTAATTAATTAGGACTTATTTTGAGCTTTTGCAAGATTAAAAGTAATTTTGTCATTTTATGCCTTGGATATTCTATTATTTATTGCCTCAAGTTGAAATATATTAAAAGTCTGAAATAACCCTCTATGTCAAAAGGGACCATGTGGGCTCCCAATAGCAGTCCTGCATAGGAGTTCATTGGATGCATGTGCTTTTGCATGTATGCAGTGTTTCACTGTGGATGATAATCATTGTGGGGGCAGGTGGCATGCAGAATTTCAGTTTAATCAGTTGAATGTTGACTCATATCTGGAGACTGAAGAACCCTAAATTATGTTCTGTAACTGGTCAAGCTCTTTGTGAATGTGTTAAACTTAATTTGTTAATAAATCAATTATTTTAAATTTACAATAAACTTAATCATCAGTAGTTGGGAGCTAATGCTATAATTTTGCCAATTAAGATAAATAGCTTCCTTACTCATTAATTGCTATTAATTCAGTATTTTTTTTGCTTCTATATAAATTGGAAAGAAGTACATAAGTTAGTCAAATTAAAATCTTAATAAATATCAAATGATGATACTTAGTTTTATAGCTGATATGGGTAAAAATTATTATACTCAACAGACAGTTGGAGTGATTGGATTTGCGGATTCAAATTTGATTGATTGGTTGATAGATGATTGCTTTATTAATTGATGGACCGATTGATTGAATGGTTGATTGATTGTGTGGTTGATGGGTTATTTCAACTTAATGGACACATTGGAGTGATTGGACAGGCAGATTGGTAGATGATCTTGATTTCTTGATTGTGAAACCTGATATTTTAAAGTAGATCGCCATAATCCCTCATGTTTAAAAGTGTCAGCATTGGTTAGTAAGTCAGAAGGATTACACTTTAATCAGCTGATATTACTGTACTTACATTTTGATAAATATTTTTATTGACTGAAAGCTATGCAAATGTCCTGAGTGACAAATTCGCATTGGAAGCAGTTTTCCGGTAAAAAAATTGGTAGTCTCTGTTCAGTGTTCCAGCCAGAATTTTTTTTGGGCATGCAAGAATTCTGTAAAAAAGGGGGCACTTTCCAGATTTGAAGAGCACTTTTCTATAGTAAAGACCCTTATTTGCCTATGTTGGACAGTGATTTCAATCATCCTTCGTCTGATTGCTTTGACCCCCTCCTGTCCTAATTAGTGTACCAATTGAATAAAGAAATTAGGGATGCACGGACATCCGGCAAGGTATCTTGTAACCGGCCGGATATTGGAATTTGCGGGATATCCAGTATCCGGCAGAATTAGGGTGTCAGAACCGGATTATCTGGGATGCATTGCTCAAAAATAAGTGAAAAGCTAAACCAACTTTGTTAATAAATAAAAGAATGTTACAAGAACCTAGTCAAAAACATGACGTAACCATCTTCAAAATTTAAATTCAGTTACAGAACATAACGAAAGACGTTCCATAAGAGGAACAGTCCTCCTGCCTGCCAGATATCTCTCGGCTCTCGAAAAAAAAAATTTATAATAAACCGCGAATGCTGAAAAACTTCCTTTTTAATGGAGGTGTGAACACACCTCCATTTATGCAGTCTCATTGAGAGAATTGAAGTTTTGGCGGGAAATTCAAAATTTGAGCATTTTCAAAATGTCTTTTGATCATAACTTGGCCATTTTGTATGGAATTGTTTCGGGTCAAGCGAGCTAACTAACTTGACTATAGAGCATGCTTCTGGTATAGGAATGAAGAGCAGGCATGTTGTAATTTAGACGTGACTTTAGCTAGAATGCATATATAATGGGTGTCCCGTTTGTGTATTGGGCAGTAATGCCAGAACTATGGCTTGTATGTTTTTTATTTTTGGCACATTATTGTATCTTTTATCCTAGTTATGCCATTTCGGGGACTAGTCCACATGACATTATTTCTTTTCTAACAATTATTGAAAAATGTGAAAAAATATTTTTTCTTGTGTATTGTGCAGTAATGTCAAAAACAATGCCATGTATATTTTTTATTTTTGGGACATCATTGTATCTTTTATCCTACTTCAGTACTACTATTGCCTTTCAAGGGGTCTAATCCACATGCCATTAGTACTTTTCTCACAATTATGGAAAAATATGAAAAAAATTTTTATCTTTTTTTCCGGAACTAAACTCAAAAACTGCTCTGCTTATGTCATTGAAACTTGCATATATATATAGTATTATTAAATACCCGAGATGTGCCTTTTGAGGGTCTAAAATTCTGAATGTTCTGATAAAAATGGACTGGAAAAAATTCACAAAAAATGTGAAAAATTAATTATTTTTAAACTATGTGATTCAGTCAATCTTGCGGTTACTTCTATGAAATTTTCCAGTTAGCTTCTTTTCATATCTCAAGTTGGAATATTAATCGTATGATTTTTTATGAAAATTTAAAAACTAGTAAAAATAAGAATTTTTGCCAATTTTCTGACATTTGTGTCTGAAATGCAAAATGGTAATGGTTAAGTTCAATATGTTGTAAAAATTAAAGCATGTCATAGTTAAACATACTATGAAGGAATAATCAAGGCTGTTGCATGAGTTGGCTTGTATGTTTTTTATTTTTGGCACATTATTGTATCTTTTATCCTAGTTATGCCATTTCGGGGACTAGTCCACATGACATTATTTCTTTTCTAACAATTATTGAAAAATGTGAAAAAATATTTTTTCTTGTGTATTGTGCAGTAATGTCAAAAACAATGCCATGTATATTTTTTATTTTTGGGACATCATTGTATCTTTTATCCTACTTCAGTACTACTATTGCCTTTTAAGGGGTCTAATCCACATGCCATTAGTACTTTTCTCACAATTATGGAAAAATATGAAAACAATTTTTATCTTTTTTTCCGGAACTAAACTCAAAAACTGCCCTGCTTATGTCATTGAGACTTGCATATATATATAGTATTATTAAATACCCGAGATGTGCCTTTTGAGGGTCTAAAATTCTGAATGTTCTGAGAAAAATGGACTGGAAAAAATTCACAAAAAATTTGAAAAATTAATTATTTTTAAACTATGTGATTCAGTCAATCTTGCGGTTACTTTTATGAAATTTTCCAGTTAGCTTCTTTTCATATCTCAAGTTGGAATATTAATCGTATGATTTTTTATGAAAATTTAAAAACTAGTAAAAATAAGAATTTTTGCCAATTTTCTGACATTTGTGTCTGAAATGCAAAATGGTAATGGTTAAGTTCAATATGTTGTTAAAATTAAAGCATGTCATAGTTAAACATACTATGAAGGAATAATCAAGGCTGTTGCATGAGTTATTGCAAATTTCTACAATCTACATTGAATTTTAAGATTTAAAATAAGATTTAAGATGGAAAAAAATATAAAAAATTTTAATGTCTATTTCCTCCCCATTTTCATCTATGCTTAATACCAGGCTTTGGAATGTTTAGCAAAATAACATGACAGTGTATCACATCATTATCATGCTAATTTTGAGCAATATTAATTTGGAAATATACAAGTGACTCTACAAATTAGCTGGTTTGTTGTATGTGGAGTGACAGGTGTATAGAGCAGCATATTAGTAAGTAAGATATTTATTGACATGATAGTAGGGAACTAAGCAGGTCTTAGCAATATAGGGAGTTAAGATGGCAGCTGTGTGGTCAACTGTTTTTAATCCAATCTTCTGAAGATATTTTTCTTGGGTTCAAACCCGGGGCTACCAATTTACACTGATTTAGAATATTTTCGGCACACTCTCAAGATCAAAATCCTAGGTGGGTGTCAATCAGATGAGATTTTAAATGGGTGTTCATTTCGATCATTTTTCAATCAGGTAAATGTGCAACATATGTTGAGGACTCTGCTCTACACACTACACCATTAAGCAACCAGTGGGTTCGTGTTGATTGGATCATTTGGATGATCTGTTACTTGCCTGTTTTGAAGTCCGTCCCATGGAAGGAGTTAATGCAAAGTCTAAAGAATAATTGGCTGAGTGCAAAAAAATTAGATGATTGTCCTTCCCCTGCATTTCTTCAATTACCTTACAGGCCAACCAACTTGGCTCTGATTGGTTCAGAAATTGTCTATTCTCAACAAATGCTGCCACCTCCATTTTGAACCCCTGGGTTCTTGTTCGTATGTTTATTGTCCAGTTCCAACTATCCGGTCACTATTCGGTATCCGGCAGTTGGGGTTGCCGGATTATCCGGTGTCCGGCTATTTTCACTATCCGTGCATCACTAAAAGAAATATAGGATCTGAATTCTGAAACCCCAATCATCCATCCAATTGTGTGGATGAGGTGATGGTAAGATGATGATGATCTGTATATGATTTATTTTATCCATTAATCATGTTAATCTTTTGATTTTGTATCATTTCAGAAGTAACTTGAAAGGAATGTCCCACCATGTCGAGCGCTCTACACATCAGCATCAGTAACGATGCCTGGCAGAACCACCTCCTTTCGTCCCTGAAACTCTTGAGAAACCACGGCTGCCTGTGCAACACGACTCTGATTAGCAAGGATGGAGAAAGCTGTAGGGCCCATGCGGTCATCCTTGCTGCTTCCAGCCCCGTTCTATGCGGGCTGCTTTCGGGACATGGACCAGAATTCACGTTGCCCTTGCAACAAGTGGCTGATAAGAACGTCATGCAGCATATTCTTGATTTCATTTACGAAGGACAGATCACCCTTCCCATTAAACTGCTGATGGATGTCCAGAGCGCCGCTGATAAGTTGTGTATCAACCAATTGAGCGACGTCTGTTCTGCAATCTTGAAAGAAATGGGCCTTGGACAAAAGCAGGATGCTAAAGTGAACACTGCTCCCGTTATTCCTCCTCCGTCCAAATCTGCAGCGATAACCACCGACCCGTGTGCTCGTAACCCCAATAACTGTGTCCTTAAAGTGCCTACTGTTACTCCGAACTCTGCTCACACCAAATCTAAAACAACAACCGAAAGCCATGCTGTGAAACTTACATCCAACGTTACTTCCACCTCCAGCGAAGACCAAGCGATCGATCTGTCGATTGTCAAGAGTGAAAAACCTGAAATTCGGTGCTCCACTCCTCTATCAAGTCACAGTGATGCCAATTCCGTTAATTTGAGTACTTTCCAAGAATCTCAGTCAAGTCCGATCTCTCTCGTGCAACCTAAGTCCAGAGTCCATGATCTCCATAATGTGACGTCTTCGAAACCTGAGGAAGCTGAAACGGTTCCAAAAATGCACAACTCGAGGTTATATGATTCCGTCGATGGATACGACTCTTTAGAAGAGTCTCCTTTGCAGATTGTGACTGATAACAACAACTCGAAAGTTGCTGATGAGTCGCAAAAGCACCAGGAGCCTACTAATCTCAGCAGTAATCTCGTCATTAACCTCGGTAGTAATGCCAGTGGTAATCTAGATAGTAATCAAGGTCTTGCCCCTGCACCCCTGGATGAGGACGATGAACTGATTGAAGAGATGGTCGCCGAGCAACTCCTCCAGAGTAGGATGCAGAGAAGCCTCGGCAAGCAGCCGAAAGGTATGAAGAGATTCCATTGCCGTATCTGCGACAGCCGATTCACGAGGTTAGACAATCTCCGGGTTCACATTCGCAGCATACACACAGGCAAAAAGCCTTTTAAATGTAATATTTGTTCTAAGACTTTCACTCGTGCCTTCACTCTCAAATATCACAAGATGTCCCACGACGGTGTCAAGCCCTGGACCTGTCAGGATTGTGGTCGGGGTTTCACCCGCAAAGATTACCACCAAGAACACATCCGCAATCAGATCTGCAAACGAAACAACAAGTCTCTCAGTTCTGCAGCATTAAACATGTCCAAACCGAGTTCACGTACGAGCTCCCCCCTCCCAGATCATGACGGCTACCAGTGCCAGATTTGCGATTCTTTCTTCTCCTCTCAGGACTCGTTAGAGAACCACATGGAAAACTGCATGAATGACACTAAATGGGAAGCCATGCAAGCGATACAAGCTAATAGCCAGTTGCAGCAACCTAACCCCGAACAAATGACTCAAATCGATGCAGAATCGATGAACCAAGAACCGATGAACTTAGGAGGTCACATGTCGGACGACCAGGATGACTCCGAATGTATCTGCGAAATCTGTAACACCCGATTCCTCGATCGTGATTCTTTATTTGTCCACCAGCTGGAGCACAAACGCCAAGAAGATTGTATGAAGATCGAGATGATCGCCCCAGACGCTCCCGATGGTTCTCCTTGCAAAATATCTCGTCAAGACGAGCAGAATTTGGAGTCTATCAAAAAGGTGATGAATGAAATGTCATCCAGATCGCTCCTTCCTCGGAAAGATAGTCCATTCTTTAAAGAAGCTAAGAAGAGGCAGCTGCCTTCGTCTCTTCGTGAACTGCTCTGCGAAGAAGAAGAACAGATCTCAAAAGATGTCGCCGATGATCTCTCTACTAATATCTCCAGTGATCTCTCAAATATCTCAACTAACGTCTCAACGAATGTCTCAAACATCTCAACAAGTATCTCAACAAGTCTCTCGACAAGTATCTCATCGATTGTCTCGAACGTGATCAATACTCGTCCGCTGTCCAACAGCAACAGCATTCTCGATCTCAGGAAGAACTCTCTCGGAAGTGACGAGAACGAAAATGTGACCAAAGATGTGACCAAAGATCTCAGCTTGAAGAACCACAACTCCGTGGTGCACCAACCTCTCAAGAAGCAACGCCTCAGTGACAATTTCAACTGCTCGCAAGAGAATCTCAGCTCCCTCATATCGCTCACTAAGCAACCGTTCGGCTTCATTAATTGTTTTAACAACGAAACGGACGAAAACAACTCGATGAATCTCTTGAACGAGATGAAAGTAGATTCGGAAGGTGGGGGTTGCTACCCGCCTCGGAAGAGGAACAAGCAAGAACAGCCGTATGAGTGTGACATTTGCCAAGCTCGCTTCACCCGCGGTGACAACATGAGGGTTCATAGGCGGCGCCACTTCAACTCGGGCAAGATTTTCACTTGCTCGGAATGTGGCCAGGCGTTCACGAGATCAAGCTCACTGAAGACTCATCTGGCTGCCGCTCACAAGATTAGTTCACCTGTTCCGCAGGTGTAAAATTGTTATACATGATTGTCATTCTGAGAGAACGCACAAGGTTGTCATAGGATCTGTACATTTTGTGATAAGTGGATTAATTGTCTATCTGTATCATATCATTTGATTATTTCTGTATTGGATTGTTTGGTATGCTGGACTGGGGTAAATGTGTGTTTTTACTATAGTACTATGTATTTGGTTGTATACCTGATAAGTATCATAAGTGTGGTTATCTCCTATGGAGTACTGATGTTATTCTTATGAAAGCCTGATAGTTATCCAACGAATATTTGAAAGCAATATAAATATCGAATTGCGAAGTTTTGCACCTAAGTTTATGCTGAAATATGAAATGTTTTATACCTGCCTTACCTGGTACTGTAGCTTATCTGTAGATTTAAAATTGGTTGAGTTAAAAAGTTGTTTATGAAACTTTTAAGTTAATGATCTCTAAGCAATGTTGACTTGTAAAGAAACTTCTATAATTTGTAGGAGTAAGTCACCTTGATATGCCTTTACTGCTGTGAACCTATGATTGGCTTAAAATATAAACCTGTATAGATTTGCTTTGAAGCTATTAAAGTAGTTTGGTAGTGATTTATCATTCAATGATTTAAAACTGACTCTACAGAACTTTTCTAGAGAACGAAGCTAGAGATATGTAAACTTGTTTTGTTAGTTTGATAATTTATTCTCCGAATGATGATTGCATAAATTATGTTTAAACTGGTGAATTTATGTCTGCAACATTTGTTTTGGATTGTTGCATTGTGCTTAACGACGTCTTAATGCTATTCTACTAACCTTAAATTATTTTGTGCTTAAAAGCAGATTAGTGATTTCATGTGCTGTGAACTTAAACTTGAAATGTTTTATCAACTTAGAGATAGTCTTAGACCTTAGATTAAGTTATTATGATGAATTGTCAGATTTTTCTGGTAAATTTGCTCAAAATGTTAGATTTGAACTTTTGTGTTGGACTGTGTAGACAAGTTCTACAATGATGTAAACCTGAGCCTGTGTCTCGGAATTCTCGATTGCACAACAGACCCAGGCCTATATAATGAATTCCTTTACTTGTCCAGTATATTCAAAGGTCCAATGTTCTGACCGTGCCTGCCAACTTCATCTTGACAGAAATAGGTCACTTTTGAGCTCAGCCAATCAGAGTTCTGCTTACATTTGTAAGAGCTTTTCTAATTGGCCGATTTCTGGAGTGACCTACTTTACCAGATTAAGGTAGCAGGCTCAGCCTTTGAATAATATATACTATTGATAAGTAGCAACATATTCAACAATTATGTTAGGCTTAACGTCCACAATATTATGTATGATACTCTAGTACACTGCCATTTATTGCAAAAACATGAGTTGCGCAGCAACATATTTTGCTTGAATTTATATTAAAAGATGTGAGTCGAAACTAGAAACATTTAGTCATCTAGGTGCCTAGTCCAAAGCTGTCTCATTCCGAGTATCTCAAGTTTATTTTTTGTTTGTTTGTTTGTTTATTAGTCATTCCATTATTATGTAATAATATTATAATGATTGTATACATGAGTATACCATGTGTACTCTTTAATGTGCTTAAGATCTTGTTTAAGTTATATATTAGATATTTTTTTGTGAATACTGCTTATATAGATCTATTCAAATAACTAAGATCTCATGTAGATTTGTACTCTTTGAGTTATGTACAAGCTACGATTCCAATTTATCATGTTTATAGTGTCGTTTTGACTATGATTAAATTTAATGTAGTTTGAGCTGTTTGATTTATTTGTATACAAGTTATGATCTGCTTTTGTGTGAAACATTCCACGAAATACTTCATTTATAAATGTATGTTTTTCAGTATGTTGGTGATAGTACGAAGTTTCCTTTTTGCTATCAAATGTAAAGTTAGTTTTTTGACAATATTCAAATATTACTATCAGCAGTTTGAAAATTATGTTTATTGCTGGAATATCATACTCTATTTTATGATGTTAATTTGCTAATATTGACAAGTAATTTCTAAATTTAGAAACTATGCGAAGAATTGTGATCTAATGTACCCTTGTGAGTTGCAAAAAATTTCCATTGAGGGCTGCACTTGTACCTTTATTATAAATACCCACTTTATGCCAAAGGTTTTTTCCATCCGGTCTCAACTTTAGAATTAACTCAACTTTCTCAAGTATGCATTAATGATCTCCGTTTTATTTTGAATATTTATAATTTATTAATTCCAATTTTACTGAAGTCAAGGAGTGAAAATGTCTAGTTATTTAATTTCACTATTACTTTTATTTATATAAATCAAATCTACAATCATGTGTGATAATTTTGACCAAAATTTTTGAGTTGAACCAGTGATGCTTACATTATCTTCATGAGTGTATAAAAAATACTAGTTAAAACTCTGATCTCATTGTAATGTATATTTTCGAGTCAAATAAGCAGTTATAACTGGAAGGATGTATGAAACTGAATGCGAGTTTGGGAGATAGAAATGATTTTACATGTCATTTGATAATTTACTGCTTCAGGGTGCCCGCTTTTCCTGTATTTCCTCTAATTCCTTTTTTTTTTGCCTCCTATGATTTCCCAATATTTTGAAAAATTCCTATATTTCAAGGTTTCTAGATGTATCTTGCATAAATGCACAATTTTGTCTGTGATAAAAAGTTTTGGCATCTTTTTTCCCCAATATACGAGGCGCAAGGCACATGAAGGTTTCGGCTTATGATTGCAACGTCTCCACGATTTGCCGATTGGTTTCCCTGCGAAATTATACCTGAATTGTCCTCTTAATGTAGGTTAAGTCCTCCTTTATTTTCTGATGTTGGGTGGGCACCCTGTTCCTGTTAAACTGATGGGGATTTAAACAAAGGATAGGTTAAATATTTATGCAGGTTTTGCTCAGTAATGTTTATCGGTACTTTTCGTACCATTTGATCCATCCAACATTCCATGCCTATGCAAAATATGTAATATATATTAGTATCTAGTACAGCGTGTCAAATGTTGCAGAATATTTTTATAATTGGTTATACACAATTTATTTACCCTAACACAAGATTGCCAAGAATCATGTAAATTTTCTGCAGTACATGTACTGTATTTCTTGTTCTGAGAAGAATATTTAGAATTTTTTTTAAATTTAAATTTCTGTGCGTGTGTACTGTGTATTTGTAAAATGTATATACAAGCCTCTTGTGATGAGATCTTAATAATCAAACATCAGATTTCTATATTTTTGACTGGAACACTTGCATTTAAGTTTGACTATCACTTTTTCACATTTACACGAAATGTATGCAAATATATTTACACCACTGTTGAACTATTTTACTTGCTAATTTGTGCAAGTTTAAACGATGACACTGCCTTAATTTTTCATTGTTAATAATGTTGGTATAATGCTTCAGACCGATCCAGGACTATGCAGTATGCAATGTCATTTTTGAAGGTGTTATAATATAAAAGGGGGGAGGGTTAGTCTAGTGGTAGCGTGCTGGGCTGCCAATCGCTGGGTCCAGGGTTCGAATCCAGCTCTTGCTGGGTCACCTGGGCCTGTGTTGGACGGCTGTTTCAATCATCATTCACCTCATCCTCCTCCTGTCCTAATTAGCCCACCAAGTGCATAAATACAGGACGTGAGACCCCTAGCGTCAAACAATAATATAAATATTTGAAATGGCCTTGTGATTGAGGACCCATATTTCATTATTCGTCTCAAGGGTACATTAACGTGGAATTTTGTATGGAGCCAGATTGAACTGATAATCGTGAATTTAAATCAAGCGGCTCCTCAATTAGGCAAGGTTTAAAAATAATTGCCTTGTATGTAAGAGTAATGGAATATTAAATTCCATGTTAAAAATATCATTCTCATAATATAATAATAAGAGAAATTGTGCCTTTTTCTTTGCACACCGGCATTTTGGGCTATGAATATATTTATGGTGTATTTTGAAAAGATAGGTTTATAGGTTTTTCTTAAAACCTAGAACTAAATATCATGTAAAAAGGGTTACTATCGAAGTTACTGTATTAAAAATTGTTAGGATCCAAAATGTGAAAGGGTAAATAATTATTGAATGACATATGTTACATCGTCATGGAAACTGGATTTTGATTTAATAAATTTTATCAATATCCTATTTGAAATGTGATGTTATCAGTCAGGGAAATTATCACCAGCTGATGACAATCAATGTCCTCAGCCCCACATGACAATCACCCTAGCACAGTCATCACCCTCCCATGACACTCTCACAGTGTCATGGCCTAGCCATGACTTTGGCAGTGCTCAAAATCATCTTTGACTGGCTATTTAAAAAGAACTACTGCAACTATCACTTCCAAACTTGGTATAAAGTTGTATCACAGTGTCAGCTAACTCAATGAATTTTGACAGACCTATCCATTACATAATGAGGAAAAGAACCCGAAGGCTCCAGAGAAATTAGGAAATTGTCATCAGCAGCTGATGACTTTGCAGTATTTCTTGAAATTGGATAGAATTAAGTCCCGCAACTGACATGCTGCTGTGTGGTGAGGATGGCTGCAAAGAGATCAGACTTTCTTCTGAGACCCAACTGATCAACCCCACACACTCAATCATCCTGTCAGGGCCAGGACTTGGCTGGAATTGCAATTGTCCTCATATGCTGGTAATTTCCCTGACTGGTTATGAGATTACCTTGCAAAATTATTTTCTATTGACTCAAGGCTGTGTATCATGTCATATGATGATTATGATGTATCATCAATTTGATGACTTGTCATAAATTTATTGATGACGTAGGCCTATTATCATTGATCTATCTCTTTGATGATGTATCATCATGTATTCATCTCTTTGATGATTTATTATTATGTATCATCTTTTTGATGACATATCAATTTATCTTATTTGATGTCATCAATTGATCTACTTCATGATGTATGGTTGGACCAGCGCCAAGTTTTTCAATATCTTCAAGAAAGGATGCCGTTTGGACCCATCAAACTATAGAGGTATTAGTATCCTCGTATCACTCGCAAAAGTGTATGACATGATCTTAAGCCAACGCTTCAGTCTTTGGTACCGTCCTCGCCTCGTTCAGGCAGGAGCCCAAAAGTTCAGAGGCTGCACTGAACAAATTTTGACATTGCGACTGCTTATTGATGTAGCCAGGAAGAAGAAAGAAACTTTATACATTCTCTTTATAGACTACAGTAAAGCTTACGATAAAGTAGATCGAGCCAAATTGCTGAAATACTTAGATTGTCGCGGGTGTGGATCACAGTTTCTTGCTGCAATCAAGTCATCCTACAAGAAAACCACTGCCCAGATAGGTTCCTCCTGTTTCACTGCAACCGCCGGAGTGAGACAAGGGGCATGTACCAGTTGTCCCTTTTTTGTTTTCTTCATTGAGCCTACAGTTGATGCCCTTCACAGACTTGGTCCAGATGAGTGGTTAGGAGACTTACATGCCATGCTACTAATGGACGACACCGTTCTATTGGCCACTTCAAGACAACAGATGTCGACAAAACTTGCAGCCTTAAAACATAGCACCGATAGTATTGGTATGGTTATAAATGAAAGCAAGTCCCTATTCATGTGTGTCAACTCGGAGGACACACAAGCTTTCACTGTTGGAGGAGTGACAATCAGCCATACGGATACTTATACATACTTAGGAACCCCAGTAAGCGTCAAACCAATCAGCGAACAGGTTAAAGACCACCTTCAAATGAAGAATGGACATGTGCTGAAATTTTTTTCATTCTTACAACGAAACTGTGATGCCCCGTACGTGGTGAAAAAGAGAGTATGGTCCAGCGCGCTCAAAACAGCAATCTTTTATAGCTGTGAAACCTGGCTAGCTAAGGATCTCAGAGCTGCAGAATCTGTGTATAATGTCACGCTAAAGAGCCTTTTAGGTGTTCGGAGCACCACTTGCAACGACATTACCTTTGTGGAGAGTGGAGAGTTTGGTGCGAAAAGTCACATTCGCAATATGCAAGCATCGTTCATTCGGAAGCTCTTAGCCAGTGATCATTATAGTGATAGTTATCTGGAGAAGGTGGTTAACCTTGCAGTGCAGTCACGTTGTCCTGCAGGAATCATCTTACAACAGATCATGGACACTCAGACGGATTACGTTGCTGAAGAACAAAATAGGATTATGTCCCTTTTGTCTGGAGAACTTAGTTCAAGACGAGTAGCGTACAGAGCACTGAACCCAGATTTGACTGTGCACAAGGCTTACACCATCCCTGAAATCCCGGAGAACCAGCGCACTGCATTCACTCGGCTGCGACTAAGCTCTCACCACCTGATGTACGAGATGGGTCGGTGGTCGAGAATCCCAGCTGAGAGTCGTATGTGTCCTTGTGGAGCTGTTCAGTCTGATGATCATGTTATGTTGAGATGCCCGTACACAGACAATGCCAGACAACTATCGCTCATCCCTGGTGACTGTGCAACGTTAGCTGAATTGTTTAGCAAATACCCTGTTACCAATGTGTGTTATCTGTCTAGATTGATATTGGACTCAGAACATTACAGACTACCGAATTAATTTGAATTTCTTGAATTTCCACTTTTTTAATATGTAAAATTGTAAGTTGAAAAGTCAAATTGTTGCGTGAAAAATAAGCCACAATAAACTACTACTGCTACTACTATCATCAATTTGCCTTATTTTATGATATTGTTGATATGTCATCAATTTATCCATAATTATGTGATCAATATGTAATGACTTGAATGGTTGTTTTATTGTATGTATGTTTGAAAGTATCATATGTATGTATATATAAAAGTATGATGATATTGCGAGATCCATGAGTATGATGACTGTATACTAGTGTATAGAAGCTTAAAATGTTCACCGATGATTTACTTGACTTTAATTTAGTCTTCCTCTGTTATTGAAATATTTATTTATTTTTGTATTGATGTAGATTGTTAGTTAATGTTGAAAATCTGCTACATTCCTTGATTATTTTTGCACACCAAAGATGCTTTTTTTTGTCATTTGCCATGTTTTTTCAACATGTATGTATAATTCCATGACTAGTTAGTTTTTTGAAGAGCAAAAATAAAGCTTTATAATTTACTATGAAATCATGAAATTTGTTTGTTTTGGTCTGCTTAATAATTGTGGTTTTAAAAAGATTAAAATGCTCCTCCTTCTACAGCATGTGAATTTCATCAAAAAGTTTTTGACAAATATTGAAGTTGTGCAATGTGCATTGTGTTAAGGCTCAAGACTCTTTAAAATCCATGGACTTGAGGGTTTCAATAAAATGCAGTTCAGTAATTTTGTGTTGTGTGATCACATAGAATTGAATTTGTAAGATGAATTTAATGTTGCCAATGTCTGATATTAAAATGCTCCTTCTGCATAGCATGTGAATTCATCAAATACTGAAGTCCGTGCTTTTCCTAGGACCAAAATTCAATTAGCCGCAAAGGTCAATTTTCTGAAATGCATGGATGTGCGGCTAATTTGCATGCTAATATATGCAACAATTATCATTAGCCACATGGATGCTAATGTGGATAATGGCTAGGAAAAGCACTGCCAAAGTTATGGGTTGTGTTAAATTTTGTAAGTTAATGAACTAATTTTGTGGGTTTGTGATGACACTTCCTTGTCTGATCATAAATATACAATGGATAAAAATAAACGGTTCCACAAAATTCCCCTTTTACAAAACTTGAATATCTCGAAAGAGCCATTAGACCCTGAGTGCACTGCACATACCCCTCTTTTCAAAAATTTTTAGTTATGACTTGTCCACAAAAACACTTTCAAAAGGTGCTCTACTCCACTCAAATTATTACTTCTGTCACCCAAGGAACCTAAACTGAAAATGTTACAAAAGAAGTGTTCAATTGTCTACTAATTATGATTGAGAAATACATTTTCTCCAGTCCCATGATGAAGTATGCCCCAGTTGGTGGCTCCACCACTTGGTGAAATTGGTCATACCCATTGGAAAAGCCACAGAGTTTTGAAAACGAGGTAGGCTCACTCCGAAGGCTGCTGGCTCCGCTAGGATTAATGCCACTAAACTACAAACGCACACATTTAGGGTCGATATACAGGTCTATAACTCAAATAAAAGTCAAGAGAAGGAATCTTTTGAGATATTCAAGTTTACTTGAAGGGTGACTTATTTTCGATGAACGGTTTAGAATTCAATGGTGTCTAACTGGTATGTGCTTCAAATTGCTTATCCTGTGGCATGTGAATTTCATTCGAATCTGATCATATCAGGAATCTTAATCTAATTTTGGCTGATTAGGTATTTCTTTCTGTGATAAGTGGTTCTCTCCTTTGCTCATATATTGTACAGGTTGTGCGAGTAAAAAGTATCCTGACAGGAGATCTTTCCGAACTTTAAACTGCTGCTCCTGCAGACCTGCGCAGCATGTGAATGTCATCAAAATGAATGAGTTTTGCTCGTGTCCATGTGACTGGAAATCTCATGATATTGAGATAGGATGCATTGATTCTATTGTGACTTGTCTTGGTGACATGTGGATTTCATTAAAATGTGACTAAGTTTTCAAAAAGTTCCGAATGGTGGTAGTAGGCCCATGTCAGAATTGTTTTTAATTGTTTGAATGTCAGTTTAAAACTTATACTGAGTATAATCATTATACTATTAATTTTAGAAAAAACTGGCGAGCATGACATTGTGATACACCTGAAATGGAGAGATGCTCATTTTTTGTTCGTCTTGTCTGATCATGACATGAAAAATTGATATAAAGAAAGGTCTAGTGCAGCTGATTGTAAATTGTCCTCCTGGAACATGTGAATTTCATCAAAATGCGAAAATCCGTTAAGAAAAATATGGTCGATGCAGGTCTCTCAATGTTTGTCCAATTGGCTCTTTAGTTGGTTAACAGACTCCGCACACAGTCCTTCATTTGGCATGGCGTTCCAGGTATCTACAATTCTATAATCATTTACGGATGTTCCTGTTAACTTGTCGCACCTCTTCTAGTGTCTGTTGCCCTGGGTGGTACACTCTAAAAAAACTTCAGACAAAATTGGTTTTTTAGATTCAAAATGGTTTTTTGAAAAACCAAATTTCAATGCAAAAAACCATTGAAATTTGGTTTTTCAAAAAATCATTTTGAATCTAAAAAACCGATTTTGTCCCGACATTTTTTAGAGTTTATGATGAATGTTTCTTGGTCTTGACCAACCCCTAAAAGCTGGAACATGGCGTAATTCCTCACCACGTTGTTATAGGGTTTTAATATATATGACGAAATGTACAAAATATTTGCTGCATGGCTATCTATCCACCAGATTTCATGTTAAAGTGCTTGCCAAAAGGTGATTACAAATAATAATATGACCGTATTGATGGTGAATGATATTTATACAGAGCAGTGCACCTTTTATCCAAACACTTTGAGATATATAGCTTACAGTTTCTTTGATTAGAATGCTGTTCATACAGAGTTTGAACTTTCCTGGTCTGCTGAGGTTAGGGACTTCAAGATAGAATATTACATCAATATTACATCAATAATTTTATCAAAGAAAACTTTTAAACTCAAAAATCAGGGAAAGACTACATAAAAAAAAGTGAAATTCATCTTTCAATAATTATGTCACATGAACGAAGTACAAAGCCTTAATTCTAATGATAGTTTGAGAACTACCACTTTCAACTTTTAAAGACAAAATTGCGACAACATCAGGGCTTTGGAGTCTAAGTCGTGGAGTCGGAGGCTTTTGGGTGGAGTCGGAGTCGAAAATTAAAGTGGTGACTCACGACTCCTCAAAATAATCAATATAATTTGCAAAAACACAATTTCAAAAATGTGAAATGAATTCCAAATTTTACATAAAACTTCTCAAGCAAGTATTCTTGCGCAAAATCCTTTGAAAAATTTGTAGAATGACTTTATTCTGTGTTAATCATGTAATATTAATGTGCAAAAATGCCGATAAGCGAAGTCGGGAGTCGGAGTCGTGAATCAGGACACCTAAGGACTTGGAGTCGGAGTCGCTTTTCAGAAAGCCAAAGGAGTCGGGAGTCGGACTCTGTTCACTTTTCTACCGACTCCAAAGCCCTGGACAACATGTCCTCCACCTCGCTGTGTCTCATTTACCAGGTGTCTAAATTTGATTATCACAAAGTTATTAGCATAGGCCAAGGAGATTTAGTACATATTGTCATTTCACCAGTAACCGGAGGGCACTTGACGATGAAATGAAGCAAAATGATTTGCTAAGGTTCACTTTGTTTCCACCAGGTTGCTGTTGTTGATATAAATCACACATTCCCCTGGTTCCCATTCACTGTCTCCTGCTGTGAACCTGAAGTTGCTGCATCCCTTCTTTTCCAGGCACCAAAACGAGCAGAATTTTGCTGTCTCCATCTTTTGAGACAACTTCTGATGTTCATTTGGGCTGGGTCCACTTTTCTTGAAAACTGCAGATGATTTGTAGGTCATTTTCAATTCCATTTCTGTGACTTCTGAAAGGCATTATAGAAGAATTAAGATTATTGGTAAAATGCTCTTCAAATATATGACTGATTACTAAAATTATTTAGAATATCTTAACTATAGCATAAGCAGATAAAATCTCTTAAAAGTTGGAAATTCAAATAAACATGGAATTTTTGTTTTATACTTCTGCTAGTGAGGTGCTCTGTGGCTGCCCAGAGCTGTACTATTCAGTGGAAGGCTCACCACAAATTTCCCCATACCAGGAGACCAATAAAAACTAAGTAGAGTCACAGAAGAATAGAGTGACCAATCATAATTTCAGAAGGCAACTTTGGAAATTTTGCCCCCTTTGTGGCCATCTTTAATTTCTAAAATGTTCCAAGGACACCGGTTTGATATAAGCCAAGGCATAAGAAGTTAAGAACAGAACGTGTATTTCACCAAGGAAAAACTTAATCAATCGATGCAGGGTACAACCTTGTGGCTGCAAGGCTAAGGCCAGACATATTTGATTTTTAGCTTCTCGGATCGACTGACCTAACAAATTTTTCCCTACCTACCGAAAAAAGTGGGCTTACCCATAAAAAATTGAGATGTCGCCTTTTTTTTCAACCTACCGACTGACTCTTGTAAAAATGCTTATTAAAGATCCGAGAAGCTAAGATCAATTGTGTCTGGCCTAATTGAAATACATAAATACCTGTGCAATTAGTTGCAGATATTGTGCATGCGGAGACCGTAACATGAATGTATCCCTGGTAACGAGTTATCCAGCAGAGTTGCTTGCCACAAATTATCGGATTCGCATCAAGTACCAAACGAAGATTCTTGCAAACTTTTGGCATGCACCAGTTGTACACATCTTCCAGACTTTTAAGTTGGTTGGCGTACAGGTCTAGCACAGTCAGACCAGGCTTGTGTCGCAGGACAGAGGAGTTGAAGTATTTCATCTGATTGTGCTGAAGTCTCAGGTCTTCTAAGCCACTCAGATTTGCCAAGTCATCAGCCTGAATTGAGCTGATATTATTTCTGTTCAGAACCAGCTTCTGAAGACTTGGACCAATTCCACTGAACGCTGACACAGATGTAAAGAGGTTATATTGAAAGTCGACAGTAGTAATCTTCTTACAGTTCTTGAAGTAATCAAAAGGGAGGGATGAAATCTTGTTGTTTGACATTTGGAGCGTCAGTAAATGTTCACATCCTTCATTTATAACAGGAGCAATCTCAAATTGATTATAAGAGGCTATAAGAGTGTGAAGATCTTTGTTGTTCCTCAAGTAATCTTGGGGCCAAGATGTCAGTTTGTTGCTATGGAGAGACAGTTTCTTCAGCTTCGGCATCAGTGACACATTAGGGGCAAATGTGAGTAAGTTGTGAGCCAAGCTTAAATCTGTCAACACAGGAAAGTCAAGTGGGACTTGGTATCTTGAGGCAGCTGCCACTTCACAAGAATTCATGGAGAAGTTGCGCATTTCTATCAGAATCAGTTCGAGTAGCAGCAATGAAGGTTTGTTTTCCAGTACGCGATGTTCCAGACATTCAAATGAACCTGCCGTTACTTGATAATGAGTCAACATGGTTGAGTCTTCCAGAAATGGGGCATTTTGGAGTTCATCACAATTTTGCATAAATAATTTCTGTAATTGTACCAAGCCAGAAAATGTTGCTGGGTCAGTGCTCACAAGAAGTCGGTTCGCTTGGAGGTTGAGCGTTTCCAGAGAATGAAGGCCTTGGAAACTGAATGCAGTCAGATTGACAAAATGGTTTCCAGTGAGATCCAGATTGTGTAGTCTAAGGAAGCCCTGGAAATACCCATCTGGAATGGAATGCAGCTTGCAGGATGCCAAATTTAGAACTTTCAGTGTTCCTTGAAATGCTGTCATGTTTGGTAAAGACCTCAGAGGATTCGATTCGAGAATGAGCTTCTCCAGATTGTGATAGTCGATGACATTTGCCATTGACAAATTTGAAATTGAATTACTTGACAGATGCAATAGTTGGAGGCTTTGTCTCAGGTTGATTAGATTTGGAATGCTTTGCAGACGATTATTATTCAAGAGCAATTCTTTAACCGGTGATCCTTGGAAAGCATTTTCGGAGATAGAGGTGATTGAATTATGTCCCAAAATGACCTTGATCAGGCTTGAAAATCCAGCAAAATCGCTGTCAGAAACCAGTGCTATCTCGTTGCCGTACAGATCAATAATTTTAGCTGTTTTCTGCAGGTCCCCAGGCACAACAGTAAGTTGATGGTGTCTCCGCATCTCATAAGTGGCTAATCCATGTTCAGCAACAAATAGCAAGATGACAAGGGTTGGTCCTAAAAACATGATTGTTAAAATAACTAACTCCCAATGAATAAGGTTCTCTCCGTCAGATCTCCATGAAGTGTAGTCCTGATTAACAGAGCTTTAACTTACAATAATCGAAGTGAGCAGACATTTCTATGGTCACTGATCGCTATGTTTATTTAAATTGCCTGGCAACAATAAGACAAAAGTTGCTCACTGAGCCTTAATGGTTCGTTCAATGGAAAATTACTATAACGAGAGTTTAAAGTGCATTTATGTTCTTTTTTTCTAAATAATCCATGTGTCTCTTCTTATAATGATGCTGTTGTTTTCTTGGTGGCTGGACATCAATCTAACTAAACAGTTAAAAAAAATAAGCCCCCCTTTAAACAATCTTGAATATCTTATAGATTCCTTCTCTAATTTTTTTGACATATGGCTGGATTATAGGCCTGTATATCGACCCTGAATGTGTGTAGTTGTAAATTAATGGCATTATTCCAAGCTGAGCCAGCAGCCTTTGAGTGAGCCTTCCCCTGGTTTCAAAAATATGTGGCTTATCCAATGGATATAATCAATGTCACCGTGTGGGGGAGCCACCAGCTAGATACACTTCATCGAGTGACTGGAGAAAATCCGTTTCTCAATCACATGTACGTAGTAGACAACTGAGGACTTCTTTTGAAATATTTTTGTTTTTTAGGTTCATTGGATGACATCAGAAGTAACTTGAGTAAAGTTTCGACTCCTTTTCGTAAATTTTTGAAAAGAGGGGTGCATGCACTCGTGGTCTGCTTGCTCCAACAAAAATGAAGCGATAAAGCTACAGCAACGCGTACACAATGTCAACATGCAGGCTTACAAACTGGTAAACTTTCTTAGAAATCGAAATAGAGATCTTTGACGTATTCTAGTTTTTGTAAAGGGGGACTTATTTTTGTTGAATTGTTTAGACTTTACACGAAAGTTTCCAGTAGGGGCGATATTCACCAGTCAGGAGAATCTATTTAAACTCCTCCTTTCCTGATTTGCCTACCAAGTGCATAAATACAGGACATAAATCCCAAATCATCCATCCAATCCAAGGAATATGATACAGTGGTGATGGCAATGGTGAGTGTAGAGAGATACTTGATGTAGTTCTTCAGTCAGTCTCTTGTTGTTGGCAGTTGATTTTTCATGCAAGTTACGACTTAGTTAAGTGATGGGCATTTGTTGAAGGATGGCTACGTTTGAATGGTTTATTATTACCATTTTGGGCAAAGAGAACCTGGGCAGCCAGGGGTACTGAATTATTTCTAGTTTGTACAGCAGATTACATGTGGGGCAGGGCTGGTTCTGTGGCAGGAGTGGCATGGAACTGTATTATTATCTTGTTCTCCATCGTTTTCTGGTGATGATTCGAAATGGAGGGGCAATGATGGAATTGTCGATGACTGATGGATCGAGTGGTACACGGCCAGTTGACTTGAACAATTTCGTAACTTTTTCTCTGTTGCAGGCATAGCTTGCGTACATATCTAGCGTCCAAAGGGAAAACATCATAAGTCACATTTTGGGACAAATTGAGTTAAGGTCAAAATAGGACTTATGAGACATGTTTCTATATATTTATTAAGTTTAGATTTTCAAGAAGTGGCCCATTACCCCAGAATGACACTGGCATATCCCAGTAAGTCCATCTCTTACTGCAAGGACTTGAATTTAAAAGCCAATTTTCTCAGAATGTCCTAAATGTGACTTACTAGGTTTTCCCTTTGGACGCTAGATATGTGAAATTAGTTTTAAGAAGGATTTATCAAAACCTACTACTTTTGTGGCCTAGGAAATGACACCGAAAATGGATCATTTGAAGGCTTGATTCATGCTGTGGATTGAATCCATAAACATACACTTCCAGTTATCAAAATTGCGAGAAATTTCCTATCCCAACTGGTCATTTCTGGACCTGGTTGACCTTTATAACCCAATTTGGTTATAGGGTTGTTTGATAACCCAACTGATACACTTGTATTTATATCCTTCAAGAATTCATTTATTTGGGTTTTTTTACGCTGGGTTCCCCCAGGGTAATTTTATCTAAAAACCAGTCTGAAAGATTTTTGGAAAAAAGTTTTCCCAGCCTTAATACAGGTGTGAATGTGGTCAAGTGGGCCATTTTGTGTTCATATAGAGGTGAACTAAAATGCGTTGTGGAATTGGGGATGGTTTGTTGTGGTTTTGTTTTTGTTTTTTTTAATTTGAAAAAAAAAAATTTTTTTAATTTTTTTTTTTTAGTAGTTTGTTGTGTAATAGATCGTTTGAGTCTTTAGGGGCTGTTTTCAAGCTGACTTTGCATTATAATGTCGCCCACGTGACGATCGTCCATGCAATTTTAGGAAGGCCTATAATGCATTTGGCAATTGCTTTTTGCAGTGCATATCTGCAAGTTCTAAAGCGTTTTTTCACCCTCAGTTTACCAAATTGCCATTGAGAAACAGCACTTGAAGTCAATCTGACAGGTGTCAAAGCTGATTGCCCTTCGCAGTGCAGTTCTACTGTGATCTTGTATCCACGGATCTCATGCTTAATGTCTAATTCCCAACAGAACCCAGGGTTTGAATCCTCGGATTCTTGTTTGCATTGGAAACTAACCAAATTTTTTGGAGAGATGGGTCCCAAGACCTGACACCTGACCCTCGGTATATCTTCGGAATTAACTCTCTGAGTGATCTACAGGGTGGTCAAAAAAAAACTTTACACTTATGAATATTTTTTTGGATGACGCTCATTGTAACAAATGCTAATTTTGCAATGCAAAAACAACTTGTATAGCAAAGAATAACTCTTCTAGAGACAATTTATTCATTCGGAGGTCCTTTTGGACTGATGACTTTTCTGCAGTGGGCCTAAATGATGCAGAGGTGTCAAAAATGTAACTTTGTGTCCGTTTTTCCCATACAAACGTAACGGATGTATTTATTGGGCAACTAAGGTCTGTGGTGTCTTGCAGGGATCTGCCTCTAAGTTTGCCCATCCAGAATAATCACATTGATTGAGATCTTGTGATAACAGGGGCCATATTGTCCCACTGAGAAACTTGACAGAGCGAACCTTGATCCAGTTCTGGGCTTTCCAAGGGAGTGCGGCTGATGCCCCGTCTTGTTTGAAGATCAAATTATCTGTGGCACTGTATGTCTTATCTATCCAGGGCTTTAGATGCTCTTTCAAGATGTTAATTTGTACTTTTCATGTGATTTCAACACCCTGATCATCCACCTTCAGACGGCTTTGCTTTTAAATCTTATAATGGCCACAGTGAAGTCTGAATTTGCTCTAGCACCTTCTGGTTTGTGCTGAATTGTGCCTCTGTCTTCTAAATTTCATTTTATGTTGTATTTATTTTGTCCTGTGAAGCTCAGTAGCTTCAAAATTGCTGATGGGCCATGAACAACCCAGAGTAGTAAAAACGCAGGAGCACTCCCGGCTTCCATTTTTTCTGCTATCAAAAAAGTAATGAACTGTTTTGATTATTAACCAATTTTCCAAAGATCTAACATACTTGGCTTGTAATAGTTGTATAGACAATAAGTACCCAGGCACTGACTCAATCATGGCAGGCTGGAAAATGAAATATCAACTGTAAAGTTTTTTTTTGACCACCCTGTAGATACAAGTATAGTAAACACGTACCTTGTATGCAAATCTGGGAAGACAGTCACTTAATACGGTGGTTTCTTTGAGGTCTGCGTCGCTTCTCAAGTTATCCCTTGCCAGCAGTGTATATATGCCAGAGGGATGCAGCAGCGCGCCAGTGGTGAGATCTGGAACTACGCGTCGTCTGCTACACCCCCCTCCGTCCTATCTGGCACCGAAGGTGGTTTTCCTTGAAATTCCTTCCTTGAAATGGTCCTGATACTAGTCCTTATACTAGTTGAAATTGTCCTTATACTAGTCCTTGAAATTTCCCTTTAATCCTTGAAATTTCCCTTTAATCTTCATCCCGATAACTATTGTTTATAATTATTTATAATTATTCACCATGTCCATTACTTCCAACAACTATGTGCAGATGAGTCCCAGGTGCGAAACGATCAATGGCGTGCGTATTCCCCGGTGAAGATGAAAATACCAATGGCCCCCAGGAAATATATACAGATGACTTGATGCCGGGATGATGATGGTTATTTACAAGATGACAATTCCTGCAAGGAACAAGGTCCATTTTAGCTCTCCGGGATCCTGAACACCCGGTGAGCGTTGTGGGCGGCCGCTCCGAGGACGAGGGAAGGGCATAAGCCCTTCAGCTGGCCCACCCACTCACCCACCTGGTACAGGTCTCGTCGGGGAGATGCAAGGCCCGGAGGCTGTTGTTTCAACGACGGACCTACCCAGGCAGGGAGCGTCGGTCTCCAGCAGGATCTGCTCAAGGCTCAGTCCTCGGACGGCCATTCGATGTTCCTCAGCCGCGGATCCCGAGAGAGCTATTGATTTAGGTGAAATGCTGAACATACAGCGGGGAAAAGCCTGCAGCCACCTGCCAACCTCCTCACGTCCACCAAGGAAACAGTGCACCTGCATCACGGTGTTGCGCTCCACCCGTTGCGTGAATATGGTGAGGCAATCGGTTATAGCGCCATCACCGCGACCGCACCACAATTGGCTGAGCATGCGGACGGAGGCGTAGCAGGTAGTGCAGGGATTGCCGCTGCTCGGTCCGCTGTGAATCTCGGGCACACCTCAAGTAGTCGAGGCCAACTTCTCCCATGGCCACGCAGCGTGGGGTCCGGAGTCGATGGCTTAGTTCATCCCCCCGTTGCAGCACAATACCTGGCTTCTGCGCACAGACAACGGGGTGGATACCAAAAGCACATACGACCCCGTCGTGGTCCATAGTATCCCACACGCTCCAACGCTGAGGATGGGCAAAGTTGGCCACAAGACAGGAGTAGCTTAATCGACAACTATACATGGGGCCGAGGTGATCCCGGTAGTCAGCTCCCCAACCGTCCAGGTGGATATGGGAATCCACGGTTATCGGCATCGGTGGGCGAGCCATAGGGGCCTTCTCCGGGGGATCTCTGAGCGGTCTCCTCGCTCAGATGTGCCATGATGCATGCAAGGACCTTCGGATGCAGCAGACATGCCACCACGGGCGGTGGCTGCACGGTCAGCTTCTCCAAGGAAGTGACCGTGAGACGGTTCCGCTGCTCCCAAAGGCTGAGGAGGAGCCGCTGTTCAAGGGACTGCAGCAGTCCATTGCAGAGATGGACCCACGTCGTCGTGTCGTTCTCAGTCATGGCGGCTGGCAAGCAGCTCGCTCCATGGCGGCTTTTCAAATTACTTATGCTTGACTCCCACCGCTTGCACCGCCAACAGGCCCTTTCGGGAGTGATCCACGGAGGGAGATGGTTAGCCTTCACGTGGCGTCTCGCCCTTACCGGAACCCGCTGACGGCAGATTGGGCAGTAGGAGTCAGCTTTGGGCTCCTTACCGGCCGCTCCTCCCGCTGGGGGTGGGGGAGGGGAGTCGTCCTCATCTTCCGGTACTTCATCGATGACGATGAACTTGGGGCCTTGCCTCCTGGCCTTCTTGGCGGCCCGTTGTTTCTCCCGGCGCCTCCTGTTTTTACGTTGCTGTCTCGTCGAGGTAGGCGCCGGGGTGGCCTCCATGGACGACTCCTCCCTCTGCTCTTCCGGGGCTTCTTCGGGCCGTTCAGCCAGTGGCTCCGCTGGTCGTGCGGATGGCCCCGGCTCTGCCCCTGGACCCTCCTCGTCGGACTCAAAGTGCGAATGACCTTCACCTAAGTCAAGGAGGAGGTCAGAGGCATCCGGGACCTCCACGTCATCATGGTCCTCCGCCTGGTGAACGGTGGGGGTCGGAGGTACCACCTCACGGCGTTCCCCCTCCGACACCACCACCCTGTAGTTGTGTATGGGGGGGGGGCCTCGTCCTCGTCAGAAATCTCCTGGATCTCAGCCTCCTCCAGGACATCCTTGATTTCTTCGCAGTCCGCTGGGCGGAACAGCCCCGCTGGCTCACATCCCTCCTCAAATAGGTTGGCCGGCAAATCCGTCAATGCTACGTCCTCGGCCACCGTCTGACGAAAATCCCTAACTTCAACATAGGTACCATCGTCCTGGAAGTAACGGGTTAGGATGGTTGTCTATCCGTTAGGATGGATCCTCCTCAAATTCACTGAAGAAGGAGCAGGTGCTCTGATCCTTCTTATCCGCCACAACCTGTTTACAACTGCGCTAAAAGTAGCACAGAAGATCCGAAAATAATTTCTTCACCAACCTACAAAGTTAGTCCCTCAAACACAGGCATACTATGTTGACAATAAACAAAGACAAATAACACCTAAGCAAGCCTCGATATAGCCCAATAAGGTGCTGCAGAGGCGTAAAACACAAACACACACAGAGGAATAGTTACCTTTTTAATATAGGCCTACGTCCTCCCAAAGCATTAACGGTGCCCTCGAGTTATGGTGCCCTCGAGTTATGGTGCCCTGTAGTTATGGTGCCCTTGAGTTATGGTGCCCTCGAGTTATGGTGCCCTTGAGTTATGGTGCCCTTGAGTTATGGTGCCAGCCATTTAAACATGGCAGGGATATATTGTCACTGGCACAGACAATGTGTTGCAGCCAAGAATATGATTTATTGAGAAATTGAATAAGTGTATCAGAGACTGCTGGCATTTAAGGGTTTATTTGCAATCACTGATTCGTCTGAAGATGATTCAGAATATGGAATGTAATCTTTCCCACTAGAGAACTCTCCATCATCTGATTCCAGGGCATCAATTGGTACATATTTCCTTTTGCGTACTTCTCTCTTCTTCAGCATGTTAATATGCAGCAGTTGTCTGCTTGGTGTTAAACAACAAATGGCAAACTAGTCGAAGGAAACTCACAGAAGACTATCTTGAGTACACAAAAGCACTTCTTGCATCATTGAGACTTTACCAAACACGCACGCAACTTGTACAACGCACACAACAAGCAAAGGGGCCGTTCAACAAAGACGGTCTCACTACAAGATCAGAACTCATCAAAGCTATAAAAAATTACAAATTCACTGAAGAAGGAGCAGGTGCTCTGATCCTTCTTATCCGCCACAACCTGTTTACAACTGCGCTAAAAGTAGCGCAGAAGATCCGAAAATAATTTCTTCACCAACCTACAAAGTTAGTCCCTCAAACACAGACATACTATGTTGACAATAAACAAAGACAAATAACACCTAAGCAAGCCTCGATATAGCCCAATAAGGTGCTGCAGAGGCATAAAACACAAACACACACACACACAGGAATAGTTACCTTTTTAATATAGGCCTACGTCCTCCCAAATCATTAACTGTGCCCTTGAGTTATGGTGCCCTTGAGTTATGGTGCCCTTGAGTTATGTTGCCCTTGAGTTACGGTGCCTTTGAGTTATGGTGCCAGCCATTTAAACATGGCAGGGATTTACTGTCACTGGCACAGACAATGTGTTGCAGCCAAGAATATGATTTATTGAGAAATTGAATAAGTGTATCTGAGAATGCTGGCATTTCAGGGTTTACTTGCAATCACTGACTCGTCTGAAGATGATTCAGAATCTGGAATGTAATTTCCCGCTGGAGAACTCTCCATCATCTGATTCCAGGGCATCAATTGGTACATATTTCCTTTTGCGTACTTCTTAATATCAAGGGAGCTAGTTGAAGTCCCTGGTACTAATGCTGACTTGTATGACATGTTGATGTTTTCCATATTACTGTTGAAGCAGTCGATAAGTCTGTTGCAACTTTCAACAAAATCCCCAGTACTAGTAGTCTTGGCCTCTTCACCTATGATGTATGCCCAGATTATGCCGTTACCTCCGCAAAAGCAAAAAATACCTGCTGACGCCAGTGCTACCCTCGGCCAGATACTGTTGTTTTTAATACAAATTGAGTTATCATAGGGCCTACATTAAGTATGGCTGCCAAGGTCACAGAGATTGTTCAAGATCATTCTTGTGGGAAGTCATTCAAGGTCTAGCTGCCTCGATATAGCCCACTAAGGTGCTGCAGAGGCGTAAAACACAAACAAACAAACAAAATCAAGGTCTAACTGTGATACACAATCTCTGTTAGTTTGGTAATCCGCCCCCGCAGGTCTCGGGCCTCCTCGTGGCGGTGGGTGGTAACACAAGAGTGAAGTCCTCTATCTCTTGTGGCCAACACGAGACAGTGCGCAAGCACACGTCTCCCCGATGGAAATGGGGCAACCTGTTTGCCGCGGGTTGCGACCCGTGTCGGAGGATGAAGGGGTCCTGGTAGTTGAGTTGGATGGGACTAAGTTGGTCCCCCCCATACAATACACTACTTTGGCCTGGATTTCTCCTAGACGGGAGGCTGGATTGGCCCGGTCCAGTCAATCGGCTTGTCATGTTGTCATTAGGACTTCGGTCCTATTTGGCCATGGCTGAAGGGTCAATCAAAGAAGGTTTTGAGCATGTCTACATGCTGGCCATGTTTTTAAATATGATTGCAGCTGTATTTCTTACCTAGCCTTCTACGAGTATATCCCCCATGTATCCCTGGGACTAGGGTACTGGGCTCAGCCCTACCCATATTGGTCTCCCCTTGTTGGGCTCCTTGGTGGGTGGGGAGCATGGGGGATGAAACACCAAATATCCTATGGCCTATTCTCTTTCAAATTCACAGTCCAGACTAAAAAGGCAGCGGTCATCCTCGGATGACTGCATCGACCCGGAACTTCTAAATCGACCAACGACCACGCGGAAGTCAGAATACCGACACCCATACATTGTCCTAAATCCAACAAGCAAACTTTCTCCCTTTGCGATCTACAAGACAATTCTTCAAAAAGTCGGAGAACCTGCAGAAACCACACAACAAAGAGATGGAACTGTCTTATTTAAAACAAGAAATGACCAACAAACACAAAGACTGCTTGAGCTGACAAGTATTGCAGGAACTCCGACTATAGTCGAGCCACATCGCACATTAAACACTTGTAAGGGGGTGGTTTTCTCCTCACTTAGCTATTTAAATTCTGACGAGGACTTACAAGAGTGGTTTGAAACCTTCACTGATGTCGTTCATTTTCATCGCATCCCGCAGAGGGATCATCGAGAACTTCTTATCTTGACCTTTTCAGACACTACTCTTCCTGAGAGTGTTGGAGTTGTATGGGAACGGTGCAAGGTACGACCTTATATTCCAAACCCAAGAAGATGTTTTAAATGTCAACGTTTCGGTCATCTGAGCAAGTGGTGCCAAAGACAAGAAGTTTGTGGACACTGTGGATCCCAGGACCACACCCAATCAAAAGGTCAACCTTGCTCATCCCCTCCTCTTTGTGTTAACTGTAAGGAGGATCACCCCTCTTACAGCAAAACGTGTAAACAGTGGACAAAAGAAAAAGAAATCCTCACATTGAAGGCAACCCAAGCGATATCTTTTCCAGAGGCTAGAAGGATTGTGGAACAGCACTCAGGAATTCCAAGCTATGCGGACATGGCGGGGTATCCACAACCTCAACATCATGCAACACCCAGACGAAGGCTACAACTCGAAGAACACAGCATCAACAGATCACACAAACAACGCACAGACAACATAGAAGACACAAACAGACACTCCGGAAGAACAACTGAAACATCCACTCCACAGACAACAACCACCACACGACGGCCTACATCCCAGGCAGACCTTGAACAACCAAACCCATCAGCTGGAGCCACAGCTCCTCATGAGGTAGCAATGGACAAAGAACACACAACTACAACAGACACAAATGAGGAAAATGAAGACTCAGATGATGACAGAAGCACGACACCTGACAATGAATCCATGGAAGCTGAAGATGAAGAGGCAGAAAAGGAACAGGTTCCGGAGGTTCCACAGGAAGCAGAAAAAGAAGAAGGTCCAGAGAATCCACAGGAGGAAGAAACAGCCGAGAGTCAAGAGGAAGTAAGGGAAGACCATTCACCAGACAAGGAAGCAGAACGAAAGAAAGAAATTAACGAAAAGGAACGACAACCAGTTAACAAAGGAAAAGACAAGCCAGTACCAGAACAGATCTCTTACAGAGAATATCTTCTCCACTTCCTTCAAGGAAGAGTACCGAATGGAGACATTCAACGACCAATGTTTGTACAAAAATACCTGAATCTGGCAGTTTCATATCTGGTACCAATGCCTAGCTTTGACAAACTGCGTGCCAAACTGACTGAGCGAACTAACCAAAGGATGCACAGTTGGCCACCAGACACCTTTGCTACCAAAAAAGAAGTACTTACAGTTGCTCTCGAAAGTAAGTACACCCCATGCAATTTTTCAAACTTTTGTCTCTCAAGGGTACAAATTATTATGTATTCACAAACTAACAACAAAATTGTGTCAACCTAGGACAAGCGCATACAATTATATTACTAATTCACAAATTCAGTCTCCCATTAAATTAATAGAGTCAAGTATGGAAAAAATGGTCATTGCAAAAGTAAGTACACCCTTCTAATTTCGGACAGTCAATACCTTATGTTTCATAATCGGCTGGCTAAAATATCTTGAAGATGCTTCCTGTACCCGTGAATAAGGTTCTTACATCTTTGCACTGGAATTTTCGGCCATGCCTCCATGTAAAACTGTGTCACCACTGAATGTTTGGGGGATTCCCTGCATTTGCCCTATTTTTGAGGTCAAACCACAACATCTCCACGGGATTCACATCTGGGATTTGGCTGGGTCAATCCAAAAGCTTGTATTTATTTTAATCTATTTAGTATTTAGTTGACACACCTGTGTGTTTGGGATTGCTGTCCTGTTGGAACACCCAGGATCACTCTTAACCAAGCTATACTTCACTAATTCAGCAACATTGTCTCCTAGGATTTCATGTTGGAGCTTTGAATTCATGATTCATTCCACATGAACCAGTTTTCCAGTTTCTGATGAGACAAAAGACCCACTCTGCATGATATTTCCACCTTCATGCTTCACCCTTGGCACCAGGTTCTTCTCTTGGAAAGCCATGTTCACATTGTAGCAAATGCATCGGTTGTTCATGTGACCTTACAATTCAATGTTAGGTTCATCTGTCCAGAGAATATCAGCCAAAAAAGTCTTCATGGTTATCAAAATGCTTCTGGGCTAAGTGTAGGCCTGCTTCCTTGGTTTTTTCATCAGTATGGGTTTGTTTCTGGGCGTTCTGGCTGCATATGGCAGTGGGCCCTTCTTCATTCAAATACATCCATATATTTGAAGGTGTGGAAATGTATTCCAGATGAGGCCAGTAACTCTTGTAATTTGGAGAATGTAACCCTAGGGTTTTTGGTTGGTTCTTGTAATAATTTTTTGGATGTTCTGCAAGCTATCTTTCTTGGTATTCCCACCCTGCTTGATGATTCTGTGTTTTTTTTTCTCATTCCATTTGAATAAAAATTCCTCACAGTATATATGTGAACCCCGAGCTGTTCAGAAATGTTTCTATATATCCAAATCAGTAATTGTAGGTGTAAATAACAATACTTCCCTGCCTTTTAGACAGTTCCTAAGTTCTTGGCATGATGACCGACCCGTCACTCAGACCATAATGACTTGATTAGGCGTATTTAAGGATAAGCAATTGTTAAGTACTGTTAAGGAGGATAGAAATTTAAATGAAGGTGCCAAATTCAACCAGGCGGAACAACAAACAATTAAAGGTTGCAGGGTAAAGCTGATTGACCAAAACTGAGGGAATAATTCAATAAAAAGGTAAAATATTGTGAGGGTGTACTTACTTTTGCAATGAGATATTTTTTAATTTGAGGTCAAAGGTCAAAATGACCTTGATATTTCAAGAAATCCAAATTACATATTATGTAAGACTTCAAATAGATACACCTCATTGCAAAAATGAGATAATAATCATTGAGAAAAATGCAATAAACCTGCAGGGGTGTACTTACTTTCGAGAGCAACTGTAATCTAGTCACTCAGCACGACTTCACAGACGATTTTTATGGAGCCATTATTGTTTTGATTCAACATGATTTTATGTTTGCTGCTATGCAAGTGATAAAAGAACAAATACAAAGACAAACTAACATGAAGACAAAGACAGGCAACACAAAATAATTACCAAACACCAATCCAACTGAATTAACTCCCTTAACACAAACCAAGGATGTCTCTAAATAGCCCAACAAGGTGCTGATGAGACGTAAAGAACAAATACACACACACACACACAGTTTGGTAATCCAGGGATAAATACAAATGAAGTTATCACATACACAAGCATTTCACAAATATGGCCACCAAGGTCACAAAAATAAGTCAAGGTCATTCAAGTCAGAACTCCTTCAACTTCTTATTGTGATACACAATCCCGGATAGTTTCGTGATCCAAGGATAAATAGAAATGGAGTCATCATGTACACAAGTTTTTCGCAAATATGGCAGCCAAGGTCACAGAAATAGGTCAAGGTCACTCATGTCAGAACTCCTTCAAGGTGTACAATCCTCTTAGTTTGGTGATCCCAGGATGAACACTAACAGGGTTGTCATGTACACAAGATTTTCACAATTATGGCCACCAAGGTCACAGAAATAGGTCAAGGTCACTCAAGCCAGAACTCCTTCAAGGTTTTACTGTGATACACAATCCCTGTCAGTTTGGTGATCCTAGGATCTATACAAATGGAGTTATCTTGTACACAAGGATGATGGACAGACGGACGGACGGACGTATAGCTATATGTGAGGTTTCCTGCTACATGTACTTGCCTGGCCATTGAATTTGCACTCGGGGTCTTGCAAAAGTAAGTGCACCCCTAGCGCTATGCTAAAAGATAGGAATGTACTTACTTTTGCAGGACTATAACCCCTATCTGGCATAAAGACCCCTGATGTAAATTCAGTGACCATGCTGGTAGAGGAAACCTCAATGGTAAGAATCAAGCGGTTACTCGCTAAGAGAGGGTGTATATAGAGGCGCCGCTAGATGGTAATGGTTTTTTGCCTTTTTGGATTAAAATGGTTTTTTGACAATACCGATTAATTTGGTTCTGGTTTTTGCAACCCCAACATGACATTGTGTTTGGTCTCGTTAGAATTGGCTTGAAAAGAGGATTAAAATGGTTTTAAAAGCATAAAGATTAAATTGATTGTTCTTTTTAATGAAGGATTAGAATCGTTCCGGTTTTCAGAATAGCAATGGCGCATCAGTATGTAAAAGTCGGTTGAGCATCCCCCCCCCCCCAGATCTATCTATCTTCCTATCTATCTATTTTATGTATTAAATGTTTATGTGAATAGTTGACTTATTTATGCTCTCCAGGGTGGCCCAAACTTTTCCAACCTACTGTATGACAATACATGTATATACGTTCACATTTAATATCATTAAAACACCAGTGTAATCCATACCATTACATTTTAATTACATTAAAACACCAACACTCCCATTCATGCATATTTAACTAAACCAAATAGCATGAGACCAATCTGTAATCATGTAATCACCTAAGAGGGTCAGATCTCTATCTTCCACTGAGTTAATCCTGCTAATTGAATGTGGAAGTTGGATTTGAATGGCATGCATGGCCAGTGGATTTGTTTACATTAGCAACATTCAAGTCATGGTCAGAACCACTGGGGAATACCTATAATATGGAACAATCAGTGCAGGTATGATATATTTATATATGGTATTGAATGAATGATTATTGTGAATTATTTAATATTGGTTATGTTATGTGTTTTGTACATATCTTGACTCAATTGTTACTTTTTAATGGAGTTATTTGGGAAATAGTCAATTTAATGTAAAAGAGATGAATTTTATTGTCATTTAAAATAAAATAAGTGGGCTGTATGGTATAGTCTCTGCCAATAGCTTTTAGTTTGAAATTATTTCTCAAACAAATTCAATTTTACACTAGCTTGTTGGCCCCCGCAGGTCTCAGGCCTCCTCGTGGCGGTGGGTGGTAACACTAAGGTGAAGACCTCTATCCTTAGTGGCCAACATGAGACAGTGCGCATGCACGGTGTGTCCCCTACCTTACAGGGGAATATCAATGATAATGTCAAAAAACATGTTTCAAGACCGGATCGTACGTCAACCGGGTAACCAAGGTGCGCGTCCCTCAGCGGGAAACCAGGCTGAGATCGAAAAATTTGCGACTGGACTACCAAGATTTCCACGGACAAGGACATCTTCGGATGACTTGATAGACCCTGACCGCCTCCCACACATCTTGAAAGACGAAAATTGCCTTGTGATGAAAGGTGAAACAAAATCCCTTGACGACCTGTCAGCTATCGATGTTTATGAAGTTATTGCAGACACTTGTGACAACACTGTAGCTGGAGAAATAAGACGTCAAACTAATGGAACCTTCCTGATTCATCCTCAGAACGATCAACAAAAAGAGAAACTGACATCAGTCAACAAAATTGCCGGAACAAAAATCTCCTTTGAACCTTTCATAAGACCAGGCAAAGGCCTCATCTTCTCAAAAGAGAGCAGGACATGTACTGATGCTCAGCTAAACAAGTGGTTCAAGAAACATGGCATTGAACACTTCAAACGTCTTTCCCAAAAAAATGGATATGAATTACTACACTTGACATTCAAAGACGATAAAGTTCCAAAGAAAGTACCTGTAGCTTTTGAAAAGTGCAGAGTTCGCCCTATCTTTCCTCGCCCAAAACGATGCTTCAATTGCCAAATCTACGGACATTTCAGCAGTATGTGTAGAAGGTCGACAGTTTGTGCCAATTGCGGAGAACTGGATCACACTCACACAAGAAAGCAACCATGCTCCAAGCCCTCGTATTGTGTTAATTGTGCAGGGGATCACCCTGCATTTAGCCAAGACTGCAGAATCTTCAAGAAAGAAAGGGAAATCCTACAACTACAGATTGACACAGGAATATCATTCCCTGAAGCCAGACGCCGTGTAGAAGAGGATACGGACAGCATGGACCAAGGATCAGACTACCCCAGACCAGTTTTACACTTATCTCCAAAGAGACGGATTCAACTGAAGACAAACCTCTTCATGGATGTCGTGCAGAAGAAATCTTCACCAGAACGACCAAAGAAGAAAGAAAAAATGCACTCTCCTGAACCAGTTTCATGCATATCACCCAGGAAACAAAGTCATACGTCCTCTACTGATATCCCTCAAACGAAGATGTCACCTGAACAAGCCAAGACGAAAGAAGCATTGGCTTCTGAGAACAAGAATCCTAAAAAATGCAATGAAGTGATGGCTGCATCTAACAAAGACATCTACCTCAAGTTGGTACACAAAGATCTATCACTGACCACGTATGACCGCCTAGCTTTGATTGAGAAGCATCTAGAAAACTCTAAAAGTACTCTGACAAATGCAGGCCTTGAAAATGGATATGGACTTCTCTTACAGAGAACAACTCAAAGTGCAGGCTGCTGGCCAAAAGAAAAATATTGTACTGTTGCCGAGATCCGGGAAGCCACAGCATCACAATTCACAGAGATTGAATATGGAACTATGATTCTTCTTCTTATTCACGACCTACTCTTTCTTATCCTGAAATTGGTAGAACATCGCCAGAACAGTTCATGTCAAAAAGAACAGTCAGGACACCTAACTAAGTCAGCTGCAGCAGTTGTCTGCTTGGTGTTAAACAACAAATGGCAAACTAGTAGAAGGAAGCTCACAGAAGACTACCTTGAGTATACAAAAACGCTTCTTGCATCATTGAGACTTTACCAAGCACGCACACAACTTGTACAACGTACACAACAAACAAAGGGGCCGTTCAACAAAGACGGTTTCAGTACAAAGTCGGACCTCATCAAAGCTATTAAAAATTACAAATTTACCGAAGAAGGAGCAGGTGCTCTGATCCTTCTTATACGCCACAACCTGTTTACAACAGCGCTAAAAGTAGCCCAGAAAATCCGTAAATAATTTCTTCACCAACCTACAAAGTTAGTTCTTCCAACACAGACATACTATGTGGACAATAAATAAAGACAAATAACACCTGAGCAAGCCTCGATATAGCCCAATAAGGTGCTGCAGAGGCGTAAAACACAAACACACACACACACACACTAGCTTGTTGCCTTTAGCTGCAGTTAAATTAGTTCAGGATAGTATAATTCTGTCATCAAATTAATGGTTTTCTGTGCCATGATAATGCTAGTCATCAATTGGTGATATGATATCATACGTGTCAAAAGCATGTAATGTTAGTTTAAGGAGACTGACAAAAGAAACAATTATTCATCAGATTCATTCACTAAAATGTTTTGTTGCACAATTGACATATTGCTTGCTCTTGATCATGACTAGTCAACTGATTTTTTGTGATAGTCATGTGTTACTGTCCTTTTCATAGTAACATGGAATCAAGTTATTTTCCATGTTGTTGAATTGTCATGTCATGTGAGAACTGAAGTGTCATATTGGCTAGAAGCTGTGCAATCTGACAAAGTATAAAATTAAATCACACTATTCACAGCTTGTATAGATATCTACTTTACGTTTATTGAAATGCCAGAGAATGGGTATGTGACAATGAGTTCTCACATGACATCACACTTCAACAGCATGGAAAACAACTTGGATTCAATGTAAATATGACAAGGACAGTAAGAAGGCATATTTATGACACATTCATTTGTTCTCATGACTAACTGATGTAACTGATGGAAGCATGCTATCAAATTTAGGCCTATATGAGGTTGTCTGTCCCTCGCATATAACATTCCAGCATGTAACAATATATATTCTTTCACAATGATACATATTTTATTTATTTTGTAGATAATTGAGGCACAGTTGAACAAAAGACACATCAAAAGGAATGCTGATGTCAGGGAACTCTACATCTCTAAAGGGTTTCATTTCACATCCTTAACTGATATTTCACTAATTATAATTGAAATTTCAAAAACTTTAAACTTGGTAATTTGTGCAAATGTTTATTTGTTTTTAGGAAATTGTCTGATGTGGCGGATCTTCGGGGTTTCTTGAATTTGAATATCCTTTGGCTTAATCATAACTGCGTAAGTCTAATTATCTCTGCTTGCGAGGACAGACATCATGGATTTGCTTTAATTGTTGCATCCATCTGTCATTTAAATTGAACCAGATATTAAATATATAGGCCTATTCATTATCTATATAGATAATGAAAAAAATCTAAATTTTTTACAATGTCAATTGAATAAAAATTATATGTAAAATTGTTGTATTTCAGTTCCAGGCAATATTATGACCATATGACATTGACAAATTTTAATGTATACTGTATATGTGAAAGAAGCAAATATGGCTCCAGCAACCTTACCAACTTTAAAACTTTGAACAACTGTAATGTTGTCAATTGTTGGTCGATTTTGTTTGAATAAAAGCTGCCCGTGCAGAATGTGAAGTAAAAGCTTTGGTTTAGAAACAATTATCTGATGAACTTTCACATTGAAAATTGTTTTGTCTGATATACAAGTATTCTGTACAGAAACCAAATATGTATTATTTTGATTCATTTGCAGTTGACAAGACTTGATTTCTTGTATGGAAACTTCAGACTGAGTGAATTGCACCTGGACCACAACAACCTGAAGAGTATCAATGGCCAATTACAACATCTCACCTGTCTCAGGAACCTCTCTTTACACAATAACCAGCTGGAGAAGCTGGAGGAAGTGATCAGTGAACTGGTCAACATGCGCTACCTCAAAAAATTAAGTAAATGGCTTTTATTAACTAAAATTGATGGGTCTAGGTTCGATTCTACGTCTGGCCTGGTCATCTTGATCTTTGTTGGACAGTTCTTTCAGTTGGCCTATATTTCGCCACGTTCCTGTTCCCCCCCCCTCTGTCTCATATGCTAAATTAGCCTTCCAAAGTACCTATTACATACACAATATCAAGGCCTAATCATCTCTCTATGTAAATAAAGATGAAAGAAGCACATCAATTTTCCAAAAAATCTTGTGAAATTGTGTGCTTGATTTCGCAATAATATTGCAGTATGTGAGAGTAACAGGGGCCGAACTTTCCAAAATGACCGCCACCAATTTTATGTTATTTTAAATAATTTTCTCAAGATAAACGGGCCATATCTCGAGAACCACTGGAGATAGGAGGTTGTGTGACCACTCAAATTTTGCAGCATGCCAATATTATTGGCTACTCTAGTAATAGGCACTATCACAGGGGAAAAATAATGCAGCATTTGAAGTGCATCATAATACATGTATATACATATTAACGGTGGTAGTAGTAGGTTAGTGCATGTTTTGTGTTGTTATGTAGTTGTCAGGACTAACGAATATCCTTGTTGTTTGTGTAAATTGAGTAAATTTAGCAAACCTGAATTCAAAATACACAAGTTTCAAATAATGTTTGATTTGATATGTTATTTCTATTTCGAAAATGCCCAAATCATTTGACTCCGCCAGTTGTCTGAAGTTTTGTGTAATTCATAAAGTTTACCTGCGTTAAAAGCAATATGGAATATACAGTAGCGGACAAAAGTTTAGGCCATGTCAGTTTTTTGGCAATATTTGGGAAAATAGGTGCTCAGCCGAAAAATTTCTGCATGGATTTTCTTGCCTATGTATCAGGGAAGTTCTATAAGAGAGAAAACTTGATCTATTTTTATCACTTCCTTGAATATGTGTGATAAACACAAATTTCAGGTGGTCTAAACTTACGTCTGATGCTTGCTTACATCCACAATAGCCCTTAATGGCATTGTGCATCAGAGGAAAAGTGGCTAAATTATTCAATGTTATTTTAGACAAGTTATTCAAACATGTTTCATGTGATTTAAAGGCAATTAGTCATGAAACAGGAAAAAACACATTTTTTAATAATTTTTTAAAATTTCAACTTAGAAGGTAATAATGGTGATTCAATGAGCCAAAATTGTTAATAAATAAAGGGTCAACTAAAAACAGCTAAGAAAATACGTGTCTGACTCATTTCCATCCTTCTAATGGAGTATGAATACACTTGACACCCAGGTGGATGTAAGCAAGCATCAAACGTAAGTTTAGACCACCTGAAATTTTTGTTTATCACACATATTCAAGGCAGTGATAAAAATTGATCAAGTTTTCTCTCTTGTAGAACTTCCCTGACACGTAGGCAAGAAAATCCATGCAGAAATTTTTCAGCTGAGCACCTATTTTCCCTAATATTGCCAAAAAACTGACGAGGCCTGAATTTTGTCCGCTACTGTAAGCATTTCATGACCGGCCTTTTGAATATTCTGTTTTCAACACTTGCCATAACTCTCTAAATTCTAAAACTTCACTTGTGTGTTCTCAACCTGCAGTAAATCTGCTGAAATTACAAAAAGAAATTTCCTATCTCTCTCTGCCCAAATAAGAAAATTATTTAGCTGAGGGCAATTTTGGGATATTTGACATGGGTTCTTCGCTGTGATATAATTTTTTTTTAGCGGCTTGAATCGCAAGCTCTTCCTGAAGAAAATTTTGCCGAAACTTATGACCACTTGCTAGGGTGCCCCTCCTAACCAATCTCATTCAAACTTGTTATACAGCCTCATCAATATTTCAACTTGACAATGTGTTGAAAAGATTTTGGTGGCCAACCTTAACCAACTAGAAATTATAAACGAAAGTGAATTAGCTGACTTTCACGCTTTCTCTTCATCATGACTAATCAAACAGCCTCTATGTTTTCCATGTTGGATGTAGAGAAGACAAAGAAGATGATATTTCATTGGCTGTTATGACTCAGAGTGCCAAAATCTGTGTGCAGCAACAATCATTTTTTTGCGTATCAAGTTTAGAGGATATAAAGTGCTTGCTGGTTTTTTTCCCTAAAGTTCAAACATCCTTACATACTGTTTTGGTCAAAAGCATCAGGCCCACGAGCCCTCATTCTGTGAAGAATTTTCTCAATTTTGCTGTTGTATCTTCCAGATTTATTCAACAACCCAGTTGCCCAAGAAAGCGGTTACAGAATCTTCACAATCCACCACATTCCTTCAATAAACCTGCTGGACAGACAAGGTAAGGAGGCTTCTATCATCAAAATGAAGCTACAGTGGATCCTCACCTAAAGATCACCTCGATGTTAAGACCACCTCAATTTTAAGACCACTTGATGTTGTCCCAAATTTTCTCCCATTGACGGCAATGATAATTTGATACAGAATCAAGACCACCCCTATTTTCAGAATTAAGACCGCCTAATCTGGCCCCAGATGACCATATAGCCTCAGAATTAAGACCACATGGTGGGCCAAACACCCCAAAAGGTGCATCCGTAGGGGTGGTGCCTGTATGTCTACCCCTTCAAAATATTATGTAATCAATGAAAGATAAGATAATCTGATAACAAATGAGCCCCTATCATATTTCACGCTGATTCATTACTATTCTTTTCAGCTTTACAAATGTACAAATGTAACAGCATTTTTGTCTCAAAATTGACACTTTTTCAAAAGAAAATCTCAGTTTTTAAACATTGATGATTCAGAATTAAGACCAACTCGATATTAAGACCATTTTGACTGGTCCCATCGGTGGTCTTAATTGTGATGTACCACTGTAGATAAGTCTGGTAGATTTTACCAATAATCAACCATTTTGCCTTCAGAGGTGCTGGATCTGGAAAGGGACCTTGGCAAGAAGTTGTACGACCAGCACCAAGAGGGCATCAGGGAGAGTGTGGCATTCGGAAGAAGGTCCCAAGGACCTCCTGGAACTCATCACTCAGATGATGGGACCCTTGTTACAACTCAACCTGGTAAATTTAGCAAATGGTTTATATATACACTGAGCATCATTAAAAACGCAACATTGCAAAATGTCTTAAAATTGTACTTCCTCTTAGAGTATCAAAATGAAAGTTTGCACACACCTAGTGCCCCTGCAGGTCTCGGGCCTCCTCGTGGCGGTGGGTGGTAACACTAAGGTGAAGACCTCTATCCTTAGTGGCCAACATGAGACAGTGCGCTTACACGGTGTGTCCCCTACCTTACAGGGGAGTACCAATGAATGTCATTTACCATGTTTTCAAACCGGATCGTACGTCAACCGGGTAACCAAGGTGCGCGTCCCTCAGCGGGAAACCAGGCTGAGATCGAAAAGTTTGCGACTGGACTACCAAGATTTCAATGGACAAGGACATCCTCGGATGACTTGATTGACCCTGACCGTCCCTCATACACGACAACGAACATTGCCTTGTGATAAGAGGAGTACATAAATCACTTGAAGACCTCTCAGCAATTGCTGTTTATGAAGTCATTGCAGACATTTGTGACACCACCACAGCAGGACAAATAAAGCGTCAAACAAACGGAACTTTCCTTATTTACCCTCAGAACGATAAACAAACAGAGAGACTTACATCAGTCAATGAAATAAACAGTACTAGAGTCTCCATTGAACCTTTCAAAAGACCAGGCAAAGGCCTTATCTTCTCGAAAGAGAGCAAGACATGCTCCGACTCTCAGCTAAAGAAGTGGTTCCAAAAACATGAGATTGCCCAATTCAAACGTTTGTCCCAACGACATGGATATGAGACATTCAAAGGCGAGAAAATTCCAGAGAAAGTACCAGTAGCTTTTGAAAAGTGCAGAGTTCGCCCTCTCTTTCGCCGACCAAAGCGCTGTTTCAATTGCCAAATATATGGCCATTTCAGCAGCACATGCAGAAGAACAACAGTTTGTGCCAATTGTGGTGACCGAGCTCATGTTCACTCGAGAGATAACCCATGCTCAAGACCCCCACATTGTGTTAATTGTGGAGAGGACCACCCTGCGTTTAGCCATGATTGTGGAATCTTCAAGAAAGAAAAAGAAATTGTACAATTACAGATTGACGAAGGACTGTCATTTCCCGAAGCTAGGCGAATTGTTGAACAGGACAAGGACAAAATTGACGAAGACGCAGATTACCCTCGACCAATTTTACATTCATCACCACGGAGAAAGATTCAACTTGATGAGAACTATGTCATGGATAAGAATCTTTTCATGGATATCTTAGGGACACCGTCTTCACCAGACCGACCAAAGAAGGAAGAAACTATGAAATATCCTGAATCAGTTTCATGCACATTACCCAAGAAAGAGATCCAACAAAGTGAAACATCCTCTCCTCTTGCATTATGGACGAAGACATCACTAAACCGACTAAAGAAGAAAGAAGCTTCGGCTTCTGATTGCAAGACACCACCAAAAACAACAAAACAAGAAAGCTCACCAGACCACATATTTCCTCACATAGACAAGAGAAAAATGACAAACACTGCCGACAAGAAAGCATCAACCACATGTCAAAAAGTTAACATGTCAAAACCCTTGACACAACATACTCCTCGCAGACTTGTCGAGATTCCTTGACACGAACCAAGTATGTCTCTAAATAGCCCACTCAGGTGCTGATGAGACGTAAAATTCAAACACACACACACACTTGCACACACCTAGTAGTTGCCATCAGGTATATCCATGATAATTTTCACATCCCCAGGTGCAATACTTCAGTGTCAAATTAAATCGTCGTGACTACTGTCGAAAATGCAAGTCACAAAATTTCAAGATGCTGTGATCATTAATTTCAATGTCTTTGCTGTTCTTTCCACAATTTTTTTTTGATAGGTCAGGAAAGTTGACCATTTTAATTGCTCGATGGGATGGAAAAAAGGGATATTTGATTGAACCACAATTTAAGATGATCAAATTAGTAAAATTTAAGTGTCAATGCTGCCCTGCGCCCTACAGGAGCTTTTTGTCAAAATCTTCAAAAACGGTGTTTTATTCAGATTTTTAAACAGTATTGAAATGGAATGAGTGTCTATGTGTGTATTTCTGTCCTGGGCATGCATAAAAAATCAATTTTTCAGTACTTTGAGTTTGCATGCGTAATTTTCAGTTGGTAATTTCTCAATCTGAGCTTTTCATTCAAAATCTGCTTTATCCTAAATATTTTTTCAAAATGCTTGTCGGACAGCTTCTGGGAACTCCTGTGCCTGTTATGTGAAAATTTCATGAGATTAATCCCATCCAATATGCCAGAAATCAATATTTCCATTAGTGCATTTTCCATTGAAGCGCAGTGTGTGAACTGAAGTTTCAAACAGAACTCACTAAACTTAGCACTGTGTAGCCAAAAGTGAATAATTTTTTCATGAAATATACTAATATGCCTTTTAACACCATACATGAGGTGTGTGCCAGATTTGACAATTATTGAACAACTAGAACTTAGGAAATTTTGTTCTCTAATGATGTTGCGTTTTTAATGATGCTCGTGTGTATATTATACATGTATATTAAAATGTAAATGTTACACAGCATTGATATTTAGGTCTAAGCCCACAGGAGGGATTTTCTTGCATTTTGGGTTGTCTTATGAGAAAGTATTTTGTTGAATAAATTATGTTCTGCATTGAAAATGGACATGTTCAACATTTGCAGAAGAAATTTTGATAAATTTGGTTAAATTTGGACTGCCTTAGAGTTGGAAAGAAGATGGCGATAGATAGAAAGAAAAAAGCATCTGGTTGTCTTAAAAAGTATGCCCCATTCTCACGGCGGGAACCGGAGAACTTTTTACCCCTGAGGGAACGGATTTCCTGGAAATTTGGATGAATTTGGGTGATTTTGTGACATCCCACCGACGATTTTTCACATCCCACAGAGGTACTTTTTGTTTCTCTCAGGGTTCCTAGAAATAGAGAAAGTTCTGCCGTGGATGTCAAAAAAAGATTCAACATGTTGAAAAATTTTTTTCCAGGTCGCCGGGATAGAGCCCAAATTTTTCTCAATTTTTGGATGTCCGGCGGTGGTTTTTTTCAGTGAGTTAGGACATCCCCTGCGCCTGTGGGGGCCTCTCCTGCCCCTGTGGGATATTTTTACTTTCCTTGTGGGACATCTGCAGCCTCGCCGGGAGTTTTTGACATCCCGCCGGAAATTTTTGACATCCCACAGGCATTTAGATCTTGTTGAACATGCATTTAGATCTTTCCCTCAGGGATATGATCTTGTCCTAGCCGATTTACGGTCTTATCCCGCCAATTTAACATTTTATTCCACCGTGATATGCTTTTAATTAATTATATAATCGTTATATAAACACTGTGTCACCGGGTTGGCCATTTTTTTCCTAGAATTCATCTCAAGCTATCCCTCAGGGGTAAAAACTTCTCCGTGAAGAGCCGTGATAACTTAGCATTAGACGGATGATTGACAATACATGTAATTTTTCATAAAAGTCAAAATTGAATTGACATGTACATTGTAGTTTACATCAGAAATTAGATTATAACATATCAATGAATTGTACCGTCTTAAATTGCAATGAAGATAGGCTAGACATATAAATGTAATTAATTTTAGCTTCTCAGTTTGACTGCCCTTACAGATTTTCTACATGCTAATGTGATTGCAGCAGTTTTTTCATCCACAGTACTAGCAAACCTTATAGAAAAAATGCTTCAAGAAGATCCGAGAAGCTAAAGATCAATCAGGTCTGGCCTTAGTGTGTCCAGTCGTGATTAGAACATTTCATTTGAACATTTGAAAAATATGCTATCAATTGATTTTCTTTCTTTCAGTTAATTTTGAATTTGGCAACAACTACACGAGAGATGCGTAAGTTCACGATATAAATGCTCAGTTTTTATCACAACAAATTTTATTCAAGGGCGCTGCATGATAGTGCATGTGTATATATATACTGATCTACTAAGTTCTTCTTTCAGATTACCTCTGTCTGAAGAAGAGGCGGTGACCTCTAGAATTAGGTCAAGGTCACACATGCAGTGGTCACATTTCGATTGGAGTCAAATGCCAAGGTCAACAGAACGAAGAACGCTAGGAAAATCGGTGGATGAACTTGCACAGATAGTTACTGTGAATTTCCAATGAACTGAAAATTACTCTGTAACTCATCTGATTTTTTTTAATTATTTGATTGCTTCAATTACTGCGCTAGAACATTGTCAAGTGCACTAACGAATGTATAGAACAAGATAAATGGTATTGGAAGACTATTAAAAACATAAGTGACTTGTTTTCATGTTTGGGACTTCTAGGTCAGAATTACAGAAATTACCATAATTACCATAAGTAGTCCAGGAGTTTATTGACAGTTTCACAATTTCTACTGTACTGTACTGGCACAGTTTATAATTTGCCCGATAATTTCTTTTCAAATAAGCTTTTGGAAAAATCACGATTTAATTTGTGTCATTCTTGGGCAGTTAATTGGAGCACTTTGGCTAAAAGACCAGCAACTGCACATGTAAACATCATTATTATCAGTGCCTTTTTTAAGCAAATTTCAGTGGCGGGGATTTTGCCAGAAGAAGGCATTTCATTATCGCCTTACTGAAACGGAAATGTGTGATTACAAATATCAAATTGAAAATATTTTCATAAATGATGATTTTAATTCCCCTAATTTACCTTCAGTGGTACTGCAAATTGCTACATTTTAGCAATTTTATCTGAAATTTAGAATCAAGGGGCACTTACTGTTGGGGCTGGTAGTGGGCAAATTCCCTGCTGCTTTAATACTTAAAAATATGACCTCATTATTATACTCCAAATCTACAGTTACTTACACTTCTGATCCTCTATAGTCTTTGTATAGAAGTATGTTACATGAAATGGAGTATTTATAGGGGGGAAGGGTAATTGTGCCAACTCCCCCCCTCCCAGCCCAAAGTTGACATGGGAGAGATAGAAAAGCCAAATGTTATACCCCCCCCCCCGGCAATTACTAGGTATGCCCTTGCTCATTGATCACATTTTGCCTATAGTTGTCATGCAATTTGGCAAAACATGCCTTTGTGGCTAAGACTGGTTGCTCACTTCAATTATTGTCAGTTCAAGCTCTGTTCATCAGACATACACTTAGTGCGCTTCATGGAGTTTTGAATTTTACAAAGAATATAACTGATTGGATTTTTTTACATTTCTTTAAAAGACAATCATGTTTCCAATACCAACTCTTATCATCTTACTTTTTCTTGCGGAACATGGATTGGCATCTTCTGATGTACGGAAAAACAAGCAATTAACTGTTGTTCCTGCTGACCTGGTGAAAACGGCAAAACTCATTGACCTGAACGACAACAAGATACCGCTTGTTTCAGACAATGACTTTGCAGGCTTTTCAAGCCTGGGTAAAGTCGCTCTCGGACGAAATTTGATCACATCGGTCTCAGAAAATGCCTTCCAAGGATCACCGGTTAGAGAATTGTTGTTGTTTGGTAATCTTCTGCAAACTATTCCAAATTTAATAAACCTGAGACAAAGCCTCCTGTTCCTGTACTTACAAGATAATAACATTATGAATTTGTCAATGGCAACTGCGGTAGATTATAACGGGCTCCATACACTCAATCTTGGGAATAATCCTCTCATGTCTTTACCAAACATGACAACATTGCAAGGAACATTGAAAGTTCTACATTTGGGATCGTGCAAGCTGCATTCCATCCCAGATGACTACTTTCTCGGCTTCGTAGCGCTACAACATCTGGACCTCAGCAGAAATCTTTTTGTCAATTTGACCGCATTCACTTTCCAAGGTCTTCAATCTCTCAAAGTGCTCGACCTTCAAGCGAACAGACTTCTTGTAAGCACAGACCCTGCAACATTTTCTGGCCTGGGTCAATTGCAGAAATTAACTATGAATGATTGTGATGAATTAAAAAATGCCCCATTTCTCGGAGATTCGTCCAAGCTGACTCATTATCAAGTAACTAGAGGTTCATTTGAATGTCTGGAACATCGGGTAATGGAAAACAAATCTTCGTTGATTTGGCTCGACCTGTCTGCTAATGATATGCACAACTTCTCAGTGAATTCTTGTGAAGTGGAAGCTGCCTCAAGATACCAAGTCCCACTTGACTTTCCTGTGTTGACAGATTTAACCTTGGCTGGCAACTTCCTCACATTTGCACCAAATGTGTCACTAATGCCGAAGCTGAAGAAACTGTATCTCCATAGCAACAAACTGACTACTTGGCCCCAAGATTACTTGAGGAACAACAAAGATCTGCACACTCTCTCTCTCTCCCATAATCAATTTGACGTTGCTCCTGTCATAAATGAGGGCTGTGAACATTTATTGAACCTTGAAATGACAAACAACAGAATTTCATCCCTGCCTTCTGATTACTTCAAGAACTGTCATAAGATTACCTTTGTCAATTTTCAACATAACCTCCTTACATCTGTGTCAGCATTCAATGGGATTGGTCCTAGTCTTCAAAAGCTGTTTCTTCACAGAAATCACATTAGCGCAATTCAGGCGAATGACTTGGCCAATCTCACTGGTTTGGAAGACCTGAGTGTTCAGAACAATCAGATGAAATTCTTCAACTCCTCTGTCCTGCAAAACAAACCTAGTTTGACGATGTTGGACCTGTCGACCAACCAACTTAAAAGTATGGGTAACATGTACAACTGGTGCATGCCAAATGTTTGCAAAAATCTTCGTTTGGTACTTGATGCGAATCCGATAATTTGCGACGAACAACTGTGCTGGATGGATCGTTACCAAGGGTACATTCATGTTACGCTCTATGGATGTGTACTCTCTATGATCAATTGCCCAGGTGTGTATTTCTGTCATTTTCACCAAACTCAAAGTTTTTACCCTTGTTCTACAAAATCCTTTGCCTCATTGCCATGTCCTCCTGCTGTCCTAATTGGCCTGCCTAGTGCATAAATACAGGACTTAAGCCCAATCATTCGTCCTTCCCCTGTTATACAAAAAGGAAAATTGGCCAGGAGTGGTAGAGATTTACTTTGTTGTTCTGTAGTACTCTAGTTTCATCCAATTCCTTACTGAAAGAAGGTTTACAGCCAAAGTCAAAAGGACTGATTCAAGTAAAAACGGACTTGGTGGGGACCTTGAATACCCCGTATTTTCTGGGTATTTGATTTGTTTATGACAGCTTTAAAGACTTTTCTATTTGTTATGAAATACTTATGTCATGATTAGGCATATAGCTGTGTATGCCGGGTCTTCCAACAAGTAGCAGTACTCATTTTTGCACACATCACTTTGAAGGCAAATCAGTCCTTTTGACTTCAGCTGTACTGGTTTGAAACAAATATATCAGAGGAGAACCAGTATATGATTTGGTGTGAACGTAAGGAATGACACCAGAATCTGAAACATTCACTTCAGCGAAACTGGGAACATTGTGCCCTGTATATACATCAAGTTTTATTAATCTGATATCGAAATATGAAATAAAACAGCAGGTATAAATAATCTTTTTTCCAATATGGTATGTTTTGGATTTTGATAGGTTTAGCAGAATGCTATGAATTGGGTCTGAAGTATAACTTCTTTTAGTGTTGGTCAAACTGTTCTGAAAAAGAGTAAAAATTATATTATTTTGGGAAGTATAAAGTCTTGCACCTACTTATCAGATTATTGAGTATTACAGAAAACATTTATTTGTATCACTGGTGCTGAAAGTCCATGAAAATACATCTTTTTCTTGTATGCCTTTCAGAAGTCACAGAAATGGAAGTGAAAATGACCTTCAAATCATCTGCAGTTTTCAGGAAAAGTGGTCCAAGCCCAAATGAACATCAGAAGTTGTCTCAAAAGATGGAAACAGCAAAATTCTGCTCGTTTTGGTGCCTGGAAAAGAAGGGATGCAGCAACTTCAGGTTCACAGCAGGAGACAGTGAATGGGAACCAGGGGAATGTGTGGTTTATATCAACAACAACAATCAAGTGGAAACAAAGTGAACATCAGCAAATCATGTTGCTTTATTACACAATCAAATATCCTTTATTGATTGGTAAAACAACAACCATGCATAAATCCCCTGATAACATTGTTGACTTATGCCAAGAAATTGGTCATTGGCCTGTTTGAATTTTCACACCAATAAATGAGACATAGGAAAGTGGAGGATGTGTACTGTAACTATAATTGGAAATTTTGAATAATATCGATTAGTGGACAGCACTCCTGAAGAATATAGGGGTTTAAAAAATGAACCAAAAACAGGACCTATACCATCTGAAACTACAAACAAGATTTTTGAAAACTTAAAATTTCTCAAAAAATTCCCTACAGATTTTTTTTTGTAAAATGTTCGTATGATCCTGTAGTTTCAAGTGATATAAGTCCCGTTTTTTAGTTCATTTTTTAACCCCAATGTTTCTTCAGGAGCGCTCTGATTGGTTTGTTGTTAAATATTGTTTAATTTGTCAACCAAAGGGTAACATTCATCTTAATCAGATTCGGGCTGTATCCCACCAACTTCGAATAAAAAAAGCCTCTAAAACCTATTTTTGCTTCTGTAAACAGATCTTAGTCAAATCAATTACATGTATTGATTTTAGTGTCTATTGTCTTAATTTTATTTTAATAAAGGGGTCGCTTTTAAAATGCTTTGTTTACTAAAATGTGTTGGAAAATACTTTATTTCATCATAGTCTTGGATATCATAGCCTTCTCACTAGGGTGGTCCTCTACAGCATGCTAAAAATTAAAATGTAACTTTCTGAAGGTGCTTCCAAAAAAACTTGTTCGTCTTGGTGAGAAATAATTTTGTGCAAAATTTTATTTCAATACGACAATTCTAACCACTGCCACACGCGGGTTGAAAATTAGAAAATTCGAGTATATTGTTTAAATTAGCCATAATCTGGCAGCCAAAGCTGACTTTCTGGATGAATTTTGGACCGATGGATAAAGCTTTTTTATCAATGGAATCCATGTTCCTAGATCCTATAGAAAACATATATGTGGCTGGCACCTACATGGCACCCTTGGGGGTTTTGAAAATTCCAAGATGGCTGTCAAGGAATCCGAAATTGCTCGAATGGGGCAACTTAAAAACTGTTTGACCTTGAATCAAATACAATACCTAGTTTTCAGACAAATCAGGTGTGGGAAATTCATTTCTGGGGTTGTTTTGGCAATTGGGCGTGAGCCAAAGGTCAGAGAGTGCATTTTTGGTCCAAAATTGAAAAGCAGTAGATTCACGAAAAGTTTAGGTTAATGTTGGGGAAATCTTTGTAACCATTGATTTATTTTTCTTAGACAATTGAGTCTTGAGCATTGTAGGAAAGATGACCACTAAGATGGCTGAATTTTAGATCGGGCAACACAACATTCTTTGTATAGCATCTACAATCCTGTATGACATGTCTGTTTCAGCTGATTCTTGTAAGTCTTCCACAGATATTGATTCCCTACGTCAAATTTTACTGAAAAAAGAGGTACCACATCTCAAAAATTTTGAAGTTGTCCCTTCCCAAGCTTTTTCAAATGCCTTGGCGGCCTTTTTGGTTGTAGCATAGTGGATGCACCAAGTGCTGAGGCAGTATTACTGGATGTGGCACCAATGCTCATGCCAACCATTGTGTCTGATATCTTCCAGTCCTTTAGAAAGTGAAGGACAGCAGTGGTTGTTGCATGGCCAGTTCCTGCAACTAGTTTTGGCACAAAAGTAGCTTTGCAGTGCATGCGGGGTCACAGGAAGACAATCCTCCCCGTGGCGGTGGGTGGTAACACTAAGGTGAAATCCTCTATCCTTAGTGGCCAACACGAGACAGTGCGCAAGCACACGTCTCCCCGACGGAAATGGGGCAACCTGTTTGCCGTGGGTTGCGACCCGTGTTGGAGGATGAAGGGGTCCTGGTAGTTGAGTTGGGTGGGACTAAGCTGGCCCCTCCCATACAATACACTACTTTGGCCTGGATTTCTCCCAGACGGGAGGCTGGATTGGCCCGGTCCAGTCAATCGGCTTGTCATGTTGTCATTAGGACTTTGGTCCTATTGGCCATGGCTGATGGGCCAATCAACGGAGGTTATGATCAAGTATATGTGCCGGCCATGTCCCGTACTATGATTGCGGCTGTACTACTGACTAGCCTTTTGAGAGTATATCCTCCATGTATCCCTGGGACTAGGGTACTGGGCTCTGCCCTATCCAGGTTGGTCTCCCCTCGTTGGGCTCCGTGGTGGGTGGGGAACATGAAGGATGAAATAAGGAAATCTATATGGCTTTATTCAATCGAAACTTTTCTCAAGCTGGATTATTTGAATGTGAAACTGACCCTTGGCCAAGATACATCGTACTTAAAGGAAAAGATGAAGAATATGGAAGGATTTCAGCAGTGACACGGGCGCAAGCCATCTATAAGGCAATCGGGGACCCTCTGGACGTCAGGCGGTTTCCTGGTTCACTTCTAATTAAATGTTGCGACAGTGACCAGGCCAAGAAATTACTTGCCATGAACAACTTTGCTTCAGCAGCAGTGGAGGTGACTCCCCATGAGAGACTGAACTCAATCAGAGGTGTCATATACTCGTATGATAGCCATGAGAGCTCCGATGATGAGCTACTTGAATGGTTTAATTTTCGGAAGGTTCCTGTTATCGATATTTACCGAATGGGTAAAAGACAAACAAAAGACGGCTCCACGGTAGAGACCCTCAGTCTCACTTTTAAGGGAAACCGGCTGCCCGATGCCGTAGAAATAGGGTTCGAGGTCTGTAGGGTACGTCCCTATATCCCAAATCCTCGAAGATGTTATCGTTGCCAAAGATATGGACACATCACTAGAAACTGTAAAAGCCGTGAAGAAGTATGTGCTAGGTGCGGAGGCTCAGACCATTCCCACACAAAGGATGAGCCATGTGGCCACCCACCAAATTGTGTAAATTGTAAGGGGAACCACTCTTCCTTTGACAAGACATGCCCGAGATGGAACTTTGAAAAAACGGTCCTGGAGATTAAGGCAAGCTCCAATGTAACATTCCCCGAAGCACGAAGGATGGCTCAATCAAAATATGGCGCCCTTAGCTACGCTAAGGTCGCTGGTGGGGGGGATGCAGGTCCCTCTGCAGGATCTCTGTTTTCCCAGGGATCCGACACTCAACGATCATCCGTTCCCGGGGCATCACAGAGATCGACACCGAGGGAAAAGGTTCAACTTGAGCCAAACTACAAATACAACAAGTACAACACTCAAAATCACACTGAGAAGTTCTGTGCACTGTTCGCCCGAGGAGAGATGGATGAACTCCTGGATGCACATACAAAACAAACCCAACAAAAACAAGACACGACTAACAAAACGTTCTCACGTGACATACAGACAAAAACAAATAAAAGGAAATCGGATAATGGAAATTCCGAAACACCGTCAAAGATCCTAGCGACAGAGGTTGGCGGGTCGGACCTCAACGAGTCTTATGAAACCGTCAACTCTGAATTGACTGAGGAAGAGGAAGACATGGACCTCCAAATTCCTCTCTCTACGCCTGAGGTAGTAAAAGACAATCAAAATGACATCGTCCAACACACACAGACCCCATCCGCTGCTGAAAGAGGTGGAAAGATGGGTCAGGGGGGCAAACCAAACCAATCCAACAATCCCACCCACGACAAACAACAACAAAAAACCCAGACAACTCGAATACAACACCAGAATACAACTCCCGACTTAAAGAACACAGACCAAGAACATCCACCAGGCACAAAAAAACCTGGTCCGCCTAACACATCTACAGGGGGAAGGTCAAACACCAATATCACTCTGAGTCGTGATCCCCTGGTGTTTAACTTTAAAACCCCTAAAAAAAATAACTAACTTATGACAGATTAACACTATTCCTTGAACAACATTATTCAGTGGAATTGTCGAGGTATAAGAGCAAATTATGACGAGCTAAAAATAATAACATCTGATCATAAAGTGAACATCTCATGTCTCCAAGAGACCTTTTTAAAACCCTCAGACAAAATTACCCTAAGAAACTTTCACATGTATAATACTTACGGAGAAATTGTACATGACAGGGCAATAGGTGGTTCTACCATTCTGGTTAAACATGGTATAATCCATACACACCTAAATCTAACTACCGCCTTACAGGCAACTGCCATCCGCATTACATTACGTAAAACGATTACCTTATGCTCTCTTTACTTGTCCCCTAGTACGAGAGTGACACGACAAGATCTTAATAATTTATACCAAGAACTACCTGCTCCCTCAATTATTCTTGGGGATTTCAATGGTCACAGTCCTTTATGGGGCAGTACTGACCTGAACAACAGAGGTGAACTTATTGAAAATTTTATAAATGATAATAACCTCTGTATCTTCAATGATGGATCAAATACTTTCCTCCATTCAGGACATGGCACGTACTCTGCTATTGACCTCAGCATAAGTGATCCAAATTTGTTTTTAGATTTTCAATAGAAAGTACTAGAGGATACACATGGAAGTGATCATTTCCCAATTCTATTGAAATCGTTAGATGTTGGGCCTAACTCCGGTTTATCAAGGTGGAAATTCAATAAAGCAGACTGGAATCTCTTCTCAGAACTCTGCAACAAAAATATTACCCAACAGAAATATGCAGATTCCGATTCCCCTGTAGACAATTTCACAAAAGATATTATAGACATAGCAAATAAAGCGATACCGAAATCTCAAGCCAATCCTCACCATAGCCCTAAACCTTGGTTTGACACAGAGGTCAAAGAGGCTATCAAAGCCCGCAAAAAAGCATTACGTGCCTTTAAATCTCGCCCAACACCAGAAAATCTAAATCAATTTAAAATCTTCAGAGCAAGAGCGAGAAGGATAATAAGACAAAAGAAAAGGGCTACCTGGCAAAACTATGTCTCCAAACTTAATACCCGTACACCTAGTTCCAAAGTATGGAAAATGATAAAGAAGATACAGGGTAGAGATACATCCACACATATTCAACATCTTGTCATCGATGAAGAGGAGATAACCACAACTGAGGAAATTGCAAATAGAATAGGTGACCAATTCACATTTAATCCCTCATCGAACAATTACACCCAAGAATTCCAACAATTTAAAGAGAGGGCCGAGCGACAAAATTTAAATTTCCAGTCTGATAACTCTGAAGCATATAACATACCTTTCTCCATGGAAGAGCTCATAGCGGCATTGAATAAGGCTAAAGACTCTGCTACTGGAGCAGATGAAGTTCATTATCAACTACTAAAGCATTTACCGGAAACAAGCCTTAAAATTATGCTTCAGATTTATAATAGAATATGGGACTTTGGTACATTCCCAACGCTGTGGAAGAAAGCGATAGTAATACCAATCCCAAAACCTAACAAAGATCACAGTGATCCGCTTAACTATCGTCCGATTGCACTTACCAGTTGTCTTTGTAAGACCATGGAAAGGATGGTCAACAATAGACTAGTATGGTATTTGGAATCAACTGAAGCCATAACCGAATATCAGTGTGGTTTCAGGTCCAAAAGAAGTACCTTGGACCATTTAGTATCATTCGAAACCTACATAAGAGATGCCTTCATTAAGAAAGAACATGTAGTTGCAGTATTTTTCGACTTAGAAAAAGCTTATGACACCACTTGGAAATTTGGAATTATGAAAGACATTCATGAAATGGGTCTACGGGGAAGGCTTCCTCAATTTATAAATTCATTCCTTCAAGATCGTAACTTCCAAGTCAGAATAGGAAGCACACTATCCAACAATTTCAACCAAGAAATGGGAGTTCCTCAAGGAAGTATTCTCTCTCCGACATGTTTTAATATTAAGATTAACAACATAGTCCGACATATCAAGGAGAATGTCAAGTGTTCTTTATACGTAGATGATTTCCTCATTGCTTTTAAGTCAACCAAAATGACAAGTGTCGAACGACAATTACAACTTAACCTAAACAGGTTGCAAAAATGGTCATACGAGAATGGTTTTAAATTCTCCAAAAATAAAACGGTATGTATGCACTTCTATCCTCCCAGAAGCTTTCAGCCGGATCCAATCTTAATGTTAGAAAACTCGAAAAATCGAAGTAGTAAACCAGTACAAATTCTTAGGAGTTTTACTGGATTCTAAATTCTCCTTTATTCCACATATCAATGAACTTAAAGCTAAAGGTTTAAAATCTCTTAATCTTCTCAAAGTAGTCAGCAAGCTCAGTTGGGGTGGAGACACCACTGTATTGCTACGACTATATAGGGCTATAACCCGATCACGTCTTGATTACGGGAGTATTGTATATGGATCAGCAAGACCGTCTTACCTCCGATGTCTAAATACAGTACACCATCTCGGCATTCGCCTGTGTCTTGGGGCATTTAGAACATCGCCAATCGAGAGTCTATATGTCCTTGCGAAAGAACCACCATTGTCACTACGGCGAATAAAACTTTCGCTGCAATATTTTGTAAAACTGGCAGCATGTCCAACAAATCCGGCTTTTTACCCGGTATTTCAGCCAAAGTACCAACAAATTTATATGACTAAACAAAGTGTTATAAAACCCCTAGGGCTTAGAATAAAACCCTACTATGAAATAATAAACAAAGACAACTGCATAGTTGCTGAAGTGCAGGTTCCATCCATTGCTCCGTGGACCCTTCCTTTACCAATTTGTATTCTAGACCTGACAAGTCTTAGAAAATCTTCTACAAGTCCCCTGGAATACCAGAGTAAATTCCTCATAATAAGATCCAGGTATCCATCATACAAGTTTCTTTACACGGATGGTTCCAAAGATGGACTTCTGACTGGTTACGCAGTCACCTCTGCAAAGACAAGTTATTGTAATGAACGTATACCTGATGTGTGCTCGATATTCACAGCAGAACTGACAGCTATCTACAAGGCGGTAGAAATGGCAGTCAACTTGGAAACTAACAATTTTGTAATTTGCTCTGACTCAAAGTCTGCATTGCAGGCAATAGCTAACGAGCAGGTGGAAACTCCTGTTGTATTAGACATTCTTTTTACCTTAGCAGTGATGAAAGAAAACAAGGAGGTTATATTTTGTTGGATTCCAAGTCATGTTGATATCAAGGGAAATGAGATGGCTGATCTTCATGCGAAGAGAGCCTTAAGTAAAAACTTAACGGACTATGTTGTTCCTTATACGGATTTTAGAAAGCATATCAATGACTTTACCAAGTATAGTTGGCAAGTACGATGGAATGCTTGCCAACGAAACAAGCTACGCACAATACTACCACATGTCATGAAAGATATAAAAATTGATGTGCACTCACGCAAACTCACTCACTCACTCACTCACAGGAAGACAATCAACTTTCTGATTCCATTATCTGGAAGCAGATCACATCCAAATTAACTACCAGACCAATATTGCTATCGTCGTCCTCAGGATCTGTGACATTATAACCACTCCTGCGTTGAGACATAATTTCAACTGTCTCCTCTCATGCAGCCTTTAGCACCATCGCAAGCTGCACCCTTTCAGTATTCCCTTCCTTACAAAACTATGTCAACATCAACCTGGCTCTCGCTGTGCTTCGAAAAATTCACAATCCTCTTGTATCTTAATCAACTGGATCGCTTTAACCTGGGCAATGTCAAACAAGTTACTAAAAATTGCCATAAAATCCTTCTCTTTCTTTATCTGAGAAGCAGATATTTTGCTTTTTCCCTCAGCAAATGAACTGTACAGTTCTACCTTCTCTCCAGCTTTTTGATGATGTTTCGCTCTTCAGCAGTCAGCTTTTTCTCCCAGATGACTATATCGGCCTCACTAACAACATCACTCTCTGTCTCACTCTCTTTGTATGTGTCCTTTTACATACAAAAAACTTTCTGGCAGGGGCATAGATTTTTCCTTTTTGTTGAGGAGTTATTTGGGTGAACACAAACTTCGCACAAGGCCCAACAGGCCAAAAGTCGCTCAGTGGTAGATTTCTGCGGCCACTAAAGGCTCAGAAGCTACTATATTTTAGTTCAACTAAGGTAAGTACTGACACACAGGCCTGTAGCTTATATTTTCCACCTAAAATCTCCTCTTATCAAGGGAAGAACAGATAAATATAAATAATAATTGTCATCAACACCAAGAAGTTATAATTTGAAATTCTGGGGGGGGGGGGGATAATCATATGATCATCCCCCGAGGCTCATCCTGGGGGGGGATGCATCCCCCCCATTATCTACCCCCCTGCATTCTTGAAAACTCCAGACGTGTAAAAGGAAGCTCTGCCTGGGTGAAGCAGGCCACGTATTCCATGGGCTGTTGACATCTTCCAGAACCCACATGTCGTGGCTTTTCTCTCAAGCCTGAATTGCGATTACTAATTATGTTCATCTGGTATCTTTGTGATACTAACACAATGAAAAGACTCAAGTGATGGACTAAATTATGCAAATAGCACATGATATAAATATTGAGACGACTGAATTGCATTTTGTCTTCTCTATGCTACACCGCGTTCCCAATTATTATGCAACTATGCTTTTTTGCATTATCTCAAAAATAAAATAACACTATTTGAATGTTCTTTTCGCATAATGATATATTCTGTAGATATTCTAAGGTGGAATTTTATTGATATTAAATTTTCTAAGAGCATGGTAGGCTTCTTTATTGAGAAAAAAGCTAATTTCAATGCAGTTGTATTACATTGATTTCTTGGTCATGAAGGCATTCACGCTTGAAATGATGGTTCCGATTTTTTAATTAGTGTTATGAGGTATATTCTAATGAAGAAGCCCCTTAGAAAAGTTGAAATTTTTATTTTAGGACCACCCTACTTCTCACCAAGTATTATTGGCCTTTGATGCCTTTTTATTCACCACAAAAATAAACACCAATGATTTGCCAGTTCTCTCAAAATGTTTGAAAATGCCTGACAGTCTTGAAAATACAAGTAATTAGTAATGTAGTGGTACTGTCATGCCTTTAATTATGGCCAAATAATTTTTTGATCTGAAATAGGGTGCCTCTATCAGCTTCACTTGAACCATGAAAGAGCAAGGATTTGGAGTCTCTTAACAAAAGTCGTTCACTCGTACTCCCACTGCTCAAGGCCCGCTGGTTGGTCTAGTGGTAGCATGCTGGGCAGTCAATCGCTGGGTTCAGGGTTCGAATCCAGCTCTTGCCGGGTCAACTGGACTTATGTTGGATGGCTGTTTCAATCATCCTTTGCCTCATTGCCGTTCCTCCCTGTCCTAATGAGCCTAGCAAGTGCATGGATGCAGGATGTAAAGCCCCAATCATCCATCCATACCAGTGCATGAATAATCCGCTCAACTGATAGGCCGTCACCACTGACCAGCATTTCCATCTCTTTGTCTCCTTTCTTGGGCACATAATTCTGGCAAAACTTCAATACATCGATAGAGCCAGATGTTGCTGATTGGTCATTGTTCAGTGTTCCCAAGTTGACAATATGCGAATGCTGCGCCATTTCTTTCCTGTACCTGTGGGGAGTTCTTCTCAGGACTTTGCCATGCAGTTCCTCCAGAAAGTCAAAAATTATCAACAAGCACAGTGCTGGCAAACATCTCCGTCCTTGTCCTCTTTTGTTGCAGAACACAAGCATCAGGAAGAAAGGCATATGTATCCAAATCGCTGGCTTTCATGAGACAAGGATCTTCCATGTGCAACTTTGATACTTGGTCTTGAACAGCGAAACACATTGCAAGAAGAAGGAACTTGCTTTCAGCTCCTTAATGGTGATGTTTGGTGTGCACTGCAATCTGAACATTGTCCAAACAGAATGAGCAGCCAAACCTGCCGTTCGCCACATTCCTGACATTCACATACAGTTGTTTCGTGGTCTTCTCTTCCGCTGGATTCTTCCTTCCATTCCGTATCATCCGCAGGATTTTGTGCCATTTCTGGAGTCAGCAGCAACTCTTCACCTTAAGGACCTGGTTAAAGACAAGAAAGTTTTTTTTGGGCCAGTGGGACTGCAATTAGTACACTTCCTTCTTCGATATAGCCCAATAAGGTGCTGCCGAGGCGTTAAACCACAACACACACACAGTACACTTCCTTCTTCCCCGTCGTATTTTTGTCTTACCACTCATTTATAGCACACATAGGAACTGGTCTTTCATGTAGCATCTTTCTGGTGCGGCAGTATGGAGGGCCAGCCTGAATGACCTCGGGGACTACCTTTGGTTGCTAATGGACCCAAGAACTATAGAATTAGTAAAACCAACTGTTAAGTTAATGAGTCTCCAAAAAAGGCTCCCATTGCTACCAATATGATAATGACTGGGAGACCAAATCTGTCCTCTGGGAGACCATGCAGTCACTATATTTTTAATGAACTGGACTCTGAGATGCTAAATAAATTGTGAGCAAGGTGATAGTCACCAATTCATAGTTTCTGTTGTATTTATTTGTCCATGGATGTTTTTTTTAGTAGCAGGAATTACCATGCGGCTACACAGTCGAGTTAACAAAATATTTTGGCCGATCGTTACGAAGTCATTACTCTTTAGAGTGATTCCATGAGACTCCTGCTTGAATTTGCATCCCATAGATGATTTATTTGTCTAAAATCTGCTCCAAAAACAACAAATCCATTAATATTTTAGGTATATATGGTCTAAAATGTCAAGCAACATCTGATTTTTCCCATTGACATATGATGTTATGAAATTTCACTTTGAGATTTCTAATTTTTGTAAGTGTATCATGTAAAACATAATGCAAGCTAGTTTTTGCATTACAGAATCACTACCTACATAGTTCGCAACAATTTAGCAAACAGTGGAAGCATTGCATATATGTGATTTTTCAGCAAAAATCATCAGCACATATATGGTCCCAAGACTGCTGTATGGTGAAGAGGCAACTGTTCCCAGCAAAGCACAGATAGAAGAATTCAGCCAAACCGCAAGTTGTTGCTGAGACTGATTCAGGGACTGCCTAATTCCACCTCAACTGAGCCAAACAATGTACAAGATAAGAGAAATGGCATTTTCAAACTGTTAAATGGCAATGTCAAACAGTAAAATGGAATTGTCAAACAGTTTTAAAAATGGAATTGTCAAAGCAGGTCCAACCCAGAGTTACAGGAACAACCATTATCATAAGTGGACTTTTATTGACATTGTCATCATTTCTACTGATCAATATCTTTGCATAGCATAAATGGAAGACGTAAAGAGTGGTAAATTTACTGACAAGTCAAAGTATATTGATTTCTAAATTTTCCATGGCAGTGAAATAAATACCTGCACCAAGAAGATAACAGCTTCATTTTAAGAAAAGACACACTTGTCATTTCCAAAGAATACAAAGGACAAAAATACAATTTCAGCTGTCATTATAATTTTGGACTTAAAGAAGTGGTCATGGTTCATTGGGCAACTTTTGCCATTTTGTTGTCATGCAATTAAACTAAACATGGCAATCGGTGACCAAAGGAATGTGTGCGCTCTTTGATTTACGTCAGTTAAAGCTCTGTTCATCAGGAGTACACTTCATGGAGTTGTGAATTTTACATAGAATGCAAATCATCGGAGTTGTTTAGATTTCTTTAAGAAGGATCATGTTTTCGAGACCCAACTCTCATCATCTTACTGTTTGTTGCTGAATATGGATTGGCAAGTAAATAAATACCAATGTTTTGTCAGTTCTCTCAAAATGTTTGAAAATGTCGGACAGTCTTGAAAAAGTAATTAGTTATGTAGTGGTTCTTTCCTGCCTTTATGGCTGAGTAAATGTTTTATCTGAAAAAGGGTGCCACTATCAACTTCACTTTAACCGTGGAAGATCAAGGAGTTGGGAGTCCGTCAACAAACGAAGGTCTGTATGGAATTCTTGAGGGCATGGCCAAGCAAAATCAAGTCGTTCACTCAAGTACTCATCACTACTCAAGGCCAGCTGTGCATGAATCATCCGCTCCACTGATAGGCCGTCACCACTGACCAGCATTTCCATCTCTTCGTCTCCTTTCTTTGGCACATAGTTCTGGAAAAACTGCAATGCGTCCATAGAGCCAGATGTTGCTAATGGGTCACTGTCCAGTGTTCCTAAGTCGACAAGTTGTAAATTCTAATCCATTTGATTTCTATACCTCTGGGGAGTTCTTCTTAGGACCTTGCCACGCAGTTCCTCCAGAAAGTCGAAAATGTCAACTAGCACAGTTGTGGCGAGAATCTCCATCCTTGTCCTCGTGTGTTGCAGAACACGAGCATCAGGAAGAAAGGCATACGGATCCAAAATTCCAAATCACTGGCTTTCATGACACGAGGATCATCCATGTGCAAGCTTGATACACATTACACAAACGTAACTCAATTTTTGCATCAAACACAGACATATTACAAAATAAGAGGAAAAATGACATTGAAGACATAAAATTCTAACCTGCCTCGATATAGCCCATTAAGGTGCTGCAGAGGCGTAAAACATAAACACACACACCGAAGCTTGATACTCGGTCTTTAACAGCAAAAAACTTTGCAAAGAGAAATGTGATGTTTTGTGTGCACTCCAATCTGAACATTGTCCCAGCAGAATGAGTAGCCAAACCTGCCATTCGCCGCATTCCTGACATTCACAGAGAGTTGCTTTGCAGTCGTCACTTTCGCTTGTATCTTCATTCCTTTCAGTATCATCCGCAGGATTTTGTGCCATATCTGGAGTCTGCTGCAACTCTTCACCTTAAGGACCTGGTTAAAGACAAGAAAAATTTTTATGTGGGCCAATGAGACTGCAATTAGTACACTTCCTTCTTCGATATAGCCCAATAAGGTGCTGCCGAGGCGTTAAACCACAACACACACACAGCAAACTTCCTTCTTCCCCGTCGTATTTTTGTCGTACCACCCTCATTTATAGCACATATAGGATCTGGTCTTTCGTGTAGCATCTTTCTGATGCGGCAGAATGGAAGGCCAGCCTGAATGACCTCGAGGATTTTCCAATTTTTGTAAGTGTATCATGTAAAACATAATGCAAGCTAGTTTTTGCATTACAGAATCACTGCCTACGTAGTTCGCAACAATTTAGCAAACAGTGGAAGCATTGCATATATATGATTTTTCAGCAAAAATCATCAGCAAATATATGGTCCCAAGACTGCTGTATGGTGCAGAGGCAACTGTTCCCAGCAAAGCACAGATCTATTGAGGAAATCAGCCAAACCACAAGTTGTTGCTGAGACAGATTCAGGGACTGCCTAATTCCACCTCAACTGAGCCAAACAATGTACAAGATAAGAGAAATGGCATTGTCAAACACTTAAATGGCATTGTCAAACACTTAAATGGCATTGTCAAACGGTTAAACATAAGTAGTTTGCTCTCATGCTGGCAGGTCCAACCCAGAGTTACAGGAACAACCATTATCATAAGTGGAGTTTTATTGACATTATCATCATTTCTACTGATCACTATCTTTGCATAGCATAAATGGATGACGTGAAGAGTGGTAAATTTACTGACAAGTCAAAGTATATTGATTTCCAAATTTTCCATGGCAGTGAAATAAATACCTGCGCCAAGAAGATAACAGCTTCATTATAAGAAAAGACACACTTGTCATTTCCAAAGAATACAAACGACAAAAATACAATTTCAGCTGTCATTCTCGTAATATTGGACTTAAAGAAGTGTTCATGCTTCATTGAGCAACTTTTGCCATTTTGTTGTCATGCAATTAAACTAAACAGGGCAATCAGTGACCAAAGGAATGTGTACGCTCTTTGATTTACGTCAGTTGAAGCTCTGTTCATCAGGAGTACACTTCATTGAGTTGTGAATCATACCCTTAATTCATGGATGCTTAGTCATTTAAGCACGACTATGAATCTTTTCTAATGCCCTCGGGACAAACTTTTTTTTAGGTTGCGAAAGGTTTTGGTTTTTTGACAACTCCGATAAACTTGGTTCCCATTGTTGCAACGCAAGTGTAGGCCTATTTGGTATTGTTAGAATCGGCTCAAAAAGACAATTCTAATGGGTCCGACCATAAGATAGTTGGGGAGGGCTATGGATTTTACCCTAGGGACAAACTTTTCTTTAGGTTGCAAAAGCGTCGACGAACTATTTTTTTCGCATGCGGACAAACTTTTTTATCGCAATTTTAACATTATATACAGTACCCTAACTACAGGTGGAAACAAAATATTCTTTTTCTCATGTGCTGAACAACCTTTTTTTCAGTGTCAAGTGGGAAACAAACTTTTTTTTTTCAACAAAAATCCGTAGCGCCCCTCCAAAGATCATCTGGTCGGCCCCTCAGCTATCAAGGCATTGGGAGTAGAGAACTGTAGGCCTATACAATATATATTTGCAAAACATATTTAGGAAGTCCAAAACTTCATGTAGGCCTATACTCCGGTCAGGCACTCCACTTCTTTGACAGAACTTTCAGAGTCCAAATCAATTTACCAATCTGAAGAAATATTGATTTTTGAACCTCTTATGATGCCTGAATATAGGCCTGTAGTTGAACAATTGAAGCGCTTACCTTAGCAAAGATATCACAATCCAAGCTTCAATCACCTTCATAATGACAAGCTTTTCACTGACACAACGAACATTGAGAGAAGCAGCCGACAGTTGAGAAAGCCTGCCCTTTGTTGATGACATCATCATAAGTTGTTGCATCTTCTTTACAGGAGAGCTACTCTGGGAAGAAACTTGCAAAATCCATGCATTGAACTTTGTCTTTCTTGATGAGTCTTGTAAATTTCTTCATGCGACTTAATTAGTCTCTCTTGCAAATTTCTTGGTTGGAGTGTGTTTTATACTCCTATTCATGCAAAACTCTTGCGTTGGACTCTAATTTTTGTAGAGAAGTCTAGCGGAATCCTTGCAAAATTCTTGCAGATTCCATGATCATGGAAAGAAGTCATGCAAATCCCATAAAGAAGTTAGAGTCCAGATCCATGCAATATCCTTGCATATTTTTAGCATCCATGCATTTTTTTGCATGCACAGTTTCAGTAAGGGAAATGGTAAAATGCATTTCAGATACCTAGTAAACGACTAACGCCGCCAGATGTTTTGTAAGCCTCTAAAACCCCTAAATCAGACCAAAGTACTTTTGAAAAAAGCCACTTTAGCCATTGTCTCTGTCTGTCACCTTACCCAGGATAAACCTGGACTAAAACTGGATGAGGTGCATGGTAATTAATATATTTTTCTCTGCATTTGAGTTTTTTTTTGTTTTTTTTTTGTGATTGTCAAAATTAGGGCTATTATTTAAACAGAATTATGAAAATTTAGCCCTATTCTGCAAATTTCTTTCCACACTGAATTGTTGATTTTATTTTGTAAGGCACATAATTTTTATTATTGTTCAGAAATTATTTGAGAGTGACCCCCCTTCCTTTGGGGTATACGTGAGGGTACTTTTAATCTGGGACGTCCTATCCTGAGTTGCTGATCCAGTCATCACCCTATAAACTGCCCCCCCCCCCAATTTATCACCCTTCTCCCAAAAGAGTGACTAGTTTCCATGGCAACTGAATTCATTTTCATTAAACAAAGGCTATTGTGACTGTTGTTTGCAAAATGACTAATATCGTCTGCTCATAACGTCTGCTACTGGTGGCACTGTGCAGCAGCCCGGAGATAATTTATGCAGCTGCAGCAGCAGATTTGTGCTGCTCTCCAAGATGGAGCAAGGTGGGCCCTGTAGCGAGCATAATCAAGTCAGTCCATGTGCTGCCTGAAGCTGCCGGTGAGTCAGGAAAGCATCACCAGAATAGCAAATCTGACTGCATATCTAGTCTGAAGAGAACAACACATTTGAACACAACAAGGACTACTTTTAACCATTGACAGGTAAGTGGTTGATCAAATTGTATTGTATCCCTTTAAATTATCTGTTTCCAAGATATAAATACAGGCCTACTGCCTACCAGTTGCTGGGGCAGTGGGCAGGTAAAGTACTTATGTCTTGGACCATCCAGGATCCACTATGAATGCACAGATCTGTACATCATCACAAAATGCACCAACAGATTAACAGTTCATGTAATGGCACCTCATATATTTCAATATGTGCCATGCTCTCAATATTACATCAGTATTATAGCACACAACACCATTATTGGCACCAGTCCAGTAAAAGCAGCATGTAGATCAGCAGCACTAGACTGGATCAGGATCAGCCTGGGATCTAGTCCTAGATAATCCATAAATAGTCACATGGATTTAGGATCCAGTCTGGTTGTTGATCATTTTTTGCCAATGAGGGAACACCATATCAATTTGTCATTGTCATTAACTTGCTAATACAATTTAGTATGTAGATTGCATTAACTTGGTTAGGTGAAGTTGCCTGATGAGTCAAAATAATTGAATGATTTATGTGCAATTACATCATGTTATGACCAACTTGGTAATGTTTGATCACAAGCAAAGTTATGTTGTATCTCCAATGGTCAGGATGTTATGCTCTTCCATAGTTGACAAGGCCACAAAGGGTTAAATCCAGGTATCCTACCTTTCTCTGAGCATAGAGCCAATATAATGTGCCTCAGACAGAATACATATTTGTTGACACAACTGTAATATTATTGCTCAATTAAATAAAAATAATATTTAGCAGTGTTCAAGAGTTTATGTATGTTAGAAATTGATGTGAACCATATGTTCAGGGAAAGCTGTAGCTTTTGAATGTACCTCAGTTAAGTTAGTGCTTGACATTTAGTCCTGTGTGTGACTGACATGCCACATGGTGCAGTGTTATAAACAATTTTGAAACTGAAGTGTGATAAACAGTCAATGCTGTTTTGACCAAAGATGGTTTGTTATACAGTGGCAAAGGTCTTTGGAGTCGAATCAGAGAGACTGAATTCTGACTCTTGACTCTGACTCCTGACTCTTGACTCCGGCGTCTGACTCTTGACTCCGACGTCTGACTATTGACTCCAACTCCTGACTCTTGACTCCGACGTCTTGACTCCGACGTGTGACTATTGACTCCAACTTCTGACTCTTGACTCTTGACTCCGCCGTCTGACTCTTGACTCCAACTCCTGACTCTTGACTCTTGACTCCGACGTCTGACTATTGACTCCAACTTCTGACTCTTGACTCTTGACTCCGACGTCTGACTATTGACTTCAACTTCTGACTCTTGACTCCAACTCCTGACTTCTGACTCCGACCTCTGACTCTTGACTCGACTCCTGACTCATCTGACTGACCTAAAGGCGGTTTTTAGATTAAGACTCCTGACTCCATCAAATTTGTAGGTAATTTGACTCTTGACTCCGACTCAATCGTGGCTCCTACAAAAAGTCTGTCAACCACTCTCAATCGGCCCCCGCAGGTCTCGGGCCTCCTCGTGGCGGTGGGTGGTAACACTAAGGTGAAGACCTCTATCCTTAGTGGCCAACATGAGACAGTGCGCTTGCACACATCTCCCCGACGGAAATGGGGCAACCTGTTTGCCGTGGGTTGCGACCCGTGTCGGAGGATGAAGGGGTCCTGGTAGTTGAGTTGGATGGGACTAAGTTGGTCCCTCCCATACAATACACTACTTTGGCCTGGATTTCTCCTAGACGGGAGGCTGGATTGGCCCGGTCCAGTCAATCGGCTTGTCATGTTGTCATTAGGACTTCGGTCCTATTTGGCCATGGCTCATGGGTCAATCAAAGAAGGTTTTGACCAAGTCTACATGCTGGCCATGTTTTTAAATATGATTGCAGCTGTATTTCTTACCTAGCCTTCTACGAGTATATCCCCCATGTATCCCTGGGACTAGGGTACTGGGCTCAGCCCTACCCATAGTGGTCTCCCCTTGTTGGGCTCCTTGGTGGGTGGGGAGCATGGGGGATGAAACACCAAATATCCTATGGCCTATTCTCTTTCAAATTCACAGTCCAGACTAAAACGGCAGATCGATCCGGAACTTCTAAATCGACCAACGACCACGCGGAAGTCAGAATACCGACACGGATACATTGTGCTAAATCCAACAAGCAAACTTTCTCCCTTTGCGATCTACAAGACAATTCTTCAAAAAGTCGGAGAACCTGCAGAAACCACACAACAAAGAGATGGAACTGTCTTATTTAAAACAAGAAATGACCAACAAACACAAAGACTGCTTGAGCTGACAAGTATTGCAGGAACTCCTCCGACTATAGTCGAGCCACATCGCACATTAAACACTTGTAAGGGGGTGGTTTTCTCCTCACTTAGCTATTTAAATTCTGACGAGGACTTACAAGAGTGGTTTGAAACCTTCACTGATGTCGTACATTTTCATCGCATCCCGCAGAGGGATCATCGAGAACTTCTTATCTTGACCTTTTCAGACACTACTCTTCCTGAGAGTGTTGGAGTTGTATGGGAACGGTGCAAGGTGCGACCTTATGTTCCCAACCCAAGAAGATGCTTTAAATGTCAGCGTTTCGGTCATCTGAGCAAGTGGTGCCAGAGACAAGAAGTTTGTGGACACTGTGGATCCCAGGACCACACCCAGTCAAAAGATCAACCTTGCTCATCCCCTCCTCTTTGTGTTAACTGTAAGGAGGATCACCCCTCTTACAGCAAAACGTGTAAACAGTGGACAAAAGAAAAAGAAATCCTCACATTGAAGGCAACCCAAGCGATATCTTTTCCAGAGGCGAGAAGGATTGTGGAACAGCACTCAGGAATTCCAAGCTCTGCGGACATGGCGGATATTCACAACCTCAACATCATGCAACACCCAGACGAAGGCTTCAACTCGAAGAACACAGCATCAACAGATCACACAAACAACACACAGACAACATAGAAGACACAAACAGACACTCTGGAAGAACAACTGAAACATCCAATCCACAGACAACAACCACCAGACAACGGCCTACATCCCAGGCAGACCTTGAACAACCAAACCCATCAGCTGGATCCACAGCTCCTCATGAGGTAGCAATGGACGAAGAACACACAACTACAACAGACACAAATGAGGAAAATGACGACCCCGACGATGACAGAAGCACAACACCTGACAATGAATCCATGGAAGCAGAAGATGAAAAGGCAGAAAAGGAACAGGTTCCAGAGGTTCCACAGGAAGAAGAAAAAGTGGAGGATCCAGAGAATCCACAGAAGAAGAAACAGCCGAGAGTCAAGAGGAAATAAGGGAAGACCATTCACCAGACAAGGAACCAGAACGAAAGAAAGAAATTATCGAAAAGGAACGACAACCAGTTGACAAAGGAAAAGACAAGCCAGTCTCTGAACAGATCACTTACAGAGAATATCTCCTCCGCTTCCTTCAAGGAAGAGTACCAAATGGAGACATTCAACGACCAATGTTTGTACAAAAATACCTGAACCTGGCAACTGCATATCTTCTACCAATGCCTGGCTTTGAAAAAATGTCTGCCAAACTGACTGAGCGAACTGAACAAAAGATGTACTGTTGGCCACCAGACACCTTTGCAACCAAAAAAGACGTGCTTGATCTAGTCACTCAGCACGACTTCACAGACGATTTTTATGGAGCCATTATTGTTTTGATTCAACATGATTTTTTGTTTGTTGCTTTGAAAGTGATAAAAGAACAAATACAAAGACAAACGAACATGAAGACAAAGACAGGAAACACAAAATAATTACCAAACACCAATCCAACTGAATTAACTCCCTTGATACAAACCAAGGATGTCTCTAAATAGCCCAACAAGGTGCTGATGAGACGTAAAGAACAAACACACACACACACACACACTCTCAATCGTAATTGTGATGTTTTTTTATCTGGATAAATATTTGAACCAACAATATTTACATGATTATTAAATCATGTCATTTTTTTAAAAGTTTGTGGAGTCATAAGTTTTCCAATGACAACTTCGACTCCTGACACAACCTTATTTGAAATTACCGGCGACTCCCAACTCCAGACACTGACTCTAAAGCAGGACTGTAAGAAAATTGAGAAAAAAAAACCTACATAAGTGAAATTGATTTTTTGCTGTTGTTTGCTTATATTTGTTTATTACATTTTATAATACATTTTGTATTAAATTCTGTCAGATGGCTAGATTTCACAATTCAATAAATTTCCTCAATCTATCCTCAATTACCCATGCTCATAAAAGAACAAAATTTTAAAAATCCTTATGGAAAGATTAAATATAATTTTGGAAAATTAATACAAATGAGTTTTTAAAAATGGAAAAATGTTATAAGTTAGTATGTGCAGATGAGGTAATAACTTCCTTATTTTTATCGTTTTCATCATTTTGTCATTAATTAACTTATCGGGATGGCCTGCCCTTCATTCAGGACTGCGACATGGCTCCTGCATATGATTTGCCGCCATTTTTGGCCAATTCCCTAAATTTTTGATTTTTGATTATGAGAGCATATATTTCATTCAATGTGTTTATGTACATAACTGTATCATATTGGTTTTTTCCAGCAATGGCAGGCCAGCGTCCACCCCCCAACATCTTCATGGGCGAAGGAGGTCCGATGCCAGTTTCAAGGCAGTTAAATGGCGGCCTCTTCGATCATCGCCCAGATGCTTTTGATTCAAAAACCATAGAATTCAACGAAGATCCAAGAAGAAAAAGAAGGGGGTCCGGAGAAAGCAGCACGACAAAGTCATCCGAAGCTGAACAGAAAGAAATTGAGGAACCGGACGCCCCGGAACCAGCCAAAGAGGAAGAGACCGTAGGACCACTTCCAGTGTTCGAAGCTGTGAGTAGCGATTTTTGTACAAAAAGTAGTTAGCGGGATCTGCAAATTTATGTTGTCCTCAATGGTTATATAGCTAACTACTCTTTAGTCTTCATTAAACAATTGAGGAAGAATTGTGATTCGTTGATTGAATATTTCGCATAAGGAAATATATCTTTAGTAAACTGGTTTGTATAGTATGTGGAGGACTGTACCTATTTATGCCATGTATTACAGTGCCTCCTGTTAGTAAGTGAAACGGGTGATGTTTTGCCATAGAGTTAATGCTAAATTGTTGTTGAAGAAAGAATACTCATTAGATGTGAAGAAAAGATATATGGAGTCATAAAGGTCAATACTTAAGGCATCCATATGGGATACAAATGACTGCCAATTTTCTTTGCTCCACAAGCAGTTACATATGGGTCAAAATCTTTGATGAGTAAGTGAACCGCCTTCAGCATTGAAATTGCTTTCTTCTATTTCACTTACTTATCAAAGACTTTGACCCATACCTAAAGTTCTGTCAGTGCAGCAAAGAAAACTGCCAGTCATTTGTATCCTGCATACTTCAAATCTTGCTTAACAATTTGTGCTTCCACAAGCAGTTTGGGTGAGAATCTTTAGCATTGAACCAGGGTCCCAATGGCAAAACATCTCCCATTTCAGTTACTTACTTACAGGCGGCACTGTACGTACCGATGGTCCATTCCTGACTTGGACCACATCACAAACAGACAAGACTCATACCATTCTTTGAGAAACAACGCTCTTACAACATTTAGTTGCTTCTGAGTTTATCTTCTGTTTTCCTCATCCCATTCTACCTATCTTTCGCCCAACAAGAATGTATATTTAAATTGGTCCTATTGTTGTAAATAAGGCAATGACACTTCATGTCACAATTTCTTCAAAACGTGAGTGTGATAAATTCGTTTGCCAACAGCTTGCATAATTTTTTGTTGTGGTGACATATTTGGATGACAACATCATGTCAACATGTCATTCATACTGGTTATTTTTGTTCAGTGAATAAGTGCCTAATGGGAGTTGCTTGTCAAATATTTTTGGACATCTGACATCAGTGGATACAAAATTGTTAAAACAGTGGCACATCAATATATTTATAAGACAGTATTTTGGGAACCTTTTTGTATGCACAATGGTCTGGAAAAGAATAAATCAATCAAATTAATTCATTTTTGACTTGCTAATCATATAAAATGACAAATTAAATTATTTTGCTATAATATCAAACATATATATGTCATTATTTCAATCAAGTAAATAATTTTCCATTCCATGGGAAATGTGGTTGAATAAATTTCATTTTGTAATGGTTCCAGATGTAGCCCTATTACTGAAATGAAATAATTTTTATTAAACAAGTTAATTTAACTTTTTTCAATGAGACATCTTGTCTTCTCATTCCTTTTATTCCTTTACTTATTCTTTACTCATTCTTTGCTAATTCCTGACTCATTCTTTGCCCATTCATCGCCTTGCCAGAAATTCCCTGAAGTTCAGCTAAATGGTTTTCACTTGGATCTATTTGGGGGACCAAGTTTATCTTTAGGTTTAGGTGTTAACATTTGTTGTCACTCTTGTATTGTTTAATAAACACAGCTGGATATCATCTGTTACATGATATACCCCATTGTTAACTAATGGCTGGGGTACTTAGGTACATTAGCTTTTTTTAAGGGGGGTGGGGTAAAAGCACTGATTTTGTAACAAGTTAAAGATATTTACAAGCATTAGGCCTATGGTTGAAGTTTTAGAAACAAACTCATAAGATGGCTTTCGAAGTAATTTTCTTAAAAATAATCCAGCAAGACAAACCATGTAATAAACTGTGAAATTTGATTGATCTAATGATCTTATTGTCAAACAGTGTGATCAACCATAAAATTTTATTGATCTAATCGGACGGTGTGATAATTTTATCGAAATTAATTGAACAAACATAATGATAAACAAGATGAGATTGATTAATCTAATGGGTCAGTGTGATAAACATTGCAGTTTATAAATTCTTCTAGTGGGACAAACAAGTGTATACTTTTTTATGCAACAAAGCATTGTGAAAAACAAATAAATTTAATCTAATGGGACTAGAACAGTGTGACAAACTTAGTGAAATTGATTAATCTCTTGTGACAGTGTGATAAATGAAACAATTCATTGAAATAATTGGACAAACATTGTGATAAACACAATGAGTTTGATTAATTAATCTAACAGGAGAGTGTGATTAACAGAGTAATTTGAAAAGAAAATCCCAATGGGACAAGGAACGGGACAAACATTGTAATAAATTGTAAAATTTAAAAATGATATTGATAAATCTAATCGCTAACCGGACAGTGTGATATATTTATTAGCTAATTGGACAAACATTGTGATAAACAAGATGAGATTGATTAATCTAATGGGACAGGGCAATTAATTTTTCTTATGGAACATACAGTGAGGTTATAATGAGATTAACTTAACTGACAATGGGACATTGTGATAAACATGTGGATTCATTGATCAGTCTAATGGGACAAAGTAATGATCAGGAGAAATTTATAAGTCTAATGGAAAAAAAACAGCATGATGAACATAATGTAACTGATTAATTATGTGGTACAATGTGATTATCAGGGCAATTAATGTAACTAATTAGACAAACAGTGTGATAAACAGCAGTCAAATTTATTGATCTGATGGGACAGTGTGACAAACAGTGCAATTTCTTAATCTAATGGGACAAACAAAACTCAAACCATATTAAAAGATTTGTTTGACATTGTTTAAACTTCATAGTAATATTGCTGAAGAGTTCTGGGAGTTGGTGTGAAATGGACCCCCTGAACCTGAGAACCAACTCAGTGTACACATACTATTTTTGTATATTTTTCTGTGTCTCATGTTCGTGTGTATTTTTGTTTAGTTGTTGACTAATTGGCTGACTCATGTTTAAGAATTTCTTTACTGCTGGTAACTGATTAGTTGGCAGAGATTCAAGCAGGACTTGTCTTAGTCTAGCATCTGTTCAGGATTTCCTTGTTTTTCTGTGTTTTCCCCAGTATTTTTTCAATATTTCCTTGTTTTCTGAGTAAATAAAACACTGTAAGAAACCCAGTGACCTGAAAATTGGAGGAATAGAAAGGATTTCGAAAAGAGTTAAGCAAGAAGAGGAAAAATTGAAGTCAGGAAGATTAGATGGAGTGCCTCAGACTTAGAAAAGAGTTCAGCATGTTAAACTTGAGGAAGAAAAATTGAAGTGAGGATGGATGGATGAATGGGGCTCCTGTATTTATGCACTTGGTAGGCTAATTAGGACAGGAGGAGGACATGGCAATGAGGCGAAGGATGATTGAAACAGACGTCCGATGTAGGCCCAAGTGACCCGGCTAGAGCTGGATTCGAACCCTGGACCCAGCGATTGGCAGTCCAGCACGCTGCAGCTAGACCAACCCGCCCCCCAATTGAAGTAAGGAAGAATATATCTCCCAAATCAGTTGTGATGTGGATGGATCTTCAGAAGGAATAGATGTACAATTACACATATCTTACAGAAAAAAAGAGAAAAGTATCCTTTGAAGAAGATAAATTTAGTAAGTTAGGAGCCAGGAGAAAACACTGATGAAAGCTTTTGACATATAATTCTGCAATTGAAGAGTAGAAGGCTCTTTTCTGAATGGTTGAAAGTCCTATCAAGGTGTCCAACAGGGTTATGAACTTTCAGCAATGTATTTCTTCACATCAGACATCCGAAGGTATCTGATCTACCAACATTTTGAAATTCACAGGCATGAAGCACTTCAAGTTAAGTTTTGTACATTCCCTGACTTCTAATATAAGGTTAGAACAGATCTCTCTGTGAAGTTTCAGATTTTTCAAAAATGAATTTAACCAAAAAAAGAAAAAAGGGTTTGTTTCAAACTATTAAACATTTTAAAGTGCAGGATTTGAGGACAATGGTGGTACAAAATTAAAATTTGACTGGGAGTTAGATACTTATATCCCCCTTCCCCACTTAGTGGCATTACTATAACATCTAAAGAAAAGACAATGAAGATGATATTGCTGAAGTACCTGAGTGAAATTTATTATTTCAGGTGAACACACATTCCTTTTACCCTAACTTCATGTAACCCAATTCCTCCATACCATCCTGACCCAGACAAACTCATCTCTACTTTTAGCTAGTCTCTACATTCTGTATCTCACACTTGCTGTGAGTTAGTACTGTTTACTACAACACCTTCAGCAATACTCAGCATTTACTCACTACAAGTAACAAGAAATTATTTAAAAAAAAAGAATTGTAGGGACCTCTGTGTGAAATATGAGGTTTCTTCAAACACATATTTTATTTTCCAAATATTCAATTGATTTCCTATGTATGTGTAGTCACATCTATACCTCCAATGTACCTACTGTGATTTGACAAACCTACTGCGTGTTACCTCATGATTGGACATGCCTAATTATAGTTGTTATAAATATTTTTTGTCATAAAAAAAAAATCTATAACAACAAACTAATTCTTGCTTGCTTATTAGGATTATTACACTTTTCATAAGCTTGTGAACATCATAGGAGTAGTGAGAAGTTGAATATCTAATGTTTTCATACAGTGTGTTTGTACACTTCTATTATATGATCCCAAATCTTCATAAACTTAGGCTATATTTGACCAATTTCCTGAAGGAAATCTCTATGGGATATGCTCCAGGTGTGCTTTGGAGATGGTCCCCAATCATCCAACCATGACCAGTTGACCCAAATGTCATGGTTGAGTGGCTGCTACCTCTCTGGTGCAGCTACTGTGTATCAAGAGGGGGCAACATATACTTGATTTGTAAATTGTACTCACAGACACCTCCTCTGTGGCATGAGTACCCTCCTAATATTGGAGGTCAATTAGGAGGGTACTCCTGCTATAGGGAAAGTATCTCTGCAAGTCCAACTTGCCTGTGGCCCCCTCCAGAAACTTAGAAGCTCCACCACTGCAGTACACAATAACTGATGACAAAATGCACTTGGCTGGGTATTTTTGTCCCTTTAGTTAGGGACCTTCAATGGTAAGTCTTTCATCATTTGGAGCTTGTAATATAGATCTGAGATGGTCCCTACAAAAAGTAATATGTTTCAGAAACATGGAAATAAATTGCTCTTTTTGAAGTTACCAGATTTATTTGTGCATTGACAGCCCAGGTGAGCTAGATGAAAGTGTATTTCAGGGAAATACCTTCCACCTATATGGTTTATTTCCAGCCAAAGGCAGTCAGTATCTTAATTGCAAATAATTTATCGTATAAAATGAAGCTTGGTACCAGAGGTGTAACTAATATCTAAAACCAAAGGCAAATAAATCTGCCTTTGCTGAAACCTACAGTTTCAAAAATGATAGATTTTTCTAATGGGAAAATGAATAATTATTGCATAAAAAGTATTGGTTCTAAACATTTGGTTTAATTTCTGTTTTAAAAACTTGACTGTAAACTCCAAAATTTTAAAACTTGACGCATATGGATCTGTATTGTTTAACTTTATTGAAGCCAGTGTAAAATATTCATTCCTATATCAAGCAACGCCTTGTTAAGAAATACCGCCTCAAGAAATTATTTATTTAAAGACTGCCCAAAAATAATTGATTTATTTCACCAAAACTAAGCAAGAAATAATTTATTTAAACAAAAAAATCCAAGCACCCCTTGAGATTAAATGGTGGCCTCCTTGTATTGTGGCAAATAAAACTTTTCTTGTGACTTCTACAATCCAATCATTCCATCAATTTCTGAGCACTCAACAACTCATTAGATTGCTCTTAAATTGCTATAACTGAAATTGTTATGGATGTGTTGAATACTTCCAGGTGAAAACATCTTGCTTGGCATTTAAAAACTTCTGGTTCATGCATGGTAATACTACATGCTAGGGGTGAGTTGTGTGAAAAGGGGTAACAGGGTAACATGGGGTAAAAAGGTAGGGTGGTACCTGTCTGGGCATTGCTATCTACCTGCAGGTGAATCACTCTTCAAAGGGAAAACAAAATTCTTCCCCAGATTCTCCACATGTGTAATAGGGGAGAGCGGGGCATGATGGGCACCTTAACTTTGAAGGTCCACCATGTCATTACTATGCCAACAAAAATTACTATTTGCTGCTGATTGGTGTTGCATTAGGTTCTACTTTAAGCATAGAAAATGTTGTTTCACTCAATCCCTGCCGGGTATAAGATGCAAAAATCATGGGTGACATGCTCACTCCTGCAACAGCTAAACACTCCTCCCCGAGCAATGCCACTCACCTAAACTGTCCACCTATCCTTATTGCTCTATCCTCTCCTTCTGATAACAGCAAATAACAGTGAAACAGCTCCCTTATTTACGTTTTCTGCCTCTACTGTTTTTCCCCACCAGGGGCGCATGCATCTCCATCGTAGTTCGGCTATTGCACACGTTTAGCACTGGCCCGACCGTCTGCCTTCCCGCCAAAAAGATGCATTTGTAACTTCACTTCCTCTACCACCACTCTTTACTTATCTTACAATTATTACTCAAATGCTATTTCAAATGGTCAGCATGCAATACGGGGCCAGATGCCCATGCAGGTAGAGGAGGGGGGGGGGTTAATTATTCCCCATTATAGTCCTGCCCCAAATCATGGGTAAATCTAGTGAAATAATATTTGAGTTATAAGCACTTTTAATTTTTTGGCAGGTGCCCATCATGCCCCGCAAGGGTGGGGCATGATGGGCACCTTGTTGGGGCATGATGGGCAGCTTCAAATTTTGGTCAATACTTACGGCATTACAGTTGTAAAACTGAAATAATTCCAATATTCTTAATAAAAAACTTGCATTACATGATAAATGATAATTATGGAACCAACTCAGCAAATCATAATCACTTTTTCATCTAAAAAATGCAGGTAACAGTCCAAAAACGTAAATTTAACATCATAAAAGGTGATTTGGCACACAAATTATGTTCTTTATTCTATACTTGATGTAGTAAATAAGATAATACCAATAGGTATTGAAATAGGCAGTATTGTCCATTCTCGCCAGTCTTCCACTATTATATAGCAATAAATACATATAATAATTTCAAATGGGGCATGATGGGCCTGGGCCCATCATGCCCCAATCAAGAGACCCATCATGCCCCAAACTTCATTTTTCATAAATGCCCTCAGACACCAGTTTCCAAGAATAAAGTCAAATCAAAGAGTTTTCATGCAAAATGTTGAGATACATATATCTCTTCGTGAAAGTAAAACAAGACAGCTGTTAAAATATCACTTTGGCATAATCACAACGCACTTGGAAAATCAGGAAAAAAAGTTGTTAGGGCTTCATAATCCTAGAAAGGGCAATATCTGCTAAAGTATTGGTATCTGAACCATGCAATTTTTTCTTCAATGAAGGTTAGCAAAAGGTATTATAAACAACAAACATCAGCTTCCTCCAGTGTTAAACTTTGGAGTTAAAGCCCAAACCCATCATGCCCCGGGGGCCCATCATGCCCCGCTCTTCCCTAGTATTTTGGGTTTTAGTGTTGTTGTGAACAGTTGGTTTATGCATGTCTTTAATATGCAAGTTTAGGAGAAAACGCTGTTTTTGTGATGTAAAATATATTTCATTTTGCGGGCTCGCATCGCAGCATATTTTCTTCAAAATGCTATTATTAATCTTTGAAACAAACACAGTCTGTTTGTTTCAAGATTAATCTTAGGGGGGGACCCGGGCAACCTAGGGGGGACCCGGGCACCCTGGGCCCCCTTGGATCCGCCACTGGGGTTTATATTGACACAATGATTCAGATTCTCTTTATTTTCTTAAACATATCTCGTGACCTACAGTTTCAGTTCATATAAAAGAGAAAATGATGATGGATGACTTCATAGAAAAGGGAAAATGATGATGTTGATTCTTTGACTTAAGGCTGAATGAAATTAAAGATAGATGAATATAGGATAGGTGATAGTGAGATAAAATGCTCAGGTCAGAAATTGTTTCTGCGTGCCAGAAAACCCTGAAAAAGTGGTGTTGCATTTAATTTTAACATGAAAATTAAGGAAACTGGGCTGGCTGGAGTAAAACTGGTAGCCATTTTGAAAAGCGCACTGTTGTGGATGTTTGCAGTGACATTGAAACATCCGCCTGTGTCATTCTGGAAGCTAGGAGACTGCCAAAAGATTCACCATCAAACTCTATCAGCCTTGGAAAGTAAACGTGTATATTCATTAATCAGTTTGTCCTTTAAGACATATATTTCCCACTGCTGGTCAGTGGTCGGTGCATTTTTAAAGCAAATTTCAGGGGCGGGGAATTTGTGCGAAGGGGGCATTATCGAGTCATAGAAACGGATGTGTGTGACTCGAAGATTTCGAATTGAAGCTATTCTCACTGATAAATCATTCAAATTGAATTATAGACTTAAATTCCGTAGATTTATCTCCGGTAATGCTGCAAATTACTACATTTTAGCAATTTTACATGAAACTTAGAATCAAAGGGCATTTATTGGTGTTGGGGGGGGGGGGAGCTGGGGGCAAATCTCTGTCACTGTGGTGGGGATTTTCATTTTTTTAGGGGCTGGAATGCTTTAATACCTGAAAAATAGCCTGCTTCTGGTTGATTTGAAGTTTACAAACTTTACAGTGGCATTAAACGTTCTCACTTCCAACCTAACAGTAACAATGTGATGATTGGTCAGGTCAGAAATCTTGACCTCTTGCAGATAACTCTTGATAAGAGGAAGCTCTTATCTAAGGTCATGACAGAGGTCATTGACATCTCACTTGGGTGAATGAAACTTCCAAGAACCAGAATCTGATAGAGGCCTTGCAAACTGCTTACTACTTGTAGATTGGCCACCTGTGTTATATCTGGTAGGGTTAAGTTCTGAATATCATTTATTCATTCATCATCTGTCCAGTTGATCAAGTATGGAACTGGATTGATACATGTACCATTGATAAATAGATTACTGCTTGCAGGTATATATGATATTATCAACAACAACCTGGAAGACAGTGGCAGTTAATGGGGAGGGTTGGTCTTGTGGTAGCTTGTTGGATTGCCAATCACTTGGTCCAGGGTTCGAATCCAGCTCTTGCTTGGTCTGTGTTGGACGGCTGTTTCAATCATCCTTTGCCTCATTGCTGTGTCCTCCTCCTGTACTAATTAGCCTACCAAGTGCATAAATACAGGACATAAAGCCCCAAACATCCATCCATCCATCCTGGAAGTTAATGTAGATGACAATGGAAATATATAGCATACCCCGGGGGGCTGTAACCCGGCTGTTCCCTCTCCCGAATTGGGATGGAGCGTCATTTTTCTTTCAGTGGCTATCAGACCGTACTTCGGTAGCTATTCATTGAATGTTAAATTGTGATTCTGTGGTCGTATTATTCCCTGAAGCAGATTTATATGCTTTAATAAACTGGTTTATTTTATGGTGGGATGCACTCATTTATTCTGACTGTATAAGTCAGTGCAAATTATATTTTTTATAAAGATAATTTTTCTAGACCACATGGATTTGAAATGGGCAAGTATATAATGACTGAAACTATTGATATTTTATAGTTTTCCATACAATCAATGTCTGTGTTTCTGATGCCAATTTTGAACCGTTGTTGAACGAAAACAAAGAACTGGTAAGTTTTATAGCACAGAAGAAAATGTGCAAGGTGCATTGCAATGTAGGCATTCATGTTGTAGCTGAGCTTAATTGGGATCTAAGCAAGCCATGTGTAGTGATGTTGGCCCTGGGACCAACGAGTAACTCTTTGGTCTAATGGTTAACACGCTTGCCTTCCACGCCGGGGGACCGGGTTCGAGTCCAGGCTGGGCTTCCCCCTCAAAACATTACATTGGTTCCCCAGACAAAGCTGCAGAGTGGCAGCATGGGGCCAGGATGGCGGTGAGAGCGCAATGGATTGTTAAGAGGGGGAGGGGGTAGTTAAGAGGGAAGGGATGTAGTGATGTTGGCCCTGGGACCAACGAGTAACTCTTTGGTCTAATGGTTAACACGCTTGCCTTCCACGCCGGGGGACCGGGTTCGAGTCCAGGCTGGGCTTCCCCCTCAAAACATTACACATGCAGTACATAGCAATTTATAGTGTAGCTCCTCAACCAATTCCAGGTGCATCTGTGTAAACCTGGAAAGTATGGTATTGGTTAGATGAAGATACCTTACCTGCAGAATTACTTCCAATCACTAGTGCTAGAAGTTTCAGCACTACTGAGTCAGAGGTTTAATAATGCATATATAGGTGAAACTTTTGGATGCTAACAAGAAAGTCTCATTATTAAGGCTAAGACTTTCTTGATGGTAGAGATAGGGGTCTCAGGTACAATTCCTTCCTTTAAATTACAAAGAAACAACATGACAATATACAGTGGCGTATTTAGGGGGGCCTCAGGCCCAAAATTAACATGGAGGAGATAGGAAATGCCGCGGAGCGCCGCGTATTCGCACCATGTATTGGCCCCCCCTCAGGCCATTTCTAGATACGCCCCTGAAAAATATATATCAACAAAAATAATTGCTGTAAAATATGCTAAATGTCATATTGTAGGTTTTGAATTTTTTTCGGGAAATACAGATAGCAGCTCACAAAATTACTACATGTACTTTTTAGAAGTCCAACTACAGAACACCAAGGAATAAAGTAAATTCCTACACTCTAAAAAATGTCGGGACAAAATTGGTTTTTTAGATTCAAAATGGTTTTTTGAAAAACCAAAATTCAATGCAAAACCAACATGGATTTTTAAAAAAATCCATGTTGCTTTTTTGCATTGAAATTTGGTTTTTCAAAAAACCATTTTGAATCTAAAAAACCAATTTCGTCTGAAATTTTTTAGAATGTATGCAAGGACTGGCTTTTCTTCAGCTCAGTGATGATCAGGGCTGACTCAGCTCAATCCTACATCTTTGAAATCCCCCTGAAATCCCAGGTTACTTACTAATACTTAGTAGTTATTTATATCTCTGGGAATCCTGGCATTCTCCATTGGACTTCTCTTGCTTTTCTCAGTGTAAAATCCGGTGTGATGAGGCACAGGCTGGAAATCTGAATTTTTAATATATTATTTTCTGTCTGGTGCACACTGCTGATGAATTCCTGGGCCAGTGACTTATGGAGGATGACCAGCATTTTATGATATATTGCAGTCCAGAATGATGAGACACCGGCTGGAAATTTTGATTGGCAGAACTCTTGGATGATTTAATCAGTGATGGAAATGGAAAATTTTCAACGGGGGAGCTCAGGCTCGTGCGGCATCGGCTTGCCATTCCAAATTTTCAAAAGGGAAAGAATTCTTCCACCAGAGCATAATTTTGGCTGAAAGTAGTACCATCAGGACTGAAAAAGTAACATGATAATTGTAATTTCACCACTGGTCCCCCGAGCTCCCCCTCATTTCCATCACTGGATTTAATATTGTCAGTTTGTCTCTTTATTATTTGTGCAAGGCTTCGGTGTCATGACATTTTTGGTTACATCATAAGACCTCAAAATTCAACATTTTTGCAAATTAAAGTAGCAAATATCAATTTTGTTTTTGGATGATACCAATAATTATAGAATTGGGAATTTTTTCACATCGTCACTTTGGCTGAACTTGTACTGGAAGAGAAGTAAAATTAAAATTTAGCAATATTTTTTATGATGTAACGAGGACACAAATTTCAACTTAAAGCCATATTTTTTAGTATAAATACCATTTTAATATTATAAATTAGCGTCTGAATTGATAGGGTATGGGAGTTTTTACGAAAGCAACATCCAAGTTTGATTAAAATCGTATTATCCTTCTGTATAAGAAGGTTAGAAGTTGCAAAGCGTAACGAGGACACGAAACCCATTTTATTTTGCTTCTGTGTCTTCATCTAGGACTGAATATGACTTGCTACTGCTGTTTTTGATTAAAGTAGCACCTGCAGATATTTTATATTTTGAAACAGACTTTTTATTGTCATAGCATCATGGTTAATTTTCAATTTTAAAATTTTTGTGTCTAAGTTACATCATCATCACAGAAATTATAACGCAAATTTAGTTTTTTAACCGGCCTAACAGCGGAGGCCGGTTAATACAAGAGCTGTAAATGGATCAGGTGAAACCATAAACAGTAACCACAAACCAGTAACCACAAACCAGTAACCACAAACCAGATGTAAACCACGGTTTTTCCTCATTGTGACCTTAATATTTCACTTACAGTTATGAAATTTGATACAGGTATCGGACTCTGGGTATGGATTGGGAACATGTCGAGAAACCCAAGATGGCTGCCGTTTTGTGGCGGCCATTTTGGCAGCCATCTTTCTTCATTCTTGAACTGCCCATTGTGACCTTAATTTTCACTTATAGTTATAAAATTTGGTACAGGTATGGGCCTCTGGTTATGGATTGGGAACATGTCGAGAAATCCAAGATGGCGGCCATTTTGTGGTGGCCATTTTGGCAGCCATCTTTCTTCATTCTTGAACTGCCCATTGTGACCTTAATATGTCACTTACAGTTATGAAATTTGGTACAGGTATGGTACTCTGGGTATGGATTGGGAACATGTCGAGAAATCCAAGATGGCGGCCATTTTGTGGTGGTCATTTTGGCAGCCATCTTTCTTCATTCTTGAACTGCCCATTGTGACCTTAATATTTCACCTACAGTTATGAAATTTGGTACAGGTATGGTGCTGTGGGTATGGATTGGGAACATGTCGGGAAATCTAAGATGGCGGCCATTTTGTGGTGGTCATTTTGGCAGCCATCCTTCTTCATTCTTGAACTGGCCATTGTGACAATAATATTTCACTTACAGTTATGAAATTTGGTACAAGTATGGGACTCTGGTGATGGATTGGGAACATGTTGAGAAATCCAAGATGGCGGCCATTTTGTGGTGGCCATTTTGGCAGCCATCTTTCTTCATTCTTGAACTGCCCATTGTGACCATAATATTTCACTTACAGTTATAAAATTTGGTTCAAGTATGGGAATCTGGGTATGGATTGGGAACATGTCGATAAATCCAAGATGGCTGCCATTTTGTGGTGGCCATTTTGGAAGCCATCTTTCTTCATTCTTGAACTGCCCATTGTGACCTTAATATTTCACTTATCGTTATGAAATTTGGCACAAGTATGGCACTCTGGGTATGGATTGGGAACATGTCGAGAAATCCAAGATGGCGGCCATTTTGTGGTGGCCATTTTGGCAGCCATCTTTCTTCATTCTTGAACTGCCCATTGTGACCATAATATTTCACTTACAGTTATGAAATTTGGTACAGGTATGGTACTGTGGGCATGGATTGGGAACATGTCAAGAAATCTGAGATGTCTGCCATTTTGTGGCGGCCATTTTTGCAGAGGCCATTTTTGCAGCAATCTTTCTTCATTCTTGAACTGCCCATTGTGACCTTTATATTTCATCTACAGTTATGAAATTTGGTACAGGTATGGGACTCTGGGTATGGATTGGGAACATGTCGAGAAATCCAAGATGGCTGCCATTTTGTGGTGGCCATGTTGGCAGCTATCTTTTTTTCATTTATTGAACTGCTCATAGTGACCTCAATATTTCGCTTAGAGTTATAAAATTTGTTACAGGTATGGGCCTGTGGGTATGGATCAGGGACATGTTGAGAAGATGGCCGCCATTTTGGCAGCCATCTTTCTTCATTTCTTGAACTGGCCATTGTGACCTCAATATTTCACTTAAGAGTTATGAAATTTGGTTCAGGTAATTCAACACTTCCTAGCTCATTTGGAAGACCTGCTACAAAATAGCTGATTCCAGATTTGAATTGCCCTCCCAAAACTTACTCAGAAACTACGGATTGAGGGAAAAATATCTATTTCTTCATTGATTTTTGCAATATCTTCAAGATTTGCAAGTTCGCCAATGGGGAATTACATTACAAACTTCAAGTGAATTCTGGTAAAGGTAAGTATTTATAGAATGGGCCAAAATTTTACATGTGACTTTTACTATATAAACTGCAATACCAGACCAAGGTCAAGCAGGATCAGAAAATATTGGGGGCAGCTGAAACACCCTACTGTGGGTATCAGACGGGAACATGTTGAGAAATCCAAGATGGCAGCCACTTTGTGGCAGCCATTTTGGCAGCCATCTTTCTTCATTCTTGAACTGACCATTGTGACCTTAATATTTCACTTACAGTTATGAAATTTGGTACAGGTATTGGCCTGTGGGTATGGATGAGTAACGTGTTGAGAAATCAAAGATGGTGGCCATTTTGACTGCCATCTTTCCTTTTTTTTAGAAATCTGTTCAAACTGCATTGCTTCTATACTAATAGTCTAGCATCTTCCAATCAACTATTTCTCCTATCTTCCAATATCAGTTGCTCAGTGGTTTAAGCAATGGCACCTTCAATTTCATTGCGCTAGGTCGGTTTTGAATCCGCGGATTCTTGTTTAAAGAAATAATCCATCGAAACTGCCTGAATTTTGTCCAGATAATAATAGACATGTACCGCTTTGGGATGAGCTTTGATTTTAAAACTTATATCATAATTTAGCTGTGGCAATGATGCTCAAAGAAGAATCTGTAGATCATAACCTGGTTTGTGGTGTCTTTGTTACCTCATAAGAAAATTTATAAAAGACATTTCAGCTGTATCTGCCTCCTGGAGCTTTATGAAAAAGCTATGCCAGATATCAATCTCATAACTCGTCTCTTAGAAAAATTGGCTCAAGTCCAATATACGGATAAGAAGTTCCTGAGGGACTGTTTACTTCATAAAATCATTGCGTCACAACCGTTGTCATGACGTCACATGGGGGCTGCCGCCCCCACACCCCCGCTGATTGGTTGAAATTGTTGTTGAGATGACGTCATCAGCCAAACAACACCCTTATTGTTACACTTGGAACTATTTGGTCCTTATATTGGACTTGAACCGAAAAATTAACTACTTCCTGGAAGTGTAGTCTTCCCAGGAAAATGGTAATATTTCCTTATGATGTAACCATGACACAAAACAGCCAATCATGGAATTGTGTCCATGTTACATAATAAGAAAGAATATCCAGAAATCAAGGAAGTTATTTAACTTATGAATGATAAAACGGATATACACTATACTTGTTTCCATTTCTGTTATGTGCCTCATGCGGAACGACATTGACAGACCATAACAGACAAACAGGAATATCAATCTGATGATGTAACATGACACCAAAGTATTGTAACAGACTGAACGTTCAATGCGTTTTTATAATATCCACATTTAACATTTTCCAACAAAAGTAGAGAAATCCGGTAAATTTGTCCTTTCTTCATTGATTCTTGCACACAATGAACTGTGTCCGATAGTGTGCACTGAGAAAAACCTACTGTAAACCGTCAAGTATGAGAATATCTTATGATGTAACCAAAGAAAAGAGCCACTTGGGCAGTAACAATTTTGATTCACTGGCTCTTACTCGTCTAGCCAAATACAGCCATTCTAAATCAAAAGTCAGCAATTATGATCAAATGTCACAAAACTTCTTCAAATTTATTTGTAAAATGTTGGAGAATGAAATTATATCAAAAATTGATATCCGTCTTATGATGTAACATTTTACAACATCAACTATATGAAAGGGTTATTTTGATTATTGAAGGGAGTATGTCCCATTTTACGTCACTCCAGTTAATTTCCATGCTAATTGTGCTAAAACTGAACTTGTTCATGCTTGGATTGTGCCAAGGTATCTGGGAGCAATTGACAGTGACTGATGATGTAACGGAAAAGACACGAAAAGTGGGTAAAATTTCATTTCGTTCTGATTACCAACATCACCACCAATGGGCTGTGGAAAGTCATTCATTATCATCTCATGATTGTTCAGTAACTAAAACCTGCCAGAACTGCATTAAAGGACCTATTTTACAGCTAGCATAAAAATAATAATACCCAAAAGTAGCAGTAGGACACCACGAATGTCCACCTATCTGAACACTTTCACTGCAATTTTCCCAGTACGCATACCTACTATGCACTTAAAAACACAATGAAATTATAAAATGGAGGGAAGACACTGCATGTTAGTTGACACCATGCATGGAAGTTGTTGCATCAGAAACCCCTTAAAATCAGCAAAAACATGATGTCTGATGATGTAACAAAAAATGTCATGACACCGAAGCCTTGCCCATTTGTACATGACTACACGTACTCATTGTTTTGGCTTTTGGGGCGACCATTTAATAATAAGGGGGCTTGGAGTTTTTCTCAGGGGAAATTATTTATTTCGCGGTTACGGTGACAGCAATTATTTAATTGCAGCGCTTGTCATCTCTTAATATTCATTCCTAAATCAAGCAACACCTTTGTAAAAAAAACCACCAGAAATTATTTATTTCAAGGTTCCCACAGTGCCCCTGAGCAATCTTTAAGATTAGAAAAAATAAGCGAGAAGACGAATAGCACGCAGCTGTAGAGCAAGGTCAGGAGATCATTTTAAGACAAAAACGAAAAAATTCTGTTGGGAAAATTTTGAGTTATAAGAATTGTAAGATTTTTGTTTATCACACCCACATTTTCTGCCTAAAAGAGGGGTCATAAAAGTGGATATAAGTTATATAAGTCATTTACAGATACAGTTTTTGAAGGAAAGAAAGTATTCTTTAATCACTATGACTATAATATGTGTGCGATACATGTTATATAAAAAATTAATGTGCAGTGTGTGATAAACTCACTTGACTGTATGTTTGTCAAAAATACTATGTATTTAGCCATGACAAAATGTAGTCTCAGATGTAGCTTTTAGGATATTTTACACTACCCTCCAAAAGTTTGAATACACCAGAAAAGGTGAGATTTCTTTCAAAAATACCTCATCTTCAACACAAATTTTGTTTTATACTTATATCAAACAATATGGAAATTCACGTTCAGGCCATAAAGTGTCCATATTTCATGGTTTTAGATCATTTTGGTACAAATTTATAAATTTCTCGATATCCAATTTTTAAATTTTTTATAAAATGCTACAAAAGCACTGTTGTTTTCCATATTTATGACATTTAATCATTTTTTACACATTTCCAGTGGTTTGTGATGATTTTACAGGTAGTTTCAGTCCAGAAAATGGCGTTTGAAAATCGGACAAAAATACTGATTTTGCCTATTTTTTGGTCGAAACAATGCTGAAACAGCTCAAATAAAATAATTTTCACTAGAGAAGATATATTCTATGATTATACTTCATTGTGACCCGAAATTATTTAAATTTTGTATTTTTGGGTGGGCAATGTCCAATTTTTAAACTGTCTTTTTGGGGTCTAAAATAACTGTTACGATCATGTTACAACTCTGGAAATGCTTAAATATGATTAAATTTCATAAACCTAGAAGATAACTCGGCTGTGACAATTTTCTATAAAATACCAAAATTTGGGATATCGAGAGAGGCCATAAATTTCAACCAAAATGACCTAAAATGACAAAATATAAACAACTTCTGACTTCAATGTGACTTGTTATATTGTTTGATGTAAATATTAAACAAAAATTCCATTCAAAATCAAGTATATTTAAAAGAAACCTCACTTATCCAGGTGTATTCAAACTTTTGGAGCGTAGTGTATATCATTGATATTGATGAATAATCAATACAGGCACAGAACATGATTAGTACAATTGTCTTTAAAAATCATGTCAACAATGCGTATCTGTCTACAAATAAACCAAAGTCATGGCTTGGAAGTGCGTGTATAACATTGTATTAATTTTAGGACGAAAATAATGAAATTAAAAATACTTCCAGGAATTCTAGACCAACATATTATGCAGGAGAGGCCCTAACTTGCTTGATATTTAAATTCCAAACTGAGATTTGGCATTGAAACTTGTCAAAAGATGGGCCTATAGATAGCCAGATAGATACATTGATCTACAGGTAGATAAAACAGATTTTTGAAAAAATTGCTCAGTATTTATTTGTGTTTTGGATGTGATAAACATCTATGTTTAGTTGGTGCAAAACCCAGTAAATACAGATTTTTTCCTCTGTCAGCTTCTTTATTTTTCCTCCCCTATTTTTATTCAACCATTCCAATGCGTGGGAATTTAGGATTTTTTTGCTGAAGTTGTAGAAAAGAATCTCAGTTGTATACTTGGCTCAGTCCTGCTGGTGCCTGGCAGTATTGATAATTGTGTGATACCAGTGCCCAGAAGAATTTTTGCAGTTTCTCAACTTATCTCAAGGTTACTGGAATTTTCAGGCCAATATAAGGGGGGGGGTAATTATTGCCCCAAATGTACAATGTATAATATAGCTATATATTGAAAATTGTTGAAAACGTGTGAGTTACTGACATTCTTAATTTTGATATACATGTCTTGTTTTATTTTGTTAATTTAAACTACCCTGGGTAAGATCTGGTGCTTCCGGAGAATAAAATATTTTGAGATGTTTCATAGATGTTATCAATCTTCAGTGGCGTCCCTATGGGAGGGGTGGGGGCACAGAGGGGCACGTGCCCCCCATATTGGACCTGTGCCCCCGAGGAGGTGCCCCCCCATATGAACTTTTCAACCTTGGCTGAAATATACAATCAGTATTATGGGTGCCCCCCAGAGAATCGGGTGCCCCACCAGGTGCCCCCCCCCCCCCGCTCGAGGCCTCCTAGTTACGCCACTGTCGATCTTATGGTCATAACCAATAAATGTGCTCATGTAGCAAAGTTTTGATTAGTTGGTGTGTTTAAGCCTATAACCATGTTCACTTGTTCAGCATTGGTTGAAATTACAGTGTAGTTTGAAATTCCCGCTTCATACAGTGGAGCCACCTACAGTAACTCTGCACAACTACCAGTTGAATATAATGCAATTAATGCATACCTGCTGAGGTCAAGGTGCCCTTTTGATAAAGTACACATGTGACCCTTGGCAGACCTCTGTAATGAATAGCACCATATTGGCTGTAATCAGACATTTGATACAGTTGGCCTGTAAACACATAATTGAATACTTGAACAAACAAATCATATGACAATTGCCCCAGTTTTCCATATAAAATGGTTCATATAAAATGTTTACCTTTTGTAACTAGAAATGATTCTATTTACATTGAAAGACTTACAAAACCATGGCTATGTATTACTTGTACAACAAATGAATTGCCCTTCAATAACATAAATGAAGATGATGAATTTGTATGTACTATATTTAATTTCTTTAATGCCAATCGAATAGACTCAATTCCAAATTTCCAACAACTTATGTTCAATCCTTTTGAATTGAATATTAATGACAGTATTTCTCCATTGAATGATATAGATCCTGATTTAAATATCTTTAATGATACAACTGTATATAATAATGTTGTTAATTGTGACTATTATCTTGAAGATTCACTTAATGACAAGATTGCTCATATGAATGTTAACTGTGACAGTTTCTCACTTCTGCACCACAATGTAAGGAGTGCTCCAAAAAACTTTGATGATTTATGTAATTTGCTTCATAATGTGAATATTTCATTCACTGTGATAGGACTCTCAGAAACTTGGTTGAATGAAACAAATGTTGACCTATATGAAATGGATGGTTACAATAGTGAACATAATTACAGAAGTACTAAAAGAGGAGGAGGAGTGTCAGTTTATATTAGGAATTGTGTTCAGTACAAAAGACGGTCTGATCTTGATGTTTTCAATAATATTATGGAATCAATTTTTATAGAACTACAAGCTGTGCCTCATACATCTAATAAACCAACCATTGTTGGTATAGTTTATAGACCACCTGGTACTGATATTCTTAATTTCACTGAAGCACTTGATATCATAATGAATCGTGTTACAAATGAATGTAAGTGTTTATACCTTCTTGGTGACTTTAACATCAATTTGTTAAATTGCAACACCCATACAAGTACAACAGAATTCATAGATTCTCTTTATTCATACTCTTTGTTACCCATGATTACCAAACCCACCAGAATTGGCAATGAATCAAATTCACTGATTGATAATATCTTTTGCAATGACATGTTTAACAATAAATTCATAAATGGAATAATTTTTACAGATATTTCTGACCACTTCCCTGTTTTTTGCATTAATACAAACGCTAAAATAAATTCTAATCCCCCATTATATAAATATCGAATCTTTGATTCAACAAATATAGACAATTTTGCACAAAAGTTACAGACATTTAACTGGAATGCCATGTACAGCTTAAACTCCTGTCAGTCAGCTTTTTCGTGGTTCTATGAAAATTATATAAAATTATACAAAGAATGTTTTCCCTTAAAAGTTTCTAAAAGCAGATACTTAAATAAAAAACCTTGGCTAACAAATGGTTTAAAAAAATCAATCAAAATAAAAAACAAATTATATCATACATGTAAAAAATACCCTACTACTAATAATTTAAATAAATATAGAACTTATAAAAATAAAATACAATCTATCACACGTAAGGCAGAAAAAGATTATTATGAATACAACCTAAAAATTAATCAATGTAACATTAAAAAATCATGGGTCTTGATTAAAAATGCAATAAATAAAAATAAACGAAAACCACCTTCACAAGAATTTCACATTAATGGTAATACGACCAATGATGGTCAAGTAATATCCAATGCGTTTAACAAATTCTATACTAATATTGGGCCAACTTTGGCAAGATCAATTCCTCGATCTGATAATCATCCTACATCATATATTCCCCAAAGGAACGAGAATACATTATTTTTAAATCCAACTACAGAAAATGAAATTAGCAATGTTATAAAAAATCTGAAGACTTCTAGTCCAGGTCATGATGAAATTAATGCAAATGTAGTTAAAAAAACAAGTTCTCATATCATCGGAATTATTTCTCATTTAACTAATCTCTCATTAAGCCAAGGCCAATTTCCAAATGAACTTAAAATTGCAAGAGTCACCCCCATATATAAAGCTAATGATCCGAGCCTTATAAATAATTACAGACCTGTATCTGTTTTAAGTGTATTTTCTAAAATATTTGAAAAAATCATGTATGTTAGACTTGATAAATTTATTAATGATAATAATTTGTTTTACCAATATCAATTTGGCTTCAGAGAAAAACATAATACTCTTTTAGCCTTAACAGTTTTATTAGATAAAATAACAGATGCTTTCAATAAAAATAAAGTTATAGTTGGAATTTTTCTTGATTTCAAAAAGGCTTTCGACACCATTGATCACAATATTTTGCTACAAAAATTAGAGAAATATGGCATCAGAGGAATTCCCTTATCTTGGTTAAAAAGTTATCTTTCTGATCGTAAACAGTATGTGATGTTTAATAATTTCCAATCTTCTCATTTACCAATCACTTGTGGTGTGCCTCAAGGTTCAATTTTGGGACCTATTCTGTTTCTTTTATATATTAATGATTTACCTAATGTCTCTTCAATTACTATTCCTCTTCTATTTGCTGATGACTCAAACCTTTTTTTTGAAGGAAAAAATTTTACTAATATCTATAATTCTATTAATACGGAATTATCCAAAATTTATGAATGGATCCTTTCTAATAAATTATCTCTAAACATTGATAAAACAAACTTTATGCTCTTTAGACCGCGAAACAAAAAAATTGATATAAACAATAATCTCATAATTAATAACAAAAATATATCTTTAGTTAATACAGTGAAATTTCTTGGTATTCATTTAGACTCTCATATTTCTTGGCAATGTCATCTAAACTACATTAGAAAAAAAATATCTAAAGGTTATGGGATCATAAATAAAGTTAAAAAATTGTTTAACAAAAATACCTTAAATACACTTTATTACTGTTTTATTTATCCTTACTTAACATACTGCATAGAAATTTGGGGAAGCGCTGCTGCTGTTTATCTGGACCCTTTATTTAAGATACAAAAAAAATTTATTAGAATTATTTCAAACTCCCATTATTTAGCCCATACAGCTGAATTATTCACTCAGTATTATATTCTTCCTTTATCCAAGTTATATGTTTATCATGTTCTCTTGTTTATGTATAAGATTGACCATAAATTACTCCCGCCATTATTCTCAAATATGTTTTCCTATAATACATCTATACATAGGCACAATACTAGATCATTTAACAACTTCCATACTCCAAGCATGCGCTTAACTACATGTCAGAAATCTTTAAAATTTATGGGTGTTAAAATATGGAATTATTTCATTTCTTTGATCAGTAATTGCCTTGTTTTAAACTCATTTAAAAAAAAGACCAAACTATATTTAAATAATAATAACCTACCCGATTTTCTGTAAACTATTTCCTGTTTTGTTTTTATCACCGGTACACTTCCTGAATATGTTGTCACTTATTATTAAACTTAATGTATGTATATCAAATAATATTAATCCTACAATTTGTTTTTATTTGTAGCCCTAGTCTTTTTGTTTTCTTTTAAAAAAAGAACTTGTTGTTGCTGTTCTTGTTCTCCTTAATTGTATAATCAATTTATGTATTGTAATTGGGCAAAATATGTCCACCGGACATCTGCCCCCAGATGTAACTGTTATTTTTATTGTTTCAATATATACATGTATCCCGTTTACATTTGGAATAAATTGAATTGAATTGAATTGAATTGAATATAATACACCAAATACAGAGCAGTTTATTGAGTGTTTTGAGGGCTTGTGTGCCACTAAACCATTATGTTTTTATCAAATTAATCTGTGCAGTAATATAATAGTGTTTATCTGACCCACTGACTACTGCAAGAGGTCAAAAGTTTATAAGTAGCCAATGAGCAGAGAGACAATTGTATGAGTCTGCATAACAAGTCCATTCCTGTGCTTTGACCCATAGTATATGCTTCATATATGTTGTATTGTAGCTCATTGTATTCAGTTTTGAGTAGACCCATTTAGTGTCATATACCAGCAGATCACCATGAGCAGGGGAATAGGGGTGAGTTGAATACTGTTTTATTTTTAACTTTTGCATTGATATTTTTTTCTGTGAAAATTGTGATAAACTTATAGGTTGCAATCCATAGACCTACACTGATACAAATTTTGTGTAATTTTAGATAATCCTTAAATTTAATTGTTTAATACCCCTTTCACACCAAGTTCGTACAGGCTCGTTTGAGCCAATTATCCAACCAGCCAGCCTCCGAGAAGGCATACGAAATGATAGGTAATGAATCAGCAACAGTCAGCAGTCATCAGCAACTGTACGTTAGATTTTTTGGAAAAATTAAACATGTTTAATTTTTTCTTGCGGATGCTGGCGGTTGATTTATACGAAATAATACGAAATTCCTGCTAAAATGCACACACTGACACGAGATTAAAGGAGCTGTGCACGACACTAAACGAATCTGTACGAATTTGTAGGGGCCTGTAGGAGCCAGTACGCAATTCAGAACGTGGCCAGTACGCCAGTTATTATCCACCAGTCACCAGCAGTCCAATTCCAGTTCATTTGCGTATCGAGTTGCAGATTTAGAAGTGCACAGATATGCAGTTCATTGCGTGCATTTACGTCAGTGTGAAAGGGCTATAAGAGCCAGTTTAAAATTCTGAGATTCAGGCAGGGTGTGCTACTCACCCGACTCAGATTTTGTTCTTTTTTTTTTGTTGATAAACAGTTTCGAAAAAGTGAGCAAAAATGCATTTTCAGACCTCTTAGGTATTTTCAGGGGCTCTTTGAAATATAGGGCCAAAATTTGGATCATGTCAAAGTCCGGATTTCAAATCCCATTATCTCAGTACCTTCTTGGTGTACCTCTGCTATATTTTAATGGCAAAATATATTGACTTAACGGTATCAAATGGCATCGCATTTACGATGATTGACTAAGGGTTCAGGCAAGAGGGGGCGCTCAAAGTTACCATTTCAGTCAATTTGAAGCTAAATTGACGTGCAAATGTGGCTTGGGCCCTGGGTGTACCTCGATGTTTTTTGCATGCATATGAAGGAGGGGACCTATATTATAAGTTTACATAAAAATTAGAATGGTACACTAAGGGATCATCTCCACAGGGGGCGCTATTTCCTATTAAAAAGTGAAATAGCCCCTTTTTCAGGGCTCCGTAGGTCATTGCAATTTGAGCATGCCAGTCATATGCACTAACACCTCTAGTTTACTATGGTGTAAGCATCTCTGTGAATCAGAAGAGGGCAGTGCTGGGCACTTCCGCAAACACTTCCATTCAATATTGTTTGAAGTTGGCATTGATTGCCAATTAAATTTGCGCTTTGCGTTTGCATAACTAAAATTACTCAACTTGTGCAAATGCAAACTTCAACCAACATAACTGTGCAAGCAGAATAGGGAATGTATAAAGCAAACACACATCAAACATTTTGTTTCTTGTTGTTCCCATTTTCATCCCACAGTACAGTGGTCCCACAAGTTTTAAACGCTTAAGTTGCAGTTGGATTTTGGTTTAATGCAGAGAGATCTTGAATTTCATTTACCTTGGTGTTTCATATTTTCTTCAGATAAAAAATTTGAACTGTTTTTCAAAAAGGTCACATTAAGGTATGGTATAGTTGGCGCCACTTGTGACATGAAAGACCACATGAAAGACAGCATGAAGCACCTGTCAAAAAGCTTTCTTTAGGGACCGTTCAGAATTTATGACTGGGGGGGGGTGGGAGTTTTGCTGAAACTTCCCGTCAAAAATTGATAAACCCCCCCTTTGAGTTTAATGCGGATTTTTAGTACCCTTAGGTTTCACGCGTATTTTTAGTACCCCCCCTCGACATACAAAGCAATACACATATATATATACTGTTATACATGGCCATGCGTACAGATTCGCGTCATTTCGCGGACTTTTGCGCGTAAAAGAGTCCAAATAAAATGAGTTTATGCGTGTTTTTTAACATTTTTTCTTTGTTAAAATTTCTTACCCCCCCCTTGGAAGTATTGTAAAAAATTAATACCCCCCCCTTGAAACACGTGTGAAAAGTTAGTACCCCCTCGGCCAAAACTCCCACCCCCCCCAGTCATAAATTCTGAACGGTCCCTTATACTGGTCCACATTCTCTGGGTGCTGTTTTGCCTCTAAATAGCCCACGCTGGTGCTGATGGGGCGTAAAACACAAACTCACTCACTCACTCACTCACACTCTGGGTACTGTTTCTAAGAGCAATTATGAACTATTATATTACATATTGATAAACTATATATTTTTGATAGATCAAATGTTTAGGCCTAGTCACCCAACAGCCCAAGTCAAATGCCTATAACCATCTCTTATATTAAACTTAATTTTATATCTATAGCAACACTTTGGCCTATTTCTCGCGATCATTGTTTGCGTTTGCGTTTGCGTTTGCACTAGCTATGGTAAAATTGTTAAAAGTTTGCGGATTTGCGTTTGGGGAAGTTGTAGATCAGGTTTGCTGATTTGCGTTTGTGGAAGTCCGATTTTGTTTTCATTACCCAGCACTGGAAGAGGGGAATGGGGGTGGTCAGACTCTACTCTGACTCTCGACTCTTCCCTGACTCCCAACTGTTCATGGCTTTGGAGTCGGAGTCGGGAGTCATGGAGTCGGAGGTCTTCAGGTGGAGTCAGAGGCAAATTGAGGTTTTCATGCAGGTGGAGTCGGAGTTGGAGTCTGAGTTGTTTTTCAGTAGGGCAAAGGAGTCGGGAGTCGGAGCCGGGAGTCGGAGCCGGGAGTTGGAGTCGGTCCAATGGCTACCTTACTCGGAAGCCATGCAACTGTTCTGACTTCCTTTACTCCTCTTCCAACTCCTCTCCTGACTCTCCTCTTTTCCCGACTCTCCCTGATTCCATCCTCCTCCAGACTCTTGATAACTCCTTCCAATTGACTCTCATCCTGACTTTCCTCTTGACCCTCTCCCTACTCCCCTACTCTCTTTTTGGTTTAAACCAAGGGTTTAGAATAAACCAAAAGGTTTTGTGATTAACCTAAAAGGTTTTTGGTTTGAACGAAAAAAGTCCTTGGATTAAACCAAAAAGGCCTTGGATTAAACCAAAAAAGTTTTTGGATTGAACCAAAAACTTCTGGGATTAGGCCTAAATCCGAAAAGGTTTTTTGATTAAACCAAAGAGTTCTTGGATTACACCAAAAATGTCTTGGATTAGGCCTAAACCTAAAAGTTCTTGGATTAAAACAAAAAGTTCTTGGAGAAAAATCAAAAATTTCATGGATTAAACCAAAAAATGTTCTTACATTGGTATATAGGCATATTTGGTAAAATTTTTGTGAATGAAAAACTTCTTGGATTAAATGAACAACTTACTGTATTAACCGAAAACTTCTTGGATTAAACCAAAAAAGAAAACAAATTCTTCGGCAGTAGGGTCCCTATAGTGCTTCAAAACAGGGAATTTAAAAATATTTGAAAATGGCAGAAAGTATCTATAGGCCTATCATCATGATCATTTTTGAAAATTATTTATTAAGCAATTTTCATTTATTAGCAAATCTCATCTCATCGATGATTTTTTTTCTCGCTCTTTATTGTACTGTTAATTTGGTGAGAGTGCCCCCCCCCCTCCTCCTTGTCTCAGACTTGCAAGGCCATGAGCTAGTGGTCTATTTTTAGCTCACTGCTTCCTCAGTATGCTCGCTGCGGGGCCTGACTGTGGCTGCATTTTGTGCCAGACTGCGGGGCCGGGTAGGGTTTGTAGAAACCTGTGACTATTTGCACAATTTTAGCTATTTTTGGACCATTTAAGAACTAGGAACTTGTGTACGACTATTCGTGGATGTATATAGAGTTCATTTAGAGTGCATTTTGTCTGTGACACGGTGTATTTACCTCAGAAAACGTGGATTAATTTTGGATAAAAACGTCTGCTTGAAAATTGATGCGTGCTCCATCTCAGGGCGTTTTGACTCAGCAGCATCTGTAGTGACTGGAAATCAGTGAATTCTTTATGAACTATCTGTATTATAGCAACTTACCACTGAAATTGGAGTTATTTATATGCACATGTACATAATACATAAACTAGTACAGAATTGGCACACCAGAGTGATTTCGATAATCCACCAGAAATTAGGTGAACGAAAATAGGAGAATTTTCCCATCTTGACATTGAATGATTGATCTGCAATATGGCTCACACCCCTGTCAAGAAAGTCCCCATTCATCTGCAGGTAATATTGATGTTGTGAATTGTTTGTTTTGCATTTCATGTTGACATTGCTGTCATTGTCAATTTCATAATGATTATTTGTAAGTTTGATAGTCATGTTGTCAGTTGTCAAAAATATTATTGAATGTGTATTGACACTTTGATGGTGTTATTTGTTAATTTGATATTGACAAATTATTGATTATCAATTTGTGCAAATTGATATCAATTTTCTGATCATGCATGCTGGCACAAATTATATTACCAGCTGTCTATAAGTGTTGCAAAAATGCTTTAATTAAATGCAGCTGGCAGATGATGATGTAACATGATCTTTTAATTTTGTTAACATATTGGCCTGGCCTATATAATAATATTACTTTTATTTGAATTTTCAGCAATTTGTATTTTCTTTAAATATGGTCAATCAATTGCAATACAACTAGAACCCGGCTTTTAAGGCTTTTATTCCTAATTATGATATTAATTTATTACTGCATTATCAGTCACTATTATACATTTATAATTTTATTTTATGCAATTTAGATACAATGCATTGAATTGGTATTTGGATTCACTGCTGTCACAGTGCTGTGTAGTTTTATTACAAGATTATAAAATACAAGGATATGTATGGGCTTGCAGTATGAAGTAACATTAAAAAGTAAAATTATTTTTTCAAATCTCCTGATTTAACTAAAAATAGCATGCAATGCATGCATCGGGTCCTTGGTCTATTTCAACAAGTTGGGCCTCTTCAATATTCTACAAACAATCTATCAAGTTAGGTATAAGAAAGCAGTATATTGTGACTATGCACAAGAGGGCAGCACAGTCCAACTTTTGGTGTGTATACAGAAACCAGTTTTTGTGTGAAGTGCTGACAGCTCAGAAGAAATATGTTTAATAGAAGAAAATTTGAGCACTGATAAACACAATATTGTAGCCAGGGGTGCATAAGCACCATCTTGATCACAAGGGAACATCTGTTGGGGTTTTCATTTTGTCTGTGAAATGTTTTAGTGAGTACACCAACTTTGCCTGTTCACAGGAAATGAAGCTGACGACAATGGTCTTGGAATGAATTCCAAGGACCCAATAAAACTACTATCCATAGTTATTGTCAGTTCCGTTGAACTGTCAATATAGACACTATGAAATGGTTGAATAGGTCCTATGTTCACTTGAGCTATCAAACTACTGGTACTGACCCAGTCAATTAACTAAATTTGGCAAATAATTAAATAATTAACTGTACTCTGCATACTATGATCAAGATAATTATTGGCCTATGATTAGGGTAGCCATGCATGATAATATACAATTTTTGCAGTATAATTATAGACTACTGATATATTAATTGATTTATTAGATTACAAAAAAACTCTGAAGTTGAATTCAGTGTTTAAAATTAATTTTTATTTTGGCTCATATAAGTTATATCACTTCTTTATACACAAAATTTAAAATGCCCTTGGGGTGAATTGTACAATTTCATAAGGTGTGCAGTAATACAGAGCAGTATTGTGTGTATATAGGCTTCCCTATTTAATACCAGTGGATGTATGAGCCAAATTTATTAAATACACATAGTTGGACATTATATGGTGACCCAAATATGTGACCCAATAATGAAGTTTTTCCAGATCTGCAGAAACTCAAATGCAACATTTCTGATAAATGTTGCAGACTAATATTTATAATCTGGATATTAGATTTTATATTAAGACATACAGGCAGCAGGGGCAGATAGATGCTGGTAATCCTGATATACAGAAAGATAGATAGGCTGATAGATTGATAAGGTCTAGATAGATAGGGCTGGCAGATAGATAGGGCTGGCAGATAGATAGATAGATAGATAGATATATAGATAGATAGATAGATAGATAGATAGATAGATAGATATAGATAGATATAGATAGATAGATAGATAGATAGATAGATATTGATAGATGTAGATAATGTAAGATATATGCCAGACAGATAGATAGATAGATAGATAGATAGATAGATAGATAGATAGATAGATAGATAGATAGATAGATAGATAGATAGATAGATAGATAAATGGATGGATGGATGGATCGATGGATGGATGGACTGGAACAATGATAGATATATATGCAGATGGATAGATAGATAGAAAACTTCCTGAAATATTGATGTTTATTCTTGCTTTGAACATGTTGAAGCCCTGATATTTGGATAGTGACTGAGACTGACATTAGCTTCATTCAGTTAGTATTCAGAGATATTTTCATGCTGAGCATCATATTAGTGAGTGGGTGTATGTAATATGTATGCTAATGGTAGAGGTCTGTTAGATCCTCTGTGCTTAGATATAGGTCACTAATAATCTTTGTAGTACTAGTTCCAGTACATATATATTTTACTTGGAGGGTTAGTGCAAAACTCATGATAGTCAGTGTAAGCATGTATGTACTACATAGGCGCAGGGCTTGTGCAGAAGTATTAAAATACAACTTGAAGTCCCTGTCTTATAAGACTAGGTCAGGGGGAGGGTTGGTCTAGTGGTAGGGTGCTGGACAGCCAATCCCTGGGTCCAGGGTTGGAATTCAGCTCTTGCAGGGTCACCTGGGCCTACAATGCCCTACACATGCTACATGTATGTTGGATGGCTGTTTCAATCATGTATCGCCTCATTGCTGGGTCCTCCCCCGTCCTAATTAGCCTGCCAAGTGCATAAATACAGGACGTGAAGCCCCAATCATCCATCTGTCCTTCGCGGCTTCGCGGTCTTATATTGCATATCGGTTCTATGATGAGGGGTTGCTTAAAGCAGGGATATCTGTATTTCTTTCTGAATTTTCAGTTGTGGGTGTATACATATTGACTGCCTCATCTGGCGGGTGTTATGTTATGTGGAGTACAAGGGGGCATTATATATTGTCTATGTATTTTTGTTGCTGTAGTTTCATAGATATAAAGGGCAAAAGTTAGGTAATAAATTTAGTGATGAGTAGCTTATTTTGCTATCGTGGGAAGTAGATCATGGATTATAGTAGATAGTTAGGTTTATAGATATTTGCAATACTACATGTACAGCTATAGTTTGTGTGGTACACAATGTGTAAAGTTTTTTGCCTCAATTTATGTGCTCCCTCAAAGACAATTTATATATCATTTAAACCTACGTCTCACAACAGGTGGTAGTAGCCTCTTAGCTTGAGACACACAGCCATGGGACAGGTTAATAGTTTTCACAACTTTCAGTAACTTTTTACCCCCAGGTAAATTGTGCAAAAATGGCCATTTAAAGCATTTTCATGGTTGGAGGCCTTTTATAGTTTTCAGAATTTCTAATGTTTGTTATGGTTCACTGGTTTGCTCATTGGTAAAAATTACTAAAAAAAATTGCAGTTGTTTTAATTTCTATGGTTTACTAAAGATGTAGAACGAAAATACTGTTATTGCAAGACAAATTCTTTCAAATTGTATTTGTTTTATCATGAGCAGAGAGTTTCTTGCAGGTTTTTAATGGTTTTCTTAATCATTTTCGAAAATGGGTTTTTGTAAAGCTTTTCTCCTGCTTTTTTCCGTAATTTTCTTGAGAGTTTCCCACAGGGTTACCCAAGAGTAAAATCAATGACCCTCATAAGTTGGCATGTACTACCCATGTAGTGTCCCAGTAGTCGAGCTGTCCCAATCCTGTGCTAAACTTATATATTCCCACATCCCAGGCCCATGGTGTACATGGTGTATTGATAACTATAGTGAGGTGGAGCTTAGAAAAATAAGTGTTACTACTGAGGGAGACTTGTTTAGAAAACATGGACACCCACGACATAAAAATATGCACTGCAATGTGTCACTCTATAGATGATACTGTTTGACATACATATCGATGGTGAAAGTGCAAAACCTCGTAAGTCAAAAAAAGCTGTTTTTCAGAAATTGGAAAAAACTATCACAGATAATTTTTTTATGGTAATGTTCATTTATATGCGAGTTAGGCTCTATGTGATTTATAGAAAGTGAGACCCTGTTTTAGCATAATTTTTTGTCATAGGTCATTGACCCCTGCATTGATGCTACCATCAGATATGAACGAACATGTCGAGTTACAAGGTTTTGCACTTTCACTTTTCGCAAGTTAGTGAAAGTGCAAAACCTCGTAACTCGATCATTTATCACATTTCTAAGCAACTTGCAGCATTGAATGCACTTCCAATCTATAGCTATACAGTAAAAATTATGATTTGACCATAATAAATAACAACTGCTAATTTTAATTAGTGGCTACAATAGCAAGAATGAGGAAAATAGCAATTTTTCAAATTTTCATGCACAATTTTTTTCAATAGCCTACACTACTAAAACAAATATAGGGAGGTATAGATTTTTTAATAGGGAAATTTCCTGAGAGCCATAAAAAAGTGCCGCAATCATTCTTTTTCAAAAAAAGTTGAAATATCCGAAAATATGAGCTTCTAAGTTCTGATTTGAGTTACGAGGTTTTGCACTTTCACTTTTTGGAACATATCGACATACAAGGTTTGGTGAAACCATGGGAAAAATCATTCTGTTACAGCTTCCAAAAATAGCAAACTGGCAAGTTGACCAATTGACAACATGTATTGGACATTGAAATAGTCATTCCACCCAAAATCTGAAAATAGCAAAATTTTGACATACGAGGTTTTGCACTTTCACCATCGATATATTGTAGTGAGAGTTACAAGTTAAAAATATTTGATGGATTATGGTCTGGACACTATGTACTGCTACAGTGCTACCGTTTCATTGAGAAAGTATCATGATGTGTTTGTGATTATGATGTTTGTATTGGGTGAGTGAGTGATAGGTCTTTACATCCTGTATTTTCACTGATAAGGATTAATCGGGCAGGCATGGACCACACCAATGAGCTGATGAGGCGAGGTGCACTCTTGGCACGGGATGAAACTTGTGTCCAACATGGGTGCCGTTGTCGGGCTTCGAATCGGAATCCAGAAGTTAAAAACCTAGGTTTCTCAGATAGTTGTGAACCTGTGATGTTCGGTGGATGTTAGACATTAGTGTTGAGATCGTAGAGTGCGCCTTGCCTCATTGGCATGGTCCCTGCCTGTTCTAAAGGCCTGATTGATTCAAAAATACAGACCGTAAAACACTATCACTCACAAATCAAGGAAGTTGAAAGAACCCACCTTGGCCATGCAGTTCTGGTCCAGTCTCAGGAATTATCTGAATTCCATAAATTTCTGTCTTTCTAATTGAAGCAGGAAATAACACTTGCCTATGTTTAGTATGTTACCTTCCAAAGAGTAATACTTCCTAAAGTTTGTAATGCTCCTTCCGCCGATCCGGTATGTTTATCCCATTCAATAACAAAGAGTTATAGAGCTCTTGCCTTCTATATCTCCTCAATTATCGGCTGGTTCGCTAAACTTTTAGCGCATTGTAAATGGTTGTATTCTGTTTTTGAGGTGGGTATTTATTTGATGTTTAAATTATTTGAAATTTCCATTAAATCTTGTTTGAAACCCTCTTATTTGAGTTACAGCCATTTTCGGGCACGACAGAGAGTACGCTCTCTGGTCTAATCGAAGAAATACGGTAATGGCCCTGATGTAATCACTACACATAGTAATAGGGTGTAATGGTTTGCTAACATTCGATTAAGTGCTCAGTTTGTGATTTCCGGCTTCTCAAAATTTTTTGTGAGGCAATGGACACCTGTTGGATTGATAGCATTTTGCTGAAATAACAGAACTTTGTAGTGGCTACTTAGAGCTTGTATCAGTGTGTATAGTTGTAGCCTAGTAGCTGTTGGCAAAGCGAATTTCCTTGTGTTATGTCAATTTATTTGATAAAAAAATATGTAGCTATGTAAAAGGGTATTCGATTTTACAATTTTGAAACTGTTGATTGAGGGAACTGCATCGTACATGTTAATGTGTATCAGAATATAGGACTGGTAGGGCATTTGGATGTGATAGGTCTGTCGCCAAAAGAATTTAACTGGATTTATTTAGTTTAGATCATGAATGATTTTGAATTAAAAAGTAAATATTTCATTAGCTTATTTACTATAGAGTATTTCAGAACTATAATTTTTTTCATCCAAACAGTGTATATATATATTCAGATATTCATATGCTACTTGTAAGTTTGAAAGTTAGCCTGTTAGGCTTGAAATACAAGTTTGTAAGTTTACATTCTGGAGATCTGTCTGTAGATTTGGACTCCAGTTTGGTATATTTTGGCTCACTAGTCACTCGGCCTGTACCTCCCAAGACTATCCAAACTCATTAGGAAGAACTTCAGGAACTTTCAAAGGATTTGTCTGGGAACTGTCCAAATTAGATTTCTTCAAGTAGTGAACATTAGGCATTATGAATTCTAGTTAGGTTTTAAATTTTGTTAGATTCCTTGTCAAGACCATGATAAAATTGGACTGCATTACTACGTGGTGTCATTGATTTTGGGTTTGAAGTATTCAGTCAATTTTTAGCATCAATTATATAAATTACAGTTGATATGATACTTGGAGAAAACTGTGACAGTTCACCATTGGTCTGGTTGGATAAGTCATAGGCCTATAGCAGGCACATTTTTCCAAATCGATCAGTGGTGGAACAATGATCAATACTGTCGAAGGTTGGTTGGTTCGCGATTGCCATCAAGCGCTAAAACTATGATCGAGTTATGATATGTTGTAAAGTACGGAACAGTTATCTTTATTGTAATTTAATTGGGGTAATGGGTAGGAACTATGTGCATTTCATGACTGCAGACAATTACTGTAATTTACCAGCTTGTGTACCCAATATGATGTATATTTACCATACACATGTGATAAGCCCATCATTTCGTCCCATTTGCTCAAAATAATGCCAATATGTTGTACTGCAGCTGCTGTAGCCTATTGTAGGCCTAAGTACTTCAGAATTTAGAAATTTAATTTACTAGAGGTCCTGTTTGTATAATTAATTCTGTGTACATCAGATTGACTCTCAGATTAGATAATTGTGCGCTAATTCGAATAATCTCTGTCTCATTACTGCACTTTGAAGTGTTGAACCTAATTATGCTAATCCAAGAATTGCATTACAATTGCTTTAATGGTTTATAATCAAATTAATGTATTAATTCCCCGAAGTGTCAAATGACTCGGATATTGAAGTGGACCAAACAGAATTATCTTGATTGTATTGTTTGCACATGAATAATTTATCAGAACTTTACACTATCATTATGCAATGTATGTAATTTTCATTCTGGATGTGTTGGTTTTGGGTTCTAGCTGTTAATTGGAAAATTAAGAATGCAAGTATTCGAAATTCACTGATATAGTGTAAATTTATATTCATTGTGCTTTAAAGTCTGTTCTAAAATTACATTTTGCTATTAACAATGATTAAATCTGTTAGATCTAAATTTATACTCACTCTCCCAAGGACCTTTCATTTAGTTAATGACTATGTCCTCCACTAGCCTATATTTAGTGAATTTGATATGTTTTTCATGAAGGTCAGAACATGCAAAAAAGGTTGTGAATTACACTTTTAGTTTTTTGGCAATGACCTAACTGAATGAAAGGATAGAAGCTAAGGGTGGCAATTATGTGTTTAATTGCTCATTGTCATTGACATACATCTGGCAGGATGTCAAACTGTTGAACATGATATGACTCCATTCATTTAATGTTGTATAGCATGGAGAAAATGTTTTCTAAATATGGTTAGCAGGTTAGCTGGTTTTGGGAAATCATGGGAATAGGGACATGATAGACCTAAATTTTGGAATTAGAGCTACACAATCCAAAGGAAATGACAAAATGGTCCAAACTTTCCTAAGCAAATAGTGCCTTAATACAATACATGTATTCTCAATAACATTTAGCACTTTTATGGTATAGGCCTAATAGGGAAAGGGGGAGTCATTGCAACAGGGTGAATTTTTGATTCAATGAATTTTCTGGACTCTTGACTTGTAATTGGGACTGGGATTTTAGAAGTTCAATATCTGGTGGCGAACTGGGCTGCTGACGTCTGGGACCCAGGTTAAATCAACGGCTCAATTCGCACCCCGGGCAACCTATGTTAGACAGAAGTGTCATCATATGCCACAAGTGCACCTCGTCTCATTACTGTGGTCCCTCACTCCCTGTCTGTGCTATTTTGAAAGCCTTATAAGGAAAAACTGCCACAAAAGTACAGGACATAAAGCTCTATCAATCCTCCTAACTCGCCAATTACTCAAGTTAAATTTTGGTGGAATTGCAGAAATTTATTGCTGAAAAAGATGGACATTTTTGAAGTGATCCGAAAGTTGCCCAGCTCAACACAGAATGTGAGACTATAATAATAGACTGGTGAAGCCACTGGGTCAAACATGCAGCTTTCATAGGAATGATATCCTAAATACACAGAAATAAGGACACTGCAAAAACTAGTGCTGGTCCTAGTGCTACTCGGCAGTCATGGTTCTCTGCCACTAAATTCTGCAAATGATTTATTGGATAATGATAGGGATCTAAACACTGTTAAAAGGCTGTTTTTAGCCATAGTTCACCATCCTAATAATATCTTAGTTTTATAATTTTCTAAGATAATTTTTTCGAGTCTGCATTAAACAATAGTTTGCATATCTTCAAAGTCTAATTGATATTCAAATGAAGTTATGAAGTTCAGCTGTTAAGTTATTTGATAGTATGTGTCAGAAGTTATTATTATCATTGACTGAAGTTCTGAAATTCAGTAATATCATGAATATGCACCAGAATTAATACAAATGAAGTTATGAAGTTCAGTTAACAGTAATATGTGTTAAAAGATATCCCAATATTTATGAAGTGCAGTTATATGTGTTAGAAGAAATCCCGATCTGCTAATAGTTATGAACTTCAGTAATATGTGTCTGAAGAAATCCGAATAAAGTTATGAAGTTCAGTTAACAGTAATATGTGTTAGAAGAAATCCTAATAGTTATGAACTTCAATAATATGTGTCAGAAGAAATCCCAATAAGGTTATAAAGTACAGTAAACATGTGTTCGAAGAAATCCCAATAAAGTTATGAAGTTCAGTAAACAGTAATATGTGTTAGAAGAAAAGAAGAAATCCCAATAAAGTTATGAACTTCAGTAAAACGTTAACATTATCAGAAGAAATTTCAATTAAGTTATGAAATTCAGTAATTTTCACCTCTTATACAGCAGAAGAAATTAGGATGAAGTTATGAAGTTTTTTTTAATACGATGATATATACTTAGTTATATCTTAGAGGAAATTCCAATGAACTTATGAAGTTGAGTAATATGTGCTAACAGGTTAAGAAATGAGTATCCAGATTCCTGATGTATCATAGGAAGTGTGGAAATGTCTAGTCTCTCTTGTGGGAGTTCATTGCCATATTTTCATGTCTGGCTTTCAGTGTATGTTTCAGACTTTCAGCAAAACCAACACAGACAGGTCTGCCACTTGAGTTGAGTGTGTTTAGTGGGTGCTGTAAGAGTTACTATGAAGTGTGAACTACTTCTATATTGACTGGCTTGTGGGAACAGCATTTTTAGGGGAAGTGGACTTAACTCTAGAACTTTCAAACTTTCTCTGGAGCTTTCAAACTTTCCTTATAAATTGTAGGTACGCAGTGTATGATCATAGGTGATGGTCAGTGAGAATTTAACGTCTTGCTTACTTAGAAGTGAGTTAGGCTCATTTGAATACCGAAAAAGTAAGATACGCTGATGTGTCATTGGCGAATAAGTTGTTACAGCAGTTTTGATTAGGGATGTGCCAATCCTATATCAAATATCGATGCCAATGCAGCACTGAAAAGCAGTATCGGTATCGGATCTGTGGCGCTATATATCCAATTGTACCGGTGGTATCGAAACAAAATACCAGGATCGGTGTCAGATTGGAAGTGAAAAAGTGGTATCGATGTATCCGTAGTTTTAATAAACATGAGTTTCTTTTCAACTTCCTACGTAACATTTGGTTTGAACTGATTGGTTCTGCTTGCCAGATGAACCAATCGGATCGAAGACAATTGCTACATAGCGAGTCAGGTGGTGCCAACAACTCCGGCTTATTAAAACTGCTGTAGGCACCATACTCAGTCCAACTATGATAGTCGATAGAGTCATATAGTCCTGGGGTCATAATGTTGTCCAGACTTATGCCAGACATATTGCACCCCCCACCCTTGGACCCCTACTCCCCTCATCCGCGTTGTCTATCCGATAACCTCCTGTAGCTTTCTTTAGCCAAAACCACATCCTCAGCATTGTTAACATAGCATAAGCAATAAGGTGGCTAGTGGCTACACTGGCTAGGTGAGAAGTGGACTGCCCTTTGCACCTAGAGCATCATGCCAAGCACACAACACACACCGAAGCCATCCATTGCTATCTGCCAGTATCTGGGCTTAGCTGCTGACTCACAGTTGATAACAGTGAAGCAAGTGAACATCCTTGGTTTACACATCAATTACGTACTCACCACTTTCTCAATATGTTTCTAGGAAGTGGGTTAGTGGAAGTTGAGTCAGGAAGTCTTGAAAAAGTGCAGAGCAGCTTCTGTTGATCTGTTGATGATCTGTTAGGATGGTCTGTTATACTGATCTTTCCTGGTCTGTTAGTTGAGTTTGAGTCATCAAATTTTGTTGACCTCTGGAACTTTCGTAGATGATCTGATGATGAAGGCATTGTTGTTTTATATCGGGATCTTGGTGTACTTGGTTCACCTGCAGTTTTGTTGGTGTGCCAAAATGGCTATTTCTCAATTTCATATGATTTTGAAACAGTTGAAAGTAATTTGAACTGAACTAATTATTAAAAATTTTATGGTCAATTACAAAAAGTGTTTTTTATTGCATGTTGACTGAATTTAAATCTTTTATTCTACAATTTTGGAAAGTGAAGTCTGTTGCCAAATTCCATCTGCAGATAATTTCACCTAATCAAGAAGTAGCCCTACTGCGAAAGGCTGCTCTTGTACAAGTTTTTAAGGAATTTTTCATGGAAATATTCATTGTTGAAAGAGTGATTGTCAGCTCCTACAATATGGATGCAAAAAGGTGCTTTAGTGAGGTCTGTCTGATTAATGGAGATATCATCCGCAATTTCTGATGTTGGATTCAACTTTAGCTAGCTTGTCTGCAGCCTTACTTGCAAAATACAAAATTGCACATTGGTTTGATTTGTCAGCCTGCTGCATACAAGCAAAAGAATTAATCTGATGCAACACAATTTCCTTGATTTCTCATGGGAAACATTTGATGTGCGATTCTCTAGGGCATGCAGATTGCGGAGTACAATATTGGTCTGGACATTTGTCAATGCTGGAGCCAATTATTACATGTATATTTCAATTTATCATTATGCTTAACAAGTATCATTAAAAAAAATTCAAAGTACTTTTTTATGCAATATTGTTGTTAGAATTTCCATTTAGATGATTGCGAGTGACTATTCCCTCTGGAGAAAGGAAATTGTTCTGCATTTTTCTCCCTTGTTATTTAACTTTTACATCTCTCATTCACTCACTGTATGTGTGAGAATAATAAACTTAGAGTAATATTTCCCAGAATCAGGGATGTACAACACATTACCTTCAGAACACGGAGAGACCAAATTGTGATTCACAGGTGTCTTATTGGACATTCAAGACTTACTCATTCCCATCTTCTACTGGGCGACCCAGCCCCGATTTGTGAGGAATGCCATTGTCCCCTCACAATCAAACACATCCTAAAGGATTGCAGAGTTTTTCAAACACAAAGAAATGCACTTATCCCAACAAATCCACTTCGACTTCTCGTAGACAAGCCAGAAAACATAATAACATTTTTGCACCAAACACAGACATACTACAAAATATGAGGAAAATAAACAAAGACAAATAACACCCTAGCAAGCCTCGATATAGCCCAATAAGGTGCTGCAGAGGCGTAAAACACAAACAAACAAACAAACACTCACTGTATGTTGAATTCCTCATAAAATCCAAATCTGAATAAATTCCCTCCTGTGTGTTTAACCCTCCCCCAGGCTAAACTTGTCCCCAGGGATTTGGTGAATTTCCATAAGCTTATTGTCAGGGGTAAATAGTACTTTGCTTACTATGCCTGGGTATGCCATAGTCTGTTCCATGGCCAATAGTCAACATGCCACATGGTCAAGGGTTGAGTCGACTCATGACCCCCAAATATTGACCATTGCAATATTGTGGACAAATAAAGTCATAAATATCAGTTCTGCTACTCTTGCGATTTGATTTTGTAGTGCATTGTGCCCATCAATATTGCATTCTGAAAAGTATTTATATTTTAAGGTAATGGTAGGGCTGATAAACCGTACGTGCAGGGCTGCAGGCCTATGATTGTATCTGACCACGGCAGCGTTGGAGGTCTCGAGGCCGACCTCAAAGGACAAGGCCAAATATTCTTGGCCTTGGCTGGGCCTCGAATGAAAAATCCTTGGACTTGCCTCAGTCTCGTGTGTCTTTGGGCCAGTGTTAGAGGCCTCGGGACATTTTGATGGCCTTGATCTCGGTCTCGGAGCCTCATGCCTCGGTCTCAGTCTAGGCCTCGGATGTCCCAGCCTGACTGCATCACTGGACCACTGTGCAGCTGCTGTGATCAGTTTGATTTTAGAGAAATTTAGGTTGTGATAAATTAGGCCTTTTTGAAAAATCAGTCCAATGATGGTAGAGATAATTTCGACCCACGGCATCACGTGTCTGCCCTTCCTATTGCTTATGTGACCCTCGTCCCCAGGGGCGGATACGTTGCTCCGTGATATCAGAATATGAGGTTGCGATAACTGGGTCTAAAGTTTTGAAAAATCATTCAAATGATGGTAAAGATGATTTTGAGCGATGGATCTGCCCTTGGGTCACGTATCGGCCGTTCCTATGGCCTACAGGCCCCTGCAGGTCTCGGGCCTCCTCGTGGCGGTGGGTGGTAACACTAAGGTGAAGACCTCTATCCTTAGTGGCCAACATGAGACAGTGCGCATGCACGGTGTGTCCCCTACCTTACAGGGGAATATCAATGAATATGTCATTTACCATGATTCCAAACCGGATCGTACGTCAACCGGGTTACCAAGGTGCGCGTCCCTCAGCGGGAAACCAGGCTGAGATCGAAAAATTTGCGACTGGACTACCAAGATTTCAATGGACAAGGACATCCCCGGATGACTTGACTGACCCTGACCGCCCCCCACAGCTGTCAAAGACTGAACATTTTCTTGTTATAAAAGGTGTCACACAATCACTGGAAGACCTATCATCTGTTGCTACCTACGAAACAATTGCAGACCTTTGCGACACGACGATCGCAGATAGCCTGAGGCGCCAAACCAATGGCACATTCCTTCTTAAACCTGCGACCTCTGACCAACAAGATAAATTGACCGGCATCCATGAGATAGCCAATACCAAAGTCGTCATTGAACCTTTTCAAAGATCAGGCAAGGGCGTTATCTTTTCCAAAGAAAGTAAGACCTGCTCAGACACTGAACTTACAAATTGGTTTCACAAACACGGCATCACAAAATTCAAACGTCTTGCTCACAAGAATGGTTATGAGTTACTGTTGCTAACATTCAAAGACGAAAGATTACTGTTACAGCAAGAAAAGTTGACACAAGTCTTTGCTGTGATGTATAAGATGATTTATTCATCATGGATAAAAACCCTGTAACAAAATACACAGGAATGAATAACAAAATAAATGGAATGAATTGCAGTGTCACATAGTTGCATTAACAATTTATCTGACTAAAGATTATTAATATTCATGACTAGAATTATAAGTTTGACATGTGAATAATTATAAGCTGAATTAAATACAAGTAGTTGTGAACTACTAAGAGAAATACATATAAGTACTGAAGCAAATAATTATGTAATATTCTATTGAGGTACTATTCATAATCTAATTAATATTAATGACCAGTGAACAATTCTAATTAATAATGGAATAACAACCTTACCCAGATTGGGGTTTTGTGAAGCAATGGCCAACCACATGTTTTCAATGGTAAACCAAGTTGGCACCTAACAAAGTAACAAAACATGTGTAAGCTGGCTTACAAAATTTATAACTGCTAAGCTTTCTATAAATTCATAAGGAAAAATGTAACTAATTATTTGTATTGAAAAATGTATAAATGAATGCTAAGTTTGACTAGAATAAAATATTAACAAAAGACATACCTTAACATGATATTGGTTGCCAATGCAGTAATGCTGAGTTAAGTCATTAGATGTTGCCTGGAGAGCAGCTTAGACAAAACTGAGAGTGATCAGTGTGGTCACTCAAGCATTATGCTTTAAAATTGGGTCAATGCCCTAGTGGCCTTGAGGTGAGTGACAGAGCTAGGTGCTGCTGCCCTCTGTCCTAACCATTGATCATGATTAAAATTAATGCCAAGCATCAATACTATAATAGGCAAATTTTACACTGCCACACAGCCCTGGGTTGGAAAAAAACCGTCCCGGTTGCTGCCTAACTTTAGATTTAAATGACTGCAATATAAACTATAAAATTACTTTAACTCATTTAAATAGGAAACTAACTTATTACTTGAGTAGCTAAAAATAATGTAGCTATAAAATAATCTAGCAAACAAACTAATTTCTAGTCTGAAATGTCAGAATACTAAACTGCCTGCAATATCATAAATACACTTTCTAAACTGACACTTAATCTCGTTGAGAATTTAACTAAACACTGGTTACATAAGGGATAAACTCCCCGTAATGTATGAAACAATTCTGAAAATTAGTTCCAGAAATTGATACTACCTATCTATTGTTGAGTTTCACAATAGGCCTTAGAACTAAACTGAAATAATTGGCAACCTGAGCACCTACAATATCATATAGATTAAAGCACTCATGGAAAAGAACCAATACATGTAAACATACAAAAAACTAATATCTTAAAATTCATGTAAATTCATGAAATCACATTGATAATTACCTCATGTATATATATAAAACTTAGAATTTTGTATTATATACACTCCAGAATTGACAAAAAATTCGACAATATTGACAATATCAAGATGATTTACAAGCATAATTTCTAATTTGACTGAATCAATCACTTAAATATTGGCTGAAATTTACCAATTATAACCTGAACTAGAAACATGAATAGCTAATGACATGACCTGTGTTGGCCAAAACAGCTAAAAATATGTCCCTCTAGATACTAAATCTCTTAGCCTAGCCGGCTTATGAGCTATGAACATCCAGTACAAAAGTATGAAATTTAAAGTAAATCTGTTGATGCAGGTGTCAATGATGACGATATGTTTGGTGGTGAAATTCAAATGCGAAGCTTGAAAATGTCCAATTTAACAAATATGGTAAACGTGTGACTGTCGAGATGCATGTAGACATATGATTAGATGGAAAATATTCGTTCAGAATTGTAGATGTAGACGATTCTGCAATTGGATGTCATTTCATTCCTCGTTAGTTGGATGATTACGACTAGAAGCATGTAGAATTTTTAATCCTGAATCTGGTCTTTCTCTGAAGAAACTGGCTGACGAGCCAATGAGACACATACCAATAAGCTAAATGACAAAATGACGTGGTCTGTCAATGACCAAAACTGCCACTGCTCAACAATCTATATATAGGGATCTGACAAACAGTCCAGTTCATTCATGAAATAAGAAACATGCAGACAATCGATTCCTATGAGGATCCTTGTGAAGATTCGAAGTGTGACAATCTCCAGATGACTAGATGACGAGTTGAGTACATATTAAATTATACAACAATATTTTGAGAAAGTCTTTTGAAACATATAGCTAGTCTTGCTAACTCTTAATCCACACTAAACCACCATATATATAAACACGGGACATTTTTCATTGAAAAAATTAGAATATAACATGAGATAGAATACAATGCAAATACAAAGATTAAAATCACTATTGAAAAACTTCAATAAATGCACTAAGTGCTAAAATCAGAAATAATTATTTAATTAAATTGAAAGAATATTTGATATGTGCACAATAAACGTGCCTGTTATAATTGAAAGTGGCACATCTTTAATTGAGAGTCATTGTTTCCATAAATGAAAGTCAATGTTCTATTTATAGCCGGCAATAAACAACATTCAAGTTGTGCTAAGTTCATTAAACTTAATGAACTGTGAAAGAACTGAAAGTTCATAAAGACCTCTTAAAGTCTGTAACACACTTGTTGTGCTTTTAAAGAGTTCATGTACCATGATAATCCGGTTGTTGCCCAAGTGCAAACTGTGTAGATTGCTGTGCAGGCTGATCCAGGTCAAGGTGGTCATGATCCTCTGGGGGCTCCATTGTTACAGCAAGAAAAGTTGACACAAGTCTTTGCTGTGATGTATAAGATGATTTATTCATCATGGATAAAAACCCTGTAACAAAATACACAGAAATGAATAACAAAATAAATGGAATGAATTGCAGTGTCACATAGTTGCATTAACAATTTATCTGACTAAAGATTATTAATATTCATGACTAGAATTATAAGTTTGACATGTGAATAATTATAAGCTGAATTAAATACAAGTAGTTGTGAACTACTAAGAGAAATACATATAAGTACTGAAGCAAATAATTATGTAATATTCTATTGAGGTACTATTCATAATCTAATTAATATTAATGACCAGTGAACAATTCTAATTAATAATGGAATAACAACCTTACCCAGATTGGGGTTTTGTGAAGCAATGGCCAACCACATGTTTTCAATGGTAAACCAAGTTGGCACCTAACAAAGTAACAAAACATGTGTAAGCTGGCTTACAAAATTTATGACTGCTAAGCTTTCTATAAATTCATAAGGAAAAATGTAACTAATTATTTGTATTGAAAAATGTATAAATGAATGCTAAGTTTGACTAGAATAAAATATTAACAAAAGACATACCTTAACATGATATTGGTTGCCAATGCAGTAATGCTGAGTTAAGTCATTAGATGTTGCCTGGAGAGCAGCTTAGACAAAACTGAGAGTGATCAGTGTGGTCACTCAAGCATTATGCTTTAAAATTGGGTCAATGCCCTAGTGGCCTTGAGGTGAGTGACAGAGCTAGGTGCTGCTGCCCTCTGTCCTAACCATTGATCATGATTAAAATTAATGCCAAGAATCAATACTATAATAGGCAAATTTTACACTGCCACATTACCAAAGAAAGTACCTGTGGCCTTTGAATGGTGCAGAGTTTCTCCATACTTTCCTCATCCAAAACGCTGTTTCAATTGCCAAATGTATGGCCATTTTAGTCATACATGCATCAGATCAACGATTTGTGCCAATTGTGGTGACCATGGTCATGCACACACACAGAATAACCCTTGCTCTAAACTTCCACATTGTGTCAACTGTTCAGGGAACCATCCTGCCTTTAGCCACAATTGCAAAGTCTTCAAGAAGGAAAAAGAAATTCTGCAACTACGAACTGAAAGACAACTATCCTTTCCCGAAGCCAAACGCCGTGTAGAACAGGACCCGGACAAACCTTGCCTAGAAGCAGATTACCCAAGACCAGCTCTTCATTCATCACCACAGAGAAAGATTCATCTGGACAGGAACCTGTTCACAGATGTCTTAATGACAGCAACTTCACCGCCTCGACCACCAGACCAGCCAAGCAAGGAAGAACCTGTGAACTCCCCTGAATCACCGAAGAAGATGATCCAACAACGTAAAATTTTCTCTTCTGTTACTCAAGGGACTGAGAAGTCCCTCAACCAACCAAAGGAAAAAGATGTTGCTCCAGATAACAAGACACTGCCCAAGACAACGAAACAAAAAAGCTCAACAACCGTCTTGCTACCTCACAAAGACAAGAGTAAAACGACACTCACCAACAGCAAAAAAGAACTCCCCACTGGTCTCAAATTTCACATCAAGTCCAAAGATGGAAGACTGAAGGATGTATCACCATTTGTTAGCTACACAACAATGCTGAAGAAATTTGGAAAACCACACTCAGTCGATCGACAGCCTGACGGTAATTTATTGGTACAAGCCATAAATGCCACTCAGGCACGGAAACTTCTTGAATTGAAAATTATTGCAGATGTACCTGTCAAAGTGACACCTCAAAGATCTCGATGCCATCAACCAAGATGAGATTACTAACTCAACATGACCACAAACCAAGTATGTCTCTAAATAGCCCAACCAGGTGCTGATGAGACGTAAAACACAAACTCACTCACTCACTCACCTATGGCCTACATGATGCCGGGGTCTAATACATGGCTCCTGAGAACACCGCAAGGGCCAATAAATAAAATTCTATGTTAATACAAATTAGATCAAGAAGTGTATTTCTAGTAGATGTGCCTTGTACTACAAAGTATTATACATGCTACAAATAGGATTTCACATACGTACAACATGTACAGTGACACAAATGACTAGCACATGTTATACATTTCATAGTGCTGGCCCAGCATAGCTCGGTACATGTATAGTCTCATGTCATTAGAGCTCACATCTGGCTGCAGTACTTTGTTTCAGGGTAAACAGACTATTGTGATCCAATAACTTAAAACATACCAGTGTGCTCTGTGGGTGTGTAAATTATACAACTGTATTGGGTTTATATTATCAGTTATATTGTCTGTAACCTGCAACCAATCTGCAGTCAGACAAATTGTGGTATGGTTTGGGTGCCAGGTTCCCACAGTCATGGAAAGGCATGGATAATAATGTACATGTAATGATAATACAATTTAGATAGTGAAAGTCACAGAAAACTCCGGAGGAAAGTTAAGAAAAAATTTCGTAGGTCAATTTATATTGAAATTTAACGGAGAATTTTTTTGGGTGTATCTCAACCTCTTAAGGAACTCCAAAATTTAGTCTTATAAATTCATGAAAGGTCTGTCGAAAAGTATTGTGGGAACCCTGTAAATAGTTTTTTCTCTCCTTTAGTAATTTTTGAGTGTGAAAAATAAATAGCGAGTTTGTCTTTTTTGCCTAATTATGCCTCTCCCCCAAATAATTGAGCCACGACAATACAATTTTCACATTTTATTTTTCTGTGAATATCTCCAAATTCCTGGTCTTCAGCTGATTTGCGTCAATTCACCCCACTTGTGATAGGGGTTTGACTGACTTAACTGCAAAAGCACCAAGTGCCACCAACCATTACAATCATTACTCAAAAGTGACCAGGTATTGTAAAATACAGATTGCCATCTTCTTTGTGCAATTTGAAATGGCAGTCATTCAATTGTGCTAACCTCTTTTTCTGATAAATATCATTGTGTCAAACTTTTGACAGCTAGAAGCCTATTAAGCTCTGAATCCATTGTTTGCTATTGCAGTGTTATAGGGCTCTGGTTTTACTACAATGTGACCATTGAATGTCCATCATTTTGGATCGCTTAATTTGCCAGATTTTGAGGTATTGCTGCCATATTTGTGATTAATTAGTTGCAGCTTTTATTATTTGATAAAGCCTATTTACAATCAATCACAATGTGTTCTATTTCCATCATCAAGCATGTGTGTGTCTACTGTCTAGTCAAGAGTAGAAATGCAGGATGTAAAACCCAATCAGCCATCCTACAAAGGGAACAGCAACACAGGGACTATGCCAGGGCATACAGTAATGAATGTGGGTGATCCAAATGTCACACACAGTCAAATGCCTCCCTCAGGTCTATGACTGTACCATCAAACAATAAATCCTCTATTTCCCCAGGCCATTTTATCAACTGGCCATTTTACACCATTCTCTGCCTTGAGGCACCACTCATGATAAACGCACACGTTGGGTTAGCCTTGAAATTTTGTTTGATGTGTCTTTGCCTCTTTGGATCTGTGATCATCTCTCTGTTGTATTTTGCAAGGCTATTTTTGTTGCAACGCAAATTTAGTTTTATTTTGACCATTTTGTTGTACCCAGGGCAAAATGAGAAACAAAAATTACAAGGAAAATTGAGGCAATATTCATAGATCTACCTTCCTTAATTGTAAATTTCGAATTAGATTTACATGGTTTAGCAAGGCTGCAAGGGTCCTCAGAGTCGTGGAAAGCTTGGGAAGGTCGTGGAACGAATTGTTGTAATTTACAGAAAATTCAACTTTTGACAAAAATTTTGTACGAGGGCAAAAAGTTGTCATTATCATGATTATTGAGGCATATTCAACATTCGAGATAGGGCGACATAAATTTCCACAAATTTACAGTTGTATATTTTTTTGGTTTCATCAAAAAATATAAATCCAAACTTCTTTAATTCTGTTTGATTAAACGTGCACAAACTTGACTTTCACTTGGGTGCTTCCCTAATTAAAATTCACCATATTGTATGCATATGGCAAAAAGGAGTTGTCAAATTTACATAATGTCAATGATTTGAGATACACCTGAGATAGCAATGGTTGAACTTGCCAAAATTTGACAGAAATTGGACAAAAATTGTACAGGACTCTGTTTGTCTTTGACAATAGGCTTGTGTGTCTGTGTATGCTTGATATACATATGATATATGCTGTGTATAACCTCGTATTTATCTCTATTGAAGTAATATAATAAGGCATTGTGCTATGTGTTGGCAGGCAATGGCAGCAATCATGTCACATTCTTAGGCACATGGTCATTTGGGGTGATTTCAATGGCCACTGCATTATATGCATTGGGGTATACAATATCAGAGGCTTTTTTGTTCGTTATGTGTTTTTTGGAATTTTTTTATTGAATTTCTTTCTTATTTTTAGTTTTTGTCGTATTTGTAACGGCACTTGAATAGTATTTTTCTGACAGGTTTTCAACTTGCCCGAATATCATGAATATGCTTGAACATGCATGCATGAACATGATCCGTAAATTGACATTTTTTCCCAGACATTTTCCTGGATTTGGTGAATAATAGCCTGTAATGAAATTTATTTCTTCATGCATGAAAAACTGAAGTAGATTTAATTGCGATGTCCAGTCAGCGTTACATCTGCCTTTGTAGATCTGTGGCTGTTAACGCCTTAACCATGTTAACGGTCAATATAATATCGTGACTTTAAATTCCAAACACTCATCCAAATAGAATACTAATTTATGCAATACATGAACATACTCTCCCATATTCTTACAATAATCTTTTCATGTTGACTCTAACAGGTCTTGTGGAAATTTTCTCATGCTTTCCTTACAACTTCCAGAAGTTCCTGGGAAAATGAGGAACTTATGACATTGCTATTGTAATGCATATGGCAATGCAGAATACATTCTTTTATCAAACTGGCAGTATGGCCATTATACATGTTATATGGCTAATTTGGTATGCAACTGTCAAATGCTTGTATAGAATCTCATGAACATGCAGAAAATGAGATTGTACTAGCCTTATAGAGTGTGGAATTAAAGTTTAAACAGTAATACACAAACTGCAGTAAAATGCCTCAATGCTACAATATATACATAGGTCTGTACACCATGTACATGTTCAGTGGAGGGGGTTAGCTCTTTGTTATTGCTCTGGGCTTTCAAATGGCCCTGAGTTCTATTCCAACTCTGGCCCGGTCACCTTTACCTATGTTGGACAGCAGTTTCTTTCAACCATCCTTCGTCTCATTGCTGTCCTCCGCCTGTCAATCAGCCAATCAAGTGCATAAATAATGGACAAAAAGCTCCAATCATCCATCAATGTTGTCTGTCCAAGTGTATGTTTTACAGACAAACTTCTTGCCTGATTTGAAGTGACTTGAGGCAGAATGAGTGACAGCTATCACCCCAAGCAGATTATGTTTATGTATATATACAAGATCTAAAAGATTTCTACGAGACCTCCCCATTCTGAATCAGAGATTTGCAATTCTTAGATTTGACCCCAAGATGACCTACATTCAGAGGTCAATCTTGTTTCGAGGTCACCTCAGGTGTATTTGGATGCGGCACAGATTTTGTCTTTAATTTTTTGTTGTGGTGGGTATTCTGATGAGGTTTCCAAGAACTTCCCTTCTTTTACTCAAAAGTTTTGATTTGAAATTAAAAATCTGACTTTATTAAATAGCTGAATCAGTCATAAATTGTGACAGACTACTAGCGTCAAAATTAAGTTGTTTGTTATGACAAATATGCCATGCCTTTTTGACAATATGAAATATCTTCGCTCAAAGTTTGATAGCTCAAATACAAATGTAATTGATCTTCAGAATATTATATTTACCTTGGATTGACAGTATTTATTCCACAATATTCATTTAGTCAGTATAGTTATAAGGCAAACCTACCATCTTCAACAGTTCAGACATTGTTGAGATGACCTTGGGGTCAAATGAGGTCAACTAAGGTCAAATGAGGTCAAATGCTAATCCTTTTTAGGTCAGAGGTCAAGGTCACAGTGGGAGGTAGTGCCTTCTAGCCTAGTTCTAGGTGTCTGTAATAGTCTGGGGTACAATGACTGGAGTCTTCAGGCACTTGTATGTGTTGACTGGATGATCATGTTTCATTTAGAGTATCTGGTTTATGTTTTGCTATATATTTGGTCATGTATCATAAATTTATAATGTATACAATACTATACATTTATTAGTATCATATTTGCAGTATGTGGAATTTTGGGGCATGTTCTGTGAGGTACAGGGCTAGGTTTGATATGGAAACATTCAGACAGTATAAATAGGTTAGGGAAAGAGGTGGTGGAACGGGGTTGGTAGCACTCAGGGCTGTCAATTTGCTTGGTTCAGGGTTCGATTCCTGCTCTTGTCAGGGCCCATTGACCTGTGTTGGACTGCAGTTTTGATCATCCTTCACCTTATTGTCGAGTCCTCCTCCTTTCTTAAAACCCGACATTATCTAGTTATGTCAGCCTTTAAAGAAATTAAATTATGCCGGTTTACTACTTAGTATTTCAAAAAGTCATTTTAAAACACTTAATGATTTTAAAAGCTTATGTATATCTTGTATTTTTAAAATGATTTATGTTCTTTACTGAAAAAAAGAATTACTACAAATACCTGAACTGTAATTGCACCGTTTACCATTGTTTGGGTCATGGTGACATTCTAGTAATATTGCATCTCTACTAGCCAGCCTAGCTTCTTAGCCTGCTAAATGAGCAACACAATATGAATGAGAATTGTTGCTAATGAGCTGATTTCATGCAGGGTCACATTCAATGCATTTTGGATGAAAAGAAAAAAGTTGGATGAGGACAAAGAAATTGAGGGGGTGGGACTAACCCCCACATGCTAAAGGGGTGGAAGGATTACTTGTTAGGAAGATTAGGCATGTCCTCACTAGAGTGACAAGAGTGACATGATGATGTGAATTATGATGCTGGAGACAATTTATGAATTTAATAAAAGGAAGAATGATTCAGCAAATTGTTGAATCTTAACCGTGTTATCAGACCGAAAGATCTTTTTAGTGACCAAGTTATAGAGTGACATGATGATGTGGATTATGATGCAGGAGACAATTTAATAATCAGTCCAGGAAATTACTATCTGGTCAAGACGAGTAATGTTTTCAGCCCTACATGACACTTACCCTAGCTCTGTCATCATCCTCCCATGACCCTCTCGAGGTGTCATGGCCCAGCCGTGACTTTGCTAGTGCTCAAAATAATCTTTGACAGGCTATTTAAAAATAACTGCTGCTACCATCACTTCCAAACTTGGCATAAAGTTGTGTCACAGTATCAACAAACTCGATAAATTTTGGCAGACCTAGCCATTACATAATGAGGAGAAGAACCCGAAGGCTCCTGAGAAATTAGGGAACTGTCATCAGCTGCTGATGACTTTGCGGTACCTCACAAAATGGGATAGAATATGTCCCGCTACTGTCATGCTGCTGTGTGGTGAGGATGGCTGCACAGAGATCAGACTTTCTTCTGATAGCCAACTGATCAACCCCACACACTCAATCATCCTGTCAGGGCCAGGACTTTGCTGGAATTGCAATTGTCCTCATATGACGGTAATTTCCCAGACTGATTATTAGGGTGGGACTGGCACCCCAATGTTTGCTGATCAAACCTGACTTTTTTTTGCAAGTTAGGTTGGCATATGAGAGCATGTGTGTAAAATTTCAGCTCATTCTATTTATATTTAGAGATGGCACATTTCATTTGAAGTTTGTAATGTAAATCTCCATTGGCGGGACCTGAAAAAAACCTGCAAAAAAGCATGATTTTCCAAAAATGAGACTTAGAATCAATATTTTTCGATCATTAAAAAACTATGGGGGAGGGTTTTGGGAGGGCAATTGATTACCGCCATAATTTTGTATTTTCCACTCTTCATCTCTGCACAATTTAATGTCCAATATCAGCTGAATATGACGAAAATGACTCAAAAATGCCTAGATTTCGAGATTTTAGCTCCTCGTAGTGACCAAACAATATATGTTATAGCAAAATGGACGTCTGTTCTGAAGTGCCCTCCCAAAACCCTCCCCCATAGTTTTTGAATGGTCGAAAAATATTGATTCTAAGTCTCATTCTTAGAAAATCATGCTTTTTTCAGGTTTTTGAGGTCTCGTCAATGGGGATTTACATTATAAACTTCAAGTGAAATGTGCTACCTCTAAATATTAATAGAATGAGCTGAAATTTTACACACACACTCTTATATGCCAACCTCACTTGCAAAAAAAAGTCAGGTTTGATCCGCCTAAGATTTCCAAAATGTGGGGCGCCAGTCCCACCCTACTGATTATAGGAGAACGACTCAGCAGCTCAGGGAATTGTTGATAGACAGATTGAAAGATACTTCAAATGATCAAGTTTCGCTTGAATGTGATTGCTTAAATAAAAGCACTGATTGATGTCTAAGCTTGCTGGGGCACACAATTTGTCAGGTAGAATATATATGTAAAATATCACAGAAATCTTTTTGCAGATTCTGTGTTGTGAAAGAAAAAGAATCTCAAGTGGGGTGAATGTGTAACATGTTGAGGACTGCCACTCTTTCTCTCCTATCTCATCAATCAGCCCTCGTGAGCAACCATATCTATCTATCTATCTATCTATCTATCTATCTATCTATCTATCTATGTTTTAAATTTGCAGATATTATACCTTATCTATCTATCTATCTATCTATCTATCTATCTATCTATCTATCTATCTATCTATCTATCTATCTATCTATCTATGTTTTAAATTTGCAGACATTTTACCTCTAATGACACCTATCGTTGTAATGATACTGCAAATTCAACTGTAGGTGAATAAACTGAATGTATCTCAGGAGCCATGTAGTTCTTAGTTGCACAAGACTTCACTCCTTATATTGAGTTCCACAATGTTCTACTTAGCCGTTGTCCTTCAGATGCTAATTGGATCCTAATCCTCAAGACCATGATCTGGAATGTCCATATAATGAGTCATAACTGTGTCACAAGAATTAGTAATAGCTCACTAGCAGAGAGACTCTCAATTGGGAATAGTGGAAAGTCCTCAGAAATTCTAGGAGGGTATTAGTCATCCAAGTGAGCAGTCTTGAAGCACAAAGAGTCTGATGGCATTTTTGCTGCTTTGGCTTTTCTGAGTCCTGATTAGTCACATTATTAATTGCTTTGCATATTGCATATTAGAGAGTCATTTCACTGGCAAATGAGAAAGTTGATCAATCGCTGACAAGTTAGAGACAGACCAGGTTGGGGGGGGGGGGAGTTCTAGTGGCAGGTTGTTGAAGAAGAAAAGCATTGTTTGGCTTTTTTATATGCAAAAAAACATAAAATTGCTCAAGAGGTTTACCTGTTAGGGTGGTATGCAAAACTGCAAATGGAATTATTCAAATTTTGGAGCGATCTGTTTAGCCCCGATAGCTCAGTCAGTAGAGCGCTTGCCTCACAAGCGAGGGACCCGGGTTCAATCCCCAGGCTGGCCATCATGTCATTCCACGACGTCGTCATTCGCATCAGACGTAAATTGGAGGTGCTGTGGGCCCAACTGGAAACAAGTCACTGGCTTAGCTTGGTTACCCACGTTAAATAAAAGTACCTTTACCTTTACCTTTTATAAGTTCATTGAATTGGAAAGTAAATACAGGACATAGAGCCCAATCATCCGTTCATCTATCATAGAACATCCCTACCCTATCCCCCCTACTTTTCCAACCTACCCCTACCTCGCCAGATATCATCTGGTCTCCCCCTAAGTTTCATTGTCCACCGTTGTCTCATTACAATGGTTCAATACAATGGAATAAATCAGAATAATTAGCAATAATTAAATGCCCCTGTTTGGCCACATGTTCCGAATGATTACTTGACCTAATTAGCACACAAATGGCTGATATGTGATCAGGGGTGTGATGGAGTCAGCTGACTCATGTCATATTGATGCCATCTTGTCGACAATCTGGTTAATGTGGCTAGATTGCTCAATTGTGTGCCCTAAAAGCCTTGTTAACTCGGTAAGGCTGAGGAATTGATTTGATATCAGGATGAAATTATATCAGCTGCAGATTTTTGTCGATAGGAATCAACTTAAAGACTACAAAAAACTGGTTACTACCACTTTCTATTGTAAACTGCCTTTTAAAATTTAAAATTTGAGCTCCAATTCACTTAGCATTGTGGGAGTTACCAAGAAATTAAATAAAAGATGTATTTTTCATGTACTGATGTAAAAATACCAAATACAAGATGTAAAGCCCTGTCAACCATCCACAAGATGGGTCATGAAGGATAATTGAGTCGAACCTCGCTCAATAGATAGACAAACACCCTAAAGTCTCCAGGCTAGATTCAGTAATGCTTCTTCTTCTGACTAAATCCCTCTGCTTATCTTGTTGCTCATCAGCCTCTGTCTGCTGGTCAAACAATCTAGTCATTAGACCAACAGTCCCAGAATAGTAGTGGTTATACACAATAATAATGACACATTGCACTTGTGACACAGTATATTGAGACTGATATCACAGTGGTGGAGATTGAGTGATTCCTTTTTGGCTGTTTGAGAATGTTAGTGATGTCATTGCAGGACCTATCTTTAACATTGTCAATTTGAAGTTAGTGGATAAATTTGTCATAAGAGAGATGTGACGTCACTGAGAGTGAATCTGATAGCCTATGACTCGTTCACTGACGTTTATGTATGACATCTCAAGATGGGGAATTCAGGAACGGGGATATTTAAGACTGTTTAAACTCCTGATGCCTGACTCTTTGTTTTCAGCTGGGAACACCAAGAAACATTGATACATATCGAAATTAATATTGTAGATATTCTTTCATTTCCCCAATTTCTTAATTTGTAATTTTCTTCTCTTTGCAGAGTGCGCAGTGTCGTCTGTTCATCAAGGGCGGAAAGATCGTGAATGACGATTGCTCATATGACGGGGACATCTACATCGAAGATGGAGTCATCAAGTAAGTAGTAGCCATAATCAAAAAGCATTTCAGATAGTGTACGCTAAACTTTAGGAAGCATACTTGATTCTTCTGTGAAAAATAATGAAATGAAAGAATTTTAAAGCATTCAACAAATGGCTGGATTGAAAATACATGTCAAGAATTTGAATGTTCATATTTCATTAAAATCATATTTGACTTGCTTTTCCTTTAAATTGTAATCTCTTTAAAATTGTTGAACACTTTCAATGTAGAAGTCAATTTTAGGGTGAGGATTACTACTGAAATATCTGTTGTTGTTGCTCATCTATACATTACATTTATCAGTTTAATGATTTATGCCCTGCCCAAAACTAGTGAGACCAATTAAAAAGGAAATTTTGTTTTACTGAACTTTTTCTGTGTATATTATGAGATGAGCAATTGTACGTGTTGCAAGCCTTCCAAGTTAAATTGCTACTTTCGCTTAGTTTCTTGTTCTTAACAAGGTTTCTGACACTATCAGCTGTAAGATCTTTGAAGCTGGTAACTTTTAAAATTCTGAAAAATGGGCAATCAGAAAATCGGTGAAGGGCACTGAAGCATTTTGAAAAAGCTTCTCTTTTCTGAAGATACCTTGTTGGATTTTTTGTTAGCATCCAGTCCTAAAAAGGGAGATTTTCTTGTCGAGAGACAACTGTAAATGGATCAGATTACAGTTTTAAGGGTTCTGTAACATCAATTTATACGGGGTTGGACACATTAAGCCATGGTGGTCCTGTATATATGAAAATATTGGTATTCTGCAAAGATATAGCAGAAAACTGTTGGAACGGATTCTATAAAATTTTGTGAAGGGACCGTCACCACTATTAACAAAAAACACTTATTAATTTGGTTGTGCAGTAAATACTAAATATGGTATTACCGTAAATATTTTATCCTAGTCCTTGAGTTCATTGATATTTTCAGCCATATGTTGATAGTGATACAGGCCTGCATGAAAACAGATTCTGTGTTTTGGAAATAATATGGAGTAATGTTAATTGGATCACATAGTCCAGAAGCCAATTCTCAAAAGAGGCTTAGAAAAAGTTTCAGTAAACACCCCTGAGTAGATTTAGTTTGACACTTTATGATGTTAGGGTACCCCAGCCTGCATATGGCCAGGGTGGGTTTACTCATCAACTGTGGCGCATAACCCGGTAAAGCGGCCATATGTCCGGTTACGGACAAAATTTATTGAAAATTCCAAATATTGAGTTTTCAGGGCCTTATATTGACTGAATCAAACTGGAATTGGTTCAGATATGTGTAGAATAATTGGTTTCATGTTACTAAACTAAAAAATGTTACATAGTTTCTTTATTTTGTGATTTATAAGGAATCTATGGTCATTTTTCACGGTAAATTCGCTTCATTTTCAGCCGGGCCTAATTGCAAGTCTCTCCAGAACTTCAGTTCTAATGCAGATATCAACATGGTTCAAACTGCAAAAACTTCCCCTTATTCTCAGCTTGCCAGTGGTGTTACATTCATGGCACTGTAATGGATACTTTCTCTGCTATTAGACTTTAAAGTGATAAAAGTTACCCTACCCCCCTTATTTTCGAATTTATCTCATATTCAGAGATTTGCAGAAAATTTCATCCTTAGGTTCTTTGTAACAAATGAATTGCTTAGGTATGCAAATGCCCCATTTAGACAGACTACAGGTGAACACAGAGACCATGTATCTATTGTTAAGTAATTATAATCCCCCGCCGCTTGCGGGGGATTATATTGATATTGTTCGTTTTATTATTATTAAGAATTTACCTATGGTAAATTCTATTTGTTTTTGTTAATATTATTATTATTCTTCTTATTTCAAAATGGTTCTATGTTCATGAAAGTTTGTCAAAAGGTAGATCAGTTATTGGGTATTACGTAATTGGGTCATTTGATGTCATTATCACAGTTGTCTTTTTCACAGAGCCGTTCAAAGTCGAAAATGAGTAAACTTTCAAGGCCTATAACTCAAAAAGTATTTGAGATAATGAGTCAAGAGTCAAAATCCTGTGATAAAAAGTTGTTTTCAACATTTTGGTCCCTGGTCATATGAGAGTTGGTCCAACGGGTAAAGGGCTAGAGCGGACTGAGCAGTTTTCAGTGTTGCGCAGGTTTCTCAAGTTATGTAACAGATAGGAACATGGTGATTGTGGTAAAAGTTAGCCAGTATCTGGGGCCAGTGCGGATAGAAATATGGTTTGGATTTATGTAATACTTTTTGAAATATGGCAATTTTTCAAAATCGAGAATTCAAAATTGAGGTGGAATTGTAAAATCTCCATGAAGGAGTACTTTGAGGTGATCAAAATGTTAATGAACTACCCTTATCATTACCCAAAAAGACTATATAGACCAAAAAAGTGGACCAAAAGGTTATATTTGAAGGTGATTTGAGTCATTAAAGTTGAAAAAGTTGAATTTTGCAAAAATTCTGAAAATTATGTTATTTTCCACTAATCCTCTCAAAAGTCTGGTGTCTCCAAGTCAATAATATGGTTATCAAAAGCCCCCAATGAAGAATATTTTATGTCTTCAACTAAATTTGTAAAAAAATGTGAAAAATGGTACTTCTCGACACTCCTGACATTTACCATAAATGATTTTTTTTGAGTGGGAAATATCACTCCTACAGCTTACTTTAAATTAAATGACCCCCCTTTATCACATACTGGAATCACATGAGCACATTACTTTTGACCTTTGACCTTTTTATCAAGGTCAAATTTGAGGTCAAAGAGGAAATGAAAACAGGTTATTTTCACTCATTATTTTTTTTAACTGGGAAGGAATGTCTCAATTTTCTTGATTTTATATGACAACGTGGACCAAATACTTGCGGTAAATTGTGACAAATGGCAAGTTTCTGGCTGCAGTCAGCTTTAAGCAATAAAGGTCAAAAGGTCAGAAAAATTAAGAAATTGTCAGCAAAAAATTCATTTTCACATGATGCAGGTGAGACAATTTCACACTCCAATGCAGGCTGGCCGTATATATTAGCATACATTAGCCATATATGGAGAGGTCTTCTGGCCGTTTCAGGTGACGGGGCCAGAGTGCATTACTGTCTCATGTCTTTATATGCATGTGCCTGACTGTTTGCTGTCCTGTCAGTCAGGATTTGGTGTCAGGAGTTGGAGTCAGGAGTCAGGAGTAGGGATTGTTGGTTGACCCAGATTAGTGCAAAGGTTTTTTGGATCAAACATTCTCAAGTGCAAAGGTTCTAGGGGTCTTAGGTTCAAAGGTTCTTAGGCTCAAGGTTCTTATGTTCAAAGGTTCTTAGGTTCTATGGGTCAATGGGTCTTTGGGGTCAGGTTGCAGGTTCAAGAAGATCAAAGGTTCTTAGGATCAAAGGTTAAACAGTTCAAGGTTCAGGAGTTCTTAGGTTCAAGGGTTCTTAAGGTCAAAGGCCCTTAGGTTCAAAGGGTCTTGGGTTCAACAGTTCTTAGGGCAAAGGTTCTCAGGTTCAAGGCTTCTTAGGTTCTTAGGTTCACATGGTCCTGGGTTGTAATGTTCTCAATTTCTTGGATTCATAGATTCTTTGGTTGAAAGGGGTTCTTATGTTCCTGGGTTCAAATGTTCCTAGGTTCAAAGGCTCTTAGGTTCAATGGTTCTAAGGTTCAAAGGTCCTTTGTTTCAAAGGGTTCTTATGCTAAAAGGTTCTTAGGTTCAATGGTTCATAGGTTAAAATGTCCTCTGAGTCAGGACGGCTCTGACTCAGGACCGGTCTGGGTCAGGACTCGGTCTGAGTCAGGACTCGGTCTGAGCCAGGACTCAATCTGAGCCAGGACTCGGTCTGAGTCAGGACTCGGTCTGAGTCAGGACTCTGAGCCGGGCCTCTGAGTCAGGACTCTGAGCCGGGCCTCTGAGTTGGGACTCTGAGTCGGGACTCTGAGTCGGGACTCTGAGTCGGGCCTCTGAGTGGGGACTCTTGAGTCAGGACTGTTGAGTCAGGACTCTTGAGTCAGGACTCTTGAGTCAGGACTCTTGAGTCAGGACTCTGAGTCAGTACTCTGAGTAAGGACTCTGAGTCAGGCCTCTGAGTCAGGACTCTGAGGCAGGACTCTGAGGCAGGACTCTGAGGCAGGACTCTGAGGCAGGACTCTGAGGCAGGCCTTTGAGTCAGGACTCTGAGTCAGGACTATGAGTCAGGACTCTGCGTCAGGCCTTTGAGTCAGGACTCTGAGTCAGGACTCTGTGTCAGGACTCTGTGTCGGGACTGTTAGTCAGGCCTGTGAGTCAGGACTGAGTCGGGGCTGAGTCGGGACACTGAGTCCTGTGAGTAGGGACTGTGGGTCAGGACTGTGGGTTGGGACTCAGAGTCAGGACTTGGAGTCGGGACTTGAAGTCAGGACTTGAAGTCAGGACTCTGAGCCGGGACTCTGAGCCAGGACTTTGAGTCAATACTCTGAGTCAGGACTCTGAAGCTGGACTCTAATTGAGGACTCTACGTCAGGACTTTGAGTCAGGACTCTGAGTCAGGGCTCTGAGTCAGGACTCTGAGTCAGGACTCTGAGTCAGGACTCTTAGTCAGGACTGTGAGTCAGGCTTTTGAGTCAATACTCTGAGTCAGGACTCTGAAGCTGGACTCTAAATCAGGACTCTATGTCAGGACTTTGAGTAAGGACTCTGAGTCAGGACTCTGAGTCAGGACTCTGAGTCAGAACTCTGAGTTAGGCTTTTGAGTTAGGTCTCTGAATCAGGTTGCTGAGTCAGGACTCTGAGTCACGAGTCTGAGTCAGGACTCTTAGTCAGGACTCTTAGTCAGGAATCTGAGCCAGGGCTCTGAGTCAGGACTCTGAGTCTGGACTCGGAGTCAGTGCTCGGAGTCAAGACTTGGAGTCGGTACTCGGAGTCAAGACTCGGAGTGGGGAGTCGGGGCTTGCAGGCCGACCTCTGAGTTAGGACTCTTAGTCAGGACTCTGAGTCAGGACTCTGAGTCAGGACTGATTCAGGCCTCTGCCCTAGGCCTCTGAGCCTGGCCTCTCTGAGCCGGGCCTCTGAGCCGAGCCTCTGAGTCGGGACTCTGAGTCAGGACTCTGAGTCAGGCCTCTGAGTCAGGACTCTGAGTCAGGACTCTGAGTCAGGACTCTGAGTCAGGACTCTGAGTCAGGCATCTGAGTCAGTAATCTGGGTCAGGAATCTGAGTCAGGACTCTGAGTCAGCACTCTGAGTCAGGTCGCTGAGTGAGGACACGCTGAGTGAAGACACGCTGAGTGAAGGCACGCTGAGCCAGGACTGGGAGTCAGGACTGGGAGTCAGGACTGGGAGTCAGGACTGTGAGTCAGGACTGGGAATCAGGACTGGGAGTCAGGGCTGGGAGTCAGGTCTCGGAGTCAGGCCTCGGAGTCAGGACTCGGAGTCAGGACTCAGAGTCAGGACCCCAGGTCAGAGTCGGAGTCGCAGACATGGCGAGGACTCAGAGTCCGCATGTGTCTGTCAGTCCGTCGGTTTCATCCATCTGTCCATCCGTCCATTGGTCTGTCCATTTACAGGCAAAGTTTAGCCCATCTGTCTATCTGTCCATTTGTCTGTCTGTTCACAGGCCAAGTTCAGTTGAAAGTAAAGATAAAGTCCATTTGTCTGTCAATTTACAGGCAAAGTTTAGTTGAAAGTAAAGGTAAATTCTTTGTAATTGTCCGTGATGACAATTACCGTGTTCTCTAGTTATTATTATTATTCTTATTATTATTCAGCTCAGAAAAACTGCGATTATATCAAAACTATTATAGATACTACGTTACAAGTCAAGGGTAATATGTAACTCCATTGCGTGCTACTTCACCCGAAATTTCATGATCAAATTTCATGAGACTTATGAGTTATGAGGAAAATATAAAAAAAATTTCCGGCGCACGTTTCTGAGAACCTAAGCATAACTAAGACCTGTTGATTTTTTCTAAGATACCTTGACAAAGTCTCCAGTGCAGAAAGGCGTCCTGTGGAGATTTCATGAATACATTTCAAGATATGATTTTTTGAAAAAAAGACATCCCGAAAATTTACTGAAATTTTTTTGAAAAACAGGGAAGGAATGCTCTTAGAATGCTGAAAATGGGCGTACTTACAGACCTACCCCAGTGTACCAACTTCACAAAGTTACAGACCGTTCGGACAAACGGTCTGTGCGATACGGACGCACAAAAACTCAAACTTCAAGTGGCCATAGCTCAGTCCCTATTGCAGCTACAGACTAGTTCCACATATCACAAGAAAGGTCTGTTTCTCAGCTTTCCAATGGTGTATAGCATAATAGTGTCAGACGCGCGACGTAGAATCGCGTCAGACATTGAAAATTTCATGTCACTTTTTGCACTCACAAAAGTGTTTTAGGCTAAAAAATCTATGAAGTACCTCATGGATGTTCATCAATAATTTATGTAGGCTACCCAGGTTGCGCCTCCTTATTGTGCCAAAAGGAAATTTGCCTACATCAAAAACTTTTTCCTAGAGAATTTTTTTAATTTCAAAATTGAAACGTAAATTGCTCAGCTTCTACTGATTCAAATTTCATGAAATTAACACCAAAAGATGCATAAAAATACAGGCTTTTGACTTGCGTAAGGGCATTTACCTCACACAAACACCCTATTTTACATAGATCATTTTACATATTCAATCATAACTCATGACTTAATTCTTCAAATCAGTTGCAACTCATAAATCATGTTGCTAATTTTTTGGCCTATTTTGTGGTATAAACACATCCACTTATCTCGAAAAAAAAAAAAATTCAAACTTTTAATGAGCTATCTCAGAGAAAATCATGCAAAATCCAGAGATCTTGATTGATGACCGACTCGGAATTGGCTAAAATTTTACACACATCAAGGTTTGGGTCTTTAAACATGTTATTCATGGTCAAAAGTCCAAATTTCATTTTTTAAGGTTGTGCCACAGCATCTTGAAAAAAATATGTTTTTCACTTAAAATTGACTAAAAATTCACTCTGAGCGCCCATGAAATTGCATGTTTTTAAAGCCTCATTAAATCTGATGAACTGCAAATATAGTCATGTAAGTTTAAAAAGTTTGTTATTTGGAACCTTAAAAATGCAAAAAATTCTTTAAATAAATTTTGACGCCATTCATCTTTTTTTGGCAGCTTGCCAAAAATTTGTCTTCGATGGATTTTTGAAAATTGTGAAAAACACCCTATGTTTAAGGTGGCTGTTCTCAATGCGCGACGCCTTTAGAAACCTGATTTTAAAAAATAGGAAAGCAGAACGCTTGAATTTTACTAAATGGGTGTCCGTTCCGTGGGATATTTTGTTGTAAAGTTGCAATAGGTGGCACTAATTTTCAAATTTTTCATTAAAATGTGAAAAACTACGAAGTTCAACAGCATCTACTTAAAAGCCAGATATGACAATTTTTGGTTTAAACCACATTTTTCGGGTGAGAGAATTGCAATATGTCATTTTCTATGACACTTCAACCCAAATCCAAGATGGCAGTTGAGCTGGAATTCAAAATGGCTGCCAAAAAGTAAATTGTATGCAACTTTGCTCCAAATTTGGATAGAGCGGTACTATTTTGGCTTCAAAGATGGGTTTAGGGACCTGAGAAAGTCAGTTACGATATCAATTTTCATTTTACATCCAGCCGATCCAAGTTGGCATCCAAAATGGAATTCAAAATGGCTGCCGAAAGGTAAATATTACCTCTTTTCACTCATAAATGGGATTGATCGCCACTGTTTAGGCCCAAACATGGGTTTTTGGGGTCTGAGAATTCCATTATGATATCCAGTATAGTCCATTTACATTTTCCTACCAAGATGGTGTCCAAGCTGCAATTCAAAATGGCCGCCAAAGGTGTATTTCACCTATTTTTGCTCCTAATTGGGATTGATCACCACTATTTTGGCCCAAACATGGGTTTCGGGGGTCTTAGAATTCCATTATGATATCCAGTATAGTCCACTTACATTTTCATAACAACACAGTGTCCAAGCTACAATTCAAAATGGCCGCCAAAGGTGTATTTCACCTATTTTAGCTCCAAATTGGGATTGATCACCACTATTTTGGCCGAAACATGGGTTTTGGGGTATTAGAATTCAATTATGACATCCAGTATAGTCCATTTACATTTTCATAACAACACAGTGTCCAAGTTGCAATTCAAAATGGCCGCCAAAGATGTATTTCACCTATTTTAGCTCCTAATTGGGATTGATCACCACAGTTTGGGCCCAAACATGAGTTTTTGGGGTATTAGAATTCCATTATGATATCCAGTATAGTCCATTTACATTTTCACAAGACAGTGTCCAGGCTGTAATTCAAAATGGCCGCCAAAGGTGTATTTCACCAATTTTAGCTCCTAATTGGGGATTGATCGCCACAGTTTGGGCCCAAACTTGGGTTTTGGGGTCTCTGAGAATTTGATTATGATATCCCTTTTAATTTCATTTAATCCAAGTTGATGTTCAAATCTGGAATTCAAAATGGCCACCACAGGCATACTTCGCATATTTTTGCTCATAATTTTGGATGGAACTGCCCTATGAGGGTCCAAACATGGGTTTTGGGGTCTGAGAATTCAATTATGATATTCGTCTTCCTGTCCGAGGTCGCCTCATGCCTTTTGTCATGATGCAGCTTTGTCAAGTGTAAACAATGAAAGTATGAAAGTTGTTATGGTCCCTAAAACATTTCACATGCAAAATGACAACTCATAGTACTACTTGCCAGTGGTTACACTAGTCAAAATGATACCCAACCAAGAATTTCATGTCTCTCCTCTTGAATATAAGATTGTAATTGGCCAAAATCATCTCAGAATGCATGCAGCCTTTGACATTCAACACACATTTGTTTTGCAAAAACCGGATAGTGGTGTTTTGCAAAAACCGGATGGTGGTGGTAGATTTGGGGGTATATTTTACCTATTTCGGTCGAAAATATGGGTTTTTGGGGTCTGAGAATTTGAATTATGTTATTGATATTCATTTTTTTCCATCCGATCCAAGATGGTGTTAAGCTGAAACCAAAATGGTTCTCCTATTTTTGCTCCTAATTGGGATCGATCTGCACTGTTCAGGTCCAAACATGGGGGTCTGAGAAGTCAATTATGCAGTCCATTTTTTCTTTGACTACTCCCAATCACCCCAATCTAAGTTATCATCCACAACGGAATTCAAATGTGAAAAAGCTGCTGCAGAATAATATTTATGTCTATCAGTTTGCTCCTAATTGAGATGTAGTTGTATTATTTTGCGTGCCTAACATGGATTTTTTTGGTCTTACTATTTAATTTTGACAATCATGCTCTTTTCCCTATAACCTGATCCAAGATAGTGCTAAGGTAGAATTCAGAATTGCCACTTATACATTGTAGTAAATTTGACCTACTTGGGATGTAACTTATCTTGCTTCCAGAAGTTTGAGGTATGGGAATTCAATTTGTGACCATTTCTGGCACCTGTATAGCATGCCTAATTAGTTAATCAGTTTGTACTTTTGGTTGTAAAATTGTAACATTCCAGGCCCTGTCCAAAAACCATGTTGGACTTGGGTTTCAGTAAAGTTGGAACTGAATGCTCTGCTTGACTCCAAAATAGGAGCTCTAGCCCTATTGATGGTATAGTTTTCTTTAGCTTTTTTTGGGATCTACCTAAAAAAAAATCAGCACAGATATGCTAAATTTGGATTGGGTTGACACAATATTCAATTCACTGATGCTAAATTCTACTTTTATATTTAGAAAGGTAGGCTCTATCCAAATATAGATAAAACTCCATTTTCAGCTACCACTTTGGGAATTTCAAGTTGGACAATACTTCAGATTTGGTCATTTGGACCCATAAGTACAGAACAATTCATCAATATATCTCAATTAGGAGCAAAGGTAGACTTCACTTTTTGGCAATCATTTTCAATTACGTCATGGATGCTGTCTTGTAGTGGATGGAAGTAAGAGGTCAAATAAAAATTGATATCTTGTTTCATTTCTAATTCCGCAAAATGCAAGTTGATGCCTCAAAAGTGCAGTTCTGTCTCGATCATTAACGAGGTAAACTACATAGAAATTACTTTTTGCCACCCATAATTCAAATTAAAAAAAAAAAATTTTGAATCAGGTAATGATTAAATGGTAATTTATATAAAAATTGAATTCTTAGAAGTTAGAATCTAAAAATGCATCTTTGCACCAAAAACAATTCAGCTGTATCCCTATTAAGATTCAAGACTAATTTTTTTGAAGATTCAAGGTTCAAGATTAAAGCAAAGGAAATTAGAATTTACAGTTTGATGGCCATTTTGAATTCCAGCTTAGAAGGAATAGTTGGTCGGCTGAGATTAAAATAAAAAATAGCATCCAATGCATGTGCCGTGTCCTCGGGCCTTAATTTGATCAATTTGTACCTCTGCCTGGTACGTGGCAGGGCAGTCTGGAGTTTGTTTATGTCCAACTCCTCCCTCGTCGGAGTCCAGTGAGAACTAAACTACTGCTTCTACTACCTACCATCCCACCATCCGGTTTTTGCAAAACGCCACTATCGGGTTTTTGCAAAACAAATGTGTTTCGGATGTCAAAGGCTGCATGCAATCTGAGATGATTTTGGCCAATTACAATCTTATATTCAAGAGGAGGGACATGAAATTCCAGGTAGGGTATCATTATGACTAGTGTAACCACTAGAAAGTAATACTTTGAGTTGTCATTTCGCCTGTGAAATGTTTTATGGACCATAAAACTTTCATGCTTTCATTGTTTACACTTGAGGAAGCTGCACCATGACAAAAGGCAAAAATAAGCGAAATATACCTGTGGTGGCCATTTTGAATTCCAGATTTGAACGTCAACTTGGATTAAATTAAATGAAAATGGATATCATAATCAAATTCTCAGAGACCCCAAAACCCATGTTTGGCCCAAACAGTGGCGATCAGTCCCGAAAAGGAACGAAAATTGGTGAAATACATCTTTGATACACCTTTGGTGGCCATTTTGAATTGCAGCTTGGACACTGTCTTGGTAGGAAAATGTAAATGGACTATACTGGATATCATAATGGAATTCTCAGGCCCCCAAAACCCATGTTTGGGCCCAAACTTTGGTGAATAATCCCAATTAGGAGCTAAAATAGGTGAAATACACCTTTGGCGGCCATTTTGAATTGCAGCTTGGACACTGTGTTGTTATGAAAATGTAAATGGACTATACTGAATATCATAATGGAATTCTAAGACCCCCGAAACCCATGTTTGGGCCAAAACAGTGGTGATCAATCCCAATTAGGAGCAAAAATAGGTGAAATACACCTTTGGTGGCCATTTTGAATTGCAGCTTGGACACTGTCTTGGTAGGAAAATGTAAATGGACTATACTGGATATCATAATGGAATTCTCAGGCCCCCAAAACCCATGTTTGGGCCCAAACTGTGGTGAATAATCCCAATTAGGAGCTAAAATAGGTGAAATACACCTTTGGCGGCCATTTTGAATTGCAGCTTGGACACTGTGTTGTTATGAAAATGTAAATGGACTATACTGGATATCATAATGGAATTCTAAGACCCCCGAAACCCATGTTTGGGCCAAAATAGTGGTGATCAATCCCAATTAGGAGCAAAAATAGGTGAAATACACCTTTGGCGGCCATTTTGAATTGCAGCTTGGACACCATCTTGGTAGGAAAATGTAAATGGACTATACTGGATATCATAATGGAATTCTCAGACCCCAAAAACCCATGTTTGGGCCTAAACAGTGGCGATCAATCCCATTTATGAGTGAAAAGAGGTAATATTTACCTTTCGGCAGCCATTTTGAATTCCATTTTGGATGCCAACTTGGATCGGCTGGATGTAAAATGAAAATTGATATCATAACTGACTTTCTCAGGTCCCTAAACCCATCTTTGAAGCCAAAATAGTACCGCTCTATCCAAATTCGGAGCAAAGTTGCATACAATTTACTTTTTGGCGGCCATTTTGAATTCCAGCTCAACTGCCATCTTGGATTTGGGTTGAAGTGTCATAGAAAATGACATATTGCAATTCTCTCACCCGAAAAATGTGGTTTAAACCAAAAATTGTCATATCTGGCTTTTAAGTAGATGCTGTTGAACTTCGTAGTTTTTCACATTTTAATGAAAAATTTGAAAATTAGCGCCACCTATTGCAACTTTACAACAAAATATCCCACGGAACGGACACCCATTTAGTAAAATTCAAGTGTTCTGCTTTCCTATTTTTTTAAAATCAGGTTTCTAAAGGCGTCGTGCATTGAGAACAGCCACTTTAAACATAGGGTGTTTTTCACAATTTTCAAAAATCCATCGAAGACAAATTTTTGGCAAGCTGCCAAAAACAGATGAATGATGTCATAATTTATTTAAAGAATTTTTTGCATTTTTAAGGTTCCAAATGACAAACTTTTAAAACTTACATGACTATATTTGCAGTTTATCAGATTTTATGAGGCTTTAAAAACATGCAATTTCATGGGCGCTCGGAGTGAATTTTTAGTCAATTTTAAGTGAAAAACATCTTTTTTTCAAGATGCTGTGGCACAACCTTAAAAAATGAAATTTGAACTTTTGACCATCACTTGCATGTTTGAAGACCTGAACCTTGATGTGTGGAAAGTTTCAGCCAATTCCGAGTCGGTCATCAATCAGGCTCTGCATGATTTTCTCTGAGACAGCTCATTAACAGATGCATGTGGTCTGCAGTCGGGGCCATCCTGTCTCAGTGCCACCTTTTACAAGACCTAACCTTACTGTACTGTCAAAGCAGCTGAACTAGCGAATAATATACATTGTACATTGAAAGGGTATGATGCATATAAGGGTTTCACATAGGCTGTTATATTGTGTAATAGTGCAATAGACTTATTAGGGCAGGCAGGGACTATTGTAATGATGTGATGTGCCCTCTTGGAATCGAAGTTCATCCCCCAAAAACCAGGCCCGGGCACATACACAAAAATAGTGGACATGAATTTCAAAAAAGCGTATGCAGGCCTGGGGGTAATACGGGGCCCGCGGGGGATTATCCGATATTGCCGTACGGCAATATCAGTTATACTAGTTAGATATTATGTTTTTATGGCCATTTTTATACCAATTTCCTTCGTTTTATGGATAAATTTGAATATTATGTCAGTGAAATGAGTAAGATATCAACATTAGATTGGTCCACAACTGTAAAAAAATATATGCCCATATATATATATATATATATACACTGCATCAAAAATTTAAGGCCAATCATGTACCAGATGATCAGTCACATGACAAGCCAATAAATAATGATATTGGTGTCTTAAAAGTGTAATTGGTGTGTGGAGAGTGATATTGGCGTGCCCCTATGCTCTTAGCAGCAACAATGCACTTAATTGCCTGTTACTTAAGTTAAGGCCTGGGTAGGAGGAAATCTAAATTCTTGAAATGTCAATCTGTCATTTTATAGATATGCCCATTGTAAATAATGGGAACAATTAAGTATATTTCATATAAAAAAAGTAGACGTCTTCAGAAAAACCCAGTATTTTACAAATATGTATCAGTCTGAAAATTGTGGTGCAGAATATAACAAATAGTAGATGTTGAGTGGATCAATATTGAGCTTTATTGGTCTTAGCAGGTAATATTGGTCTCCTCACCTTCCACTATCTGTATAATATATATGGTATGCAAAGAAGTTCAACAAGTCACTATTTAAATTTTGAAACTTCACAACATACTCTTATATCTGTGAAATGAGCGACTTGCGATGTCAAAGCATTTCCCATGATAAAGAAGGTCAACAACGAGCATAATTTTGCAAAAGAAATGTTTTGATTAAGAAATCAATGGATAACCTTTAACAATAAGCTTAAATCCAAAGTTCAAAACCAAGGGGACCACGGGCCTACAGTGTTCATGAAACCATATTAAATAGCATATACTTCTTATGACCAGCCATACACTAAAACAAGAAGTGATATTAGTTTTGCAAAGACAGAGCCATGACATTGTAGTGGTCATCCTTCCTGGCTTGCTTTCTCTGAAGAAAAGTTGGTTGATGTCTGTTGAGGAATTACAACCTTGAAGTACAGCCATCAAAGTTTCATTGGCATCAGTAGTATTTAGAATTAGTTCCTGATTGTCTTCAAGGTAGGCTAGTTCTCTGGGCCAGTGTGGGTCATTAGCTATCATACTCTTTGATTTTTCCTGCCTCATTCACTTAAACAGCACTGTTACACATCCTGTAGTTTATGAACTTGAGTGCTGCCAGTTTGTGTGAAATGGGGCTGATACTTTTGTATCTTTTCTGCCCGTGACTTCAGTCTTCAGCCAAAATTCTGATTTTTTGCTGGAGCAGATTTATTGCAGTGTCCTGTGATCACTGATCAGCTAATAAACTTGTCTATTGTTTTTGCTGTGTAATGAGCAATTGAGCATACAATAAAAAGCAGGGATCAGCCTCTTGATGGACTGACCGAAGATCTACTAGGTCTTCAACTGTTTGGTGACCTGACATTCCACAGTCTGATGCATTACTGAACTCATAACTGCATGTAGTCACAAAATGAATACCACTGTGATCCAAATGTTACTTTGACATGATTTTTCCTGCTGTTTGGGTGATTGGTGTTGTTGTTTGTAATCACGAGTGGGGTGGGGTTCATTCTGGCATATTCATGTGATTTTATAGACAGTGTTGCCTCAAATCTGTCAAAAACTCAAAACGTAAAACACAATATTCTTTGTCTCAAAAGTTGATGTCAAAGATGCTGAAACTTGAGGTTCTGGCAATGCCATGCAGGCCCTGAAATCAGAATTGTGGCTGAAGACTGGTGTCAAGGACAGAGATAGACGCATAAATATCAGCACCGTTGCACACAATGTGGGCTGCACTGAAGCTAAGCCAATATTACCAGTTAATGCACTAAAATGATTCAAAAGTGAAGGCAGTTTGAATTAGTAGCAGCTGGTAAATATAAAGAGTATGGTAGTACATTGATGTGGTCTCACAGCCTTATTTCATCATAACATCTGCCTCCGACAGATGCTAATATCAGCTAAAATAGCTGCAGAGCCAGTAACATTGAGTCAGAATGGACATTGCTGGTGATCCAAATAGACATTGATATTGTCGGCCTATATGTAATATAGGACCGACTCTGTTTTCACTATGATCGTCGTGGAAGGGTTTTTTTTTGTAACGCCATCTTTGTCAAGATGACATTCTATATTCCCTTAAATGTCATCTCAGTTTGTTATATGCATGTTAACTTAGGAATATACACCTATTTGCATACGTTTGCACTGCATTTTCACTGGAAAACACATCAATTTCGACACAAAATATGCATGCGTTGTGAAGCCTGCCATGCCGCTTCGGTCTGATCATCGTAGTGCGCATGTCACGTGTGCCCACATTGACCTGCTCAAGCAGTGGCCATGTGCTCTGAGCTGTCAAAATTGCCAGATCAAATAATTCAGCTTGACAGTCTTAACTAATAGGTGGTACCAACTTGGAACACTTCCACAAACACTCACTTGTGAAGAAACGGCCTGCTACAGCCTTGGGATTTCCTAAACGCAGTGGCTATACGCACCGCCCGGCTGTGCGTATAGACTGTCACTGTCTATTCGCCCCTCCAGCTGTGCGATTAGACATCCAGCTATACGCACCGCCGCCGGGAGATGGCGCCGTGGTATTTGATGCTGCAGCGCCCCTGGTGGTAAACCCAGTGTGTTGGTGAATCTGCAGGAGTCTGGCTGTGCATACTGGCTCAAGTTTCCAAAGTGCAATCAGGATCTGTGATTGATCAATTACAGTCTGCTGATTGCTCTTTGAAGAAAAGCAATGGCATCAAGGAGTGTCATCCTTAATTGCAGTTAACAGTATTAGGCCTACTGCTTTGAAGATCACTTCAGATTGAATGCAGGTCAATTCTTTCAATTCAAATCACCAAAAATGATCAGGCATACAAATTGGATAGTCCTGAGACAAGTCCACATGACATTGTGCACTATCATTCCCTTCAAAATATGGTCTAATTCAAATCATAAGCACTGTCATTCCTACCTCGCATATGGTTCTGCTCTGTTACTTCAATTTTATTGAGAAATAAAGCATTTATTTTTCAGCAAATTCTGTATAGCCTTCCATGTTTGCCTGCCACTGGGCACTGGCCGCTTCCTCGTGTTTCGAAGTGCCAGGATGTTGACCCACTTAAGGTCAAAGCGGGTCACAGCTCATTAGCCCTCTGGTGGGCCAGGCTAGAACTATTCATAAACAAACTGAGAAATAATTAAAGATAATTAAACTAATAAATACACTGACAGTTAGATAAGGATATAGGCCTAGATATATATGGACATAGATATTTATACAGGATTACAATTTCAGCAAAATAAGACTGATATCAAAATTGGTCCTGTACATAGATATAGATAGATAGATAGATAGATAGATGCAGTGGCGTCCCTATGGGGGGCACGGGGGGGCACAGGCCCCCCCATATTGGACCTTTGCCCCCCCAGGTGCCCCCCCCATATGAACTTTCCAACTCTGGCAAAAATCCGCAAAATATACAATTAGTATAGTGGGTGCCCCCCCACAGAATCACGTGCCCCCCCCCCAGGTGCCCCCCCACTTGAGACCCCTCAGTTACGTCACTGGATAGATAGATAGGATGACAAGTTAATCTTCATACTTGTTCAAGGCAAGTCAATCTTTTTTAAAAGATGTATTAAATAGGACTCGTGGCATTGCATTAATTAGGAATTCCATGCCATATGTAGTCACCAGCTCCATTGGTCAAGCCGAAACATGATTATTGTGCAACTGAGTATGGTCCAATTAAACTCATCTAATCTTTCATTTAAACGTTTTTGCCTTGTGACTTCTGTATTGGGCCGACTTCTCGTCCCTGTGGGACAGCATTCCATGCGCCAGACGATCCCTTATCCTATGCTGCATCTAGTTTTTTTCGTTATCATCTCTTCAGTCAAGCTGTAAAGAGCAAGCCAGAAGTGATATGCTTTTTTTTTACTTCCCCAGATGAAAGGTGCAGTTTACAAAGAGTACACATCTCCATTCCTAATTGCAGAAAAAGGTTTAACAACCTTTGCTTGGAAACTCAATAGTCATATGCTGATGTTCCATGTTTGTCCCACTGAACTTAATTAAATATGATGCGATTTCACTCCAGTTCACTTGTTGGATGTTTGTCTGAGAATGGGACTTTTGACACCCTTGCTCCTCCACTTATAACTAGCATGAAGTTGCACCAAGTGTATTACTTGCTCTGACTGGATGTGGTTGCTCCACCAACTGAACTAAAGACTTGGAATTGCAGAAAACATGACATTTCTTGGATTGAAGCTTACAATTCCTAAACAATGGTGACTGCCAATACATTTTTGTGGCATGAGCCATAACAATAACAGCCACTGTTACTCTGAGGAATATTGATGATGTTCACTCTTGACTTGGTTTTTGTGAATTATTTTTGCATTTCTGAATTTTGCAGAGCCAAATGAACCTCAGCATTTGCACTTATTTGTGTTGTCTTCTGAAAACTGTATTTTCTGTTGTCACTATTATCATGAAGTCATTTTCTAGTAAAGTTTATAACACCAATATCTGGACACATGTAATGTCATTGCCATGTTTGTTTTGTGCAAGTGATCATTAGAATAATTAGACAATGTACTGATTTTTCATGATACACCATAGGCCTGTATGTCTCCCTGTGATATATGATTTAAAGTAATTTAAGAGACATGTATGATGTATCTACTTAGTCTATTTTATTTTTTAATCTTGAAATATGCATTTCAACATTGTGTTATCTTTGGCAAAGTTTATCACAGCCAGATATGGATACTAGACATTTTATAATTGATATCTCGCAGGCCTATGGGTCATAGTTTAATTAACATCGCATCGAATTAGATATTTAAAATTAAAAGAATGGCGTAACTTAAGTAACAAATATTGGGCATTGGGTTCGACAGTTATCTACCAAAACACAGTTAGAAAGTTCAGCTTCTTAAAAACGTTCCAGTACATTGATATGTACCAAATTATATATAAATAGTTTAACTCATATTTGAAGTCAAATCGATACCACGGGTTTGCAAAATATATCTTCAACCTGATAAACTTGTACTGAAATAAAAAAATCAGAGAAAACATGTTATATCCCATCTTTGAGCTATGAAAAAACAGTATGAGCCAACTTGGTTTTATGGATACTGAAGATCTTGAGGAGGTAAAGATAATGTTGAACTGAAGATCAAATGCACAGGCGGACAAGCTCTCAGAAAGCCAACTCAGCCGAACTAAATGTGCCTGTCTCAACTGGTTGAATGAAACGTTTGGCATCGTTTGCGAACTTTCAAAAGTTAATTGTGATTTGAATACCTATCAGATGCCATAAAAATGTGTGTATATATTTGTAACACTTGTGGACCAATCTTATATCTTACATTTTACTCATTTCGCTGTCATAATACTCAAATCCATCCGTAAAACGAATAAAATTGGCATAAAAATGGCCATAAAAACATGATATATAATAAATTATCAATGTATACATGGTCTCTGTGTTCACCTGTAGTCTCTCTAAATGGGGCATTTACAGACCTTAGCAATTCATTTGTTGCAAAGAACCTGAGGATGAAATTTTCTGCAAATCTATGAATATGTGATAAATTCGAAAATAAGGGGGGTAGGGTAACTTTTATCACTTTAAAGTCTAATAGCAGAGAAAGTATCCATTACAGTGCCATGAATGTAACACCATTGGCAAGCTGAGAATAAGGGGAAGTTTTTGCAGTTTGAACCATGTTGATATCTGCATTAGAACTGAAGTTCTGGAGAGACTTGCAATTAGGCCCGGCTGAAAATGAAGCGAATTTTCCATGAAAAATGACCATAGATTCCTTATAAATCACAAAATAAAGAAACTATGTAACATTTTTTTGTTTAGTAACATGAAACCAATTATTCTACACATATCTGAACCAATTCCAGTTTGATTCAGTCAATATTAGGCCCTCAGAACTCAATATTTGGAATTTTCAATAAATTTTGTCCGTAACCGGACATATGGCCGCATTACCGGGTTATGCGCCACAGTTGATGAGTAAACCCACCCTGGCCATATGCAGGCTGGGGTGCCCTAACATCATCAAGTGTCAAACTAAATCTACTCAGGGGTGTTTACTGGATGTCACATTTCTGGGTTTGGCTTCTGGACTACAGGTACTAAGAGTAAACTCAGTCTGGTAAACCTAATGACTAATGGCCCATTGAAAGTGATACGTTTCACCTCCTTCTGTGAGATACACTTCATAATGTTTATCATTCCTTGAAGGGTATCTTGTGTCAGTTTCGCTAGTCACCTTATATTTGTTCTGTGCATAAGAAGAGACTATTTAACAATGTTTAAGGGTATTTTTGAAAAACAAGGTTACACTGTAACTTGATGTTGAAATGGACCACTTATCAAGTCAAACTGACATAAATTTAAAATGGACTTTTAAATTATAGGCCACTACTTTAACGTGGACAAGTTGACAATGCGTTTCAGAAATAAAGAACTAAAGATTTCAGGTTGGGTAATAAGTGATTTGATTTATAGCTGCAAGCAGTCAAATGAAAGTTAAAGTTATAAATTTGAACTGGAAATTTGGAATTAATGAAAAATATGTTAGTAAAAAGTGTGGAGTTGCTGCCTTGTTATGTCTCCAAGTATTAATTAAAGGTAGTAAGTCTGCATTTTTAATAGACTTGTTTATGGATAGGTTTCAGTCATATTTAATTAACACATTCCAGTTGAAAAATTTACCTAGTTGCTGTCTATTGACAATAAAAGAGGTTTATTTTCTTTAAAAATTGTAAACAAAAAGTTTTTCATGCCGTGAAAAAGCCCTGCGTTGTTTACATTTCAAGAAATGCAGGGCTCTCCTTAAGTAATTTAAGGCTTTACAATAAATCAAACTCACTTAACTGTAGAATACACACAATTCTGTTGATTGGAAATGGATACTATACTTTAAATCGATCAATTTATGATCTATAACATCAAGTTAGATTTTACATAGAATCGGCGGACTTATACCTTTAATCAGCATACATAAAAATGACAAATCATTTTAAATAAGGCTCTGAAACTTCATGCTTGCATTGATCATGTTGAAATGTGGAGGTTTGGAAAATAAGATACTAATTATGCCCTGCAGATGCTGGTAACATATTAAAAGTTAAAAACAATTAAATAACGCTGAAAAATTAGGATGAAAAATCTGATAAGAAGCTGAGAAATTGCTCTTTGGGAGAAATGGAATGTTAGATGTTAACGAGGTCAAGTTCAGATAACTCCGTTTACCACCGATTGTCATATTTCGCCCTAACATCCCACCTCTTCTCTGCAGTGATTTTGTCACATTTTCCTCTCTAATAATATGAAAGAAAGGTATTACAATAAGCATTGAGAAAAATATAACTTTGATTTCTTGTTTACAGACAAATCGGCACAAACCTGGTCATTCCCGGAGGAGCAAGAACGATCGACATTAAGGGAAAGTTGGTTCTCCCAGGAGGGATCGACACCCACACTCATATGCAGATGCCGTTCATGGGCACCACTGCTGTAGATGACTTCTACAGTGGAACCAAGGCCGCCCTTGCTGGTGGCACTACACTAATTAGTAAGTATAGTATAGAATGGAGCCAATTAGAGGTGGTAGATCGTCTTATATTTTAGGATTTGAAAGGATGAATTGAGTGGTCTTAGATTGATATCTTTGATAAGATATTGCGTACTGAGTGCGAAATTATTATACAAAAATAATAATGAAAGACTCCTGAAAACTTAATAAAAAAGGCCATACATGTACAAATTTTTGCTCACTATGTTGAATAAGATACATGTCCTGATAAGCTTGCCACACAACATAAATATAGGACATAAAGCCCCAACCATCTATCCATGATCAGTGTCGAGACTCCTTGAAGAAGAAAAAACTTGTCGTTTTGAAGAAACCCCGTTATTTTGAAAGTTTCTACAAATAATATTCTATTTTCAAGTTATACTTTAAAGTGACAAGCTCATTGATAGATAGATGTACATGATATATAGATGCAGTCTGTATTGAGTATGTAACATACGTATCAGTAACATAGGTAGAGCTGACCAAAAGCTTTCCTGCTCTGTGAGACGGCATGGCACTTGTGCTAAGACATGGTCCCACAACCACAATTGGTGCACTCCACTGAATTGAGGTTCGAAACAGGTGATTACAACAAACAGTCAATGCCAAACAATGCTAAACAAGATAATCCAGCTTGCTATTTCGTAACAGGGCCCCTTAAGACACTGTCAGAGCAAAAGAATATGTGGCAGAGCCAGGGACTCCTTGCCCAAGAAATGATAATTGAAACATTTGAGCATCCACTTTTCTGCATGAAATTGTTCATGGACAATAGCTATATTGCATGGGATATCTATTTGGAATGGCTAGCAAGACAAATCGTAGGATACTTATTTGCAAGAAACGTAAGTCCAAATTCTCCTATGACCATGTCAACACATAATTTTTTTTCCAACTTGCACTGAAATTTTGGTGACTGTTAGTCAAATATCAAAGATGTTTCAAGGTTACACTTTGCATAGGTTTGGTTCGCAGTGACTACATACACAGTTCTAAGTGATTTTCTATAGCTAACAGCAATTTGATTTTATATGAATTGACTTTTTCTGAAACATGTGCTTTCTTCAAGCCAATGTTTTGATCAAACAGGAAGTCATGTACACCATGTACAGTGCTGCCACGTTGTTGCACCATGTAAGAGTGAAGTGCAGACTCTGGGATTATTCTCTTTTACACCAGATGGCACCTTGAGGCTGCATGAGCTGTGAAGGTGAACAGTTCTCTTGGTTCCTTTCATGGCCTCTTAGGCGTAGAATCCAGAGGGTGGGGATGGCCCCGTCTCCCCAGAAAAAGAAACTGGCAGCTTTGTTTTTAAATTTGGGCAAAGAAAAGAACATTTTCCCCATTGACTAAATAATGTAATACCCCCCCCCCCCCTCCCCAAATAAGTAATTTCTCCTACGCCTATAGTTCCTCTATGATATTTTTGTAATAATTCAGGGTTCTTTCTCTTGCAGTTGACTTTGTAATACCCCAGAAGGGGGAGTCCCTCCTTGAGGCGTACGACAAATGGCGAGACTGGGCGGACAAGAAGGTGTGTTGCGATTACGCTCTTCACATGGCCGTCACCTGGTGGAGTGACAAGGTATCAGAGGAGATGGAGGTGCTAACCAAAGAAAAAGGTAATTCAGTTCAAGAAAAAATTTTCATAGAACTTTTCAAAAAGTCATCAAAATGATTTCTAGTTATGATCATGAAAATGGATGTTTGAAAGATCTATGTCAAATTTTGATGAATTTTTTATAAAAGTTTTTTGTTTTAACGTAAAAGTGAAGTCATAGATTTATAAGTAAAATGAGTGTGATGCACTAAAACACGCATATTAACTAGTCAACTCATTTACAGTCCTCTTTCATTTTAAAATATGTGTGTGTACTATAGACTAGTTATTTTTCAAAATGACATAACTTCAGTGATTTGTCTTTAAAAGTTCACATATATTATATATGATTATTCTCTCCTTGATAAAACTTTACTAAATATACTAAATATAGAAATGAAAGTTATCGTAAAAATTAAATTTATATATCTAGCTCAAGTTGCTTAAAAATTACATATTTCAAGTGCGAAATGTATTTAAAAAGTAAAATTTTAGTCATTTTAACTTGATTTTGAGTTTATGAACTGACATGTGATAACTTATTACGGTCGCTTGTGAATGAATGAATCAAAAGACATTTCTGACACATGACATGTTTCCTGTCTGTCTTCCCAGGTATCAATTCATTCAAGATGTTCATGGCCTACAAGGACGTGTTTATGCTCAACGACACGGACATGTACCATGCATTCAGACGGTGTAAGGCCCTGGGAGCTATCGCGCAAGTCCATGCGGAGAACGGCAGTGTCATTGCTGAGGTGGGTCCTATGAATCATAAGGTTTTTTGCACCAATTTTTTATATAATATCTATACAACAACAAAATATTTGATGTGCAAAACCCCTGTACTATGAATTGGTCTTAGTGCTTTGCATCTAGTATTTATGCTTGTGCCATATCTTTGGAATCGTCTGAAGTTCATATTGTTAACTTGGATTCAATATCTTTGGTGGTAGAGTAGTTGGAACCACTTGCAAGGAAGCGCTCAATCTAACTCTACCTGAAACGTTGTCCTGAAAAAAGTACAACATAACAAATATTTTTGGGACACAAGGTTGTATTATACATCGAACATGAAGTATCTTGTGAGACATCCGACTAGAATTTCTCTTCTGGCTCAAAGTTTTGTTGCTTGGTTTAATTTATTGTACCTCAAATATAAAGTACTTAATTATACAGCCAAATATTGTCCTAGATTATGTTGCTGACCCGTATTGTCTATTAATTTTTCTCCAGAAACAACAAGAAGTCATCGCACTTGGTATCACTGGTCCTGAGGGTCACGAAATGAGTCGGCCGGAAGAGGTAAATATCTAGAAAAAATATTTTAAATTACATACAAAATTTTGAGAATTAATTGGGCAGTCTCTATACCAGTTATGAATAATAATATACCTTCAGGTGATTGGATGAATACAGAGCTGAACTTTTTCAATTTCTCTTCTTGGTGTTAGTTTTTTAGGGGATGCTGAAAAGATGTTTAAAATTCTGGCTCTAAATTTATGTAATCTCCAGAAAGTATAGGCCCATTTAATTATTTATCATTATTTATGAATCATGAGATAACAAATCTATACTCAGGAGTTTTTGTACAATCAGAATATATGTTTTTGCAAAACTGTGAGGCTTCGAGTTCAAAGTATTGTTATACAGATATAAATGATTGAATTATACTTGTATAAAAGATTGATAAATGATTAATGTGCATGTAATTTAGGTAGAAACGGAAGCGACAGAGCGAGCCATAATGCTGGCCAATCAAGCAGGCTGTGCGTTATATATTGTTCATGTGATGAGCAAAACGGCCGCTGATGCCGTTGCAAACGCCAGAAGAGAAGGTATCCTGAGATATTAAGATGGTGGATGGAGGGGTTGACGAGTCATTGAGTGAGGTGTTGGCAGTGTGTGAAACATATTTATTATTAGGTCAACCTGAGAGAAAGTTTCAATTTTGCAATGTACAGATAAAACAGAATTATTGAACTTTGTATATGACAGGGAACCCTTATCAAATTCTTTGTTCAGTTTTAAAACAAGATAATTCTAATCTTAGAAATCTTCCGTTATTTTCTTCAGTTTTCCAGTTGTCATAATTCAAGAAACCCATCTTTTTCCTTTGGCAACTTGATTGGCGACAGTTAGAAAAATAAGTCATGGAAATTTTTATTGGGAAGCTTAATTCTTATACATTATATCTCATATATTATGAGTTGTGAAAACAATTCTACTTTTGGTTTCCAAATATACAAATCGTTAGGCCTTTTCAATTGAATTGATGAATGATTGATGAATATGTTTCGTACACACTGACGAATATTGATATCCCAATAAATTCACTCGATGACTTCTCAACCTCGGGGTCTATAGACTGATTAAGGTGTCAGGTTCTCTTCTAAGGCATTTTGGTTATAGGCACGGTTAAGGCTCTAACAGGTGATAAGCTTATATGATATGGTGTTGAAGTGCGGCTGAGTGTCTGAAAATATGTCAAAAGTGATTTGGATTTTGACAGACAAGATATAGGATATTCTTTAAAAATTTTGTTCGTTAAGTATATGCACAATTGCCAGTGTATTTTGTCAGATATAATTCGATGGTGTACTCTGTAGACATTTTTGTGGCTCAAAAAATTCAATTTGAGAGATTATCCAAGAATGTACGTAAACTATTGCTGATTGTCATGTTTGGAAATTCTTGAAGGGGCGATTTTAAATTAAACAATGCCACGATACACCGAAAAAATCAGTTTTCGCATAAGTTGACATACTCAGCTGCTCTTCACACCTTCATCTCACAGTTCTGGTTTCTCACATTCTCCTAAGTTGAAAAGAACATTCTTACTAACTGGTGCTGCACTCTGGTGGTTGTAGGCGGAGATGGAAGCTGTAAATAGGGCCGTCCTCCTGGCATCCCAAGCCGACTGTCCTCTCTATGTTTGTAAGGTGATGAGTAAGGGTGCTGCTGAAGTTATTTCTAATTCACGGAGAAGAGGTGCGTCTATTACTGTGTTGGTACTAGTACATGTACTGTAAGATATTTCTTTACGTGAGTTCAATAAATTTGGTCGTCTTTGCAAAGATTAATATAAGACTTATGTAATTAAGTTTAACAATTAAGTAAGTCTATGCTCTTACGAGTAAGTTCAAATAAGGTGGTGGACTGGTGGTCACTGGTGAATTTGCCTCTTAATCTTTTAACGGTGGAAGGCTTTCAATAAGATTTGTATGCAATCCTGTAATGTGGCTGTGGCTCGTGTTATTTTATGAATTTAAAAGAATCTGCAGCTCATAGTGGTTCAATTTAAAGTGATATCTTTGAATTTTTTTAAGGAATATAGAATTTGTAACTCGTCTAGACTTGATCACATATATTTTGTAACATTTGTTAGTCTAGTTTCATATAATGATATATATATGTAAGCCTGAAAAAAAGATGATCAAATCAGATATATCAGATATAAAGACAAATCGCCATCTATACATATTCCTGATCTCTCTCTTCTCAATCAATAGGTAAAGTAGTATTTGGTGAACCCACGGCGGCCGGCCTTGGCACAGACGGCACAAATTACTGGAACAAATGCTGGAAGCACGCAGCCTGTCATGTGATGAGCCCTCCTCTGAGACCCGACCCCACAACCCCCGGCTACCTCATGGATCTCTTAGCAAAGTAAGTACTGTAACAACTAATAAGACCAAATTATGGGTATAGTGGTATTGAGATACGCATGTGCCAACCAGGCTGTAGAGATTCAAGTCCATAACTATAAGTGGAAATACATGGGATCTTTTACAATATATATATATATTAATTGTTGGCTGGTAATTTCTGTCACACTGTGTTTAAAAAGTTGAACTTTTTGCACTGTATTGTAAAGAGAATTCATTTGATGCAGGAAATAATTGAGAATATTAAAGTGAGATCACAACAACACAATATTGAATAAAATAACATTCCTGAAGGAACAGCCAAGTAAATTTAATTGAGGTGGTGCGATCGTGCAGAGTAATAGAATTAATCAAATTCCATGTTCTCTTTTCACAGCAATGACCTGCAGGTGACAGGCACGGACAACTGTACATTTAAAATAGAACAAAAAGCCCTGGGCAAGGACGACTTCAGACGCATTCCAAACGGAGTGAATGGCGTGGAGGACAGGATGTCCGTCATTTGGGAGAAGGGAGTGGTCAGTAGAAAAATATTGTTGTCTTGCATTTTTCCCATGGTCCTCGAAAATCCTAAAAATGAAGTTTTCCTGAAAAGTTCCCGAAAAGTCCTTAAACACTGCTAAAAATCAGGTGGTCCTGGAATCCTTATTATCTACGGATAAAAGTCTTTTTAAAAAAATCCATTGTTTTATGAATGTCAAGTCATCTCGAATTGCACAGCCAATGTTCTCTAGACAAATGTCATTAAGTTTGTGCGTGAAAATGTTTCCAAAAATTCCATTACAGGTCCTTGAAATTTTATAATTTTCATCTCGGAAAAGTCGTTGAATAGTGTTTTCAAACTTGGTGTTTTCTGATGCCACTTAAAACAATAGTAATCTGTATAGTTTTGAAAATGTTTTGGTTTTACAAATCTTGCAATTTTTCCTTCAGGTCACAGGCAAGATGGACCCTTGTAGATTTGTAGCCGTCACCAGCACTAACGCAGCTAAAATATTTAATATATATCCTAAGAAGGTAAGTTTGCTTTGAAAGAATGCAGGTAGCAAAGGAATGTTTTAATATTTCATTGCTTCATTTAAATGTTAAATACTCTTTAAATTCTCTTGTTTTGACTTTTGAGACTGGTCTAGATATAAAAATTTGTTTGAGAACACCTTTGACTTGTGTTTTAAATGAGACCGGTCTTAATTGTCTTAAAGAAATAGTCAGGATAATGCCTAATTGACTGTCTGACATCTTTAGACCTGTAGTTTCGCTTTTAGTGGTTCAGATTATCTTACTGACAAGGTTTGTATTTGAAGTAGGCTTATATTTGAGGCCTGGCTTTTACTCAAGTAAATTGACAAATTCATGAAAACTTATAATAATTCAAGACTCCCTTTATTTTAATTTTTATGCACAACCGATATTTTTTGCCAACTCTAATATATGCTTGAGTTAACTCACATATATTTCAACTCATGAGGATATATATTTTTTCAGGGCAGAATTGCAGTTGGTTCAGATGCCGATATTCTTGTTTGGGACCCGTCAGCCACACGAACCATCTCAGCCAAAACCCATCACCAAGCGTGTGACTTCAACATCTTTGAGGGAATGACCTGCCATGGCGTCCCCGTCTACGTCATCAGTGGAGGAAGGGTCGTCCTGGATGAAGATGGGGTAAGAATCTGAAATATATGAAAAATATAAACATTGAGGATGAAGTGATATTGCAATAAAAATTTTATGAATATTTTGCAGTGGAAACATTTGGTATATATATATATTTGATTTACAAGTGGCAATATTTTTATGTGCATGGCTTTCTAACCAAAAAAGAACAACTTTGTCTGAATTGGAAGACCCGTAGCAGTGCCCAATGACTAACATTTTTTCTGCCAAACTATTTTTTGTGACTGTAGAGTAAACACTTTGATTTTCTTAGAAAACTTCTAGAATTTTGAATCAGAAATTCTAATTGCTCATTGTAATGTTGATATTTACAAATTGATACCGTTGTGTCAACTTGTGTGTTGATGCCACTTATTTATCAAGTAATTCTAAATTGCAGCTTCATATGACCCAAGGAATCGGTCGTTTTGTTCCTACGCCTGCTAATTCCGAGTACGTCTTTGGAAGGATAAAGTTCCGTGATCAGGTGAGGGTTATTTTCTGTGAGAATTTTTTTGAGTTATTGGGAGTCCAAAGAGACTTCGATCATCCAAAAAGATAAAATGTCCATTAAATAGAACTGCTTTATAAGGGAGGGGTGTGCTGATTTATGTATCTCGCTGTGCATCCATTTCAAGCAGCCAACTTCATTTGATATAGTTGATACTAACCAACAAAGAACAATACAATTTGATCTTACCGGGTAAATAAATTTAATTTGATAATTTTTTCAGAGTAAACAATACAAGGGAGTTACCCGCGATGGCTACGAGGGGCCAGTGGCGTCAACGGATCAGCCCATAGAAGTAGACAGCAATGCCTCATTTAACCCCTACGTGCATGACGCTGGACCTCAGGCTGACAACTTCCACAACAGACCTCTGACGAGTTCCGGAGTCCGCAATATGCAGGATTCTAGTTTTGCTCTTAGTGGTGAGTGTAAAACTAAATATAATGCTGTTGAAGAAGGGAGGCAAATTTAGTAAAATTAATTAGGAAAATATGCATCGTTCTGGAAATATTATTTTGGATAAGATTGAAGTGAGGGAGATTGTGCTCTTTGAGTGAAATAAATGTAGGCCTATCTGAAGAATATTAGCATTTGGCTATTTTTCTGCAGAAATTAATAATTCTTGACATTTTAATTAGATTAGTCTTTGACATGACTTGGGACTTAATTGATTAATGAGAATCCTCCTAATCCATAATTTGTTAATTCGCTTTTATTAAAGTGATATATATTAGAAAGTAATTAGCATAGACAGACAGACTTACATGAGTGTGAACAATTGGTCTTCAGACAACTAGTTATTTCATTATGTAAACAATTAATACTTATGTTTGTTGTGTGTGCTGTTTTGGCATGGTTATTAAATAAAGAAATTGAAACTATGAAAGGGAAGAAGAAACTCTCCTTTTTATGATGCATGTACTTCATTTATGTATTCTTTTTTAGGTTTAAACTTTTTTGCGACAATGACATTGATATTTTTCTGTTCTAGGCGATCAGTACGACCAGCACAAAAAAGGACGATCGGGGACAAGGGTCAATGCTCCCCCTGGTGGACGATCCACTCCTCTCTGGTAACCATGGCAACTACATAAATACGGAATTCCCACCCACATATTCTCGCTTTTAAGCAACAAATTCCCATTGATGATGTCGTTGACTTTGAGTTTGGGTCGAGGAGCTACAGCAAACAAAAATTATTGAAATTGTACATTGTTGATGAATTGAATGGTGTTTCATAACTTGTATACCGGAATGATTATTTCTATAAAAATTTGAAGGTATACATTTACAAAGTCTATAACAAATTAACAATCATGTTGAAACAATATTATTGAAAATAATTATTACAATGTATCAGTGTTTGTCTGTCTATAATGATGCTACAGATTGATAATTATTATAAAACAAAAAGTATGCAAATTACAAACTAGAACTTTATAAGCCGAAATGTAATTTACAAATTTACAATTACTAGCCAACCCACCATCAGTGCCAGGAACAGTATTATATATCAATATCAAGCAGCACTGAAACATCAATTTTACAAAAAATTTACCTTATCTAATGAAAAAGAGTGTATTATACAATCTACACTATTTATATTATTCTATATTTACCAGATTTAAGATGATATGTATACATGTATATATATGTTTTACATGACTTAACATTGATTACTTCAGATTTAGAAAGAGCTACATGGTATGCAATGGTTAATACAATATCTACTAACTCTATGTGACTATGTCTACATAAATTGTAATATATATGTTGTGTATTTGTGACTGAAATCGTAGAAAACCATCACTTTACTTGAAGTTATTCTCATACATGTAATATTTTACAAATCCATTTTGTGCAAAGCACTCGGTAGTGTAGATTTTTTTTTCTTTTTAAATCTTTACAAAGACAATCGTATTTCTTGATAAAAAAAATTATGAAGTATTTACACACAAATCAGTAGTTGAAGAGAATATTATTAAAGTATTAATTTAAAATTTTGATCATGAGATGGTGTATACAATATACATGTAATTGTAATATTTGGGTAAATTTGATGAACGGAATGAATGATGCCTATTGTGGCCTTGAATGAGCTTGAATATGTTTTATTTTCATCAGTCTTGTTAAATAGGTTTTTTCGAAGCTTTAATTAGTTTGCAATTGTAATGTTGTTATGCAATTAAGTTTGATTAATATACCGGTATATTTTGAATAAATGCTCTACTATTTTCTGGAGCAGAATAGTGGCATAATAGCTTGTAAAATGCCTGAATTTAACTTCTTGATATTTGATATGTGAGGTACAAAACCAATGCATATTTATTCTGCCAAAGATAGATCTGTTATGAAAGATTAACAAAATAATGCTATTTTTTGGATGCATGAAACTTGACTGGTAGCTTGAATTTCTGAAATATAGCAATTTGTAACTTTTGATATTCTTGAACTGATATACTGAAAGACTTTTGTAAAAAGATAGATTTTTGTAAAAGCATAATTCTGCATATTGTATGAATGTGCAATTTATTTCACAATTTATTATGTTACTGTGCGAAAGATCTGGTGCAAGGTCTTTGTAAGATTTTGTTTATGTTATTTCATTATGTTAATGGTTTTACAGAGTAATGCTGTTATTTATTTTAGTGTAAAAGTATTCTGTTAAGATGCTTTGATGCATGAAGGATGCATACGTGTCAAAACTGCGAAAATGCTGTATTGTCGTCTGATGAACAATAAATCTTTTTATTTGGAAATTGCCACTATTTCTTATTTATGAGTAGTGTTGAGGTTTGGTGATTGTCTTTTAAAAATCTCTTTTGATAACAGAGTTTAAGCAGATAGAATTGGTAGCAAATTACTTGAAAAGGTTAGCCTTTGTCAATTAATTCTGGAGAATACTCAATAAAATTTTTAATGAATGGGCTCATTGGGCTGTATAAATTAATTTATGATGTTCTGATGCATTACGAAATTTTAAAGGACACTGATGGAAAGTTTATTCAAATAAATTGATTTAAATGTCACTCAAGGGCTGACTCCAGGGCACTTTAGAATGCCTCATTTGGTGGTTTGGAGATTTTGTCAACGGAAATAATTTATATAATAGAAAGACTACGTAATTATTTATTTTAGGGCATGCCATCAAATTTGCTACTGTACATGTAAAAATGAAACTTTTCACTGAAAATGGGGAAGAAGACGTGAGATCACTAGAAAAAAAAATCTTAATTTAAAAAAAAATCCTAGCCTCGTCCCCCCCCCCCCCCCCAGCATGAAATGGTATGCTCCTTCTTAACAAGCAGGTCTAATTGCAAAATCTGCAATCGCCAATTAGTGCCCAATTGCTAATTGGACTGAGGAAGCAGTGGGGTAAACCATAGAAATATGGGATAAACAATCTCCTCTTCTGTTTTATGCCACCTAGTGTAAAAGTTCTGTTTTTGCTTTCTGTCTTGTGGCGACTCCTGTGATGAAATTTCAGGAATTTCACAAAGTTGTAGAGGGAGGGAAAATGAAGAGCATGACGTCAATCCTTATCCACTTCAGTTTGCAAAAGTTTCCCAGGAAATACCTCAGTGGGAATAGGTTTGCCGTTTAAATTAAGTAGGAAAAAGTTGGGGATACTTAGAACAAATGAATAAGAAGCTTCTGTGAAAGTTTTAAGGATTGTTTACTTGTCAATTAATTTTAAAAGCGATTTGTAAACAATTCCTCCCTCCGAATAGAAGAGCCAAATATGACCCAGATCCTGTGTGACGGGGGTATCCCTCAGATAATTTTGGGACACTTTTTGGCAAACGTCAAGTAATGTTTTTGATTGTAACATGGAGAATTAACCGAAACTGGAGTGGAATCATGGTTTAGGACTCCTACCAAGACCTCCATGGATGTTTTAGGAGATGACCAAGTCCTCCAGGCCAACTTAGGTAAGTGTGTTGAAGACGGAATTGTTACTTTAGTGAGTTGATGAGTTCCACTCAAGAGCCTGCAAAATGGCCTCCATGTTGTTCAAGAAAGTTATTTTCTGTGATTTTTTATGACGATAAATTGCCAATTACAAACCCAATACCCTCTTATTATAATACAACTCCCTGTCAAACCCATCAATTGTGTTGTTATAAGGTTTAATCAGGTGTTAATGTCATGTGGATCAGGGTTTTGGGTTGAGATATATATGGATCATGATCATCATGTTATGTGGATCCAACTGAAAATGTGTATTGTTTAATAAATCATGCTTGTGCAATGATCCAATAAACTGTACATGTACACTCAATTACAGATTTAGCAACCTGTTATGTAGGCCTACACAATGTCATGAGCAATTATACTGTCAACAAACTTGAATAGTCAATAAGCTCAACATGAATGGTTAAAGATGTGAAGATCAGCAAATAAGAATGATCAAATACTGGTGATCTTTTTCAACACAATTATGCAACAATTGCACAGGTTATGTTAATTAATTGCCCAGGTTAACCAATTTAATTATATGGTAAATCTAATTATGAGTTTTAAGTCTTGCTGAAGTTAGGTCCGATAAATATGGACTGCTGTCACTTACATGATAAGTAAAGTTTAAGTTCAACCTGAAGGTGCCTGACTATGCTCATGCTAATTTAATTAGGCCTACATCATAGACTACATGACACTTTTAAAAGTCATGAAAAACTGCAATGAAGAATTATAAAGAGTCATGGAAATTTGTATCATTTTTCGCATATATTTGATTACTAAAAGATTGAAATACTCAAATAGAAGAGCTTTTATACAAAATTTTATAAAAGTCTGTACTGATCATCTGTCAATGATGTACGCTGGTCCAATTGTCCAATCAACAGCATTTACTATTTATTCAGGTTATTCATGTAGAAGGCCTACAAGCGATAAGTAGCCACCTGTATGCAGGTCGAAGCGCACCCGCAGATCGAAGTACGTACGTCGATCGAGGTACGGCCGTCGTTCGAAGTACTCCTGTACCTCGATCAAAGTATGGTTCAATTTGAGAGAGGCTCAGAGAGCTGTTCAATAAATAATCCTTTTTCTCCAATATCCCACACAATTCCGCTGTGCAAAGTTGCTCCAATTGATCAGTTAATCAACAGAATCAATCTGACAAAAAAAATCCCGTGCGACGATATGGATTTGCCGAAAAAACGGCAGAAATGTGAAGACGAATGTTGCACTTGCTGCATAAAATCGCTCACCTGGGATCACTCAGCACACTGCCAGCTCCAAATACTGTCTGGATTGTGAGATAAATTACTTGTTTTGAAGGTGAGCAACTTCTTTTTCTCATCTCATGTGGGCATTCACCAAAAACTTTAATTTAATCCACAGAAGTCATAAGCATACTTGGATCGAGGTACGGGCGTACCTCGTTCCACGGTGCGCATTGTTTTGGCTCCAAATCTTGAAGGTAGATCAGATTGAGTGCCCGCATGATTTTTAACAGTTTTCGTACCTCGAAGGAAGTATGCTTTGGATACTGCTGACTTTAACTGGGAATAACTTTATTTGCCCACATGGAGAAGTGACAATTTTATTCACACACATTTTTGGGATGTTTTACAAGCTATTCCATGTGTCAAAACGCCTGGCACTGTCTTAAGTTCCGAGAAATATGGCCGTTTCGTGACGGCCGTAACCAATGCGTCTCAGAAAGGAGGCTCTACGGGATTTCCAGACAAGTCTGATGATGTTATTTATGCATGAAATGATGCCTAATATTCTTGGGAATTAGTTGGCCAATCAACTTTTGTGCGACAAATCTTTACATTGGAGAAAACAAAGGATATCCTCAGCAGCTCTCTCAAATTGTGCCATACTTCAAACGAAGTATGGGCATACTTCAAACGACGGACATACTTCGTTCTAGGTACGTACTTCGATCTGCGGGGGCGCTTCGACCTGGTATGTGCCTTAAATCCTTAATTGCTATTTCTATCTTTACCACGCTATTGTACTATTGTGATGTTACATGTGTTCATACAATCTTGGGTTAACAGTAGAGACGAATGTTAAATGTTGATTGTGACATCATGCTTATAAATGTTTGTTGAACAAGTAGTTGTTCTTAAGAAAAATAGATAGATAAATATAGAGAGCTATATAGAGATAGATAGGTAGATTATAAGATAGATAGATAGATAGGTAGATAGATATATAAATAGAAAATAGATAATAGAATGATAGACAGATAGAAAGATAGATTTAAAGATAGATATAAAGACAGATTTAAAGATAGATTCGAAGATCGATTGAAATGTAGATCTACAGAGATAGATTTCAAAGATAGATAGATTGAAAGATAGATTGAAAGATAGATTGAAAGATAGATTGAAAGATAGATTGAAAGATAGATTAAAAGATAGATTCAAAGATAGATTCAAAGATAGATTCAAAGATAGATTCAAAGATAGATTCAAAGATGGATTCAAAGATAGATAAATTTAAAGATAGATTCGACTGAGATAGTTCTAAAAATAAATACTATTAGATACAATATATTTATAGATGGGTATCTGCCATTACACATCTTAAAGCTTCAAAGACAGATGGATAAGTACTGTATTAATTAAAAAAATCGATTAGTTCATTGACATTGACTGCTGATTGTAATTCCAGCACATACTGTCATTATACATAGTGTAAAATCTGTACTTCTGTAGTATATATATCTATTTATTCAGATAGATTGCAAGGTATTGTCTATAAATTAATGTGCAACATCATTTGTCTTTAAAGTGCATTGTAACTTATGCACTGTTTGTAATTCTTTTTCAATTTCATAACTTGCAGAAATATTAAAGCACTCATGCATGCATGGCTGGATAAACTACTTTCACAATGAACTTCCCAACAATGCAACTAAATGTTCATATTCCTAATCAACACTTGATTTACAATACAAATATTTAGCTTAAAAATACAACAATCTTAAACGAGCCGTATAAAAATTGTATTTGCTGGCCCTCAATGTTTATATGTCGTCATGTGACCTAGCTATGTAGATTTGTCATGTTAAATCTATATTTAAAGGTGTTTTCACGGTTGGAAGATTTTAGTATACACTCAGGTTTATCTAAATTTCGCAACCAGGAAACTTACACCAAGTTCACCTGGTTTCATGAAAACAGTCACTGAGTGACACTTATTATTATTTGGTTATTTGGTCTATTTGTTAAGATATATTTATTTTCTTCCTAGTGTGTGAAGCTCTGAAATAGTACTTGTAACATGTGTAAGTTAAAGTGATCATAAAGTGTCAATACTTTCTTTTGGTCAGAGAGTTGAATTTATTCTGATTGGTTTGTAAGCCGTAACAAGCATTTACATATATGTTATATTTTTTATTAAAGTGTGTTTACCCCAATAGTTGTGGTTTTATGATAATGAAATTATATATATCTCAGACAAATTGTTAGTCTTTTTGACAGTATGTATAGTCAAAACTTTGTGTTGGACTTTCTGAGACTCAAAATACTTACAGGCTGACCATTACCACTCAAAAGCCAACCAAAAGCTGCTTGAAATTTATTACAAATTGATGGCTAATTGGCTATTGATATTCGCGCAGCGAAACGGCCGAAGGCCGTTGAGCAAAGCGAATTGAGTGCAAGAGAAGACCCAAAAATCTGTGCAGTGATGGTCTGAACATCAACAGTCCACAGTTGGGAATTAGGTCAAGTGGGTCCAGCTTCTTATCAATGATTTAGTTTCGTATTTAACAAAACACAACATATTCATCTTCAAAAGTGTCTTAAAAATTCAATTTTCTCTAGTGATATATCCTGTACCAATATTTTTTATGGCATAGCTAATTATTAGCGTTGACAAGCTAAATCAAATTATTAACATGTGATTCATTTAATTTCAATCAGACAACAAGAAATCATAACAAAATTAAAGTTACATAATCTTTATAAACTGATGATTATGTAACAGTGAACAGTTAATCTACATGCAATGTTATTGTTTTGTATTACTATATATTTACACTATTATGTAATATCAACAATCTAACATAGACTTGACTTAGGCAGCTTTCAGTGCTGTCTGCCTTTTTACCATTTAGCTGATTATCTATCAATCTTATTTTATCTATTTAATATATATATATCTATCTATCAAACAAATCTATCTGTCTGTCAATATATCTCTCTATTTATCTCTCTATTTATCTATTTATCTATTATATTCTTTGTCTAGTTTATCTTACTATTCTACATTTTTCTCTGTCTTTCCATGTTTTCTATCTTTCTAACTTTCTGAAACAGTTACATAACTGCCTTTCATATATTGAATGTGAAATAAACATGAAAGTTATGGTAACACTGGAAGTCCTACAAAAACGTTTTAAAGTGCTGCGCGAATTTCATGGCAGTGCCATTTACATATTAACTATAAGTTTGAAAAAAGCGCCAAATGTCAACATTTTAATTATTAAAAAAAAATAAGTTTAACTGCTTTAAATATGCAAAATTGACAAAATTGCATAATCATAGATCTATGAATTAGAGATAGATATGTAGATGGTATCATTGGTATGATAATGTGTCCCTGGCTAATAATCTACACGGTATCTTACAAGGTCAAATGATGAAAATAAAGAAGGGGAGTTTTGCCCTAATGTTGTGAAAATGTGGCGTTTCCTATAAGATGACGTACTTTATATATACAACAGTTCTTGGAAGGTACTTGGAAACTCTTGAAATTTGCTACACAAGTAGTCAGGTGACAGCAATAATCAATAATTGCACTTGACATTTAGATAATCAATTTATCAGTGTTACATCTATGGGGATGTTGTGCTAGTCTAAGCCGTCTGGGAAATTACCGTCATATGAGGACAATTGCAATTCTAGCTAAGTCCTGGCCCTGCCAGGATGATTGAGTTGCAGTAGTTCTTTCTAAATAGCCAGTCAAAGATGATTTTGAGCACTGCCAAAGTCATGGCTAGGCCATGACACTGTGAGAGTGTCATGGGAGGGTGATGACAGTGCTAGGGTGATTGTCATGTGGGGCTGAGGACATTGATTGTCATCAGCTGGTGATAATTTCCCTTACTGCTGACAGGATGATTGAGTGTGTGGGGTTGATCAGTTGGGTATCAGAAGAAAGTCTGATCTCTATACAGCCATCCTCACCACACAGCAGCATGACAGTAGCTGGATTTATTCTATCCAATTTCGCGAAATGCTGCAAAGTCATCAGCAGCTGATGACAAATCCCTAATTTCTCTGGAGCCTTCGGGTTCTTTTCCTCATTATGTAATGGATAGGTCTGCCAAAATTTATAGAGTTAGTTGATACTGTGATAGAACTTTATGCTAAGTTTGGAAGTTATGGTAGCTAGGGCTGCAACGGTTCACTGCCTCACGGTTCGGTATGGTCCTCAGTTTGAGACTCGCGGTTCGGTTTTTTTCACGGTTCTTTAAAAATCGGCAAATCTGTACTTTTTTCACAATAAAATCCTTAGGCAATAATGATACCATGGAGATGGATTGCTTTTACTTTTTCAATGGCTGAGCTGAGTTAAATGACTGATTTAGTCTCATTTAATGTAAAAATTGCCCTATACTGATACTAAGGGGAATGAATTCATATCATAACTGAAATGTTTTTGCATGCAACAGCATTACAAATCTTGAATATTAGTCTAAATCATGAATGAACACTGGAAATTTTAACAAGCAATTATATGTTACTGCAATCAATTTACTTCAATATTTTTCTACAAGGCCATTATTGCAGGCCCATACAATTTGGATTGCACTTCAGACTTCACAGAATTTCACACCTCTGCCTCCTTTGACGGACATTGGCAGGTGTCAAAAGGGGTAAAATGTCAATTGCAATTTACGTATGTATATTGTGCATACCTCTTGAAACATCTTGTTTGAAGGCAATTCAATTGAATTGGCTTCACCAAATGCACTGCAGCTCTGCATGCATTGCTGAGTTCCTTCACCAAATTCAACTTGTGCGATTGCGGCGCCTCCGGCGGCGGAAATCGGAACTACGGTTTACCGAATTATTCGTCGGCCTGACAGTGCGGTGAACCGTGACGCCTGAAACCGCGGTTTATTCGTACCGCAATAAACCGTTGCAGCCCTAATGGTAGCAGCAGTTATTCTTAAATAGCCTGTCAAAGATGATTGAGAACTGCCAAAGTCTTGGCTGGGCCATGAAACTTTGAGAGGGTCATGGGAGGGTGATGATGACAGTGTTGGGTAAGTGTCATGTGGGGCTGAAGGCATTGCTTGTCTTGACCAGACGGTAATTTCCTTGACTACTAAGCTGGCTAAATCACGTAAATGTCCAAATGGACACCTCCCAGACCAGCTGAATAATTTGTTTAAATTTAGTGATGTAACTCATGTTTTATTTTGGTCTGAATACAATTTTGTCAGTGTCATTGTCTGTTTGTATCCAGTTTAATGTGACTCCAATCTTTCTTTTGGACATTATCAGTGATTATTTAAAATCTTGTGACACACTAGCTTTAAGTGGGAATCCCGCCCCCCCCCTCTTGGGCTGCTAACGAGTCATTTTTCTGACCATTGATGAAGACAGTGTCCTCTTGTAAACGTGTTCAATTGTTTTTGTCTTCTGAGCTGTGATAATGATAAATGATAACATAACCACGATAACTAGATTAATGAGGCTGTTGACTTCAATTTAAATTTTTAAAATGCACTCTGCTGTAATTGTGCACTTTATTTAGGTCCCTTGCTCCCGGTTTATGAAGCGAATATTTTTTGTAGCTTTACTGAAATCACTGCCAAAACTATCACAGATAGTTCAACTTGCGTTTATAGTCGTTTTTTTCTTTTGTTAAATTGCAGAAATTGATGATATTATATTAAATGGAGCCATAGATATAGGGCTATGATTATAATTATGTATGTCATATTCAATCATATTGTTTGACATATAATATGTTCGTATTTCTTATAATTGGACCGGTGCTAATATTGCTATGTTCAATGTTGTAAGACTTGAAGTGCGTAAATACAGGTCGAAAGCAGTGAAGTAGTTGAGGTCCAGGACATCCCATTCCGAGACCGAGGCATGAGTCTCCGACACCGAGGCCATTAAAATGTGACCGGAGGACGAGGCTCGTCCCGAGGCCTCCAACACTGGCTCAACGACACCTGAGACTGAGGCAAGGCCGAGGATTTGGCATCCGAGACCGAGTCACTACCGAGGCCATCAAAATATGGCTTTGAGCCTGGTCTCAAGACCTTCAACACTGACGTAAAGTCACAATTATCCATCAGTGTGACAAAACTGACAATATAGTCTATAAAGACCAATATATATTTAAATAATACTAAATAGCGGAGGTAAGGTCGTAAAAGGTCCCAATCATCCATCAGGTGACAAAACTGGTGAACTAGACCTACCAGGTATATAATGTATACAATTATTTTGCTGGAGCTGTGATGCTAATATTGCTATGCTCAAGACTGAGTGGCCAGCCTCCCACCTCCGTCCTCTACAGATACACTGTTCAAGAGGGATGTCAATTATTTGAGGTGGAGGGAAGGAGTTTATTGATCATGATTATTTCAAACCCATTAGTCTGTTTGTCTAGGTCCCCATATTGTTTATACGGGGAGGTATTGGTGGGAATAAACGACCTGGCCATTGGGTAAATATTGGCCAGCCACTCAGCATACTCTGGGCCAGTGCAGTTTCATTGGAGAGACTGGGAGCACTGGAGGCTCTATGGCAGACGAAACAGGCAGATTTAGGAAGAATACATGATCATATTATGATGATAACGATGAATATGATTATGAATGACCTGTACAATGTTTAATATATATGTCAGTACAGGCACAACGAAGCGGTCTTTTATGGGGGTGCAGACTCACAACGGCCTCAGCGACACTTAAGTTTCATTGGAGAGACTAGTAGGAGCACTAAAGGCTGTAATGGCAGACTGTTAAAGAATGCATGATGATAGTGATTGAAAACAATAGTTGTGAATGTTCTGTACAGTGTTTGGTATTAGTATAATCAAGAGTGGAACGGTCTCCTATGGGGGTGCAGACTCTCAGCATACTGGGGGCATTAGGAGCATTGAGCATAGGAGTCTATATTGCAGATGGGAGGGCTTATTGAGGGAGAATACATGACGATAGCGATTGAGTACAATTATGAATGCCCTCATGGAGCTGCTGCTGCTGCACTGTCTTTAAAATCATACATTCAGTCATTCACAGTACTGATACCATTGGTTAAATATGGAACACTGCCTCCGATGCGATACCGATACTGCTTTTTGAGTGCCAATTGCACGAGTATCAGTATCGGAACATCTTTAGTGCTGAATGCAACGTGAAAAGTCCAAAGCTCGAAATGCTGAGATTTTGCAGTACAAGGCTTGGAGTGGTAGGTGCTCTGAAGCCATGTACTCTCAGTTAGCAGTGAGCACTGAAAGGCTCTTTCTAGGGATCTGTGTGATGATGATAGATACTGCTTCAGTCTGTTTTAGTGAATTAACTCTAGTAGCCAGATAGTGGAACATGTGGATGGCTGTATCACCGTTTAACCTTCCGATCTTGTATCAGTAAGAAGAAATTGGGAGATGACTGACGATATTATAAGTCTGTTTATAAATAATGTCACATAGACTTTTTACAAGCAATTATAACTAAAACTTTGTATCCACGAATTTTACATTCGGCACATTCAGCAGATGCAGATGTTTCAGAATTCAAACCAAAATTTGAACAGCTTCTCATTGTTGTCTTTATCAGCATTTTACTGTTGAAGAAAACAAGACACCTTCAATTCTGGTTTTATGCAACATAGATTTGTTCAAATTTTGTTGAAAGTAAATTTCATCCAGAAGTATTGAAAAGTTAGTTTGAAAATCTTCACTCAAGACTACGCCTTTTAGTCCAGGTTCTAAGCCTGGATATTGGACATTATTGTTCACTTTGTGGTACAGCTATGAAATTTGGCACAAAGGTAGAGGAGGTCAGTACCTTCAATTTTGGATATGGAGGCATTCTCAAAAATTCCCAGAAATGACAAACGGTTGCCATGGAAACCAAATTTAGCATTTTTTGACATTATTGAATAAATTTCAAATTAACTGCCATAAATTTGGGCAAAAATGGTCAAAATGGTAAGTCAGGACATATAAAGTCATTTTTCATTGATTATTTTGCATTTAGAGGGCCATGGAGACCCGATTGATGGGGTAAAGTATGACCAATTAAGGAAATACAGCTTTTTTCATGAAATCTTGGTAAATACGTAGTCATTAGTGGTACTTCATTCTGGGTATACCCCCATGTGACATATCATTTTAAAGTTAACCAAGAGCACATTCATTTGGTAGATCATTTATGGTAACCATGGTAACGAGCAACTCACAGGAACAACTTGAATGCAATTTCAAGCTGTATCAGAAATCGCCAAATTGATCACTTTAATGAAGACGATGTCAAACAATGGACTTAATTTAACAATACAAGTATGAAATTTGGTACACAGATATTAAAGGTCAGTTCCTTCAATTTTAGATATGGAGACATTCGCAAAAATACCCAAATGTTAAACGGTTGCCATGGGAACCAAATTTGGCATTTTTTGACAATATTCAGTATATTTCAAGTTGATTGTCATAAATTCAGGTAAAATCTGTCAAGAAGGCAAATCTGGACACAAAAAGTAATTTTTTAGTGATTGTTATGCATTGACGGTGCCGTGATGGCCCGCATGAGGAAGTAAATATGACCAAATAAGGAAGTATTGCTTTTTTCATAAATTTTTGCAAAATGTAGAGTCATTAGCAGTACAACATTCTTGGTATTCCCCCATGTGACATATCATTTTAAAGCTTACCAAGAGCACATTCATTTGGTAGATCATTTATGGTAACCATGGTAACGAGCAACTCACAGGAACAACTTGAACGCAATTTCAAGCTGCATCATTCATTGCCAAATTGATCACTTTAATGAAGACCCTTGTCAAATTAGTGGACTTAATTCAACAATACAAGTATGAAATTTGGTACACAGATATTAAAGGTCAGTACCTTCAATTTTGGAAATGGACCCATTTGTAAAAATTCTCCAAAATGACAAATGGTTGCCACGGTAACCAAATTTATAATTTTTTGACAATATTCAATATATTTCGAATAGTCATAAATTCAAATAAAATCTGTCACAAAGGTAAGTCTGGACACAAATAATCATTTTTATGCTTTGCTACAGCTTGACAGAACAGCCCAGACCAATTAATTTCTGCATGGAGACAGGAAAAAAGCACTACTGAATATCTTATATATATGGAGCCACTAAACTTTAATATATTTTATAATATTATCCATGGATGGGAACGAGAGCTGCATAAAACTTCTCATCAGACCTTGAGCAGGGGAGGGGGGCATAGGGGCAAGGTGTGCCCTCTTTACCCGAAGACAAAACATTATTAGATCTTATTTTAACACAAATTAGTATAAACATATGCAAAATTACAGATATCATAATATAATTTTGCCGCACAATTGTATTTGCCTTTTTTTTAATGACCGCCCTGTCGCCCTCATTTCCTTCTGGCACCGCTGAGCTTAGAGATTTTAAAATACAAATAATACATCCAAGGAATTTGGCCCCAGGGAGAGGAGGTCAACAGCTTGCTGGTGGATGTGAACACCATCTCAGAAATGGCCAGCAATCACAGTTACTATTGGAACCAAATTTTAAACAAAAGTTCATAAATTTCAAATTTTTGTGACTTTGTGTTGTACGGAAATATCCAATGAATAACTTTTTGGATAAACTATGCAAAGGTTGAGTAGGTTATTTCAAGGATGGGAAGAAATTGATTAATAACAGTTTTGACACGTTCTGCTTTGAAGAAGGCTCACCATTTGGCAGACATATATGTTACGTCAGCAAGTTCATAATCCTTACTGATGCAAACTGCAGTGGCTCAACCATGAGGGGATGTGGGAGAACACCCCAACACCCATATGTAAAAATTGTAACCTAAATTTAAAAATACAATTAGTAAAAATTTGGCCCACCCAAAAATGCATGCCCCCCGCCACACAAGCTAAACCCCCTCCAACTTGAAACCCCATACAGGTAATTATGCCGTTAACAAATTGGCAGGTACACCAGCATGCACTGTAGAACTTTCTATGAGTAGATCAATTCTGGAAGACATTATAGGCCTAGCATTTAAAGTAAATTTTGAAAAAAAAAGTTCCTGGCTCTGAAAGTTCAGGAGAATGCAGATCCAATCTACTGTCTTATGTATTTGATTCGTTACCTAGTGGTAGAAGGTTGAGGGTTCGCACAGAGCGTCTGCATGGAAATTTTGTTCATGTTGCAGTAAAGTTCCTTAAAGTTCTGTAATTGTACTTACTCACTCTCAAATGCCATCATTCGATGTGACAAAATTTCATTTACTGGGTCAGATAATGACCAATAAAGTTATCATATACAGCTAATGTCTCAAATAATAATATTGATTTGGACAAAGCTGTGAGAGCTTGATTCATTGAAATTACACGGATATATTGTAATGAGTTCCTCTGGACCATAGTTTGCCAAATCTTCATGAAAAAAAGGCTTATTTTTGTCATGCTTTACCCCCTCTGGATTGGGCTATTCAGAACAATATTTTATGCAAACTGATAGATGATGATTTATGACATTTTGTGTCTTGAATTACCTCCGTTACCACTTTGCAAAAAATTAGAGAATTTGAAAACTATTGAACATCTTCAAAACCTCAAAATGTTGTTTCCATGGTAATTCTTTATCATTTCCAGGAATTTTGGAGAAAGATTCTTCATCCAAAATTACTGTGCAGATCTCCTCCATCTGTGTGCCAAATTCCGTAATTCGTATCTATATACTGTAAAATTAAGTCACTTAATTTAGTGAAAGTTTTCATTAAAGGGATTGATGTGGCGATAGCTAAGACACTTATCTAGCAGACTTAAATGACCTTCAAGTCATTCTTGTGAGTTGCCATGGTTTTCATAATTGACCCACCTATAGAAAGTACCTACTCTAGATAACCTTTTCAATGATGTGTCACATCAAGGTATACCCAGAATGTTGCACCACTAATGACTGTAATTACCAAAAATTTATGAAAAAAGCAATATTACCTTATTTTGTCATTCTTTACTCCATCAGGGCACTGTATAAATGCATAATAATCACTGAAAAATGACTTTGCATGTCCTAACTTATCTTTTTGACAGATTTTGTCCGACTTTATGACAGTTAACTCAAAATATATTGAATAATGTCAAAAATGCCAAATTTGGTTCTCATGGCAACCGTTTGTCAATTGGGGAATTTTTGAGAATGCCTCCATATATCCAAAATTGACGGTAATGACCTCTAATATCTCTCTACCTAATTTCATACTTGTATTGCTAAAGTAGGTCCACTAATTTGAGAAGGATCTTCATTAAAGTGATCAATTTGGCAATCAATGATGCAGCTTAAAATTGCGTTCAAGTTGTTCCTGTGAGTTGCTTGTTACCATGGTTACCATAAATGATCCACCAAATGAATGTGCTTTTGTTGAGCTTTAAAATGATATGTCACATGGGGGTATACCCGGAATGTTGTACCGCTAATGACTCTACATTTTGCAAAAATTTATGAAAAAAGCAATATTTCCTAATTTGGTCATATTTACTTCCTCATGCGGGCCGTCACAGCACCGTCAATGCATAATAATCACTAAAAAATGACTTTTTGTGTCAGGATTCACCTACATGACAGATTTTACCTGAATTTATGACAATCAACTTGAAATATACTGAATATTGTCAAAAAATGTCAAATTTGGTTCCCATGGCAACCGTTTAACATTTGGGTATTTTTGCGAATGTCTCCATATCTAAAATTGAAGGAACTGACCTTCTGTGAACCAAATTTCATACTTGTATTGTTAAATTAAGTCCATTGTTTGACATCGTCTTCATTAAAGTGATCAATTTGGCGATTTCTGATACAGCTTGAAATTGCATTCAAGTTGTTCCTGTGAGTTGCTCGTTACCATGGTTACCATAAATGATCTACCAAATGAATGTGCTCTTGGTGAGCTTTAAAATGATATGTCACATGGGGGTATACCCAGAATTTAGTACCACTAATGACTACGTATTTACCAAGATTTCATGAAAAAAGCTGTATTTCCTTAATTGGTCATACTTTACCCCATCAATCGGGTCTCCATGGCCCTCTAAATGCAAAATAATCAATGAAAAATGACTTTATATGTCCTGACTTACCATTTTGACCATTTTTGCCCAAATATATGACAGTTAATTTGAAATTTATTCAATAATGTCAAAAAATGCTAAATTTGGTTTCCATGGCAACCGTTTGTCATTTCTGGGAATTTTTGAGAATGCCTCCATATCCAAAATTGAAGGTACTGACCTCCTCTACCTTTGTGCCAAATTTCGTAGCTGTACTACACAAAGTGAACAATTGTTCATCTTAGAACCTGGACTATTTGTACTAGTGCGCTACTGTTTTGACGAGGCATTGCACTGTCTCTCTAAGCAAGTGTTAGGTGCTTTGAAGCCATGCACTCCCAATGAGCACTGAAAGGTCTAGGTCTTATTTGACTCATTCAAGAAATTCTACGGATTTCTAGTATTTTCTACCCCTTGTGCTGCTTTATGACTGCATTTGAGCTCCTATCAACATCTTAATTTAACAATTTCTAGCTTGGTTTTTTCGTGTTTTACACTCTTTTCCCACCCACCCTTCTAGTTAATGTTTCTACAAAACCAAGTGGTTCAAGGTTCTTGATAATCTTCAGCCTACTGAGCCTGCCTAAACCAATTATCATATTTCTCCCTATCAAAGCACTCCCTGATTTGCCTAATTAAAAACCTGTGTCAATACGACAGCTCGTTTGAAGAGATAGACTGTGGTCATAAATCAAAATTTAACATTTGGTGAAATGATAAACATGCAAATGTTGAAAAATTGCAGAAGTAGTTATGATGCTTCATTGGTTTGTATTTGTGACTGCACCAAGTATTATGACCAGCTGATAACTATGAATTTTCAGCAACAAGGTCCTGACTCCTCAAAATAAGTATTATAATTTACAAAAACACAGTTACAAAAATTTGAAATGTATCCCAAATGTTACACAAAACTTTATAAACAAGTGTTCATATGCACAATCCTATAGATGAAACCTTTGTGGAATTGATTAATTTATTTGTGTGCAATAATGCCAGTAAGCAGAGTCGGAAGTCAGAGTCGTAATTCAGGAGACCGTCGGAGTCACTTTTCAGATAGTCAAAGGCATCGGGAGTCTGGTTCCTCCTTGTCCCATTAGACTTATAATACCGCAAAAATAAAAGATGTAAAGCCATATTTTCAACCGATGACTGGTGTTTGGCATTGAAAAACAAGGAAAATCTCCTCTTCAAATTTCTCGAGGAGTTTCTGCTTTGTTCGGTTTGTTCAAAATTGTGAAATGAAGAAAAACTTGAAGTTCATGATGAAGTCATTTTAAAATTGAAGTAAGTTTTGTAGCCTTCACTTCAAAATGTTAAATGAACTTTTCTGCTGTTCTCAATTATGAAACGCTGAAATATTGGAAGAAAAATAGCGAAAAAAGGATATTCCAAATTTGCATGTATCAACAGCTAACCTTGGCTTGTATGTTTCAGTTACTAACTCATTGCATTTGATTTTTGGCCTTGAGAGACAATGAGAGTTATGGTACGAGTGGGATTGATCGAAAGCTTTTATATATTTGATGATATTTTGTGATTCATACATCAAAATGGTAAAGTGAGCATCTATAACTCCTGAGCTCTAGTGAGCTATTTGGGATCACAGAAGTAAAAGAAGTAAAAAATGCAAATGCACTTGTCAAGTTGTCAACATGCCTCAATGTCTTTCTCTTTTCTGGACAAAAAAGTTAAAAATGTTACTTCAATGCAAGACAATGTTCTATTTCTGTTTGTCATTAAAAGTTTATATATATATCTAACCATTGGGGTGCATGACCTCTGTAACAGTTACTGTTCTGTTCAAATTATGGTAAAACCTCACAGTTGTCAAGAGATGGTGTCAATTGCATCGCTCAACATACTCAATGTGCTACATTTTACAGGGAAAGTTATATTAATGTCTAGACAAAGAAATATTGTTCATGGAAATCAGGCCAATAGGGAGATCCAGATGTATCATAAGCATACAGTGCTGCTTGAAATTACCATGGAATGCAAGTAAACCCCCAACATTTTGCCATTGGATCAACCCTAATTTGCTAAACCGTAAACGTCTTTCTGCAAAACTGCTTGTGAAATCATTGATTATAATAAAGTATCGTCTGATGAGATTAAAACGTATCGCATCTTCAGTGAGGATATTTGAGGCTCGTTTGAGAAAAAGCTGCGCAGACCTTATTGGTTAAGCTGGCACCCTTTTTGGCACCCAAGAACGTATACCATAATATATACCCCATTTGAAGCACCCCTTATATATAAGAGCTTTCAGTAGGGCTTCTATTTGAAGGGGCCTGTATTTGAGGTGGGCCTCTGTTGTTTTCTCTGATAGTGCTGCTAATGAAGCTGGACTGATGAACTCAAGGGCAGCACCTACCCAGGGCCTCTATTTGAGGGAAGTCTTTATTCGAGTATATATGGTACTTTACAGAACATTCAGTTACATGCTGAAGTCAGTGAAGTGCCCTTTTGCAGTTTCGGATGAACCTTGGGAAATTTTCTGGTGTGATTCATTGTGAATTTGGCCATACAACATGTACAAGAGTAATCTAGCAGAGGGGAGCTGCCTGGGGGCATCATGAGCATGCTTAGCACTGTTTGCTACACTGCCTGTAACACTGGCTTCCTTCTTTTCATTCCTAGGGGATGATTGGGGAGGCTGTGATAACAGAAAAAGGTTGGAAAAGGTGAACAAGGTTGAAAGAGAGGGAAGGGGCATGCCAAGGAGTATGCCAAGGAGTATGCCAGACATGCAAGCAGGGGAGGAGCTAGGAAAAGATGAAGGGCGAAAGGGGGGTTATTATTTCACATCAATCGATTCTTAGTCTATCGTCAGTAAATTGGAAAATTTAGAAAATTGACTTCTTTTTATTCTGATTGTCAATTTTAGTTAAAAACTTTTGGTTTGGAAACTTTGGATACATCTTAACATAGTGTTGATGTTGTTTGAATTGTCAACAAATTTTCGAAGATGTCTGACACGTGCTCAAAATAAATAATCAGTGTCTGCGTTACGGTGAAATAAATGATTTCCTGTCGATGTAAACTCCCAAAACAGGCCCGTAGCCAGGGGGGGTGTGTAGGGTGTGTACACACCCCCCCACAGCCCAACCTCCCCCTTGAATCCACAATGATCTTACGCGTTTTTGGCGAGAATCCGGGAATGTCGGTTCACGCAGTTGCAATATGCTTTCTGATTGGATTTATTTCCACACAAAAATAAATGTATGCATTGCTCAAGAAACACAGCAACCATTTGAGGGAACGATCAGAATTGTTTTGGGCCTAGATTGTAGTATTTTTAAAAGAGGGGGTATAAGAATATTCTTCTTCGATTTCAAGAGGTTTTTTGTATTTTTTGCCAAGAAAAGAATTACACAATGTGACTCATCCATATATGGGAGGCGTTTTTGTGTGGATGGACACTGGGCAGTGAGGCTGAAGACACTTTACATCTAAAATTGGAGTAGGCTGTGGTATTGAGAAGAAACACCATCCCAAATAACACCAAGTAAGAACATTTAATTAGAGGCAGTGAGGGTTAAAGGCAGGGAAATTGGGGGAAATGAGGAGCCTGAGGTTATGTGGGGTAAACGGGAGCAAGAGTGGGGAATGGGGAAGAGGGGGGGGGTAAATCGAGGGAAGCGGGGGCAAGAGGGGGAAGCGGGGGCAAGAGGGGGAAGCGGGGGCAAGAGGGAGGAAGCGGGGGCATTGGGCAAGAGGGGGAGAGGGGGTAGAAGGGGGAAGAGTGGGAAAAATGGGGGGAAAAATGGGGGATAACTGATATTGCGGGAATTAGAGAAGGGAGCAGGGTGTGTATCCTATCATGAGGCCTCCCCTCACAAAGAGACCCTGAATGGTCTTGAGGGACAGACAGGGTTGGAAAAAAACCGGGTTTTATTCATTTTGCCCGGGCCACCGGTCAAAACCTGGTTTAAACCGGGGTCTTTTCCCAAAATCCGGGTTAAAAGCGGGTTTTATTGATTTGAACGCCCATTACATCTTAGAAAATTTACTTTTCAACTCTGAGCAAGGAAAGCAACATTGCTCCATATCTTTGTCAATTCAATATTAGACATACACAAACAGCAGAGATGACTATGGCTGTGTACTTCTTGCTTTTTACTAAAAAAAGTCAAAATTCCGAAAACTTGCAATGTGGCTTCTTAGTTTGCCGGCCAGCTCAACATTTATTGAAAGAATCTTCTCTAATTTTGGTTGGACATTCAAGCTGACACCCAGAGAATTTAAACCAGACGAATCACCCTTAAATTGTATATTATCATGAATTTACTATTAGTTCCTCAGAGGCGTAACACACTACACTGTAAATTTTGAATTTTGAGTTAGCTTAATTGATTGAGTGAGATGGTTGCACAATTCCTTTGAGCCAAGATAGCTTGTTGTTTGCAAGTTATAACAACATAAAGATTATCATAACTCAGAACAGCAAGCTATCATGGCTCAAACAAATTGTGCAACCATCTCACCCAATCATTTGAGCCAACTCAGAATTTCAGAATTTACAGCGTAACACAGTCTAACATCTAGACGGACAAGACTATCGCGGTGAATGCATCAGTTGGCTTTTGCGTTGTTGTCTGATAGGTGCAATAGTGGTAAAATAACAAAGAAAAGAGATTTGGTTGTTGTTAATGTTAGTTCTGCTTCCTTGCTCCCCAATTTCTGCTGTTTGTCATGCTATTTGCAAGACAATTTGCCATTTTACCCGGATTTTGACCACTTTTTGGGAAATATCTCATTTTGCCCAGTCCGGGTAAAACCCGGGTTTAATCCGGGTTAAACCCGGGGGTGGGTTTCTTGTGCCAACCCTGGGGACAGAGCATGTACCAGCATGCAAAGTTGTATTGCTGTTAAACATAAGGTCCATGTGACGCTACTCTAAATGATGAAATTTCAAAATGAAATTACGGCCAGGGGGTGTGAAGGGTGTGTTTGCACTGCCCGATATATACCAGAACTTCCGGAAATTTCTAAAAAGGGGAAGTGAAGAAGGGGAAACAAACTCCAAAAACAAAAGAAAGTGTTTTAAAATCAGGCCCTTAAATAGGAATATTTTAGGGGGGGCACAATGATTCTCTCCTCCCTGTGTGCCTCCTCCGTCTTCAGTCACTTTCCTCTCAAGACATCCCTCGCTGCCTCCTCCCTCGCTTATGGCTCCTTCCACTCTTCCTTCCTCTCTCTCTGGGTTTCTCCTTTTCCATGCATCTCTTCCCTAGGCATTCCCTCCTCCATGTTATCCTCCAATTTCTCCAGTTACTCTCATTCTAGCTATCTCTGACACTCCCCTCCCTGCATTATCCCTTTCTGCATCCGCCCAGTTCTAGTCTCCTCCCCAATAGCTCTTTCCTCCTCCTTAGCTCTTGCTTCCTGTGTCTCTGCACCCCTCCTCCATCTCTTGGGCCTCTCTAATTACTCTCTCGCTGCCGCCTCCTAATGCAGCCACATCTAGTCTTCCTATCTGTCTCCTCCTTGTTCTTTCTTCTTCCTCAACAGCTTTTCTCTCCTCCACAACAATTCTTCTCTCCTCCCTGTCTGCCCTCTCCCTGACATATATTCCTTCTCCATCTATTACTCTGTTCTCTCTGTATGCCTTTCTGCCTACTCCGTAGACATAGACATAGACATAGACAATCTTTATTTCTTTTCGGTTTTTAAAACAAATTACATTAGTCAAAAACATAAGACTAGTGTCACCGAAGTTCTCGGGGCTCCTAATAAATTAGTAATAATAGCTTCCTCACTGGTTTCTCCCTAGCTTATGTCTCCTCACTTTCTACCTGCAGCATCTCTCTGCTTTCCACCTCCTCAGTTACATTTCTGCATTTATATATTCAGAAGCAATGCTAAGACTAACTCCTCCCTAGTTTTTGCTTCCTCCTGTTAGATCAAACCTTCTCCGGTTTATTCATCTTCCTCCTTCCCTAGTCATCTATATCTCGCTGACTTGCACCTCTCTACATTCTCCATTACTACATTTCTGGAGTCAGAAGCAATGTTTGGACTACTATTTCTGTATACAAGCTCTTGTGGCTGCATTGCCGCCTCCTGATAGCTTTAGCCTTCTTAAGTATCAATCCTCCCCCTCTTTAGTCCTCTACCTGTCTGACTCATACTCTCTCTTTCTTCATGCGCTTAGCAATAGCTACTCCCTTTTCCCCAGCTCTTGTCACTTCCATTCTTGCACCTCCCTTGGTGACACTCCTTTTCTACCTCCACCCCAATTGTCTTTTGTCAACTTCATCTCTACCTATTCCCTGGGTCTCGCCCTCTCCATCCTTGCCTCTAAACTCTCTTCCTCTACCCTCTCTGCATTCTCCTTCTCTACCTCTCGCCTTATAACTGATGCATGCATCCTGCCCTGCCTCTTCAGTATGCCCTGCCTCTTCAGTATGGCTTAGCATCCCTCTGTAGAATCTCCTGTCTCCTTCCTCTCCTGTGTTTTTCCTCCAATGACCCCCTCTTACAGGACCCTCACTGCCCCCACCATAGCATGAGTCAATGCCTCTCCAATTTACAAATAACCCTGTATATCTATGTGTTTTCGCAAATTCAGTGCAGATACTAAATTAAATTCTCCAAAAGTGGTTCATGATGTTAAAATCATAATTTGAATTTTTTTAAAGAGTCAAAATGGATGATTTTCTCAAATCGCAGAGAATTTTCATTACAATATATTAAAAACCCAGTGATTAAAAAAATTATTTGCTCAAAACACTCAATATATTATTGTATGAAACTTCCCTGCAATATGAGTAGATCATCAGTACAGATCAGGCTATAAGAAAAGGTCAAAATTCACAAAGGCTGTGTTCTTTGGCATTTTATCAAATTTAACTCTCTAGAATGCTCAGAATGTGTCTCAGAGTGTCTAAAATCTGTTGGCTTCTGGGGGCCTTGAGCGGCCCCCAGACCCCCCCCCCCCCGCAAAGTTTCGGCCATATGGGCCTCAGTTCCCCCTTCATTGCCTTCCACACACCCCCCATAAAAAATCCTGGCTATGGGCCTGCAAAAATATCTAATGGTGGCCTCCTCAGTAGAATCTGGAGGTAAAATTTGTAAAAACACTGAATGTTTTGATATGATGAGACTCTACTGATTGATTTTTTTGTCCAAGGCTGCATTATCATGGCTATAGACCTTGTAGTCGCAGATTGAAGGCATTGCACCGAGTTTTGCCCCAAATCATCCAGTGTCAGAGGAAGAGGGCTAGCAAAATTTGACTTTACTATGGAAAAATAATGTGTAAATTTCGAGTGATTAGAATATAGACATTAGACAATTCTTTGAAGACAGACGGTCATGATGATGATGGCACTACAATAATCTGGTTTTGACAGTGATGGTTTGGTTATGTTTCGAATAAATTGGTCATTCTGTGCGACTAAATATTTTCAGAAATCTAAGAAATACCACACAGGGAAAATATGCCCCAGAAGAAATATGACCCCCCCCCCCCCTCCAGAAAAAAAAGAGATTAATAAAAACAAAGAAAAAGTTTCCCATGTCAAGCTGGGCTGCTGAGTATACCCAGTGACTTGTGGTTGGTCCCTTGACATGCAATGCAAGACAATGTGACACATTAGGTTACACAAGTTGACGGAAAGACATTCCAGGAATGGAGGGAAATTCCTACCTTTAATGCATTTTACCATATCTGTTTGGTACAGGTGTTGCGAGGAAACTCCACCAACTTCATTTATATCCTTTGGGAAAAATCTGATTAAGATAGATAGATAGATAGATGAATAGATCATGTAGGTGAATAGATAGATAGATAGACAGATATATTGATTGATTGATTGATTGATTGATTGATTGATTGATTGATGAAGATAGATAGATAGATAGATTGTTACATAGATACATAGATTGATGGATAGATAGATACCTAGATAGATACCTGGATAGACACCCGGATAGATACCCGGATTCATCAGATAGATAGATAGATAGATAGATAGATAGATAGATAGACAGATAGATAGATAGATAGATAGATAGACAGATAGATAGATAGATAGACAGATAGATAGATAGATAGATAGATAGATAGATAGATAGATATGGTAAGTGTGGCCCTCTTAGCCCAGTTCTGGGTGCTCACGTGGGTTGATTGATGAAATGGGAGAGAGTGGGAGCCACGGCCTCAAATGTAGGTGGACTGAGCAGTGGCGAGCACCGCACATATCGTCAACCCTTCTTTTCGACAAGGAGCTGAGGCATCCCCTGAATTATATTTCATGACTTTTGCTTATTGCGAACTTTCTGTTACAGTGCAATGAACTGAAATTTTGACAAAAAATTGATCTGACAATCTTTTGTAATCTGATTTTGGTGATAGTCTACTGATAAGTTGGTAGCAAAGATAATCAACGATAATGTTCAGCAAAAACTGGCACAGGTTTTATATGTTACAAAAAGTTCTTTTATTGCTCAACTATGCAAGATCTTTTGTTCAGATTTATCAAGAGAGCATGCTGATCTAGTGTGATATTGTGTCATATATCTTTCCAGATGTGCTACATACACACAATCATATCACAATGCTTTTGAATCATGCAGTAAGTTCAGGGAATTTCATAATTTATGCTCAGATAAAGTAGAATGAATGTGGCACATGGTGTGTGATTGTAACCAATTCTACATTCATTCATCCGGTTTCATCATTTTGTAACCGACAGGTTCTTGTTTACAATGACGAAAAATAAGTTCATGTCTACTCTCCGTGTATTCATCGCAAGAATATACATGTATGTACTGTGTAAAGCAGCATGATTCTTTAACAAATTGAGTTCAGAGCTACCTTACGACCGAACTCTATGAGTGATCTGTGTGAGATTTCAAAATTTTTGTCCTATTTTCAGTATTTTGTCAGGATGTCTAAAAATGTAATAAATCTGAATATAGCGGTCAACCCGGTGAGGTGATATGGCTTTATGTCCCATATTTTCACACTGATTAGGCTTAATTGGACAGGTTGGACCATAGTTGTCAGTAATGTCTGCTAATGAGGCGAGGAACTCTCTCCAAGTTGGCTTGGGATGAAACATCTGCCTAACATGGGTTGCCTGGACCAGGAATCGAACATAAGTCCTAGGCTGACCTAAAGGTTACATGGGTTAGGGACGGATAGAATAAAGCTAAAATTTCTAGAATGAACAATAGATTAAGTATTGTTGTGACAATAGATTAAGTATTTATGTGATATTTCTTCACAGGTTGGTGCTTTGATATTATGATAGCCCTGGGAAGTCCTTAATAGTATTTTATGGCATTTTTATGATTCCTGACTGACCAAAGCACGCTGAGGTACAAATTTGTGGAATATCTATCTTAACATTTTGTAAACTAGATCAAGGGAGATCCAAGCTATCATCCTATGATCCGTTCAGATCCAAAGTATTTCCTTTCACTGACATGTATTTAATGTATACAATACAGTGGATCCAGTAGTACAGTTTATTTATGGAAAAGACTAAAGCATTATTTATTGAGCTGGCCAGGGCTATGTCTACTGTTTCAGACACCCTACTCCTTGAAAAGACCTAATTCAGTTTATCAACAAGACAGCCTTAGACAGGGTCGAGGTGTTTGTACCCTCTCTGGGTCAGAGGGCATGTCCTAAGTGACCCTGGATTTCCCCACCTGGCCTGGATGTAACTCCAGGGGGGCACTACCAAAATATTTGATGTATTTCATTGGTGCCTTTTGGCTGCTGAAGAGGTACCCATTACATAACAGCATACTCTCGTACCCTTTCAAGATGCATAACAGCGATTTAGTTTGAGTTTGGATGCCACGTTCCAAAAAAAAAGATTCTGAATCGCACATGCTTAAACCTTGGACCAATAACTCAGTGTGATTGTTCCATGCTCAAATAGTTCGTGGGTCGGATACCGTCCCGTTACTCTCATAGGAGATTTTTAGGCTCTGCTCTGTACAGGACTAGGAAAAATGTGAATTACCAGGCAATTTGATTAAGTTTGACAGAATTTCCCATGAATGGTCACGAATCAAGCGACTACTTCCAAGTCAGAAATTTCTACCTTTCGTCAAAAATTCCGAGCGAGATTTAGAAATTTCCAGGCAATGACAAGCCTGAATTCCCTACTTTTTCTAGCCATGGCTCTGTGGTTAGATGAGTGGATGTTTAGGTAGACTAATAAGGACAGGGGGAGGACGCAGCAATGAGACGAAGGATGATTGAAACTGCTGTCCAAAATAAGCCCAGGTGACCCGGCTAGGGTGGGAATCAAACCCAGGACTCAGGAACCATGTGTGCTACCAACTGAGCTTACCATCAGTCAGGGTCCCATCGGGGTTTTTATCAATCAATTTCTTGATTTGATACTTTTAAAATATTGGGCGAGTGCCCCCCCGGAGTGTGGAGTGACTGGGTACATTGTTTATCACAGCTTGTGAACAAATTTCTGCATGGTGTCTTCGACACAGTTCCAAAGGGTTGATGTTTACTGCAGCTGACTGGCAATGCTAGACAGCCTAGAATAAATAAACACTGTGTGACATTCTAATTTGGCTTTCAAGTAGAAACTATATTTCTTGAATTTAGTCCTGTGTATGAGGTCTTTTCAGCTGTTTTTCGAGGATTTAGATTTTAGAAGCAATTTTTTGGGAAACCACAGACATAAGGGTTTTTTAAATTTAATGATTAAGAAGTTTTTAAAATTTTTTAAAAAACATTTCCCATTTTTAAGATTGTTTTACTATTTGCCACTTGTCAAATAATCTCTGACATTTTCCTATACTTTAAAAAAAATGGTACTTTAAATAGCAACCAGTCCCTTCAAACAGCCATTGCTATAAATAAAGTTAAAAAAAAAAGTTGCTATGATCAGGAAAAAAGGTCCAAGAATTTTGTTGTTCACTGAGTATTGAAGCAAGTCTCCCTATCCCCCTGTTCCCCTCTCTGCCCCCCCCCCCACCCGACTACTTCTGGTTGGAAAAAGTCTAAAACGTCCCCTTCCCCAACTCGAAATTACCAAACACAGGGCTCAGGTGCCGTGCTCACATTTAAAATCGATTTGTGGTCTCTAAAGGTTGAGAGTTATTGGAAATTCATAATAATATAGTGAAACTTCGGGAAATTTAGAATTTTTCAATCTTGTGCTTGTATTACAAAAATATGTAGAATTTACTGCCATTTTGGGAATATTTATAAATAATGAATATAGCTGGAATTTGGGCAATGTGCCGACTGTATTTCAATCTATTAATAACTTTTCTGCAGGATATACTATTTTTATAGGGCAGAAAACATTGTATTGTGGTCAATATTGCTATAGGAAGCCACATTTTATACATATAAATTGAAATTTTCATTTTAAAATGTTTCATGCTTTGTGTTACAATACATGCGTGTATTCATTTATTTGCATAGGTCAGCGATATGTACATAATTTCTGCAAATTATTGAATATCGTAAACATGCATATACATTCATTGGATTGATACGTTGTATAATTTTGAACTGCGAAAAATTTATCTTCTGCCTCTTGTCTTCGCTTCCTAGCTACAAAACTTCAAAAGTGTATCTTGCAATGTGAAGCATGTTGAGAATGTGCTAAAAACAACTGCATAACTTCTCAGTGGTTTCTGTGACATTTGCTACTAATTCATGTTGTCAAAACAACACTTCTGAGCAGCTTAGCTTATTACCAGACTTGGTCCATCATTCCAGAATTATTTACTCTCTGATGTCGTAAAATAGGAGTCCCCAATTAAAATGTATTCAAGCTAATTGACCTAATTCAGGGTTAGAAATAAACGGTTGTTTCTCAAGGTTGGTCCAGATTTATTTTTCAAATATTGTGCAATTTTGAGCATCTGAACAACAACAGCAAAAGCCTTTGTCAAGGTGAATGATTAAAGGCCAGGTTCGAGTACCGGGTCGAGTACCGGTCTGGGCAACCCTTTTTAGACGCACATGTTTCATTAGGGTTGCAGCGATATATCGATATACCATTAGTATTGCAATACAAAATCTTGTATCGTTATCGTGATACAAAAGCTAGGATTATCACGATACAAAATCTGGCTTTTTCACATCCATGTTCGAAGATGTGGCTGCTGATTCAGGGTAAAACGGACCTTAATTTGGGGGCATAGGGCCTACTGTGTTAAAAATTATTTTTCACCATTTAAAGTAAAGAAAATCATGAAACTGTGGGCATGCTTGCTATTTCGAATACCCATCACTTCCCCAGGTAAAAAATATTATTCTTTTGGTGGACTGAGGACTTGGATTTTGAATGTAAAATATGGTTTTAATGGAAAATTACGTGTATCGCGATACAGACAATATATCGTAAGGAGCTGTCATGATATATCACGATACAAGATTTCATGTATCGTTGCAACCCTATGTTTCATTCATCCTCTACCAAAATGCGCTTGGCCTCATAAGCTCTACAGCCTCATTACCTTAGTCTCCAGCTGTCCTGTTTTAAAAAGCCTTATTGGGGCAAAAATGTGGGATGCAAAGCCCAATCCTTCTATATCTGTACCAAGTAAGTGGAGTTCAGTGAACTCCCCCAATACCCTGCATAGTATGCAACATTTCTAGCATTGTTAGTTTCTCATTTTGCTAAAGTGGTACTGCAGTTTTTGAGGAGGCTTTTGTTTGAAATATAGGCTGGGAAATGACCTGAGAAGTTGGCCAGTGCAAAAGAAATGGCTCGTAGGAATGAAAACACTGACATGTGTTCTTTTGAGTGCTCTGACTCTTGAGCTGCAGTTTTTGTTTCATTTCCACAAGGGGGAAGCACCTGTCTTGCAGCCAGTGCAAGTTCCTCAGCTGTGAGAGAGCTCTGGAGAATTTTGCTTGAGTCACTGAGTCAGGGGCCTTTTCACTTTAGCTCACTTTCACTTGCCAATCCTAGATGCCAATCATTGCCAATGCCATACAATGGTACATGCTTTGCATCTCTCAAAGTTAACAAAGCCATCTCCAAGTTTTGCGCTCCAGGTGCTGATACAATCCAATTGGCTAAGTTGGTTGTATTAATTATGCTCCCCAGTCAACACTGAGGTAACGATTTATGGCATTGGTGGTCACCATTAAATCCTGCCTTGCCAAGATGTGCTCAAAATTTTTCCACAAGCTACCTGAAATTCCAATAATGCAATAAAGATTTGTGTCCAAATCACATATTTCCTTTATATTGATGAGATTTATAAAGAAATGATATTTTGCAATTTGCGTGAACTATCAATAAATGCATGCAGTTTTTGAGTGACCTTTATTTCTCCTGATAATAGCAATTAGTTTATAATAAGGAGTAGGGAGACAGTTGACTCTCGACTTGCCTCGCGACTCCAAATGTATATTTGTTGTAAACATTTTTACTTCCCAGCTCTGCCGAAAACTTCAGAATAATCAGCTTCCTAACTCAGTCTGTAGACTAGCCTTATTGAAGTTGCTGAAATCAGAAGAATTCTGTTAGGTAACACTAAGGTCTTTAATTTTAAAATGATTTTCAATTTTACACACTTATTATTGGCACCCATCTTAACAAGTTAACCTCTGTCTTGAAGTTGTGAAGCATTTCCAGAATTCCCAAGATGTAGAAAAAGAACATTTTACACTAGGGGAGACACTAGTATCTTTTTCACTGTCTGCCAGTGCTGCCACCACACAGCAGTTGTAGTGACTGGTATCAAGTGGCTTTCCAGATATTTGCCCTATACTTTTGGGACATATTTATCCCTCAGTTGATGTGTAAATTTTTGTAAACTATATAAATTGGAACCAATGTTCAATGCAATGAATTATATGTAGGCCTATAACAGAGAGGTTTGCCAGAGAGTAAGGGGGGGGGGGCATACTCTGTTTCAATACATATTGTACTATGTTAAATGTAAAACCTAAATATTTTGTAAGACAAAATCAAAAAATGTAGCCAATGAAATGATAAAGAGAAATAACTGTGACTGAATTTTATGTAACAAAAAGAAGTTGTTAGATAAATAATTAAGACATTAGCTTTACTAATTGCTTTAGACATGTAGGTTATAGAGTATATTATCCATACATCTTTTTTAACGTCAAATGAAATCTGACTCAACTTGAGAACTACATTTTTCACTTCATGATGCAAAAATAAATTAAGACAATTAATTTAGACATATTTAATAAATTAATGAAACTTAAAGGCTGTAGGTGATTTATATGGAGAACTTTTTGCTTAAACCTTAGCTTTGAATTCTGTTTTAATACAAAGCAAAGAGAGAAAAGGAAAAAAATTAAAAAAAAAAAGAAGAAAAAAGGAAAGCACTGAACAAATAAAGGAGAAAATTAGAGGCAGTAGGAAGAGGTCGTTACATTATTCATTATCGAGCGGACTTTCCTGGATATTGTGAGCTCGGAGCAGTCAGGCCAATTGTGCTTGGGGCTATTGCTCTATGTATTATATGTGAGATATATATGACATATACATATGCACTTTTTGCCAATCGGACAATCTGAGTCATATTTATGATATATATTTGACATTCCAAAATCCGGGAGTTGCTCTCTTTAGCATTTATGTATATATATGCACTACAACCAAACATGACACACTTAGCATTGTAGCATGTTTGGTAAGATCAATTTCTGCTTTGTCTTCAATTATCACTATTAGATTTACAATACACCTGGTGGAGTTTATTGAAAAATTACAATGTACACTTGGTGGAGTTACAATTGAACTAATGAGGAGTTATATCGCAATTAAGTTTTTTGTTCAATTATGACACTGTGATAATTGCACAAATCCATGCGATGACAACTGACAACATTGTTACCTGATTTACAAGTGATTGAGTTTGTGGATTTGAAAATATTACATGGTTGTGAATTTGAAAATATTACACGGGTGTTTAATTCGACACAGGTTTTCGAGATAATTTTTGCTTCGTCATCAATTTTATAAATGGCATATATTTGAATACTGATTATAAATATTGTGAGGCTATATACACAAATCTGTGTTATTACTGTTGGGTGACAAAGTTATCACCTCTTAAGCAATTGAATAGTGCATGATGATTGTTCTAGTTGAAGCAACTTTCAGCATATTCAGAGCTCATTTATCATGTTATTCTCTTTCATGAGCCTGGATTTGTTTCCAATTTTGATGATATAATTCATTTGGATTTGGATTATTTTTCTGATTTAGTTTATCATTATAATCCTGAAGAGTAGGTGTTGAAATTTTAATAAAATTAGATAACAGTATGAAAACCTAAAACTGGAAATTACAGAGAACAGAATATGTCAGAAAAGGCTCCGCAGAGAACACTATAATAACATTTACATCTAGATTTCTAAACATTCTGAGGGTGGTTTGCCTTGTCATGCTTTGATATTTGTTTAATAAAAAAAATCAGTGTGCAAAATAGATTGTGACATGTAATTTAGTATGAGGTGGCAATTATTGACGCCCATCGAGGTTTAGGGAGTCAATTCATTTAATTTATAAATCACATCCATATCACTTGTATTGATACTAATTCAATACTATTAATAGATTGGTTGACTTGTTACTTGTGTCATCAAATCCGTCATGGATATTGTATCGTTTTACGTTTATAGATTCTATATTAGGAAATGACCATTCGTTCTCCGGATGTCAGGGATGTGCTGAACAGTAACCAAATTATTGTTGTGTTTATGAAATCAGGAACTAATCTGTCTAATCGCTGGACTGATACAATCTGTGAAGTTATTCATACTTATCATGACTTTTAGTTGAAATAGTTCAATTATGAAGGTTGTCGAATTTCATGATTGAATGATGTTGACCATGTTGACATCATAAGTGACATGTCTGGATTTATTTAATTGCATTCCTTACAAAAAAAATGTTAATTTTCTGTCTAACTTTATTAAAAACATGCTCGTTTTCAATTTTTTGATGACAACGTTCAAGGGATTATATTAATGTTGATCTTACTTGAACATTAATGAAATTAATAGTGCTGCAGAGGCGTAAAACACAAACACACACACACACACACACAATGAAATTAATGATATTTTAACAAATTATATATGTGAATCAGAGTTTCACACATTCACATGGAAAACTCATATCTTACTACGCATGTAATCCAAGATTCTGTGAGATATTAAATATTTGGATTATAATGTAAACACTTCAGGAATTTATCTGATTAAGATATAACCTGGAACTCCACATACTACGTGCACTAGGGCACTGAATTTTTATTGACCAGCTATATCTTTATGATCATCGATGATATAAGTGAGGAATAAACTTGATTTTTCAATATATATATTATCATGATTATATTCTGACAAAATCGGAATTTATCCGTCCTTCGTAAGGACTCCGGAGTGCAACTTTTCTCATTGATTATCATAGTCCTTGCTTGGCCTATTTAGCATAATCATTGTAATCAATACAAAATACAGGACGTAAGGTCCTATCATCCCTATCTCTGAATTTATCAGGAACCTATAGACCTATTGGAAAACTGTTTTTACAGCAGAATAGGCTACCCTGACTTGTGACTCAATGCTCTACCTGCTCAATATTTTGAAAGACATAGATCTAAGCATAGCATAGTGAAGATAAATTTATCAGCTAAACAGTAGCGACTTTCTGTCATATCATAAATTTTTTGGAGTATTATATTTTGAGCTTAAATCATGTGATGATTTGATTATGGTGATCGTCAACATGTGGTTCTGTGGTACAAAGAGGTACTACATTCTTACAAGTTTGGTTTTATCATTTCGTGGAACTTGAGTCATATGTCTTAAAAATAGCGTGTATATGACTCTATGTATCATATATGGGATCTTTCCTGTTAATCAACTTGAAGCAACTATCAATTTTACTCTGTACTCTATATACTGACCTTATTGAGCTATTTGAGAGTAGATAAAAGTTAGAGCACCTCTTCTGCCGGACTTCTGATTAAAAATTTTATTTTTGATTCAACACACATATATAACGTGCTGTGCTATATCTCTGGGGATAAAATTATCCATAAATTGATCTTTCAGTCTTAATTCTAAGGCCACCTTGGTATGTAAACACAGGACGTAATCCATAAGACCCCATCCTCCCTGCCACACTGGATCTTTCACATTAACCATGAAATTGATCAGCCAAAATATGGTCATTAATAATTGGTTGATTATATACCATTCATAATTTCAATTCTTAAAAACTTACTAAAAATTTTAAGAAGTCAAATTGGAGACTTATGAATAATCCCATGCATATTTAACATATATACAATGATTACTGTGTCATTTTGAATGAACCTACTACACTTATTTCTGGATTAAAAATTTTGATTTTGATTAACTTTTTCAAGCAATTTTTTCAATTCATTCATTGCGAATGATGCGATTATCTTAATAAATAAAAGTTATAAAACAATTGAAGATAACGCATCTTGCACAGTCAATGTAAAGATCTCTTTGTAGGTCAAGAGATGATAATAACGATAACCTGATATTTTTATATTCGACGAACAGAGAAGAAATATATCGTTATCTTCAATCAGCAAAATTGATAACGAGAGGTATTACCTTGCTGAGATGGCTCTAAATGTATGAACTTGGGATTTTTGAAAAAAATGTTAAGGGTACCTTTCTGTACTATGGCTGTGAACAGTGATATACATTTTATAATGTATAATTAAGGATGATCTACATATAGTCGCAACTTTTAGATAGTGCTCAGCGAAATATGGACTCCGTTGAGTGGAATTGTAGAACATTATCATGATTTTTACAAGAAATATGTCATCGCAACCAAAGTTCAATAGATAATTGAACTACATTGGAATATTACATTTTACAAAATGGCTGCCTATTTCTACCATCGTCACAACCCAGATATTGGTATGTAAAATATACAAAAATATATACAGAATCGTGTAATTTATTGTTGAAATATTTGAATTTTATGACTGTAATGTACTGTTGAGTTAGTGGGAATAATGTCTGCCTTTTTTTGCAATGTTTTTCTGCAATGTTCAAAGAGTTTTTGAAGCCATAACTTCACAAAATGTAATACATTGATTTATAGTGTGTTATTTGAACCACCTCGTACCCTGCAGCTAAATTGACTCACTAAATTTATGTAACTTTCCCTCCACTCTGAAGTGGATCTACTTTTAAACTGCTTTAAACTCATAAAATGTAATTTGGATTTTTGACAATTATATATATTTTTTTGCGATTAAATTTGTGCAAAGATCCATTTTAAATTGAGCTGGTTGTGAGTGAAAGTTCATAATTATATATAGAGGATAACCTTTATGAATAGAAACCAAAATCTATTAACTGATTAATATTCTGTATGAAATTATTAATACCATGGACACTTTAAAAAAAATTATTGAGTGATGAGTACTATACTCTATAGTCGCTCATGGCCCACAGACTTATTGTCATTCTATAAGAGAATGACAACGTTTACTTGTGCATATTTCATCTCAAACAAGCGTTTCGCTTGTTTTCGGCTGAGAAAAATTAAATTTAGTGCCAGGCCAGACCACGTGACCTTAGGTGACCTGCTCCCAGCATGCCTTGCGTCGACCTCTTTTCATCTCAGCCGTGCCGGCGCTCAGACGTGCTTGACCCGGCTGCTTGTTTTTGGTTGATTAAGGCATTGACAATGGGTATTTTACGTTTTAATACGTTTTCTGGATAGGTTTCTATCCTCTCAGGCTTCCTCGCCTTCAGGTAAGTAGGTTTTACCCTATTTTTGTCGCCTCAAAGATCGTTCGTCGATGTCAACGTTTTCGCCCATCATGGCGTCCAGCGTTGTCACCTCGACTTTTGGAGTGGAATACGATGGTTCTTACACACCTGGTTCGTTCCTGGACCTCGTGCTTTCCACTCAAATGTGCCTATTCTTCGTAGATTCTACACTTTTGCACCATTTTCCGCTCGTTTCCTCCCGGAATCGACGCTGGAAGACATCGTCTATTCACGATTCGCCCTGTGTCATGGCGACCACGTTCTTAGAATCGATGTGGCGAATGATGTTTTTGGGGTTCCAGACGCTGGTATTTCGCTCTGACCCTCCCTATATCCTCGCTGGTGGTTTCATTGCTTCAATTCTTCATCATTTGACAGTTTTCCTTCGTTTTTTGCGTTCGTTTCCTCTGGGATTCAACGCGCCAAGTTGTCATTTCGTCCATCGCGGCAAAACTTCGTTTTGGCGGACAGCGCTCTCCAGCGCTGTGGACGGATGGATTTGGACGGTTTCAGACGCTTGTACTACGCTCTGACCCTTCCTTTCTTGGTGGATGGCCGTATTTCTTCGTTCCTGATTGCATCTCCTGCGTTGGATGCTTCGTTTTCCTGCGGGACCACGTGGCCGAAAGCAGCGTTTCTTCCAACGCCAGAACACTGTCCTCTCATCAGTTCAGGAGTGTACCATCTGCTGAGGACTATGCTGTCATCCTGGGCTCCAGACACCCCTCCTGTGCTCTGTCTTGCCCAGTTCTTCTGTCCCAAACCTACGCCATGGGCTGGGTCTTGGGACTTCCTTCCGGTCCTGCTGCAGTGATGGAGCTGTGTACCTTGTCATGATGTCCTGAGGATCCCTGCATCTTCCAGGTTTTCTGGCCTAGTGGGCTCTCGACACCCCGTCCTGGGCTCTGTCTTGCCCGGTTCTTCTGTCCCCACCCTACGCCACTTGGCTGGGTCTGGGGTCTTGCTTCTGGTCCTGATGGATTGGCTTCAGCAAGGTGCTGTGTGCTGTGGACCCCTGCCTTTGCCTGGTCTTCCTCATGGGCTCTAGGTTTTCCTAATGGGCTCTAGACACCCCTCCTGGGCTCTGTCTTGCCCTGTTCTTCTGTCTCAAACCTACGCCACTTGGCTGGGTGTTGAGTCTTGCTTCGGGTCCTGCGGGATTGGGCTCATCTGTGTACCGTACTGTGGACCCCTGCATCTTCCGAGTTTTCCTGTGGGCTCTAGACACCCCTTCCTGGGCTCTGTCTTGCAAGTTTGAGAAGATTGGACGCTGTCAGTCACTCCAATTCTCCATCATTATCCTTGCTCCTGTCTACTGGATCTTCTTCCTGATGGGCCTCGGCCTAATGCTCCATTGCTCGACCTGGACCTGCTACAGACCCTCAGCTGGTCGCCTGCTCGTCGGAGAGTGGACCATGTGCTGAGGACCTCCACGTCATCATGGTTGGTTTGGTGGGCTCTTGAGATCTCTCCCTGGCTCTCTCTCACCCTGTTCTGCGGGTCCAACCTACGCCAATGGGCTAGGTTTTGGTTCTTGCTACGGTTCATCCTGGCCGTGTCACCATCGTTCTCCGGGCTCCTTTACTACTCAGTCCGACGCGCCAACGCTGTCTAGCTTGGTCCTGGAGACTTTGCTGCTTCTGCCTTCCTGCCTCCTCCGGTGGGTATGGGCAGCTTGGATGGACTCCTGACAACCTTCCCTGCTCTGTCTGGCCCGGCCTGGGCTTTTCGCCTTCCTGGCTCGCCGGGGACGCTACTTTGGCTCTCCTGGTTTCCTGGCTGCCATCTGTATCCTGGCCTACTTGGTGGGCTCAAGACACCGTCGCCTTGGCTCTGTCTTGCCCACCCTGGGTGGGTGCACACTCCTTGGCTCTGCATGGACTCTGCCAGACGGCCTCCTGCCTCTGGTCATCTGGGGCCAGCACTCAACATCCTTTCCCGGGCTCTGTCTTCTCCGCTCCTGCTCTGGTCTGCGGCTTCTGCGTCTGGACGTGCTTTCCTCCAGCCTGCTTCGCTGGCCCTTGGACGCCATCTTGGCTCCGGGTTGTCTTCTGGGTCTTTTCTTCCGGCGAATTTTTGAGTTGGATCTGGCCGCCCTTCCATGGCCCTAGCAGTGTCTCCTTCGCCCTGCTGTTGGGCCTGCTTCGGCTCACAGTAATTATGGCTCTACGTCTCCTCGTCGTACTCCGCCTGGTGGCTCCGGACCTCTGTCTTGGTCCTCCTTCCGGCCTCACTGGGACTTCTCTACGTTCTTGCCTGGGGCAGTGCCATGGCTTCTTCCGCACTGTTCCTGTAGGGCCGGCTCTGCTCCGCCCTGCCTGATTGGAGGTCTTTCTTCAAGTCCCCAGCCGTGGACTCCCCAAATTCTGCCAGCACTATTTCTCCCGCCTGGCTCTGGCATCATGGGGATTTGGTCGCTTCTGCGAGCACTATTTCTCCTACTGGCTCATATCTCCTGTGCCGTTGCATTCTTGGAGTCCCGTCTGGCTCCGGACAGCACTGCTCCAGGACGCTCTCAGTGGCTTTGTCCTGCTGCTCCCTGTTTTGTTGCCACGCCTTTGGCTGGCCTGGGGCTGGGTGTCCTCCCTCTGGGATCCCCAGTTCTGTGCTCGACGGCACTGCCTGCTGCCTCTTCTGGACTTCTTTGCTGCCTCTTCTGGCCTACTGGGCCTCTTCTAGACTACTCGCTGCCTCTTCTGGACTACTTTCGGCATCTGCTGCGCTCTGGATGGGCGGGTCCCCCAGGGGCCCTCTCCTGCGTTCTCCGGAGTGTTGGGTTCTCGGCTGCTTCGCCATTGCTCCCTGGGCACCGGCTCGTCAGCTTCTGCATTGTTCCTGGTTTCTGGGGTGTCACGCTTCGCGCTGCACTACCCCGGTCTTTGTTGTCCCTGGAACTCGGACCTCTGGCCGGTCCCGTGACTCTTCTCCCACTGCGCCCTTTTGGGCCAGTTGTGGTTTCCTGGGCTGCCCTCTACCACCGCTGGAATTTCCTCTTCCCTGTCCGTGCGGCTTTGTCTCCGCGGGGGTTAGCCTGGAACAGTTGCCCTGTGGCTATCTCTTGCCCAGCCGAGCTCTGGCAAGCCCCCTTCATTGGGCTTTGGTACTCCTGGCTCCTACGTCTCGTTTCTGGACAGGACTCTTGATGGTGGCTTCTACTCTGCAGACCCGATGCCCTCTAGTCTTCCTTGGTGTGTCTCTTCCTCTACGCTAGACCTCTTCGTGGTCGTTCCTCTTCTGAGCTCGGGTCTCGTCTGTCGGGCGTTGCCCACAGCGGACCCTTCTTCGGGAAGTTCTTTTCTCCAGCTTCCATGCCTTCTCTGTACCCTTGCATGGTGGGCTATCTTCGCACTCCTGGATTGACTTGGCCTTGGCTGTCACCTGTCCTGCGGCTGGTTGGCCTGGATTAGTCGGTTCATCTGCTCCTCCGCTGCCTTCCTCGGGGAGGGGGGGGATGCTTACGGCTGGTTCTGGTTCCCCAGCTCTGGCTCCTTCTCGGCGGGGACCCCTTCAGGGATTGGGCGTCTGCGCCCTCATGGAGTGTCTTCGGATGGCTCTCGTCTGTCTGGCTTGGACTGCTCTGTCTTCGGCCTTCGTCTGGGCTTGCCTCTGGCTTTGCTGCTTGGGGGCTTTGGATCTCTTCCTCTCGGGATGGCTGCTCTTCTCTCCCCTCGCTTCTTGCAGGGGCTTGTAGCTCAGGCCCTGCCGCGGTTTTCCCCGGCTTCCCGGCGCTGTCCATCTTCACCGAGGCCCCTGTTCTTCAGTTCCGTCTCCTGCAGTCATCTGCCAGTCGCCACTCACTCTCCTCCCGATGGTCGCTGCATTACTTCCACCCTCCCCGGATCTCCTGGTTTGGGTGGCTTGCCTCCGGGCATGTTCTTCTGTGTGCCTTTCCTTGGGATTCTGGCGTCTCCCTGCGGGGGGGCCTGCGACCCTCAGGCCTCCTCATGCCGCCTCACGTCTTCTGGTCCCAGCATCTGTGGGCGGCTCCTGCCTCTCGCTGCGCCTGGCCGTCTCCTCTGGCTCAGTCTCCCGCTCTGGCTTCCAGTAGCGGGGCACTGCCCATCTCTGGAGTCTGACGTCAGCCCTGACATGGCCTTCTCTCTCCGGCGGCCGCTTGCCCCGGCAGCTTTCTCCAGGCTCCCTACACCTCCGGGTTCCGTTGCCTGTGCCTTGGGCCTTCTCCTCGCTTGATGTCAGCTCGGACCTGGTCCTCTTTCCTGCGACTGCGGCTTGCGGCGGCTTTCTCCGGTTCGCCTACCCCTCCGGGTTTGGTCGATTTTGGCTCGGGCCTGTCTCTCCTGCCTCCGGCATGTGAGCGGGCGCCTGGTGGTGCTTCCTTGGAAGCGTCCTGGTTGTCTTCTATGGTCTTCTGTACGCCTCTTGGCTGCCTTGACCTTTGCTTTCGCACCTTGATGCCTTCCCTCGGCTTTTGGGGCGGACCCGGGTGCTCCCTGTTGTACAGCTCTCACCTCTTGCTGTCGTTGCAGTCTTCCGTACGCCACTGGGCTACAGTTACTTGTTTCTCCCGCTCGGACGCCCTCCACGGGCTCCGGGGCGGGTCCTGTGGTGCTCCCTCGTCGCATCCTTTTCTCCGGTCGTCCGTACGCCTTCCATGGTTGCTGACTCTCACACGCCTCTCTCGGGCGTTTTCTTCTACCTTGTTCTGCAGCCCTCATCTGTACGCCGCTGGGCTACATTGATTTGAGTTCTTCCCGCTTTGACGCCTTCCCACGGCTCTTCGGCGGGTCCATGGGTGCTCCCTTGGCACACCCACACAGCAGTCTTCAGTCATCCATACGCCTCTTGGCTATTTGACTCTTGTTCCTCCTGCTTTGACGCCTTCCCACGGCTCTTTGGCAGGTCTGGGGGTGCCTCCTTGGAGCCACCCCCGGTTCTCTTCTCCAGTCACCCCCTACACCTGCGGGTTAGGGTGCCTGTTTTGTTTGTCTCGCCTCCAACCCCCTCACGTGGCTCTTGGGCATACGACACTTCAAGGACTCCCTCCCTCTCCGCTCAGACATGGTGTCGCTTTCGATGGGAGGCTACCTTTGTTCTTCTGTTTCTTCAGCCAGACCACACTGAGGCCGCCCTTGGCAGCGTTCCCTGCTCCTTTATGGGTGTCAATGCCTCTTTCTTTGGCACGCGGGTTCCTTCCCCACCGCCTCTTGGTGAATCTGCACAAGTAAACGTTGTCATTCTCTTATAGAATGACAATAAGTCTGTGGGCCATGAGCGACTATAGAGTTTGGGTCCTCCCCTATCGGGATAGGACCTATCTCTATGAGCTCATGGCCCACAGACTTATTACTTGAGCTTCCCACCCGCCTCCCCTCGGCGGTTCTTGTCTGTGCGCTATGGCTTCGATGAATAGAGGTCGACGCAAGGCATGCTGGGAGCAGGTCACCTAAGGTCACGTGGTCTGGCCTGGCACTAAATTTAATTTTTCTCAGCCGAAAACAAGCGAAACGCTTGTTTGAGATGAAATATGCACAAGTAAACGTTGTCATTCTCTTATAGAATGACAATAAGTCTGTGGGCCATGAGCTCATAGAGATAGGTCCTATCCCGATAGGGGAGGACCCAAATTTGACCTTATCCCGTAATCTTGAGGTACAGAATCAATGACAAAATTTAGGGGAAAATGGGTTATGTTAATAGGACTTCGGAGTTCGGGTAGCAAGTGAACCGACTTAAAAACACCTTTAGCTTTAGCGAAAAATTACTCAAAATTCTAAGGTCTCCTTAATTCCAAGTTCTCCAACCCCACACTGCACTGTTTCTCTTTTGTTCAGCAGAAGGAAAACATAGGCTGAGCGCCAGCATACCCTCAGCTTTCATCAGGTTTCGTCTCCAACCACCTGCATCTACCAGTGCCGATAATAAAAATTGTATCTCCTGCCGAATAATCTTCTGGCTGCGCCGAATAAATGACACATTCAGAAATTGAATATCATGTATATGTTGGCAGGTTAGATCTGCCAGGCAGAAAAGGGAAAGTAGATAATGAGAATGATATTAAAGTGCTAAAATATTTATCGGTGTATCCCTACCTCCCAGGGCTTGTTAAGCATTGATAAGCAGTGGTGGATACAGTTGGGGGGGGGCTAGGGGGCCTGGGCCCCCCCTAGACCACTGATATTAATAATAGTATTTTGAAGAAATACGCCACGACGCGAGCCCGCGAATGACGAAACGCGCCCGGGCCCCCTCTAGATGACCCTGTCTGGATCCGCCACTGATAAGGGGCTAGTCTATGTTCAATATATATCTAGACTTTTAGGGAGTCTGTTGCAGATTTTTGAAGGCCTAGAAGGTCCCTAGAATTGGCTAAGTAGAAAGTAGGGTAGGTTTATTGCCCAGATTCCACTGTTTGAATAGATCATGATTTGCAATCAAAACATTAGCTTCTGAACATAGTGGGTCAGTGGCTTTACAAGCAAATGTTGTGTAGTTTATAGCTCATGGTTCACTAAATGGCTAATGTTGGCAAAAATTGTCATTATTCATAAAAAAATGACCTAAACTGGTGAAAATACTGGTAATAGGACTTTGGTAACATTACCCCTACCATATTTGGTCAAAGAGAGCGTGTGCTCTATCATGTATATGGCAGAAGCCGCACTCAAAATAGCTCTCAATTCAAGTCAAATCGACGCCTGAAATTAAATCTATGTTTATTCTATCTTGGCCGATTCATAGAATCTCTTGCGAGGCAATGCTTTAATGTTAATAAAGATTCAAGTTAACCTTGTTTTCTATACATGTGTAAAATTGATGATCAACAAATCACCCCGTTATCATGTTTATTCAAATGAATACGGCATATGAACCAGTATGAGGGTCCTCTACCATGGATTGTTATGGAATTTGTGACAATTTGCAGAGTAATCGCCATCTGGATTAAAATGTTAGGTACATGTTCTTGCATGTAATGTGTCACCCTGTACATGTTCACATGATATTTTTGATTTTTTTTTTTCATTTTTATGTGGCATTTCATTTGTTCATGTAAATTGCCAAATATGTCATTTTCAGTTGGAGTAGGTCCGCTCCAATTCAGTTTCGACTACATGTATTGTTTGGTTTGTGATTTTGAAACAGGAAACAGGGTTGTGATTTTGGTAGTTTTGTATAAAAATAATTTTTTGTTATATTAAATCATTCAAAAGAATCCATCAATTGATTTAGATGGTATGTTTAAAAATAAAATAATAAAATTCATTTAACTTTTTGTTATTGATCTAAATAAATCGCTATTCATTATTTAAATTATGTAAAATATTGTTAATATATCCATGATAAAACTCAAACATTCCCTACAGCAAGGCAAGGAAATAATGGAGATTGAAATCATAAAAACTAAACCAAAAAATTGTAAAAAAGAGTGGCACCTTGTTATGATAGATTACCAAAAGCCTGAAGGCCCCATACTATGATGGCACCGCTTAATTGGATGCAGTTTCACTTATAAATCTTCACCATGTGTGGAAATGTTTATAATTGAAAAAGGAAAATAGAGAAATGGGAAACAATGGATGTCAAATTTCATTGGAATCATTTGAATAACCACGGTTGGCTGGTTGAAATTTAAATATATATCCAGTATGAACTGATGAACTCTTGATCATGACATTAATTTTACAATTTACTCCTGCATTTATAAATTATTTTGTGGGTTTGTAAGTCATGTTATGTTACGATACAATAATATTGTACAATTAAACTTACTTGATTAAAGGCTCCATCAATTAAATCCATAAATCAAAAGTTGCTAAAATATTTTGGGAGTCTGCAAACTGAACTACTATGATATGCTTATGAGAATATAACCATTTCAATGCAAATTGGAGGTTCATGTAAATTAAAGTTTGACTCCTTACTAACTCCTCTGACTACGTGACACTCGCTCCGTGACTCTCGCTCAATGACTATGACTCTCGCTCAATGACTATGACTATCGCTCAATGACTATGACTCCCGCTCAATATGACTCTCGCTCAATGACTCTCACTTTTGAGTAACAAGTCCTGATCACATGAACATCATATCATTCAAGCATTGATTCTGATCACAGCGTTTCTGAAAATTTTAAAAATTGCTTCGCAAATATTATTTAAACCCTCAAAAATGCTTCTAACTAAAATGTATTAATTTTCTTTTTTAATCAGCCAAATGAATAGATTAATAGAATATAAAATTAAAATTCCCCTGAACATAAGAACTACAGATGTCATTAGGACCAGATGTAGTTTTGATAGCAAGTAAACAACATGAAAAACATATTCTGGGTTTTTAGGAAGCAGAGGAAACCATCATATTATTCAGTTGGATTTAGTTTGCCCTGGTTCTGGCTGTGGGTATCAGAGGGTGCCAGGATCCCAGAAGGATCAAAAAGCAAAATAGTAGATACAGGTGACATGAGGAAGAGGGGGGGGGGGTAAAAAAAGGAGATTATTGGGAGGAGGAGGTCTTGGGGTAAGAGGAAGAGATCAGGAGGAGGAGATGTCCATGGCGCACGGAAAGTTATGAGGGCAGGGAGAAAAGGGGGTTGTATTGAGTAGGGTTAATGATGGCATGATCGTTAATTTTTCAAAAATTTATTAAAAACTATTTGTATTAAATTTGACGCCAGAGTCATGGCTTGGAGTCAGAAGTTGTTTGTCATGAGTCTCATGTTTTGGCAGGAGTCGGGAGTCATTGAGTCAAATTTAAAACTTCATTGAATCGGAGTCAAGAGTCTGCTTAAGACTGGAGTTTGGAAACTTTGGAGTCTGGAGTCGGCTTCAACAAGTCTCACTGCCTCGACTCAAAAGCGCAGATCATTTCTGATTATTGAAGTTCTTTCCGGTTTCTCAAGTTAAAGTCAGCCTGCGAGTTTGGAACGCAACATTTGAGGTATTCTGAATAAAGAAATAAGCAAGTGGATGGAATTATTTTACAAATGGCACTTTAAAATAACCAGGTTACCTTCACCTTTCCAATGTCGTGACAAGTGTTTTGTTAAAAAGTTTAAAACACAGCTCTTCAGACATTAATCTAAATGCGCAATTAAACAAACTACTGGTTGCATTTTCAGAAAAGAAAAAAAATTATTAGATTATTTATTATGGAATTTAGGACAATCAAAATGATAATAGTATTCTTTTTTTAGCTCGTCTGTTTTCTTTGAAAACGAAGAGCTATTGTCGTCACTCGATCGGCGTCGGCGTCGTCGTCGTCCTCGTCCTCGTTGTCCCGGTTAAGGTTTTTGTAAGTGTCCATTTGTGACCTTAGTTTTCCACTTAGAGTTATGAAATTTGGTACAGGTATGGGGTTATGGGTATGGATTGGGAACATGTCGAGAAATCCAAGATGGCTGCCATTTTGTGGTGGCCATTTTGGCAGCCATCTTTCTTCATTCTTGAACTGCCCATTGTGACCTTAATATTTCACTTACAGTTATGAAATTTGGTGCAGGTACTGGCCTGTGGGTATGGATCAGGAACATGTTGAGAAATCCAAGATGGCGGCCATTTTGGCAGCCATCTTTCTTCATTTCTTGAACTGCCCATAGTGACCTCAATATTTCGCTTAGAGTTATGAAATTTGGTACAGGTATGGGTCTGTGGGCATCGATTGGGCACATGTTGAGAAATCCAAGATGGCGGCCATTTTGTGGCGGCCATTTTGGCAGCCATCTTTCTTCATTTCTTGAACTGCCCATAGTGACCTCAATATTTTGCTTAGAGCTATGAAATTTGGTACAAGTATGGGCCTGTGGGTATCAATTGGGAACATGTTGAGAAATCCTAGATGGCGGCCATTTTGGGGTGGCCATTTTGGCAGCCATCTTTCTTCATTCTTGATCTGCCCATTGTGACCTTAATATTTCACTTACAGTTATGAAATTTGGTACAGGTATTGGCCTGTGGGTATGGATCAGGAACATGTTGAGAAATCCAAGATGGCGGCCATTTTGGCAGCCATCTTTCTTCATTCTTGAACTGCCCATTGTAACCTTAAAATATCGCTTGGGGTTATGAAATTAGGTATTAGCCTGTTTGTGATAATCTGGCACAAATTGATAGATTTCACATTAACAGACGATTCACTTACAGTTATGAAATTTGGTACAGGTATTGGCCTGTGGGTATGGATCAGGAACATGTTGAGAAATCCAAGATGGCGGCCATTTTGGCAGCCATCTTTCTTCATTCTTGAACTGCCCATTGTAACCTTAAAATATCGCTTGGGTTTATGAAATTAGGTATTAGCCTGTGGGTGATAATCTGGCACAAATTGATAGATTTCACATTAACAGACGAGCGTTGAAACCGCTTGCGGTTCTGGTTTTTTGTATATTAAACTTTGTTGTTATATTTTTGGAGACTTTCTCCCACGGTGAAAAAACACAGGACACTAAGTCCCATCCTCTACCTATCCTTCCTTTACACTTTTTTCTTTACAAGTGCATGAATACAGGACATAAAGCTGCAGTCATCAATCTATTTTCCTTTACCTTGTGTGCCCCAATGAAATTTCATTGGAATGAATTAAAATTTTTGGGCACAAATACAGGAATTAAAAAAAAGGTATTGCGCCTTTCTATAATGATATTATCGCCCTTCTTGATATCTCAATTACAATAAATTTGCGATTTTAAAAATGTGCAGCCCTAATTCATTGCTTAAAAAATTCCTTTACAAAATTCTGTGCCACATTTCACATTTTCAACCTGCTCAGCTACTGGACCCTCAACAGATTGTGCATTGATTGTTATAAAATTATTTTGTCGTCAATTATTATATTTGATAGATATATTTTATAATTCTTTATATCATTTCAGGCCAATCACCATTCGAGGGCATAGAGGGGATCGATAACAATGACTTAGATATTCAGCAATTCGAGGATTTCCTCAACAGCGTAGATGTCAGCAATTTGTAAGTATTTTTGTCTCTTTTTTGTCATAATTTTTTTGGTATTCAAAAAATGTATCAAGCATCTTTGTTTTGCTAAGTGTTAATTATCTGGACGGAGTCCAGATACTGTTTGGCTACACTACTACTTCTGTCAGTCTTGACTTCCTGTCAACTTTGCCAGCATTAAACATGACATATAGTGGTTTACTCCACTCAGCTCCTATTTCACCCTCCACCTCTGCACACATGCCATCCTAATGTGTCAGACTGATGCAGTAGATAGATTAGGGCTAGATCTATCTGTAACAACTGTAGATAGATGCATACAGTGCCGAGAATAGGCAGAAATCACTAAATCTGATGTACTTGACTGCTGTCTGGCCCACCTGCCTGTACTCTGAAGCTTAGGGGGGACCAGTCCATTGATACATAGAGTCAGACCCTATACATTAGCTCTGAAAGAGTGGCTGGTTGCCATTGGAATGAAGCGATGTGATTGGTTGATGTCATCTGGCTGGTTCCCGCTGTCTTTGCTGCTGTGAACAAGTAGTTCTTGGGTTGCCCGCTAGGGGGACACTCTCCGCAGCCATTTAATGTGCAAAATGCGTACAAGCGCCAGTGCATTTGTATGCTGTGCTAGGATGGTACAACAATTATATCATATGAAGGATATTTGTGTGTAACCGAATACCAGACTCCTTGAGTCCCTAGTATTTTTTGCCGATGACACGAAGTGTCAGAGGTACTCCTTGAATTGGATTGTTTGGATTCTCTAAAATGTTAACTGATTGGTTATGTAACATTTCATAAACGTTAGTTTTGTTTATGTCCAAAAACACCTTGTGTGATTAGTTATCAAAACTTGTTATCTAATAACTTAAAAGTATAAACATTCATTTTGTTATCCAATATTATTGTTATTAGTCTATAACGATTAAAGATTCCCACAGTATGAAAGAAAACAATTTGTTTCTAGCCATATCATGCTCATTTGCATGCTGCTTGTGCTCATTTGCATTGCCAGTTCCAGTAGACTGACCAAATACAGTTAATGAATTATGATTATCTCATTATTGTCATAAGTGTAGCTTTATTGAGATCGATAGAAACCAGGGAGTCGCCATGGGGGGTCGCCACGGGGGGTCGCCTCGGGGGTCACCTCGGGGGTCACCTCGGGGGGTCACCTCGGGGGTCACCTCAGGGGGTCACCTCGGGGGTCACCTCGGGGGGTGTGCTGAATACTTGGACTAGATCTGCTGCCAAATCTAAATGTCATCAATGGCACTTCCAAGAAAGTGCCTGATAAGTCCAATATATCTGTTTGCTTAGAGATTTGACTTGTTTTGTCAATAATATACACTCATGTGCCATTGCAAAAAATACATCATGATATTACTCTACATAACTCAGTATTAACACGACTTGTCAAGCCCTACAAACTTTCATCTCTCCAAATTCAACATAAGTATCAATCAAAACACTTTTGCTGCATGCATTTCTCCCTCTTGAGGCCTCTTAGGGCTAACCCCCTCATAAAGTGGGACCCCTGCTACTATAATTCAGCATACCAAGCGACTAGCCCTAGCTTGTTTTACAATGGTCAGGTCGATTATCACCGTCCAGATATGCAAATTCCAATTTGCCTTCTAGTTAATATTTTGTGGCGAATTATGGCTACAAATCTACTTCTACTAGATTGTTTGAAGGTAAATTCACCACATAAATATATATGGATCGGAAGATCGAGAATCTAAACTCTAGATAATATTTTGTTGTTTAATATTTTGTTATAAATTTGTTGTGTTGCATCTTTTGAGTTTTGATGATAATTAGATTTTTGTCGTATTGTTTGTTTGCTTTGATTATATGTATATATATTTTTGATCATGGACCATTCATATTTTTGATGATTGGTGAGAGCTGCAGATTTACTTATATTTGTGTGGTTATCAACATAAATTATACATAACTCAGATCTGTTACATCAGGAGGCCCGATGCTAATTGTGCGCAAGACAGTGAAGTGTCTTCAAAATTTTTTTTTTAAAGTGATACATGCAGGTGAAAACTTTGGAACTTATGAAAATATGAATTGAAGATATGAGTAGCAAAAAATGTAAATACCTTGGATATCCCTCTTTCATGTACATGTTGTATGAAAGTGTCAAAACTTTCATGTTAATCCGGAGTAAATCTCCCTGGCGCCAATTTGAATTTGTTGCATGTCGAAGCGTTCACTTCCCATGGTCTCCAGGGTAAGTTATCATTGCTGGTGATCTCAATTGCTGCCCTTTCTACCCGGTAGTCCATTTGTTGGTGTGATTGTCACCGGGCTGAAAAGACAGGAATTCCGTTTCAGTATACAATACTGTACAATAAATTGTGTAATTATGCCATAAAGGTGACAATACAAGGAATATTAAGTGTATTAGTATTGAACGCTTTGGCTATTTTGTGGTCGAGTTGCATTCGTCTGTTCAGTAATGCTGTACAACATTGTGTATAATGGTGCAGCCAAGAGACATTGCTGGGGGTGGGGAAGGGTTGGTCTAGTGGTAGCGTGCTGGGTTGCCAATCGCTGGTCCAGGGTTCGAATCCAGCTCTTGCCGGGTCACCTGGGTCCTGGGCCTATGTTGGACGGCTGTTTCAATCATCCTTTGTCTCATTGCCGTGTTCTCCTGCTGTCCTAAATACAGGACATAAAGCCCCAATCATCCATCCATCCATCCAAGAGACTTTGGATCTCTGAGCCAAGTTGGTGAAGTGTTGGTCTGTCTTGGCGTGTCCCTCCGAAGGTCCTGTATTCAATTCCCAGATGGGAGAACAGAAGATGTCATTGAGGGGTTGAGCAACGTAGGGAGGAGAGGGAGTAGGCTCAGTTGGTAGCACGCTTGGTTTTGATTCACTGGGTCCTGGGTTCGATTCCAGCTACTGCCAGGTCACCTGGAGTCCTGGACCTGTGTTGGACACTGGACAGCAGTTTCAATCATCCTTCGCCACATTGCTCGGTCCTTCTCCCAATCCCAATCACGATAAATATGGCCCCAAATATGGCATTTATCCATCATGAGTAACATCCCAGCTAGATGAATAAGTAATGCCTTGTATCAGTACAGTGTTTTGCAAGTAATTAAAAGATCCCTCACATGTTGCAAATGTGTAAAATACATACATGTGGACTCCTCGGCATGATCATTACATTATTATCCCATCTCACAAATCAAGCCTTCTGTTCTTGCCTTGGTGAGCTTTACTATCCATATACTCAATCTCACTGTGCAATACTACATACCTTTGCATACCTCAATGTAACCGGTGGCTGTAACTGCATTGTTGGTAGCAATAAGAGCATTGTCTGAATAACATGCTTCTCCATGTGAAGTGCAGTTAAAATGTTCTGAATGAATGCATTTGAGTGTTTCTTATAACATGAGGGCATGGATCTAGAAGTATAGAACCCCCCCCCCCCTCCTCATCTGTTTGCTTGGAGTTATTTCTTTTACCAAAATTTAACCCCCCCTCAAATCCTGTTATTTCTTTTTGCTAATTTACCCCCCCCCCTTTATTTCCCCCCCCCTCTTTCCATTGGTATTTTAATTTTAGCTTTCTTTCTCTTTCTGTGCCCCATCCCTCCATATTTCTTTCTCTGACATGGTTTTGACAAATCCCCCCCCCCTTCTGGATATCTCCTAATCCTCTATCTGCCTTCCAAAAAGTTCCATTTTCAGCTAATTGCCCCAGCCCTATCCCCCCTGCCATCTTATTCTTTTTCCCTGTTTCTGACCTCTTTTCTGTATTCTAAGTTATTACTAACTGAACATGCTAAACCTCTCTATCTCTCTGTGCCATGATCCAACTTGAACCGCTCCCCCCCCCCAACCCCCAAGAAAAAGGGAAAAAAGTTATCAGAAAAAATATATCACCCCTCCCCCCAAGTAAGACCTAATTATACCAGCCACAGGGGTATGTTGATCTATCATAAGCCCAGCTTAGGCACAAGGCCTATTGCATTATTGGGAAAATGTGTAAAAACATGCAGCTGATTCTTCAGGTGTTTTTCGCTACTCTCTGGGTCACCTGGGCCTATGTTGGACGCCTGTTTCAACCGTCCTTCGCCTCATTGCCGTGTTCTCCTCCTGTCCTAATTAGCCTACCAAGTGTATAAATACAGGACTTAAAGCCCAATTCATCCATCCATCTTTGGCCATGGGCATCCCCTCCTCCTGATCTCTTCTTCTTGCCGTAAGACCTTCTCTTCCTCCTAAAAATCCCCCTTTTTATTTTCACCCTCCCCCAATGCACCTTCATCGTTGTGTGGTTATCATTGCACAATTTCTGTAAATGTTTCCACCATAAAATCCCAAGCAATTTAGGATTAATGCTAATGATCGACAGTAAAGAAGTTTTTATGTTCGGTTCGCAGCAATTACGGTGGAAGGTTGTGCCTGTCTCCCTTTTCTTTGAATTTCTTAAGAAAAATTCGCAATTTACTGAATTTCAAAAATGCAAGAGATAGAAGAAACAATATCCCTTTAGGGTCCAATTTAGGGATATATACATTCATTACTCAACGATTCTTAATTTTAAAATTGAAAAAAAAAGAAATACCGCATTAAAAATTTCTCGCTTACCCTCTAAACGTTGCATATCTTGTGGTGACACTCAGCTCAATTGCTACATACCTGCCATGATACCTGTAACTGCTGTATATACCCCCTCTCTTAACCCCCCCCCCCTTGTAAAATGAAATAAAACACCCTACAAAGGCTCACACTGCTCACCTGACTAAGATAGTGGGGTTATTACCCCCAACAATTACCCTGACAAGCTTTGATGATCGAGAAAATGGTTCCTGACAGTTCCACTCACAGGTAGCCCACTTTTTCTGTAATTTTTAGCCTCCGGACAACTATGGACTTTTGAGACAGACCTACCATATTTTGCTGATAAAAAGTCTTGCGAAAGATATTATTTGATTCCTTGTCATGTCTCCAGTCTCCAATGTAGCTTTTCTTAGCAACTTAGGCCAGTGGTAGAACGTTTCGAAAAGTGGTCAGGGGGGCACCGGTGTCCAGGGCACCTTGTCTTTGGCGATTTCGGGGAGCAAAAATGGCATTTTATATAGTTTTGGACCCAAAAGTGAGGAGAGAGGGGTACCTGCCCCCCCCCCCCCCCCCAGTCAATCTGCTTGAAGATGTGAAGTACAATTCCGAATATCAAATATTTTCGTGGACACATCAATCATTTGCTACGGCAGTATGTGACATTTTAAATTCTTGGAATTGAATATAGCATGACTTACATCCCCGCACTGCGCACTGTTGAGCGCTACCTTTCCTTGTATTCGACCAAAAGCGGTACTTCTGTCTCTGATGTCCTGACAGGTTGCAAGAAAATTTAGGAAAGCAGGGTTTACAAGTGGTTTTGAAACTTTAGAAATTAGGGGTGTCACATGTCAGACTTTAAGTTAGTTATTGTGACTAGAGAAATGTGTTGAGTGTATTTAACATAGTTATGACTTCAAACCGGATATTTCTGTGGATTTTTTTTACCATAATTGCGGAGTGGGTATCTTTGACCAGCAATGAAATTACTGGAGAATGCGAATTGCAAAACATAATGGAAGACTTGATTACCAGGCTAATCATTACATTGTACTTTCAAATTGAATTTATTATGTTGGGAATTTATATTTCAAGTTTTTAGGATGATATGGGACTGTACAGCATCAAAAAAAACTAAATTAATACATTTCCTTTGCAAACTTTAAAGTGACAGAATGGTAGATTTGTGGGACATCTTACTTATGATAAAAACACTATAAAAACTGATATAAGTTGCTGCATGTGCAATTTATGCAGATGTAAATTGCTGCACATGAAACCGATTTAGGTGTAAATTACTGCACATGAAACTAATGCTGGTGTAAATTGCTGCACATGAAACTGATGTAGGTGTAAATTGCTGCACATGAAACTAGTGCTGGTGTAAATTGCTGCACATGAAACTGATGTAGGTGTAAATTGCTGCACATGAAACTGATGCAGGTGTAAATTACTGAACATGAAACTGATGTAGGTGTAAATTGCTGCACATGAAACTGATGTAGGTGTAAATTTCTGCACATGAAACTGATGTAGGTGTAAATTTCTGCACATGAAACTAATGCTGTGTAAATTTCTGCACATGAAACTGATGTAGGTGTAAATTTCTGCACATGAAACTAATGCTGGTGTAAATTGCTGTACATGAAACTGATGCAGGTGTCAATTGCTGCACATGAAACTCATGCTGGTGTAAATTACTTAACATGAAACTGATGTAGGTGTAAATTGCTGCACATGAAACTGATGCAGGTGTAAATTGCTGCACATGAAACTGATGCAGGTGTAAATTACTGCACATGAAACTGATGCAGGTGTAAATTGCTGCACATGAAACTGATGCAGGTTTAAATTACTGCACATGAAACTGATTTAGGTGTAAATTGCTGCACATGAAACTGATGCAGGCGTAAATTACTGCACATGAAAGTGATGCTGGTTAAAATTACTTCTAATGCATTTGATGAAGGTGTAAATTGCTGCACATGAAACTGATGCAGGTGTAAATTACTGCACATGAAACTGATGCAGGTGTAAATTGCTGCACATGAAACTGATGCAGGTGTAAATAACTGCACATGAAACTGATTTAGGTGCAAATTGCTGCACATGAAACTGATGCAGGTGTAAATTGCTGCACATGAAACTGATGCTGGTTAAAATTACTTCTAATGCATTTGATGCAGGTGTAAATAACTGCACATAAAACTGATTTAGGTGCAAATTGCTGCACATGAAACTGATGCAGGTGTAAATTGCTGCACATGAAGCTGAACCAGGTGTAAAATTTGTAAATTGCTGCTGTGAAACTGATGCAGGTGTACATTGCAGCACATGAAATTAATGTTGGTGTAAATTACTGCACATGAAACTGATGCAGGTGTAAATAGTAAGGAACGAAACTAATATAACTATGAAGGCTCAATCCTGACCTTTGGCGCAGATATGAACTGTACAAAATATTAACGAAACTAATGGCTGCATGGCTTTGACGTGCACATGAATGTAGGTTTATATTTTGCACATGAAAATTTTTGCAGCTGTAAATGACTGCAATGCATCTGATACATATGTAGGCACTAGGCAGTGCCATATGAAATAGATGTTTATGAATGGCTAGATATAAAATAAGGTTATGGAGGGCCCCAGGAAGAGATGCTTATGCATAAGAAGGACTGTTTGAGATGTAAATGGTTGTGAAGGGGTTTGTCTGTAGGATAACCTGGGGTAATGCAAATAACTAATGGGGTGGGAAAAGTTTGTCAGCAGTCAGGGGAAGTTTGTAAAAGAGTTTATCACTTGAGGTTTAGGAGCCAGGCAGTGATAGGTTTATGTTTAGTGTACAAGTAAGTGATAAGTTGCCGCTTATTTTTTCAGAACTTCCCACTTTTTGGTTGTGCCAAATTGAAATAATTTGTAAACTGCCGCTCAAAGTGTTGTTCTTTCAAAATGGGCCATTTTGGATTTTTGGTTTGGGGGGGGGGGGGGGTTGCCCAGAAATGGAATTAAGAATTGTTCTAAAAAGGCGCAGGAAGTTGCTGATACATACTGCACTTCCTGCATGAGGGCATTGTGTGATGTGTTTTTTTTGGGGGGGGGGGAGGTCAATGTGTTTCAATTGGGACAGATATGAAAAAGAATGCTTTGACCAAGTTGTGAATGAACATTTTGTGACAATGCCATCATCTTATTTCTTTTCTTTCAATTTCAATTAAATATTGTTTATATGCAGAATCATGAATGCATTCAATTGATGGATTATGATTTTGCGTCCTGTAGGCATGCACTATCTAGATACTAGGCTAATTAGGAAAGGAGGACAGTTACTGTAATGATGGGAAAGAAACTACGCTCCTGGTGATCCAGCTAGAGCTGGGATTGAACCTGGGAACCAGTGATTGGAAGCCCTTCCAACTGAGCTAACCTGATGAATGCTTTTAACTTTTCGAATTTGTTACTTTACCTAAATCTGCGAAACACTAAATAATCCATTTTCAAAGGATTATAAGAAAAGTTATACTTTTTTCTCTGATTTTTTTTTCACATTTGTACTGGATGAACTTTCTGAGTCATGTGCTGCCTGCTCCGAAATCCCTGCATTCTGGTTCACAATGTGAACTTCACATAAATATACAATGGGATTATTATTACATAAATATTGGGCATTATATATTTTTGCTGTATTTTGGGGCAACAAAAAAGTTGAAAGAGCATAGATCTATGGAAATATGTTCTAAATCTCTGTGATGTTGGTTTATATGGATTATTTTAGATTATTGGGTTTGTTTGCAACTACGTGTATATGATTGGTGGCTGTGGGCGGACCCCCCCCCTTCCTATGTTATTATTTATGCAATATTGTAAAATATTTGTAAGAAGGGGGGTACTCTGGGGGGCAAGAAAACAAATACCAGGGTAGTGGAACGAATTGTTCAAGCCTACTACAATGGGGTAAAATTGATAGGGTGGGAAATATGTTTATAAACTTTTGAAAAAAAGAGGAGGGGGGTTAGTGCTGTAAATTATTTTTGAAAGAAAAAAGGATTTGAGGGGGGCACCTTCATTTAATTGTTGTGCATGTTTGAATCAGTTGTGATGTTAATGATTATTTTCTATTTTGTTTGTAATTTGATTAATCTGGTTATTAACTTAATTTGAGATGTCAATCAAATTCATTCCATTGAGCAACGAAATTATGATAAATATTGATTTAAAATTTAAATATTATTGAACTGAATAATTGGGCCAAATTGGAAGAAATAAAATCAATAAATCAAGCACCGCTGCAATGATTATGTGCATGATACATCCCAATTAATCACATGTGCATAAAACGACCAACAATATTAGGAACATGTTAATGTAACTTCCAACGTCTTGGTATAAAGTAATTGACCACAAATTGTGTCACAGTGTAGAAAATTCCCAGGTTTTTTTATTCTTCGATAACTTGATAATCCATGAAAATGAGAATATGTAGTGCACCCAGCATCATCAAGATATACCAAGGAAACAATCTAGATTATGCTAGTATCAAATATTACGTTTTCGAAGCATAATATTTAAGAAAATATTAGGTTAACTGCCATAATCGTCACATCCCTGCTGTTGAGTCTGTCCGTTTGTACAGTGTGATTACATAATAAATTGATGAGGCATGACTAGAACAAATCGAATTACACTACATTGATGTTGATTAGTGAGATAAATGAAATATTTACATCTATAAGATTATTTACACCTGCATACATATAAATATGCATTTGTACAATTACCCTGGGGCAGGGCATGGGGGGGGGGGGTAAATACCAGATAAAGCAAGGTGAACTATATGATAGTGTATCTGGTGTTAGGTTAACTAGACTGTAGTTGAGAATAAGATAGTGGTAGGAGCTAATGATCTGGAACAAAGTCTATTGTTGAAGGAGGGGAGGGGGCTAGAAGCTGATAAATGAGTTTGTTTTAAAGTTGTGTATGCCTGTGGTGATAATACTGTTGTGATGTTTTTGTAAAAAAAACTTCAGTTCGAAAAAGATAAAATTTAATTGCAATTTATTGCTCTTTGCCAATTTGAAATTTAGCTTATTTTAAGATTATTTACAAGGACGCATTATTATTATTTTGGGAATTGGTTATTTAAAAATAGATTTTTAAGTCAATGGCCAGATAGTTTTAAAAAAAACTTGGGTTATCTGCAACTTATTACAGCTCAATAGTAATTAATTTTTAATTTGTCACTTTAGATACATATATCAGTAATTTATACCAATGAAAGAAAAGTTGGCCAAATTTGACATAAGAATTATTTTAAGTTTTGAGGTGGTATTTAATTGTTATGACACTCTTCCTCCCCTCATTTTTTAAACTTTTTTTTTATAAATATTTTTTATTTATTTTTGCAACACCCCCCCCCCTCTTAGATAACAAGGGCCGGCTGGAGGCGCGGGGCTGCCCGGGGCAGAGAGTGGCGGGATAATTGGTATCTCACAGTGCCTGGTTCGGCGTGGACCTGCCGTAGTAGTGTTTCGCATAATTATAGCCATGTGGCCTGTGGGGGCCTCCCAGCTCAACTACAGTGTGTTTAACAACAAGTGTACTGCCAGTCAACTAGCGCACAGCTAGTGCATGGATAAGTTGTGTACAGTGGATTGTGATCTTTAGTATCAATATATATGGTCGTAGGTTCGAATCCCTGACTTTAAGGATACCTCAGGATACACTGGATCATACATATGATCATACTGGAGTGTTAAAACTTATAAGAAAATCTACCAGTTGGTACCAGCAGCATTGAGAAGTTGTGCATATACCCAGTGTACACCGGGGTGGATTATTAGGGGCTGTGGACGCCCCAGGATCTAGCTGGCATGCTCGGTCGTACCACCTAGTACCAGCTAGTTAATATGGACCCCTCTACCGATTCCAGGCCTCCTGGCCCAAGCTATACTGGTCAGCAACAGCAAATGCATGGTCACTTTATGCAAGAGGCTTGGCCTAACTCTCATTATAGACACTATCCTGCTGCCGGTGGCCATTGGATGGACCCTTGTTCTTACACCCCCTTCAGGTGAGTTTTGTCAGCCATTGTGACGTCACTATCATGTCGAATTTGTCCTCTGTTTTCCACCATTTTTGATTCCATTGGAAGATATTAACTCTATGTTTGCATAGCTTTTGGGCTGAGCCTAACTTTGAACCTGGGTCCTGACTATTTTGAATTTCATATTTTTGCCATTCCGACATTTCATGTTTTCATCCCAAGTTTTCATATTTGTGATATGGACATGTTTTCCACCATCTTTATTGAATTAGAACTTTTCGCATTCTCAAAGAACTTTTTCTCTCTACCGATATTTGGTCAATTGGAACTCTAATTTGCATGATACTACAAGATAGAACCTCTTCCAGCACTTTCAAACAAGTCATTAGGCTGGTTGGTTAGAGGAATAAACTTTTGCAACAGGCACTGGCTCAAAACTTATCCTTCTCCAAAACTTTAGAAACTTGATGTTAAAGGCAAGTTTGAAATGTCAATGGGATAACTTGAGTCAATTCTGAAATCTGAATATGCAAATTTTCTTTTGATTCCATCCAAATTGCCCCAGGGACAATAGATCATCTTTAGACCTACATTACTTATGGAAAAATTGTTTGAAGTTTTTGAAGCTGAGACAAGAACTTGGGTCTTGAATCTCTCACAAATCATGACAAATGCGCGTATCTTCCAGTTAAAAACTTCGTAATTAATATTATTTTGTCATATTAACAGTTCAATGACAATAGTGATTTGGTTAATTTGGAAGTTCGTGGTTCATCCTAAGAATATCCAGTGTAATCTAGATATTCCTAAGTTCATCATTAGGCCAACAAGAAAATGAAGAAAATAATATTCTTTAATCTTGGGTCAGAATTTTGAAACTTGGGATTTGATGATTCTGAACAAGAAACTTCTTCAGATCTGCTTCATCTTCATCAAGTTGCGAATTTTGATCATTTTGTATTGATCATAATCCTGTTAGTGATGTCACGCAGCTATGATGATTGATTGGTGATATCACGTATATCTGGCATGATGCAACTTATAGTTATATCACAATGTTTATCAACATTTTCTGTCAAAAACAACTTGATAGGGTTATCTTTATTATGCTTATGTCCATATATCTGGACCTTGCTATCATTAGTCATCTGGATCTTAAGGAAAGGTTTAAAGTTCTTTTGATAATTTTGATAATTTCCTTGTAGAAAACCTTTTCTGGATATTCTCCTTTTGGTTCTTTCTAAGCTAAGATTCACTGTGTGCTAAGATTGCACCAAAAAGTCTTTCTCCAAAAGAGATGTTTAGATTGAGGCTACCTTTATTTTGTAATTCCAAGACATGGCTGTATGAGCCTATATGTAATTGTGATCTAGTACAGGGTGTCAAATACTTATTTCTCTCACTGTATTTCTTCCTTCCTGACTATCGCTGGGTCCCATGTGCGATTCCTGTTCTGACCGGGTCACCAAGACCTGTGTTGGATAGAGGTTTCAATCATCCTTCGCCTCATTGCTGCGTCCTCCTTCTGTCCTAGTGCGAAGTGTGCTAAGTGCATAAATACAGGATGCAAAGCCCCAATTGTTCATTCGTCCATTCCTCCTTTCATTGCATTATATTTCTTCCTTTCGGAGTCCTCAAAGATTGAGGTATCCGGCCCCCAAAACTCAGAACTTGCATTTACTTCTTTAGAAAAGAGAACAACTAAAAAGAGGAATTTAGAAGTCAAGTAGTCCACCAAAATACCCCAGATTAGCATTCATTTCTTTAAGCAGAGTTTTAAAACCTTGGCTTTGTAAGATTATACAGTTTATAGAATGTTAACAGTGTCCAATCTGAATTTCTATGTTTTTGCTAAAGACAATGTTCTTTTTAGCAGAGCATTAGGCTCATGTAGATTTCTGCTTGTTAGTGGTTAAAAGTATTAAGACGTGGTTTTGTAGTGATTCTAAGGATCATTATTGACAATTGGATTTTTGGTCACAAAATCTTAAATATAGAGTTGATGTACAATTTGCAATAAATGTCTTATTTATTAGGTATACATAAGATGTTAAAAATAGTAGTTTTGTGTTGTCTTGAAAATTTTGTCATCTCATCAAAGATTGAAGATTCAAGGGTCTATCATCATGTCATGTTACCGGCTTATCCAGCTACTACATTATGCAAAAGAACTAGACTTTTAAAATTGTAGATCTGTGAGACTCTAACCTTAATTATTACATTATTGGCCAAATATTGTTTATATTTAAAAACACTTGTAATATGTTGAACTTGACCATACCTGATTCCATAGACTATTAACATAGGATCATGACATTATACTCTTTGGTGAAAGATGTAATTATGCATATTGAATACCTCCAGGCCTACCTTCTGGCTGTAAGTTGTAAAGAACTCAAAGAACTCATTTCACCTATATTAAAATTGTTTTTACATGGTATCCAGCACAGGTTACATTCTGATACATTGTGGATTAATTCCAAATATTGATATTACCTTTTCAGTGTATACGAAATCCCTGCGAAATGCTATGTATTAAATAAAAGATCTCTGCAAAAAACTGCAATAAGCAGCTACGCAAAATCTCTGATCTGCAATATGCTGGGAAAAATCCTTGCGATATGTTATACAAAACCTTGCGATATGCTATGCAAAATGTGCGATATGCTTTGCAAAATCTTTGTGATATGCTTTGCAAAATCCTTGTGACATGCTGGCCATTGCTGGGCAAAATCCTTACAATATGCTATGCAAAATCCTTGTGATATGCTTTGCAAAATCCTTGTGATTAAAGCTTTGCAAAATCTGGGATATGCTTGGCAAAATCTCTGCAATATACCGGGTAGGCCTTTTGTGCAAAATCCTTCTGATCTGGTATATAAAACCCTTGCAATGTGCTGTGTAAAATCCTAATAATGTGCTACATAAAATCTCTACGATGTGCTATGCAAAATTCCCGCGATATGCTATGCACAATCCCTGTGATATGCTACGTTGCTGTGACAGGCAAAATCCTTGCGATGTGCCATCAACCAGCCTTCAACATAGTTCAATATGCTATGCAAAATCCCTGCGATAACCAATTTACCTGGGATATGATATGCAAATTACCTCTTAATTTTGCACAGAATATTATCTAAGGATTGAGTGCACCCAATAGGAAGAAACCTTTGTCTGTCATAGTGGCATCAAACATTCAACACAAGAAAATGGAGGATACAAGTTGTAAAACCTTGAATGAAAGGCTTAAATAATTACAGGACTAATTTAAGAAACACTTTGATAGTAGCACTTTTAAAAAATGCTGCTTTTTCTGGGATGCTGAACTAAAAATTGTCGATTGTAAACTTCTCAAGTTTAATGAAATATTAGATCTTTATCTGTTCTTCCTGCTTGTTTGATATGGGATCCAAAGTAATGCATTACATGAACTCCAATCTCACATTTAGTTATCCAAAATGATATTACTTATCATTTTATCAGTACAGGTATCAGCTAAAAAGTTTTGGGGTTACTTGTTACTTTGGTGCCTTGTACAAAGAGCAGGTTTGCTGATTAGTGGAATGTTACATTGTTACTTTGCTAAGGAAATGAAAATTTATGAAACAAAGAAAATCCCTCAATTAAAATATTGTGTACTTTTGCAGAAAAGTTTTAAAACTGGCCTAATAGAAGTGTGGGGCTTAATAATGTCTGAATGCTATAAGTGTCTTTCAGGTATATCAGAATATACTGCCTTATATTGTCTCCAAGTTTTATTTGAAATATTGAATTTTTAAAATAATGAAGTGATTAGAAAATGCTAATATAAAGAAGAAATGGTGTTGTAGCCTTTTAATCTCACAGTAATGAAGAGTTAAAACCATGACAGGACATTGGCAGGTATTAGCCTAACTTTGAATGCTTAATACATGGCATGTTAAGACCAACTTCATGCAGTCTTGCCATTTGCCAATTTCATGGTGGCAGTCTAACTTCTCCATCACTTTGATATTTAGCTTCTCACTTACAACCTAGCATTTTCCCCTTAAATTAGAATTAAAATTCCTTATGTTGGCCATTTGCCTGCTATGTGCCCAAGGGTATTGGTCATAATTACCCCTTTTAAGTTCAACCCCACCCCCCTCCTTCAGGGTATCACCTGTCCAGGGCTCTTTGACCACTGCAACCTTGATGCTGAAGTGTCTGATAACTGGTAGGGAGGGCCTTTGGCTCACTGGTTTTGTTGGTCCCCTTCCTAGCTTCCAATCACTTTGTCCTGGATTCAAATCCAGCTCGGGCCAAGTCACCTGACCTGTACGTATGTTGGAGGTCAGTTTTAATTATGATCATCCTCCTCCTGTCCTTGTGGGGTGGGGGGGGGGGGGAGGGTTGTTCCAGTGGTGGACTGCCAATCGCTGGACCAGGGTTCGAATCCAGCTGTTGGGTCACACCTAGGCCTATGTTGGACGGCTGTTTCACTCATCCTTCGCCTCATTGCCGTGTCCTCCAGTCCTAATTAGCCTACCAAGTGCATAAATACAGGACGTAAAGCCCCAGTCATCCATCCATCCATCCATCCATCCATCCATCTATCTATCTATCTATCTATCTATCTATCTATCTATCTATCTATCTATCTATCTATCTATCTATCTATCTATATCTATTTATCCAACTATCCTTGGCTGCAGTGCTTTAATCGAACTCTCTTCTGCCCAGGATCTTGGTTCCAGTTGAAGGCAGGACCGTACCCCATGGGGGTGCAAGGCACTGCTAGTGCAAGCCAGCCGTGCCATCTCCCTGGGACCCCATGGTGTAGTCTTATGCGGGGTAAAACAATACAGATTGAAAACTTGTTGCACATGCTTTCTTTCTGTGCAGATTCTGTTACAAAAAGAAAATTTTATTTTCTACAATTGCATAAAATATCTCCAATATCATGAAAATATAAACAAATGTTTTACATTTCGTTATATTATATGTCACATAGAGATCCTGGGGGGGGGGGGGCTCAAGCAAATAGTTGGGCTTAGTCTTTGGGCGGGGGTGCTGGTAGATTTGTGATAAAGAAAAAATTGGATTTTCAGTGGCATAATGTGATTTATGTATGGAAATAATGCAGCCCTCACAGTATTAAAATATGTGACCCCCTCCCCTCCCTTGTCCTTCTTTTAAAAAATATTGGGAAATTTTACTTTAAACTAGACAATAAAACTGGTGAAATAGTGAGCCGGGAGGGGTTTGTTGAACAGGCTTGTGATTTAAATTTTGTCCAATTTCGACAGAAGTAGGACCCAGTTTCTTCTGGATAATAATATACAGATTGAGAATAACAATAATTTTTGGGAGTGAAGACAGCTGAAGACTGCACGAAGAGGGGGTGTAATCCAGTTGCACTTGTACACCTCTTCTTCAGTTTTGTAATTTGACATTTTCTTTAGCACCCCCTCGAACAATGCTGAAGGCCCCCAGGACACATTGTGGGCTGGAACACTGCAGAAGTAGAGCCAGGGTGCTGCAGAGCCCACTGTGAGCAGGTAACAACCCTATGGTACAGGGGGCTCCAGCACAGGGCTGTACTAGGCACGGATCTCTCTCACATCTCCCTGACCAACCTTCCCCCCAACCTATGGCCCCTCAGCCCCAGCCCTGCCTTACCCTGCCTTCCTCTATTAAGTCTCTATTTTAACAGTCATCTCTGGGTGCTCCCAGCCAGTCTCAATTCATTCGACCGGACTATTGCATTCAATTCTCACTATTGCATTGTCTCCGAGTTCTGAGTGACCAGAAGCGACTTTGCTTTAACATTTACTTTAGACAATTTCGGCTTCGGAGAGTGCATTTTCGGTCATTTTCACTTGACTGTGTTAATTACTTTGGGAGGTGACAGTAAGTTATAATATTTCTTTTTGACTTATTTTCCATCATTGCCATTCATTGGTAATTTTATGGCTCATAGCTCCAGACTCTGCTGCCGTTGCATAATTGCAGTGTGACTATTGAGTTCTTTATGAACCACTTTCCTCTTTTTAGCCATGTTTATTCTTTAGCAATCTTAACTGAGAGTGCTGGAAGTGATAATAAGTTGTATGTTTGTGTACATATTCCATGCGAAGCTTTCTGTATATTTGTCCATGCATGTGATATTGTGACAATACCTCGATCGGCCTGATAATGCCTCTGCTGGCTTAACCTGCCTGACAGTGCCTCGATTGGATTGACACTGCCTCCGCTGACTGGACATTGCCTCAATATTGCTTCAATTAGCTTGATATAGCATGAACTGGCTTGACATAGCCTCATTTGACTGAACATAGCCTCAGTTGGTTAGTATTGCCTCTACTGGCTTGACATTGGCTCAATTGGATTGACATTACCTGAATTGGCTTGACATTACCTCAGTTGACTTGACATTGCTTCACTTGACTGCATATTGCCTCAATTGGCTTGAAATTGCCTCAATTGACTGGGCATTACTTCAATTGGCTTGGTATTGCCATAATTGGCTTGACATTGCTTCACTTGACTGCATTGCCTCAATTATCTTGACATTACCTCAACTGCTTGGACATATGCTTGATATTGCCTGGGCATTGCCTCAATTGGCTTGACATTGCCTCAATTAAGTGAGCATTGCCTCAATTGGCGCGACATAGACTCATTTAGCTGGGCATTGCCTCAATGGATTGATATTGCCTCATTTAATGTGACAACATATTTATCAACTTCATGGAATTCAATGGCAAATCTTTTAGGGGTGTTCTTACTTTCAAAAGCAACTGTGCACCACTGTATTTGCAAATGTTGAAAAATGTCTGATTGTCAGTATTCAGGGGAAACTCCACACATGGTAGAATTATACTTGTGATGCAATGTATCTAGCTTAGTAGTCCTTAGTCCTTGATATTTCATTCACTTAAGTTATCAAGTAATTATCCGTAAATCTATCAGCAATTTCATATACTTCAGTTTTCATACGTCAGCTCTAAGGTGTATGTCAATGTGGACTATAGTTTTACCTTATTGTGTTATTTAATGACTTTATATTGCTGTTATATTATTAGTATGCGATGACGAGATTGGAGGGAGTTGGATAAGCTCATTTGTTAGTGCTCTGGGCTGCCAATGTGTAATAAGTCTTAAGGTAAATTCAGGTTCTGTTCTAGAGCTGTGGTTGGGTCGCTTGGACTCATGTTGGACACCAGTTTCAATCTTCCTTCAGCTCATTGCCGTGTCCTCTTCCTGTCCTAATTAGCCTACCTGAGCCACCCCACCAAAGTGCATAAATACAGGATGTTAAGCCCAAATTATCCATAAGTTCGCAAAGGGGAATTGTTTGCAATGAGATTCATGTAATGGTGTTTTGTGTAAACATTCCTTGCTGCAACTGTGTATATGTCTTAGGATGCATGATTGCATGTTGAGAGTACATTTATTTGATTAATTAAGGCTTCACCAATTAATTGTCCACTCTCTGTTTTATCATTATTTGATAACGTACAATGACGTCAATTTCTTCAAAGACAATATGTCCGGATAATATCATTTATTTCTTTGGCATGTACTAATTTGCTAAAATATTTATTTATCTTTTAGTAACTTATATTGAGAAGGAATTTTGACATAAAAAATGCATTCAGTTTGGAATAATTGTTGTTGTTTGTTGCGTTAGATCAATATGGATCTATGCTAATATTGTATGTACTAGCTGTTCACCCGTTAGGGTTTCTTGCTTTTCAAAAATGCGCCGAATACAAGGTTCTTCACAGGTTCGCGTAATGTGAAGCCAGCTGTTATTTGCAGGTTCCAGTCAGCTTTCAATGAGATGAAGTAATGTGGATTGTTTGGAACTACTACAACGGGTTCTACAGCACTACAAACACTGAGAGAGTGGAGTTGTTGGAAAATCTGATTTTTTCGAAATGCATGACGCAACTTAATTTGTGGGAGCTGGGTAGTTATATTGGACATAGAAGTTGAATGAGTGTGGCAAAGATGCGGAATTTAGTGGCCTGCAATATGATATGCATTACTGGCCTTGATGTGGTAGAGAAATATATAGCTTCCAGATTTGTATGTGGAAAATGTGGTTTTTGTGAAACTCCCAATAGGAATATGTGGTAACTGGGTAGTCATATTTGCCATAGATATGTGCCATAGATATGTGTCAGCATATTGAAAGATGGGGAATTGAATGGCCTATAATATTAAATGCATTACAGCCCTTGCTGTGGCAGATAAATATACATGTGGGATATATTCAAGTGAAAAACGTGTTTTTTGCGAAATTCCCAAGAAAAATTGGTGTAAAGATGGAAATAATGAATGTTGATAGGTAAAAGTTGCCCTATCGGGTACTTCAGATGAATTGACAGGCTTAGGAGTGTAATTGAAGGTCCTATGGGTTGAGAGAAAAAAGCCTTATGAGTGAGATGAGATTCCTGCTATGAGTATTATATAGACAGATAGGTCGATAGATATTCAATATTAGATGATACAGATGATTGATTCATAGTAGCATGATAACATTGGTAAGGTAGTTATAGATATAAAAGTTGACTGGATCATAATAGTAAATCTGGCTGGTCAGTGGCGGATCCAGGGGGGCAGCGTCCCCCCCTCCAGATCACGGAGATAAAAAACTAGCATTGTGAAGAAAATATGCGATGATATGGGGCCACAAATGCTGAAACACACTGGGGCCCTAGCTCCGTAGTTTCTGCCTTTGCCACTTCATAGTAATACTGTAATTTTGCCCCTGCTTAACAGGACAGGCAGGGACCACAGTAATGAGGCAAGGTGCACTCTTGGTACAGGATGAAACATCCGTCTAACATGGATTTCAGGGGCCGGGAATCAAACCTAGGTCTTAGGGTAGGAGATATATTATTATGCACTCAAACCCAAACATATTCTGGCATAGTGCAGCTTGTTGGCTTATTGTGGCACCGAACAGCTGGTTAGCCAGGTGGGCTTGTGGTCATTTCGGGAATGTATGTTTGTGGATCCTGGGGTTTATGCCCACAACATTGCTCAAGAGGGGGCGGTTAGAATGTCCATTGCTGAGTGCTGACCAGCAGCAGTTTAGTGAGTTATAGACAGTAGTCCACTGGGGGGGGGGGGGGCTTTGGAAGATCCTATGGCAAGTAAACTTGAGGGTGGGTGGCAGATAGTGCTTTGCATCTTCATTCATGTACTGACTAGGCTTATCGGGACAGGCAGGGACCACAACAAATAAGTTTAATTAAGGCAATGTGCAGCAGATCTAGGCACATGATGAAACATCCGTCTAACATGGGTGTCTGGATCGGGAATCGAACCAAGAGGTTAGCAGCCCAGCAAGCTACTACCAGGCTGCGGCCAGGCTATCTCCAGTTTAATGATGAAATAAACCAGAAAATTGTAAATCTATGTCTTGTAAACACTGGTTTTAGCAGGCACTAGATGATGGACTGCATCATTCTGGGGATGATATTTCATCTAAGCTGGCACAAATTAACAGATATAGTAGTCCAACAAAATCTGACTCAAAACGAAGCGACTGCTTGAATAACGACAGCGTTAACCGGTCTAAGATATAGTAGACACCGAGGTCACTAATCAGTAATCAGTGAAAAGTGGTAACTTTCGGTAGTACTGACTTGCATGTATGTCTCACAAAGTAGTCATTACACTTTGATTAAATGAAGGTCTGTCCTTTTACTCCGCTACCTTCAATTTCCAACAATCATGTCAACAATGTGTGCTTTTTGGAACAGGAATATTTCCTGATTACCTTTGTCGATTCTAGAGTGCAAACAAGTTAAGAAGTGAGAATGTGGCATTATTTTATCTTATCATTGATTTAATGTCTTTGTTAGCAAAAAAAATATAATAAACCTGCAGTGTGTTAAACTGTATTTTCAAACTGAGATCGATAATTTTAGACTGGGCCCATGATGTTAAAATTTAGGTGAACCTCGCCCTGACTGGTACCACAACACATGTCATGTGACCTAAACATATGGATCATGTTGAGATCACGAGGCTGGTGAGATCTTACTGAGATCTTATGAGATTAACACCTCAACATGATGTCTTTGTTATGAAGGCTTCAAGTGAGAACTCCTGTTGGCCCCTTTTCTTCAGACTTTCTGGTTCTTTAGCGACTTTTAAATTAACTGGAAGACCTTTTTGTGGTTAGTCCCAGTCTAAAGGTCCTCGAGTCACTATAAGACCTTCTGATAGGCGATCTTGTTTGCCAGTTCTTATGAAAGCCCTGAGGACAGCTCAGTGGTAGTGAGCTTGGCTTCTAAACCTGATAGACGGGTTTGATTCATGGTCCGAGCAACCAGTGTTAGACGGATGTTTCATCCTGTGCCAAGAGTGCACTGGGCCAAGAGTACACTTTGCCTCATTACCGTGGTCCCTGCCCGTCCTGCTTAGCCATGTCGGTGCAAAACACCTAACAATCAACTCTTACGCCATCAGAGAAACATGGTGAATTGGTGATGGAACACATTCAACACAATTACTTTCAAATTAATATGATTGGTATATTAGAATCTCCTGAGACTGGTCTGAAATAAAGACAATGATCGAGATTTGAATTTTGAAAGGTTTAGCAATGAATTAGTGTTACATTATACAAATGTTGACTGATACGAGGGCAACAGTGCAATCTGTTTGACCCAAGGGAGTGACAGTCACCTTGCTGTTTCACGAGGCCGACAAGGTGACTGTCACTTCCGAGGGTCAAACAGATTGCACTGTTGCCCGAAGTAACAGTCAATAATTGTTTTGTTATACCTTGAATGCAATTCTGACAAAAAAGATAACTTTGGAGAGACAGGAAATTTCTCCATCAAAGTTTTGACATTGATCAGGCAGTCGTCCAGATTTAAAAGTCAAATAAATTTATGATACTATCCACAAGTTCTATTGTCATTTAATTTTGTGAAGAACAGCAATCTATTTATAGCCCCACTGTGGTGACGTTACAACTCTATGACATCACAATACAGTGGCGTCACAATGGTCACAAATACATTGTTCAGTTGAAATAAACAAGTGAAGCTGCAACAATGTCTTGGATCAAATTGTCTTTTGCATTTTCATCAAATAAAAAAGGTTCAGGTAACATCTCTGGTTCCAGCACCAACTACTGTACAGCCATCTTGATCAGCAGTCAGCCTCAATGTGAATTCGGTGAACTGATGCCCTCTGAGAGGGCAACAGTCTTTTCTGATCCCTGTCATGTGACGTCATTCTGACCAATCACAGAAGAGGAATTGCATTTGAGGTGTAACATAATACATTATAGTACATTTTCAACTTTTGCAAATTATTCATTTGTGTTATCTCTCAGGTGGTAGCCTACTGTAAAATGTTCAATGCATACACCAAAATATTGATAAATGGATAATATATATTGGTTAAGATATCTAGGTCATGGGTCAGCTATTTGGGTCAAGGTCAGGTTTGTGGGTCAAGGTCACTGAGCAACTTCCTGCAAGTCAGTTTGAAGTCCCTGGTTAATGAGGCACAATAGCCAGGGGTCAAATTAAAGACTATAGATGAATCTAAGATGATTCTTTGATGTTTATTTGACCTGATTGACAACTCATTTATCTGATTTTATCTTTGACTCCTGAAGCTATCACATCTTGATTCACATGTTTCTAATAGTTCTTAATTAGGTTTGGGGACTCTGGGATGATGTGCATGACTAATTATCAGTAATTAATGCCCTCAGTAGATAATAGGACCCCCCCCCCCCAGGCGTAATGAACTTTGATATGTTGCATTAAAGAAATGTAAATCAATGCACAGAATGGATGTATTATATCATTGCCATATTTTGTAGTCAGGTAGTTGTAGCTTCTTCGGCATCTTAAAAATTATTGTTGGTGAAATGAAGAAATTTGCTATTAAGCGATTCAGTTGTTGAGCCAATTGATGGTCTTTTCTGATGGCCGACTAAATCTTCCCGAGACTAATTCACACACCTTTTTTTCCCCTAACAAATCAGGATGATAAATTGTTATTTGCTAAAATATTTCTGAAAATGTACTTAAGTTTGTCTATGCAGCATGTATGTGTATCATGGATTCATGGTCCTATTGCGGTCTCTGCCACATGTTGTAAAGCCATATAGTGCATCCATCCTTATGGAATTTGGGTTTCGCTAAATTCTGGGAATTATGAACATCATGTCATATCCAATAATATGCTGAATGTATCATAAACCATAGACATGATAAACAAGCTTGATGATGAACTGATAATACCTCCAATTAAGGAGAATTACATAATTCACTAATTATGACCCCCTAGCAAAAGAATGGCCATTTGTGATTACATAGTGTGGGGACATTATCAGTACTAATGAATCATACATATGCTTCATAGATGATTAGTTAGTATCATAAATACATGTATCGATGGGAATTCCAGGTAGGATTGTTGCTCCAATTATTAGATGTCATACCTGCCTAATACCTATATCATACTTAAATCATGCTGTAGCACATGTCTTAGGCCCCTAATATGACTAAAATTATGGCATATAATGCCTCAACAATGTTCAGTTGTTCATTATTAACATAATGAGAAACTATGTGACATGATGTGACATATGTCATTCCATTAATTACAAACAACACACTGTTGTAATGATGAGTGTAATGAGATGAGCAAGTGATGTCATAATTATCTGACCTTCTTTTTTCTAACCTACTTTTGTCGATAACCTAATTTAGGCTCAACCTATTTTATAACCTACACACTATGAATATAGGACGATAATAAGATGCCTGCATTCCAAAATAAAAATTCTCAAGTTTGCTTGCTCTTTTCCCAGATACATACAAAGTCACTTATGCCAAGCAACAGCGGTGTGAAGTGTTTTTCTGTGTGTATCTTGTGCCCTTTCCATATATTTTATTTAATCATGGCTTTCGTGATCCCGTTAGCTGGCTATTGACATCACAGGGGCACCCTGGCTTTTTATCTGCAGCAAAAATCTGCATTTCTTTCAGCTTTTAATCCATAGTACATGCTGGTCACTGTGTTATAAAGGAAGACACAAGACACGTCACCGTTGGATATTCATATTTTCTTTAAAGCGAATTAATTCTAACGAAACTTTGTATTGTGTCATTTCAGCTTCCCAGAGGAGGCGGTGGGTCCGGCGGGCGGCAGTGGGGGCTACAACGGACCCGGGGGAACGACCGCCCCCCAGTACGGACGCGGGACGGCCCAAGAGATGAATAAAGGTCCGTTGCAACACCCCTCCCTGCAGCACCCCATGGTCCACACCGCGGCAGCCGCAGCGCCCTCTGCAGTTTTGCAGCAACAACAGTTACAAGGCAGCAGCCATGTGCACAAGCCCCAACACTCCTACTGTCACACGTAAGTGTATAAAATCAAAATTTATTTTCATAAGAATACTTCAGAGCTTTTCTCGAAAGACCAATGTAATCATGGTTGTTGGACCTCAGGCTCAGATTTGACAAAATCGACTATCAAAGTTCTTCCAACTGTTCAATCTGAAGCATTCAGACATAACAGAGTCTTGAGTTTTGGCAACCGATGGGTTCTTGTTATAAAAAGATATCATGTAAATATACATCTATTGGAAGTAAATATATACTTGAAAAAATATGGAACTTATATTGATGGATAACTATCGTCTTACATGTCACTACATGGAGATTAGACGAATAAATGGTTTCTTTTAACCTTTCAGACAATTACCCGACAGTCCCCCAGATTCAGGGTCAGAACCGTATTCTCCGCCTGACGGGAACCAATCAGAAGCCAGCAGCTGCAGTAAGTCTTCTAAATATTTTGTTAAAATAAAAATACATGTACTTGTCAGTGATCATGATAAGTTTCAGGTGCTGATAGACAGGACTGTTTGTGGGACATTCACTGAAAATTTGGTGTATGGGATAAAATTTGCAAAGATTTTACACAGTAATTTTTCTCAATTGACATGGTTGATATTTCCAAAGAAATGAAAAATTGTATGGTGGTCAGTCAGTAGCAGACCCAAACCCGTTGACAGTTCAGGCCTTACCTTTTAGTGGAATTTCCTGATATTATTTGGAAAATTTGTTGTTAGATTAAGTGGATTTTGTGATCAATTTTAAGCCTTGACTCTTGAACTTAAATACCTCAAATCCACAATAGATTCTGTTCCTGAAATGCTATATCTCCTGAAATAGGCAACTTATGTTTGGCGCTCTTAGTAACTCAAGTTTCTGTTGGGCTTTTAGCCTTCAAAAGCAATCTGTGCTTGAGTCTGAAGTAGTGATATATATGCCTTGTTACAGGGTTATCATGGTTATCAGAAACATGTTTAGTAGTATGTTTGGTAGCATGTGAGCTCCAGAGGGCAAGTTCCAAAGCCCTTATTTCCCCCCTCGTGCAAGCTGGATCAAGCTGTGCTGGGTCATCTGTTAATCCTAGGTCAGTGGATTAGGTCAAGGGGTGGATATTTTTACCCCTTTTTAACCCAATCTGTGTGTACTACAGGGTAGAACAGCTCTGTGATAGATTTGTGACCAACAAAAATGGATATAGACATGCTAACATGCTGCAGTAGTGTTGTACAGCAGTTATGCCTCTGGTGTTCAGAGCTTATCATGTATGTCTGATTATATTGTGTCAGATATATGTGGTTTTTCAGTACATGTATTGTGGACATATGTCAGGGTTGAATTGGCAATTTATGGACTAAGGTTCTACTTTTTTAAACCATGGAAAGTGTTATGTACATAAAACAATATTGCCACATGTCAATGTGTTCTGGAATTTTGTAATATATAGTTTAAGATTTAAATTATGAGTATTAATTCATTTCTTCTAAATGCAACAATGATATGCAATTGTGTAATATTAGAACTTTGGAATGCAACTATAAGCTGCTGGGGATTTGTAATCTCTATAATTCAACTTATAACAATATTTATATACGGGGGCGAAAATTACCTAATCAGACGGAGCCTTGGAGTTTTCGTTGACAGGAAAACAATATTTATTTCGCAGTACCAGCGACAGTAATTATTAATTTTGACCGATTGACATCCTCAAATATTTATTTCTAAATCAAGCTACAGCATATTAAGAAATACCCCCACCAGGAATTATGTATTTCAAGACTGCCCAGAAAGAATCTTATTTATTTCACTAAAATTAGACGAGAAATTATTTATTTACAAAACTAAGGATCTTATGGTTGCCCCCTAACTAATTAAAAACTTTATGTACAATTTAATAGTACTCAACTCTTTCTGGCTTTTCAAAAATTTAATATCAGAATTCAAATCGCCACTCAACACTCAATTCTCACTTCCACCTCAAGGAGGCCATACAAAGCGTAAAATCCTGGCTACTCAACATTTGAAGTGATATTTCCTTCACAGGTTCGAAATATTTCCTTCAAAGATATTTGATGTTAAATGTAGGTCAAGAGGTCAATAGAACTGACCTTTTACCACATGACTCCTATGTGGGCCATGTATATATTTGACCTGAGGGCATTGGGCTTTCTTTGTTTTCCTACTTGAGCTCAGCATGATGTCATCTTCAGGTGAATTGCTTTGCTAACATAAAAGAATGCAAGCTATGTTATTTTTCTACATGCTCAACACAGAAAATATAGCTAATATTGTAGTTATGGGTATAACCAACAAAATAGTTCTGATACCGGTTACTTTGTGAGTAGCACAACCATTGATATGGATTCTCAGTCTGGGTATTTATTATAAGAAAGCATGTTTCTGTTGAATTTGACATACCAAATATGATGAAATATCATCTTTAATAATCTCTGCCACATCAAATTAATTTTGTAGGCGTTTGAGGTCAATAAATTTGCCTTAAAAATCTAAATTCATGAAATTTTCTGCTCGAAATTCTCTCAAAGATTTTCTTCCAAATTCAGGTGCGGGGGGTCGTTTTTTTGTTGGGTTGCATGTTAGTGGAAATTACATAATTAAAGAAAGCGAAAAGGATAGTATGGCTTGTATGTTTGTATTCGCCACCCAAAGAATCTTATGCTGAAGTGGTTTTCGCACTATTCCTATTTGTGGCAGAAACTTCCATACCATTGTTAGTCTATTTTCTGCTGAGCAGAGAGAGAGAGAGAAAAAAAATTAGAAAATTTATTGTCCCCGCTCTTTCCAAACACCCAATTGATGTGAAATCCAATTATATTGTCACATCTGATGGTGGCGCTAATGGCCGCTATTGTAAACACAATTTCGGACACTTTGAAGTCAAAAATGATGTCTAATTCCATCAATTTACGTGTTCAGTATTGTTCACCATGATAATGACAATATACATCATGCTTGTATGCTTTTATATGTTTGAATTTCATTCCTGAAATATTTTATTGTTGAATTATCGTTTTCTGTATTTCATGCACTGTGATACTATACTTCATATTGTGCAGGATTGAAGGATTTAGGATTTTGGGTTGAACTTAAAAGGTTCACTTGGTGCACCCGTTCCATTGAACCATGCTGTATGGAATCAAATGAGTCCCTTATATATTTATATTTGAAAAATTTTCTTTTTTGATAAAAAAAATATTATGGTGGTTAGATACTGGTACACGTTTATACGTGCAGTCAAATTCTATATTAAAGCGAATTTTGGACTCGGAGGCAGCTTGTGAGTACGAAGCTCCTAAATTTTGATGGACTGCAAAAAAATTGTTATTTTTAAATAGTGTTCGATGAGAAATTTCAGAGTCTGTACAGATTCTTAAAATGTTAAATTTCATGGGAATTTCGTTGGTAGCATTCTCTATATGCTCTGGGTTTCCAATTGGTCGATTCAAGGCTCGGTTCAAGCCCTGGCGAGGTCATCTGGACCTATGTTGTACAGTAGTTTCAATCATCCTTTGCCTTGTTACAGTGTCCTCCTGTCTGTATTGATCTACTAGGCACAAAAATACTGAATGTAAAGCTTCAATCACCCAAGCATCTGTCTGAAAAACTTAGACATATTAATTGTGGAAATGAAATTACTGAATCTTTTGTGTAGACTCTCAAACCATTAGTTTGACTTCAGCTATCCCAGAATTATATTAGTGGTCCCTTTTGGGTTTCAGCCCCTCCCCACCATCAACAGTGGCACAATTGGGACTTTCTCTAAGGCTTAAGTTAAAAAATAAAATAAAAATTGAGATCTCTAATCATACAGATAAGATATGAAGACCAATTTGACAAAAAAAAGTAAAACTTTCTGAAAGAAAATTGAAGTAGTTAAGTTTGTAATTCCTTTGTAGTAAACATGAGCTATTTCTTAAAATTTCGCTTTAAACTTCAGAAAACTCTCAGAAAACTTTTTCCAATAGAAGGGGAGGGAGGAGGGGGTGACTAGGGAGGTGCATTATGATTGGGAGGGGGTAGTGAAGTTGTAATTGCAGCCAAGGGTCTCTACTGAAGAGAGCTGATAGCTTATCTGTGTGTGTTGGGGATCCGTGACTGGTACTGAATGCTCAGGCAATCGTGCTGCCACCTATTGTCCAACTACAATTAGTACTCCAACTAGTTTCTGTGTATTTTATAGAACAAGTGCCCCCCCCTTCCCAAGTTTCTATCTTTCTCAAACAGTGGAACTGCAGTGAAAGAGGGAAAGGGGGGGGGGTAGTGTTCTGAAACAATTAGTACTGAAACACAGCAATATTATTGAGCACAAGTGCCCCCCCCCCTTAATGCTTTTTGTAACATTTTCCTCTCATTTTCACTACACTGTGTGGTCTTCAGGTCTTAGGCTATTTGTCTGATGACTGATGAGTGATTTTGACTGCACTCAATGAATGAAAGCAGTACAAAGTTCTAACTTTTTTACAAGCACTGATAAGCAGCCATGCACTTGCATTCATTCAATTGATTGCTCACTCAGTCAGTAGGCTTCAGTGTCAGGCACTTTAGTCGGGGATTGTTAACACACTGACTAAAACACCTGACATTGTGACTTTATTTTTGAACTCATGACGGATCAGTTGATTAATTAATTATTTTATCACAATTTTTGAAAAACCTTTTTCTACAAAGATGGCTTATGAATTATTTGAAATTACTTGAACCGATACAGGAGTAAATGTTAATATATATACTAGAATGTTTTTACGCTCATTGACCTATATTATTAATGAAAGATGAGGCGCTACAATTTTTTAACCTTGGTTGAAATATAGTAACAAGATACAGCAAATCAATTGGTTATATTGACGATGAGAAGGAACGGTTTCATACTTACTCGAACATTTTTATGACACAGAAACTTGCCTCGGTAATAAATGGTTTTCATATAAGAATGTATTTGTACGAATGATAATTGCATGCCGAGTTATTATTCTACAAAATGGATAAGTTACCAGTTTCACGAGGAAATATGAACCAACATCAGCATGGACTTCTCTTGCGAATCGGTAAATTTATCAAATTATTGCATTTTTCATTCATTTTTTTTGGTGATTATATTTAAGATTTGAATAATTGTTGGCTTTTTCCCTGTTATAGGCTTGTGTAGTTGTAATAGCAGTAGCGGATCTGGTGGGGGGGGGGCTAGGGGCCATTATATATTATGATTGAGATGAGTAATAGTATTTTGATGAAAATGTAGGGCCCCCCCCCCCCCCAGACCAACCTGTCTGAATCTGCCACTGCACGCTGCAGTATTTGTTGGCTAGTAATGAGATGCCATTAATATACATTGAAGCGTTCAATTGACTAAAACAGTATGTTTTAAAGCTTTCCGAAGGAGCTACGAGCTCCCAATCGCTACATTTTGGGTTTGAATCCCTCTCTGACCGGATCAGCTTCTTGACCTATGTTGGACAGCATTGTCCCCCCTCCAACTATCGTCTGGTCGGCTCCTTCGGAAGAAATTTTGACCCTGGTCTTAGTTGTTGCTGAACATGTTCAGGTTATTGTTTTGAGATGTGTGAGCCTGTGAATTGAGCTGATGAACAATTACATTTTGCAATAGAATTTGCAAAACAATTAATTCTTACTCTGCAGCTGTGTGGGAACGAAAGTGTTCCCAATCATTGACAGAAAAAAGTGCCATAAAAGTATTAAATCATTAATATAGGGCATATTATAGGCCGAATTTTACAATTACAAATTTAACGACTTATCATTTGAACAAACAGATGCACAGAAAAAAAGAATTGAGATCCTAGATAAAGAAAATACCTTGAGGCAGGATAACTTTCCCTGAGGCCTTCAAAAAAATAATTTGCCTGAAGATATAACCTGGAAAATTTGTCTCAATGGCTTGAAAATGATTGTAATGTAATACACAGATACACATATATATGCTGTGAAGGGAACTTGAGGCTTAGATTTAATCAATGTTATATATATATGTTTATGTGCTATTTGTATTGACACAGTTATGAATGGATTATGTAATAATTGATAGATTAGACCGCAGATCAGTTGTCGTCTGCTGACCTAATTGGGCCAAACTTGAATTGGGCATGGCCCGATTTTCGTAGTTCACATTCTACAGCCTTTCAAAAAAAATCCACTTAGCATGCTTAAAGCAAATTTGAAGTACTTACACTAGTCCCAGGGATATATTCGACATTTGATTGGAGAAATACTTCAAATAGAACTTTACAAATTCCTGGTGGAACAATAGCAGACGATCAAATTGGCACGTGCTGCGTGACGTATGGCTGACCAGCTTTGCTGTGGGGGAGGTCACTGGCTGATAATTAACAGAGGATTTATTTGATCTCACATCTATTTTTTTCAACTTTTGAGCTACTGTCGTTTTAGCTATATTAGTTTTATACGATGGTTATGCAACTTGTATATTCCCATGGGTAATTTGAACATCTAGATTATGATAGTAATATTTGATGATCAGTGATTTAATAATAGTAGCCAGGATTATTTCTTTAAAAAGAATAGCTCCACCCTGAAGTAATCATAAATGAAGTATCTTGAATTATTTAAAAAATTGAATTATTTATATGACTGGTATAAGCCTTAATGGAATATGGAAATTTTGTATAAAACTTTTTTGCAAATGTTGATATTATTTTTTTATTTACTTCAAATTATTTTAGGACAGTCAATTTGAGTCAAAGATAGAATAAGATAAGTAATCTGTCTCAAAAGTTCAAGATTGGTTAATGGGAGTAAAATTTGGGCTGTGACTGGCACCGGGAGCGATTACAGGAACTTAAATCACGATTTTGACGTTTTGTTGTAGATGTTTTGTGGAAAAAGTAGAATAAAAAGTGATGCAAGATAACAGTTTATGATTTGAAATTGAAGAAAAAGAGCTAGTCTTACTTCATGTTAGACTTTAAACGGAAAGTTTTTATTTGGTTTACGTAACATCATTTCTTTTGTATGAAATTTAACAAAAAACAAGATAAATGAACTGAAATGAGAAAAATTGTGCCTGATTTTGTTTTTATATTTTCTGAAAAAATATTGTTAAAAATTTTATGTTACTTTAACAGCAAGTTTTAAAAGGAAGATAGACTATTTTTTGTGGCTGTAGAGACTTGGGTCCTGGAATTGTGTCTAGAAATAGCTTGGTTGTGGAGGATGAATTTTTTGAAGGAATATTTTAGGAAAGTCTAGTTTTCTCATTAGTTGTAAGGGTTAGGTAATTGTTAAAATGGTAGAAAAAAAAAAGGGAAAAAAATGTGTGAGTGAAAATTGTCGAACATTCACAAAACATAAAATTTGTCAAATTTCCAGTGAAGTCAAGCATTTTGAACTTTTTTTTTCTATCCAACCTATACCTTGAACCTATGCAAACCAAGTCACCTCAAATGATTATCCATTTATCTATCTACCTGGGTGATGCTGGTGTGTTGCCATGGCAACATTTTGTGAAAAAAGAGAAAGGAATAAATGTGTGCAAGTGTGTACCAGCCACATTGAATGGTGCACAAACACATAGCTGACAGAGAAGCTTCAAATCTGTTGTTTGCCCTCCTCCAGCCCTCCAAAAGAACTCAACGGCTCCCTTCAACTGTTTTCAGCAACTCTCTTAACCTGTTTAACAGTTTTCGACAGCTCTTTCGCCTGTTTTCTGTGATTTCTTTTGGGATTTTAGACAGTTTGCTAACTGTTTTACATGCTGTTAAATGGCTGTTTATGCCGTCTTTAATTTTGTTAAAGAGATTTGATTTGCAAACTCTCTAAACTGTTTTCAGCTCTCTTAAACTGTTTTCAGCAACTCTCTTAACCATTGTTTACTGTTTAGGCTGACTATTAGCTGTTTTCAAGTATCAAGTATCAAGTATTTACTGAACGCAGGTCCTCTATTTAGGTCCTCTATGCTCAGATCTTCTTAATGCTCTAGAGGGTCAGTGCCCTCTACAAGCATGGCGACCGCCGTACGATGGATGAGTGATGGTAAGGCTGGGAGTCTGCCACATACCCTATTAGTTCAGGGATGTGCAGTGTCTTTCAGTTGCCCCAGTATAGAACACTGGATACAACCCACCTCCATTTAACGTCCCATGGGCTCGGACATCTCAGTTAGTGAAGTGCCGGGAGCGGGAGTCGAACCCACGCCCTGACAGCCTAACTGGATTAAAGCGCGGGCACTCTAACTGTTAGGCCACGGTTCAGCAGAACTTACTTATCAACAGCTCTCTTAACTGTTTTAGACTCTTCTTGAGTCTTCCATATCGTAAATGGCACTTTTTAACAAGATTTTGATTTGCGAACTATCTCGAACTGTTTTAAGCAATTCTGTTGAGAGCTCCTTTCCGCCTTTTCACTGCTGGGCTCTTTTTAGCCGCTTTGCTACTCTCATGATACCTGTCATGCTTTAAAATTGGCTGTTTCAGCTTCTTCGCTGAGACTTCAAAAATAATCTCTGTTGATGCGAATCATAACTTTAAAGTTTCATGACAATATTTATTTCCCATTTCTAAAATGATTACAAAATTTATAACAGTTATTGCAAAAAACTACTTTAAATGAATTTTTCTGGCTTAAAATGATGCAAATCTTGCACAATCCTCTATGAAATATCTCAATTATTATCTGAACTAGCATTATACCCGTTCTACGAACGGGAGGTTTGAGAGCCAAGGCATAAGTTATGGCTTGATAGCATAAGTTGACACAAACATTTAGGCCCATTGGCAAACATTTACGGCCATTGGCAAAACATTTGCGCCCGTTGGCAAACAATTGCGTCCGTTGGCCAGCATTGGCTAACATGTGCACCCGTTGGCAAACATGTGCGCCCGTTGGCAAACATTTGCGCCCGTTGGCAAACATTTGCGCCTGTTGGCAAACATGTGCTCCCGTTGGCAAACATTGGCCCGTTGGCAAACATTTGCAGCCGTTGGCAAACCTGTGCACCCGTTGGCAAACATTTGCGCCTGTTGGCAAACATTTGCGCCTGTTGGCAAACATTTGCGCCCGTTGGCAAACATTTGCACCCGTTGGCAAACATTTGCACCCGTTGGCAAACATTTGCGCCCGTTGGCAACATTTGCGCCCATAGGCAAACATTTGCGCCTGTTGGCAAACACTTACACCAATTGGCAAACACACCCATTGGGAAACATTTACACCCAATGGCAAACATTAACACCCATTGGCACCCATTGGCAAACATTTACACCCATGGAGACCCATTTAAACATTACACCCATTGGCGCTTGATAGCATAAGTTGACACCTCTACCCCCTAACTGAAGTGTGGACACTGGGGCATTATGTTGTTCATACATAATCCAATAGGGGAGTTGTGTGTGTAAGTTGTGATTTGCAGAGCCCTCTGTTGTTATTTGGTAAAATCATTTGTTTACATTAAATGGAGTGGTGGATGGGGATGAGAAATGAAGACTTTTGAAGGATTATTACGGAATACTGTTGTGCAGCAGGGAGGAGGGGACCCCCCATTAACACGGAGGGAAGAGGTTAGATGAAGTGGATTGGCATATTTGGGGGATGGGAGTGAAAGGGAGGGCAGTTAGTGGCTACATTGAGCATAGCAACCATGCTGGATTTGGTGAGTTGTGTTGCTAGGCAGCGGTAATTATATAGTGATGACACACTGAGCTGAAATGAGAATAACCTGGCTGGGGTCATTCGGTTTGATTCCTTGAATTATTGAGCATTTATATCTACTGAAGTAGATGGATATTTGAACTGCTGTTGGCTCAGTAATACTGAGGGCATGTAGTTTGCGGAAGGCTAGCAAACATTTTGGGAAAAGTTAGGGATATATTTGTGGCCATGGTTGACATTGCGATTTCCCACCTGCGGGGCAAGAGGTTTGTGTCAATTCAGTGTCAAGCTGAGATGATTGATCGCTCTTCCTACATCCCTATTTCTCATCAAGTTCTTCATGGGTCTTTATCAGTGTTTATGCTGCAGCATTGCATGCATTCATTGTTCAGTGAGTTAGAAACTGAGACTGCTGTGGTTACACGATTAAAGGCACACCTCAAATAGATACCTTGAATAGAGGCCCACCTTGAATAGAGGCCCCACCTTGAATAGAGGCCTGCCTTGAATAGAGGCCCGCCTTGAATAGAGGCCCACCTCAAAAAGAGGCCTACCTTGAATAGAGGCCCACCTTGAATAGAAGCCCCAACTTGAATAGAGGTCGATATAGCCCGATAAGGTGCTGCAGAGGCGTTAAACCCAGACCTTGAATAGAGGCCTACCTCAAATAAAGGCCTACCTTGAATAGAGGCCCATTTTGAATAGAGGCCTTCCTTGAATAGAGGCCACCATTTTTAATACAGGCCCACCTTGAATAGAGGCCCACCTTGAATGGATGCCCACCTTGAATGACGGCCCACCTCCAGTAGAGGCCCTACTTGAATAGAGGCCTACATCAAATAAAGGCCCTACTTTAGCATACTTTGGCTCCATTTAATAGCATTTATTGGTATCTAATTGCCAAATTATCCAATTGTTTTTCAATGTAAGCTTTCTGATGCGATAACTCTTTTAATCCTTCAGTAAACAATTTTATAGATGAAGATGAAACATTCTATCAAGGCACTTATGGAATATTTCGATATTAAATTACGTAACATTCTTATCTTACACGTTCCGGGAACCTGGATGATAATTTCTTTTTAAATAGCGTAAGTTTTTATATGACAGGATAAATAGGTGTATAAATAGATGTCAAATAAATATAGTTCTTGCACGAATTGTCTTTATTTGTCTGATGTTAAGTTAGATAGTAGATTTTATCAGGGGCAGTACCAGCAGTGCCATCGTACTTATCCGAAACACAACTTTTTGTCTCCCTCGAATTTGGACATTGTTCATGTTTTGAGTCACAATTTCTTGAATAAATATATACGTCACTTTTCTAGGTGGCCTCTCAAAGGACATTGGACTTACAAGTCTGATTTGTCTTATAAATTTGTCTGATCAATTAGTATAACAGGCTTGATTTCTGAATTTGACTTTGTGGTGCCATCGCGTGCTTTCGTCGGAGGCAAGCAGAGGCATCACGGATTGTTTTCTTAAAATTCTTATACTGTGACATTACCGAAATGCTGATGACCAGGATCTATTTTAAAGCTGAATTGCAAAATTTACAATTCTAACATTGTGCTTCTCAGGAATTATATTAGAGAATGCACAATTTCTGCATTTTACACATGTATACCTTTGCAACAATGGGAAATTTTGAACTGAAATTGTGACTGAACGCTAGCATGCTGGATGCAAATTTTTGAAAATTTCTGAGATTTTTCATCTTTTTAAAAATTTACTAACTATCCTGCAAAATTTTCTAACTATCTGCAAAATTTAATAACTATCTGCAAAATTTACTAACTATCCTGCAAAATTTTCTTCGGACCTCTGGCAGGCTGCAGTCACAGTCACTACATCTTTGTATCTGCATTATGACTTGCATTTGAGATGCAAAATATAATTATACTTCAGAACTCTACAACTCTTGCTCAAACTGAAAGGACGGACAATTAGAAATCAGAAATTCTCGCTATTAACCAATTATCTCTGGTTTATTCTTAACTGCAACTTAACATCCCTTGGCTATATCTCCTCAGTATTTCATGGATAGCTCTACATCATAGCGCTGCACTCCAACAGAGGAATGTTTTACCTACACAAAGGTACGGAGTGGTACCGCTAAGGTGTTATCCTGTATCAGGGTGTATCGGGGTGATACGCACAGTTTATGATTATCCTTGATGTTTTATACTTTCACTGTAGCAATATTTTCATAGCCATTTCTATTTACTGTACAGTAGCCCTCCTGTTTGCGACCATCCGAATTTGGACAAATTAATTTTTGATGTACAGTCGTCCCTGCATTGAACGATTATCCTTCTGGAGATATACTGACTAAATTAGTGGTATTTCATGAATGTGTAGTCTTTCCATGGCTACAATTTGTGTCAAAACTAAAAATTAGCAATTTTCGGTAAATGTGGACAAATGCTGGTTTCTTGTGATGAAATTATGGCCCATTTTTTGGGTAATAAAGGTCAAAAAGTCTATTTAATTTACACTATTTTAAGTATGAATCCTCAAGAAATTTTGCAAATTTTGTAGCCAGAATTTTTAATTTTTAAAACAATTCATATCTTCTTTTATCATTGAAGTATTATTACTTGTTTCAAAGTCTTTGTCTCATTCATTGCTGTGTCCTCCTGCTGTTGTTGTCTGTATGGACCTTTTTCGTGGTCTGAGTGGACCCTCTGGTAGTTTCTCCTCCTGTCATAATTGTCATACCAAGTGCAAGATTACAGGGTGTAAAGCACCAATCATCCATACATCCATTTAATGTCTTTCATTATATTTATGAATTATTTCTTTATGATTGCAGATGCCAAAGCCAATATGGTGAGCGGGATGACGGCCCTACCGCAGCAGATGTACCCCAACCAAATGTCGGCGCACTCTTCAACGTCGCCCCAGCACAATTCACACCCGCACCCGCAGGGACACAACCAGGGCCAGCACCCGCAGGGACAACACCCGCAGGGACAACACCCGCAGGGACACCACCCGGGTCTCCACGGACACCCGTCACCGCCTCATCACCCGGGTCACCACATGGCCAAGTCGTCACAACCCTACGGGGCGCCGTACGGGGGAGGGGAACCACCGAAATTAAATCATCCGCCCAACACGGCCGTACCCATGCCCCACACACAGATCCCGCCACAGATGATAGCTTCACCCTACAGCAGGTAAATTGGCATTGGTTTAGATAATAATCAGATATATTTCGTAAGAAGTGTCTTTGTAATCGAATTGCAAACTAATATTTAATCACATATGGTTTGTTGTGTTTGCGGATAATTATTTATTGATGAATTAGATTCTTTTCGTTACTTAGATGTTGCAGAAATGTGCACTGAGATATGATATTTCAGGATTTCTATTGATAGATCTCATTGTCACAGTATGACCTATTATGTCAGGAAGACATTAACATGATTTAAGTCGCACATTTACAGTAATAATCACTGTAGTGCTAAATTATGCAATGATAGTTTAAACTCTCATAAGTACAGCTTAAACGAGAGACTTTTTTCACATTTTCACAATTTCACCGTTACTCAGCTGATCAGTAAATTACTTATGTTGATTCAAAATGTTCTGCTCATTTCAATGAGCTCTATGGTTTGAGTTTTCTAGGGGAGTTAAGGACTATCTTTGTTTGTGATGTGACCTTGTCTGAAGTCTGTAGACATGCGCTGAAGTTCTGCTGAAGTTGAGATATCAAAGCAACTTGACCCAAAATATGAACTGTCCTGACTGATATGCAAGATGCAACTCTTCAATATACGTGATAATTGCTGATAAAGAGCATAAATTTTCCAATAGAGACTGAGTCTGAATATAGGACACTAAAGAGTATCTTTTTGAACATTTTAAAAGGATGCTTTTAATCTGTGAAGCTGATTGTAGCTATAAACGTCACATTTTGACATAGTTTTTGCAGCGTCGATTGTTTTATAGTAGCATATTTTTATTTTTAGATTATTTTAGATTTTGCTATAGATATGACCTCGTGATAGACGTGTGTTCGATTTTGATAATTAGCGCACTTGGCATTGATTTGATAAGATTCCATTTCTCGGTGACTGGCAATGGGTGTCTCAACCAAAGTTTTGTTTCTATAAAAGATCTTTTAATCTTTCCTGTAGGCCACTTGTCACAAAAAGTCACCTTTCTCAGTTTTTTTCCATAAATTATTTATTTTGTCCGAATTTTATTACTCTCTATAATTTCTGATATAATTTCTGATGCCTGAAAATTTTCATAAAAGTTGCCGAGCACTAGGCCTTGTTTTATTTTCTAAATTTTACATTAAACAGTGAATTTGCCAACACTTAGTTTGTAACAAAAAGATATACAGTAGTTCTTGGGAACTAGCACTGTGGTACGCCATGCTGAACTGCTAGCCTCTGGGAACCTAGGTTCGATTTCTGGGCCGGCAACCCATGTTTGGCCAATGTTTCATTCTTTGCCAAGAGTCCACCTGGCTTCATTTCCATGGCTCCTGCCTGCAGGCTTGTCATATTTAAATCAAGGCAATTTAAATCATAGTTTAAATCACAATTTTAATGATTTAAAATCATAATTTATTTGATTTTGATTTAAATCATTGGATCTTTAAAAATAAAAATAAATCAACCACAAGCCTGCCTGTCTCATAAAACCTAATTAGTACAAAGAGCCCAATAATTGCAAAAATACGGGACTTAAAGCTCTATTGGCCATTCACTCACCCTCTCAAAAAGGTATCATTTAATTTATATATATATTTTTAATTTCAGCATGAATCCCTCACAACAGAACCCTAATAAAAAGCGCAAATACTCAGAATCGCCGAACAGTTCCGTCACCCCTGGTCTAATGAATGCCATGGGACAAAGCATAGGAGGCCTGGTCAACATCAAGCAGGAACCTGGTATGTAGTCCATTCCAAAAGAAAGATTATTGAATTAGGATTCTTATTTTACCGTTGCAGAAAATGCAAGCTTTTTCTGCACAAATAGTGAATCTAACCAAAAATGGCATCCTTTAACTGAATAAGTCGCAGGATTGGCTTAGTTGTTTACGCCTTTTCAACCAATCCTGCTCTTCATTCAGTCTGGGCAGGGAACTTTTTTACCTGAGAAGTAGCTGATTTTCTATTGTCTTGTAGTCCATAAGAATAGTTTGTTGACTCTCCTATGCCTGCGGTCAAGCTTCACTTTCATATATATTTAAGTATCTTCTATTTCTTAAATCTTTTCCTTTTTGTGTCACAGAATGTTTGCCGGGCCCTGGTATGTTGGACTGTGACGATGACTTCACCTGCGACATGCCACAAGATTCGGCAATGTTCTTAGATGGAGCTTACCAGGTCATCAAATGGCAGCCATACCAGCCCTTGAAGAACGCCGAGCTCATGGACTCCAGTATGAAAGATATGTGAGTAGTTTTGTGACGATTGGGTGGTTTAATGTTTGTTGTCCAGATTTAGAAGTTTTAGGCCAGCCATATCTGTAACAAGTGTACGATATTTGAATAGGTACAGGGAATTTGCTCACTTAATTTTAGTGAGTGCCCTGGATGAATAAAAGAGTGAACAGAGTTTTATTCAAGGGACTCGAAGGGAGTTCCCAAAAGTTCTGTCCAACTTGTCATAACTTTTGCTAGATCTTACATAGACACATGATATTCTAAGCAATTAGTACATACTATTTATCCTAGGTAATTTGCGATTAATCCTCAAAAAATTTGATGTTAGATTGATTTAGATGTTGGAGCTCTGCCCTGCAACGACAGGTGAGCAAAGAGAGTTGCTCAATATTAATTCTTGTACATGTATGTTTGTTTAATTAGGTACATGTACAAAGGTCGTTGCACTTGAATTTGCTCTTTAGGTCATAAAATTTAATGATCTTCATATCACATTACGCCATTATGATTAATTGAATTAACCTGGTAATTGGCTGTACTAAGTTGTGAACTTATTGTCCCCGCAGGTATGACTCCAGACTGTCCTGATTAATATGACTTGGATTTAACATAGCAAAATTTCATTCCAGATATGTACTATAACAAACGCAAATGATTTTTTATCACTGTGCAGTTGGGAAGTTCTTCTTTCTCAAATATAAAGAAACATTATCACCAGTAATCATGAATGGATAATTGTTGCCATATCAGCGAAATTTTGTCTATTCTATGGTTTATCTACTCCCTTTGATTCAAAGGAGAGTTAACGTAAAGTTGTAAACCACTAGTGCTCAAACGAAGATGCAATGCAATTTGATTGAATTAATTGCCTTTATGAATCTTATTTAATCAATTTCATTCCCAAAGTAGATGCATAGAATCTGCAGTTGAGCGCAAATGAATTAAGTAGATTGTGCATAACTGAATTGTGTTGGAAGTTCCATAAAAGTAATGTTTCTTTTGCAGGCCGGCCCCAACTTACAGAGTAGACGCAGACAAAGGATTCAACTTCTCAATACCGGACGACTCCTTCGTGTGCCAAAAGAAAAACCACTTTCAAGTCACAGTTCACGTCGGAGTCAGCGGAGAACCTAGATATGTGAAGACGGAGAGTGGTCCCAAGAAGATAGACAACTTCTGTATCCACTTCAAGGGAGTCAAGGTGACAATTTGGCCTCATTTTCATTTAGTTAGGGGGGAGGGTTAGCTCTGTCCTGCTGGGCTGCCAATCGCTGAGTCCCAGGTTCGGATCCAGCTCTTGCCGGGTCACTTAGGTCTATGTTAGACGGCTGTTTCAATCATCTCTCATCTCATTGCTGTGTCCTGCTCTTGTCCTAATTATTAGCCACCCAAGTGTATAAATACAGGACGTAAAGCCCCAATCACCCATCCATCCATTATTTAGAAGTTATGTCTTTATTTTAAAAAACTCTGAGGGCCTGACCAGATGATAGTTGGGGGGGGGGGGCTACGGACAACTTTTTTTCACATGCGAAGGATTGACCAATTTTTTTATTACAATTTTAATATTCAGAATTTTGAGCATTCTGAAGTTATTGTAAGACTCGGGGAATTTGAACAGTGTTACGATAAAGTAGCCTATTGTGCTTCTAAGGCATGGATGTTATTGTAGGCCTATGACAGATTTATGATATAATTGTATAATGATAATGTGCGTAACAAGCATTAAAATTATGTGTTATGGTATTTATCTCATGAAATATGGAGTTCAAAATATGTGAAGTTACATAAACGACAAAAGTGTTAGAGGAAAATGTCACTTTAATGACTTGAGCAAGAAATAAAAATGGGTTGATATTTTAAAATGTGAAAATACAAGAATTTAGATGGGGTGTTAAGAGGACAACTTGAATTTCAGGTGCAAAATGAGAAAGAAAAAGTGAAGAAAAAAATTGGCGCAAAAATTCCAAGACTTACTGTAATTATAGAATCTGACGACAAGTTTAGTGAATTAGAGAATTGTGCACAACGACTGCCGAAGCTACTGATTAAGGCGAAATTCTAATGGACAAAAATGATATTATTATGGAGGTTTCAGGAATGTTACACATAATATTACTGTTTTCTTTAACTATGTTGCTTGTTTCTTGTCTGGTTTTCTACCAATTACAAAAATACAGGACATAAAGCCCAATCATGATCCATCCGTCTTATCTTGTATTTGCCATAATCTTTTGTTTCTTTGAATTTGCCATTTGCAATTCCTTTATATTTGGTCTTCGTTTCTTCCAGATGGAGTCAACTTCGCAAAGTATAAAAATCGAACAGTCCCAGTCGGATCGGAGTAAGAAGCCGTTCCACCCAGTCAGGTAAGAAGAATGCTGCTTTCGAATCTCTTAGAAGCAGAATTTGTGATGAAGATATTACTTTTTACCGCCATTTGGTTGTGAACATGCTAGTCAAATAATAACGGCTATAATGCTTTAATTGACTTAATTTCACAGTGACTAAACCTGGCATCTGGACTCTTAAAAATGGTAAAAGTGCTGCAATTCAAAGGAAAACACTTACAATTCTGACATTTAGGAAAAAGATATATCTCAGGTCATTAAAACCAAATTAATTTTTTTTTCAATCAAAAGTGAAATTTAATATGTCAATGTACTGTATTTTCTGTAATTTGAATCAAAATTCTATCAAAATATGGCTTTATCCGAAGTTTTCAATGAAAAAAACTATTAATTGCCCATCTCATCATGACATCTGCCCGCAGGGCGCTAATGCAGACAATAGGGTATATCGAGAAACTTCAATGTAATCAAAAAGTACATTATTACGTAATAGCCTTACTCAGAACCCTCTCATAGTCTTATGGGTGTCACTTTTAGTAAGCTCAGTTTTGATACTCAGTTTATTGCCTCATTTATAAAGATTACCAAACCAATATTGCTCACAAAATATTAAAAAATGTAATAATTGGATCATAATCATATGATAATTGTTGTTTTGAACATCACTCTGGTGGCCTCATGAACCCCCTCGGTTGCCGTATTGTTTTTTATCGGGGGTAAATTGATAACAGTGCGAGACATTCCCGTGCGCTCACAACATCATGCTTGAATCCCCACAGCCAGGAAGTGCCAGGCACTAATATTTCTCCAAAAAATAGATGAAATGCCAAATAACTCAGAGAGATGAGAAGCATACCAGGGACCAGATTAAGATTAATGCAGGGCAGAATTTTGCTGCTAGGATTAACTTAGGACTTACAGTAAGGCATCAGGACAAGACTTTCATTTAGGTCAATGCTGTAGTATGGATGTGTATGTATATATGTGTAGATTGGTGACGAAGTTGACCTTGATTATGATCTTTGTGGCCATTAGTTATTTACGATCATTTTGGTTTAGTTTGTTGCACTATTTCATTCACCATGACTGAACTTCACTGAAGATAAGGCAAATTGCAAAACAGGGTTCTAGCTTTTTCTGCCAAAGAGCAGCTAAAAATTAAGACTGTTTTTGCAATTCAGAGTTCACCTGCTGTAGGCGGAATGTATAATGAAGAAGTGAGATGTTATAACCTAATTTACCAGGGGGGAGGGTTGGTCTAGGGGTAGCAGTGTCCTCCTGTCCTAATAAGCCTACCAAGTGCATAAATACAGGACATAAAGCCCCAATCATCCATCCATTAATGACCTAGTTTACCTTATTCTCCTTAGTGATTATACAATTGGTCAAGAATAAACCTGTCCTTTTGAGGATTTGATCAAATTTGAATGTAGCAATGAGTATTTTAGTAAGTTATATTTGATTCTATGAGCTGACTCCGTCCATAAAACCAATCATCAAATATAGAAAATTACTGCATCAAAAGTATCATAAAATTCATCAAATGTGGTTGTGATAGATACTGCTTTCCATATGATTAGACCAGGTTGGCTGTACCACCCTGAATGTCAGCTGCTTGATAGTTCGCAATGTATCACAAATAATGGTGATGATGATCATATGTTTTTTGGAATGTGTTTGTTTGAACTTCATGTCCAACAAAAGTTGTCATAATTTGGATTTTGATGGAAGTTGATGTTGTTATGGCCTTGATTTATTCAAAGTTTTGATATTCATAGGGGGCCTGGGAAGGACTGCTTGGTTGTGTGGCAAACAGCAACCTTGGAGTAGTGCTTATAGCAAAGACCTGGTAGTGTCGTACGATATCTCACTCCAGCCATCTACTGCAGCGAAACAGTGGACACTGGTGGGGGAATGGTTGGTCTAGTGGTAGCGTGCTGGACTGCCAATCGCTGGGTCCATGGTTCAAATCCAGCTCTTGCTGGTTCACCTGGGCCTATGTTAGATGACTGTTTCAATCATCCTTCTCCTCATTGACGTGTCCTCCTAATTAGCCTATAAGTGCATAAACACAGGATGTAAAGCCCCAATCATCCTTCCATCCATATGGACCCTGGCGGATGTGGCCAAGGCCTAAATTGTTCTTATGGTATGCTTTTAATAAAAACTGGATTTTAATGAATTGAGGAATAAGGCCAAGAAATCAGAGAATCTCAACTTACATTGCACTGTTTACTGTTTGTTCATTTGTGGCCATCTCTACAAGTGACAGATGACATTGCTAGTGATTTACAAACAGACAAGAGGCACTACATAAATTACACCACTATTGGTGTAATTAGTAACTACCTATTACTGTAATTACGTCAATTACTCCTATATATCTTGTTATATCTCAGTTACAAGAACAACATCATAATATTGCATATGGTGCGCCTTGAGGCAATATAACTCCAATGTGCCGTTTAACCTATAGAGTAGGGTGATGCAAAAAAGTGAAGTTTTGAAATGTTAATGGGGCACCCCCTGAAGTTGTTCCAATATATGAAAAAAAAATTCAGTAAAAATTTGAGCTCAATCGGACAAAAATTAGAGGGTGCTACCGCATCATGAAAATTAACATGAGTATTCAATTAAAAAATATCCAATATTTTGGCATGTAGTGAGTTCTACTATACCTGGTGCACCAAACCAATGAGACATGGTCATAATTTTTGGGTCTGGTTGTCAGAACAGCGGATCAATTCAAATTTGGATTATTTTTTTACTTCTCCATGCTGCTACCACCAGACTAACGAAGATAAAATAGTCAAAATATACCAAATTCGCGGTATTTAATAACATTGCGGGTTTTAATGTCACAGAAATGAAAGTTACTTCAATAGATGGAGCATGAAAAAAGCTTTAATTTGAATACCAACACTGCTATATTCTGACCATCTGACCCCATTGAATTAGGTTATTTGTCATTAACAATTATTTGCGAAAATTCCCAATATTCAAGGCAATGCTGTAATACTGTAGAATATAGCAACATAGTAATGTTGGTATTCAAATTAAAGCTCTTTTCCTGCTTAATAAGATGGTGTAAATTTGTGTACCTTTATTCCTGGTTATGTTATTCAATACCGCGTATAACCTTAATACTGTAAAAATCGGGCAAAATTTGTTGCTTTAAGAGTGCCCTGTAGCCTGAAATGACCGGATATTGGCAAAATATGAATGGATTTGTGATGAGAATAGTGGAAGGCTTAAATAAGAAAAAAATTACAAATACTCTAGTGGTAGGATAACTACCTTCACCCATCACCCATAAAACTGGGATTTCGCCCATAGCAATACAATGTTATATTTCAAATTGCGGTAGCACCCTCTAAAATTTGTCCGATTTGGCCCAAATTTTTACTGAATTTTTTTTTAATATAATGGAACATAATTGGGGGGTGCCCCATTGAAAATTCAAAAATTTATTTTTTTGTGTGCAATCTGCATCACCCTACTATAGAGTCAAGGAGGGTAAATCCGTCCACTTTTGGCTATAGTTGCATTTTAAGGAAAATGGTATTAGATACAAAAATCAAAATTAGCACATTGGAAGGGACATATTCCGTACTACCACTAGCAGCCATAACAGTCAAATATTCAAATAAGTTATGCTGAAACCATGGCAACAAAAAATAAAGGTTAGGGCATCTAAATCCGTCCAGTTTGCTGCTAAATCCGTCCAGCAAGGATGGTAAATCCGTCCACAGGGTATTATGCAGCACATACCTATCATATCTTGTGATTTTTAAAAGTTTTGCAATATATTAACTGTCATAAAGGATTTTCTGTCAATATTAGAACATTCGGGTGCTGATTGCACTTAAAATAGAAGAATCAAATAACAGTGGTCAAGTTAACTATCAAGAATTTCAATTGACTGCCTCAATCACAATTTAAAAACCCCTTTAACCCAATCAAGTCGAATAATTGCTCAATCTAACTTCTTTTATCTGTTTTTTGCCATTTATAAATCATAAAGGTCAGAGAAGTACTTTTAAAGACCATTTGAAGTGGGTGGACGGATTTACAATCACTCAGCCAAGCCAGTTTTGAAATAATGATGGCAAATCCGTCCACTTTTATTTCCATTGTATCTCCCTTCCATGTGTTGGAATTCAGTTATTTAAGAAATCCTATAAGAATAAATACAATTAAGCGTCCCATGCATCAATTATTTAAGTTCAATACATTTTTTGTTTGATGGAGATAGGCTTGCAAGAGCAAATACCTGTTATCAAAAAATGGCTGTGATGACGTCATAGGATTTCATTGTTTTTTTCTTCAACTTTTAAATGGACCTGAATATCATTCAAAATGTTGTCAACACCATAAAAACCGAAAAACTAGTTGAAAAACGAATTTCTCTTGCTTTTACAACTCACACAACTGTAAAAATGTTAATTATATGCCTATATTAGGGGGTGGACGGATTTACCATCCTGGACGGATTTACCATACTTGACTCTAGATCTATGTCTGTTGTGATCTGAGCTAAAAGTTAGAATACTGTATTCACTCGAATAAAGGCCTACCTTGAATAGAGGCCCTCAGGTAAATGCTTTTCCAAAATTTAGTATATAAAGGACTCCCTTTGATAAAGGCCTCCCTTGAGTCCTTTATTCTAGCTAAATTAACCACAATGACCGTGTTTACAAATAAGTTTCTTGGTAAGACTCTTTCATTTCTTGTATCATGAAAACTATAGAGGCCTGCCTCAAATAGAGGTCTACCTCAAATAGTGGTCCATTTCAAATGAAGGCCGATCTCAAATAGAGGCCCATCTCCAATAGAGGCTCTCCTCAAATAGAGGCTCTCCTCAAATAGAGGCTCACCTTCAATAGAGGCCCTTGCCTCTAAATAGCCCATACTGGTGGTGATGGGGCATCAAACTCAAACTCGCTCACTCATTCCAATAGAGGCCCTCATCAAATAGAGGCCCGCCTCAAATACAGACCATGCTGGAAGCTCTCTTACAAAAATATAAAGGGGGCGGGTGCTTCTAATCGAGTGAACACGGTATGTAAATCAAAAGGTCAACAATTTATGCACTCATCACCAATCAGGTGTCATTATATGCTAATCATGGTATAATCGGGTTATCATTATCTAGCACAGATGTTTGATGATATTATCTATAATCTGTCATGGCCTAATTAACGCTGAAAGATTAATGGTTGCTTATGATACAGTTAATTCATAGGTATGCCTGAGAATGGAGTCTTATTACTGAGCAATGTGCATAGCTATATAGTAGAGATATTTAGAGAATTAAAAGAGGCTGTCATCAAGATAAAATTGATGTAATTGGGTGAAGATGATGTACACAGGTTGTACATCAAGTGTCGATTTGGTGTTGACTTGTTTAATGGAAGATTTAGATAGTACAGTATAGCAAATTTGGATTGGTGATTCATGAGTTTGCTCACATTTTGCAGTTTCGCCCAGTGTTATTTCTTAAAAGATGAAATTAAAGTTACAAAATGATAATGCAATGGCACTTCCCATATAATCTGTGCAGAAAAAAGTTAGAAATTCAGAAAAAAATCATAAAAATTTGGAGAAGGAAAGTTAACCAGCCACTGTACCACTGCTTTTTTGAATATAATTATTACAGGGGCTCCTCGATAGCAGCACTTCTTGCCTTAGAGGGGTCCCTGTAGCTCACTCTACTTTTTGTCATTCTTTTTCTGCGCAAATACCAATTATGTTTTCAGAGCTACAAATAAAAAAATCTGATTCTGAAACTAACAAAAGAATTTTGACTCAAATTATAGCTCTTGTAGACAATGGAGAACTAAGTAAATTACCTATGTTCAAACTTCAAACTTCAAGTATGTTTTATTTAATAATATTACAATTTTATGGTAACATATTAAAACCTCTCGGCTCTTCACAAGATATTTTTTGCATTTCAATTAACTTCATAAATCTTGACTAATCTTTATGTGAGCTTTGACTATTCTGAATTACTATAGACCAAAGGTTGATTTTTTTAATAGAAATTTTAAGAACTTAAGAGAGTGCTGGTGAAGTACTGACTGATGCTGCCCTCTGGTGTGTTTTGAAAAACATATTCTGTTGTCTGTATCTGTATCTCTAGCGTCCAAAGGAAAACCTAGTAAGTAACTTTATGGGAGTTTCTGAGAAAATTGACTTTTAAGTTCCAGTCCTTGCGGCTTACTTGAAAATCTAAACTTAATAAATATAGAAACGTGTTTCAGAAGTCCTATTTCGACCTTAACTTAATTTCGTCCAAAATGTGACATACTAGGTTTTCCCTTTGGACGCTAGATCTGTATCTGTGTCTGTAGAGTTTTCCTGGCAAAGGAATAGCTCCATCACAACTGTATATGAACTGAAATTTTATTCAGTGGCCAAATCCAAAATTAATTTATTTTGATTCTCAGTTAAACTGGTATTTCATTTAGAGATTTGAATTTGTCACAGTTCAAATGTCAACCCTGTAAACTCCTTTCGTAAAAGTATATATTTCTTGTAAAAAGTTAAGAGTTTTAAACATTAGTTGAACTCAATAAAATGAAATATCTTGAAGTCAGAATGTAAAGTCTGATATTTTAAAAGGATTATCAAATCACTTTGAAATGGCTATACAAAAACTGTCAGAAAGTAATCTCAATGTCCAGATTAAGTAACTCATAAATTTAGGGGGGGGGGGGAGGAGAGTTGATCTAGTGGTAGAGTGCTAGGCTGCCAGTCACTGGGTCCGGGGTTCGAGTCCAGCTCTTGCCGGGTTACCTGGTCCTATGTTGGATGGCTGTTTCAATCATCCTTCACCTCATTACCGTGTCCTACCCCTGTCCTAATTAGCCTGTAAGTGCATAAATACAGGAAGTGAAGCCCCATTCATTCATCTATCCAAACTCATAAATTGATTATTTTGGTATTAAAATTATAATATTATTTTTGCAGAATTGACGTCCTCCCTGACCAAGTCAGCAAGGTGACGGTCGGTCGGTTGCACTTCTCGGAGACGACGAGTAACAACATGAGAAAGAAAGGAAAACCAAATCCCGACCAGAGATATTTCCTCCTCGTGATTGCCCTCCACGCTCATTCAGGGGACGAGAACTTCATGGTCGCAGCTCATGCCTCAGAGAGGATCATCGTGCGGGTGAGTTGTGAAATGACTCAAATAGGGATGCACAGATATGCGGCAAGGTATCCTGTATCGGGCCGGATATTAGAATTTGCAGGATAGAACCGGATATCTGGGATGCTAAAAAAATAAGTGAAAAGCTGAAAAAACATTAAAAAAAAAAAGAAAGAATGTTACAAGATCACCGTCAAAACATGATGCAACCATCGTCAAAAATTTAATTCAGCAAAGCAACATAGCGAAAAACGTTCCATCAGAGGAATAGTCCTCCTGACGGACATGATATCTCTCGGCTCTCAGAAAAAAAGTTTATAATCAACCGTGAATGCAGAAAAACTTTTCGTAGGTTTATTATCCGGTTACTATCCGGTATCTGGCAGTTGGTGTTGCCGGATTATCCCGTATCCGGCTATTTTCACTATCCGTGCATCTCTAGACTCAAATGAGACTGAAAAATTACTTTAAAATATGACATAAAACTTGTGATAAGTGGTGTAAATCAACCTTTTTTTTTGGCTTAATTATCCAAGCTGGATGTTATTTGTATGTAACATGAAGTGGACAGTCTTATGTTGGCCCAAAATTTCTGCTGAATAATATCTGATTGAATTGTTTTATTTTTGCAGGCGTCCAATCCCGGTCAGTTTGACAGTGATGTCGAAGTTTTGTGGCAAAAAGGTCACACGCAAGATTCAGTCTTCCATGCAGTAAGTTTATGTTTTTAACTATTTATTTAATATTTTCACTGGTATATCAATTATTATATGATGATATTTCGATAGATTTTCACGATCAATAGCTCACAACCAATTTTGTTCCATTAAATCTAACCTTGAAATGTTTCTGTTTTTAGGGTCGTGTAGGGGTGAACACAGACCGTCCCGATGAGGCGTTGACCGTCCACGGGAACATGAAGTTGACCGGTCACATCATGCAGCCCTCTGACCAGAGGGTCAAGAAAAATATTGAAGAGGTGAGAAATGATCATTTGATGTTATATTGTAGAGTAGCAAGAACGTTTTATAAGTTTGTTGCCCTTGTCTTATTGGCCACTGGCCGCTATATGTGCTATCAAACTGGCACATTTCAAATCATTCTATATAAAGGCTTTAGTCTCTGGTCGACTTGATTTAGAAAGCTGTATTTTAAGCTTAAAATGAACAGAATTATCTTCTTTTTGTAGAAAAAATGTTTGGATTACTAAAGTGTTATTTGTGGACTTTTTTTAGACTACCGGTTTTGAAAATGACCTGTTGTAATTTCTTATCCGCGCATTTTAGTGACTTGTTCCTGTCAATTGTATAGCAAAAAACTTCATGTACTATATATATGGTTTTATTTTCATTTTCAGGTTGATGGCAAGGAGCAGCTAAAGAAAGTGGCTCAGCTCAAGGTCTACACTTACGAGTATGACGATGAGTTTGCCGAGCAGGTATGATTAAGTTTAAAACCGGTCTTCTTCACTTTACAGATGAATGAAGCAGTTCACTACAGTGCCCCCTGTTGATAAAATTGTTATTGGCTTTAAAATATATCTCTATTCATATATTGTATGAATTAATATTTAAAACTTTAAACCTGTTAGGTACACCTATTCTATGTAAGATTCCACATTCAGTTGAAAACTGTAAACAGATGTATTTTGAGTATATTAGGCTTAAAATGAAAATTAAATAAATCTTACAGTTATAATAAGTTTGACATGACTCTGATCCTTTTTATGAGCCTCTTTTAAATCTGTGGACATAACAGCTTTAAGTTCCAATATAAATTTGAGTGCATTTCATTGATTTTTGGCATTTGCTTTGATTGCTGCAGGTGGGCATGTCAGAGGACGACCGAGTGGACACGGGAGTCTTGGCCCAAGAGTTGCTGGAGATATTACCAGACGCTGTGCGTGAAACGGGTGATATCATCCTGCCAAACGGAGAGACCGTCGAAAACTTCCTGGTCGTTAATAAGGTGAGAGGAATTATAATTTTTGCTGCCATTAACTAATTTGAAATGAATGCCTGCTAAGTTCAGCTGTAGTATGCTGGGCTGCTAACCTCTGGGACCCAGGTTCAATTCCTTGTCATGGCAAGCCATGTTTGACAGATGTTGCATCCTGTGTCAAGAGCGCGTTTCGCTTCGTTAATGTGGTCACTGGCTGTCCTATTAATCCCTGTCATTACATAATGTATTTTATGTATAACACACCTCTTAATAAAAGCCCAGCCCCTTTAAAAGGAACCACTTTTAATCAAAATTCCGTTAAAATGTGAATTTTTTGGAAGTTTTTAATGCAAAATACTATTAATGGCCCATCTCATCATTACTTCTGCCCACCGGGCGCCTAATATGAACAATAGGTTAAATACGGAACGTTAAGCCCCAGCACCCACTCGCATAATATTTAATTCTTTAATGTTATCAACTTTAAATTCACTTCAAACTGACATTCTCTTTCAGGACCGTTTGTACATGGAGAACGTCGGAGCCGTCAAAGAACTCTGCAAGTTGACGGACAATTTGGAGATTCGAATTGACGAGTTAGAAAAGATGAACTTCAAATTGAGCAAACTGAAACGTTTAGACAGCATGAAGTCCACCATCAGTTTGCGGTCCATATCAAGCTGCAGTACTCTCAGGTTTGTCAATTTCTTGACACCATCTTTTGGCTCATCTGTACCATATAGTTATAATGTACAGTAAATTTTAGTTGAGAGTTTTAAAGGAAATATTTTGTACTGTACTGTCCTATACTGATTTTGATTTTCATTGGTCATTCAGAGTTGTCTAATATAATGCTATTCGAAAAATAAAATATATTAGTATCGCATTTATTCATAGTTCTCATTTAAAAAATATAGGAAATATTGTGCTTTCATTATATTGTTTTCCTTTGTCATGAGTTTGAATTCATTCTGAATGTGTGAATAAAAAAATAGATGATAAAGTAACAATCGGTCAATGAAGTTTAAAAGTACATGCATGTCAGACATTGCTCCTCTAAGAACATTCAAGTTATTAAATAAATTTCCAATAGCATTCTTGATTAGGTAATAGGTATCTCATATTGTACAATGTATATATATTCAATAAATTTTTAACGAGCTGTTATCTTAATGAATTACAGCTTAGCGTTCAAGAAAACTCCCACCAGTAAGGAGGCGGAATCAACGGCCACCAGCAAGCCTCCAGTTCAGGGAGCTCAGAACGGCTCAGCGGTCAAATCAGACGCCCCAAATCACAAATCCAAAAACCCCCATCATCATCATCATCACCATCATCGACACGGTTCAGCGACTAAGCCCGAGGAGGGCGGCATCTGCAGCAACCGCTTCATCCAGATCACTATCACCACCCTCGTCCTCGTCATGGCTTTTTGGTACGTTAAATTGGATTTTATTTTGGCACTTGTCCTTTGATAAATGAGAGGGGAGGCAGTGCTTTTCCTAGGTCAAAAATTCCATTAGCCACGAGGCCAATTTTCAGTGAAATGCATGGATGTGTGGCTAATTTGCATGCAAATATATGCAATTTTCATTAGCCACATGGAGGATGTTAATGTGGCTAATGGCTAGGAAAAGCACTGGGGAGGGTTGGTCTAGTGGTAGCATGCTGGGCTGCCAATCACTGGGTCAAGGGTTCAAATCCAGCTCTTGCCGGGTCACCTGGGCCAATGTTGGACGGGTGTTTCAACCATCCTTTGCCTTGTCCGCCCCATCCTAGTTAGCCTACCAAGTGTTTAAATACATGAAGTAATGCCCCTATCATCTATCCATCCATCCTTTGATGAATGATTGGTAAGGTCGTTTCAACCATTCTTTGTGCTACTCATATATATGCACGAAAATTAATGCACTAAAATTAAATACAAGAACAATTTGTTGAAGTAACTCATAATCTAAGCTTAAAACCGAGTTCTTTCTCCAATAAAATGTGTAATGTTTATATTATATTTCATTTCATTTACAGCTTAGTATCTATCACAACATTGTATATCATGGAGAAACAGAAATCGCACAATGGCCTTGTATCAGAAATCGGTCTAATTGGGTAAGAACATTTTACTTTACATTTATATTTGCATGGTTTTCATAGATGTGTGACTTAATTTTAGTTTGAATGGTTTTCGTTTATTGCTTTTCGTCCCAAACCTTTAGATTGCATGTTATTTTTAAAGGATGATATTTAGTATTGATAAGGGGGATTTTAAGTTAAGCTGCATGTACATTGGGGCAGAAAAAAATTTTGAACAAGAAGGAAAAATGGCAGCAATAAACAAAATACAAAGATACATTGTACACAACAGGAAGTGTTTATCTGAGTGAAAGAATAACTTGAAAAATATGGACTTTACAGGTTGGTTGAAATCTTTGACCAAAGAAAAGTTTCAGATCAAATATTCCAGTAATCAAATGCTTTGGAACTAAATATTCATAAGCTATGTATATGCGATAGCTTGATTTGCTTTTATTTCGACAGTTATCATGGTAGGGAAGTAAGAAGCCAAAATCTCCTTGGCAATCTTTTAAATGTAGCATGGTAAAGTCACTTAAGTAGTCAGAACTTGAAAATATATGTTGTTTGTGAGCAGTAGGGAAGACACTGCAACAAAGTTTAACAAACCTTCATCAGCTATGATACTATCTCTTGTTGAGGGTTCATTGTCTTGAGAAGTTACATCGCACATTGAAAAGAGGTTCTTAGTGCTCTAAACAAGGACACCAATAATCTGAAACTATTTCTAGTTTTGGTCTTGGATTTATTAAGTTTTTGTTTTACCTATTTTGTAAGTGCTCGAGTGTTTTGTAGTGTTTTTGCATGAGGCATGTAATTAGCATGTTGTTGCACCTGATTTCAGAACGACACCAACAAGCATAAAACCGAGCGAGGCTGGTGAAGAGAGTGTCTATACGACCCCTAGTACTACGACGGAAATAGTAGATAGTAGGTCTAGGGGTATAGAAAATAATACGGAATGGCCCCCTGATGGTACGGGGCCCATGTGGCAGCCCGATTATACTGAACCCGTCCCCTTAGATACGACGTTAGCGAGGCAGGATGATGTGGGTGGGTTAGCACCCGCGGCGGAAGGGTTACCATCCACGACAACCAAAAAGCCTATGATACCTCTCGCTAGAGGAGGGGATACGCCTACCCCTCCTATGCCCGCAGAAATATCACAGGATTACCCGCTTTACCCGCACTACTGGCCCACGGCCATGCCGTCCCGAGAGTTCACCCCCCAACCCCAATTACCCGTTGTTCCCGTTGGGGCGAGGACTGCGGCGAGGGCTCAGGCGAGGATTCCGGCAGGGATTCCATTTGATCAGAGGGGTCAGAGGGGTCCATATGGTGAAGGGGATGACAGCAGTGAAAGGGGTGAAAGTGGTGAAAGGGGTCCAATCGGTGACAGAGGTAAATTCAGTGGCCACGATTTGGATAACACGATCCCCAACATCCCCGCAGACCCTAGTGACCCTAATGACAAACATCCGATACCCAAACCAAACGTCATCGGTACTCCTCCCGATTCTCAGAACAGCATCATCCAAGTCAACCCTTTCGGAAAGTACAATAAACACTTATACGGCCTCAAATCGGCCTCTAAACTCCACCCTAAAAAGGGTCACCTCCCTCTCTCACCAGCCTCCAAAGGTGCCAAGGATAAACCGTCAAAACAACCGCAAAAATCCAAGGAGTAAGTCAACAAAATTAAGATTGCTCGCACTCGGCAACCGCAGAAGCAGCTACACGATTGCCTAACACCTAACGCAATTAACGCAAAATGCTATTTTGTATAATGCAATTAATGCATCTTTGCTTTCAGCTTCCAACTATATCAATTCACAATGGTTCAGGGGATTTGTGATTCATATTAAATGCATGACTAACACAATTATTGGTGATTCAGTGGTCCATATAAAAACCCTTTAATTGAGCTAAATGATAAATATTCCTTTTCAATTGAGCAGCTATTCCTTTTGAAACTTTGAAGCACAGATGGTCATGTGAAATCTTATAATCTACCCCTTTCATGTCAAATAATAATTTCATCTGCCCAACTTAAAGGAACATTTATTTTGTGCTAGCCACCATTCATGAATGTAATTAAAATTTATCCTATCCCTCCATTCAATAAAGTGGCTTGACCACCAACAGTCCGACAACCAAGGTTTTAAGGGTATATCCCTGTGCCTATTCTTTTTGATTGACATAAAAAGCTGGACTCTGGAAAAGTTGGCCAAAGATTTTGTCAGTCGGGTTACTTATTTTGAACACTGAATCTTCCAATATTATTTGTATTGAACTATTTGCATTTATATGTTTCTGTCAGCTGTTGATATGCTTTTTAACAGGTCTTCTGACCAATGAGTCTTCATATAATAATTCTGTGATAATCAATTAACCTGTATCACTTAAATACAAAAGATAAGTGATTAAAATCTTCTGGTATTTTTGCCTCACCACTTATCACTAGGTTTGAAAAAATAATCCTAGATATACTGTCATCTTTGCTTCACTGTGTCTCCTGAATAGATATGGGAATTTAAGGACGCCATGTACAACTTTCTAGCTTGATTAATATTATACTGCATATAATGTTATTACAGTTTATCAAAAATCTTTTCTCCTTTCTCCTATTGGTCTCCCTGGGAATCTATTAAAAAAAGTCTTCAAAATTCTTCACTAATGAGCTGACTAATGAACTACCAATTTAAGAAAAAAAAAACTTTTTTTCAGTCATTTGTTGAAAGTTAATGAGTTGAAAAATAATGATCAACTAAAGATGATTTAACCATGGACTTGAGCCGTTACTAGTCTTAGGTATTACACTGCACTATTCAATTTCTAGTCCATTTTCTACAATTTCCTACATTATCATGTATTCATAAATTCTTTGTATGTTTTAAAATCTGTAGAAGTCCTTGGATTGTTTTTGCTATTAGTTGCTTTTCTATAATTCTTTAATTTAACTTCCTTTTTTTTACAGTAATTTAACCACAGAGGAAAGTATACCGCCCGACATCACGACGCCAAGTCCCTTCAGTACTTTTGATGCAACAGGTATGTCGACAATACTTTTTTGATCAAACTCTTTCGTAAATTATCTGCATAATATTTCATATATATATTTTGCATCTAATTCTATGGAAGTGTAACATTTTCTCTTTACTTTCAGATTATTCAGGTCCTCTGATGACGCCGCGGTGTCGCCGTCAGCCGAGCAAATGTCAGCCCAAGTGCTGTCCCCCGCTTCAGCCGCTGGACGACCCTGGAGACTACAAACCGGCTAAGACTGTTAAGCCAGAAAACCCCATTGAGAACAGTGAGTGTGGTTACTGTGGTATTTAATTTGAAACTTACACACATGCAGAAAAGTATGTAGGGCAAATTTATTGTTGCTTTAATTTTAGTTGCTGCTATTGAGATTGGGTAAATACTGGAGTTTAAAAGCAATAGCCGCTTTAGAAAGATATATTTTATAAAACTCAACTTTCAATTTTAAGTACCAACCGTCCATCCATTTTAAAATGTGAATTGTTGAAACGTAATGCTTTTAGACTGTTTTGTGATGCCATGCTCCACAACTGAATAAAAAAGTCATAAAAATGGTGACAATGATGGTGATTTCTTCTTTTAAAACTCTTAATGATTCAGTAATAATCCTTCCAGGTTCAGTTGACACCAACAAAACGTTTGTCTATCAAGTGGCAATCAATGGTTACGGATCCAAGGACGGCACTGTAAGTATCAATTTAGTATATCAAAATCTTACCCTAAAGTAATACAACAGGTTCATGTAATACAAGGACGTAAGGACTTCCTATTATTCTAGACTTGAAGCAATGAATACATTTGACTTTACACAATTTATAAAATACTCACAAATATAATATTGTGTCTATTTTTAGCACAAAGATGTCCAGGGTTCCCCACCAAACAAGCCCCTGGATGACTACCCTTCAGTTAGCGTGCTCGATGACCACAATCCCAAAATGGAGTTGACTCTCAACAAGGTCCTGGCTGTAGCTCGGGCGAGGAGAAGCGTCGATCCGGAGACAGGTTTGTATTGACAAATTGTGACAGCTCTAAATAGGAAATCTTGGAATTTTGAAATTTAAGAATGTTTTGGAATTTCAAGCAACATTTTACAGCAAATTCGAAAAAAACCACATGCCAGGTCATGCCTGTTCGTACTGTTGTGACCTAATATCAAGTATGTTCTTGGATTCGGTAATTTGTTGAGAAATAAAGTTTTTATTGTGATAACATAATTATGTATCATATCCTGATCCTAGTTTGTTTCTTCCCTGAATATGATTTCAGCCTTTTAAAATTTTGACAATTTCAACTTGTGGAAAGTCCATTTCAACTTAATCAGCCGAACCTCACTTTCAATAATGTTTTAACATTATAAATTTCTTTGTATTAACAGTTTCTGTATTTCATTTCATCCAAAACAGCACCAGCAATTCGACCACCCCTAAAAGCTTCACTGATGATCAGAGGAACCAACATGACAATCTCCACGGCATTTTGCGAAGACGATGCATGCAGAGCAGGATTGGGAGGAAGATACTCTTATAGGATTCCCATCCACCAGACCTTCCCTATCGACTACCTTACTGTTGACTTTTCGTAAGTTTATTTCACAAGACTAGTCATTATTTATTTTTATCGTTTAGTAAATTTTTGTCCTCTCAAAGAGTGTCAGAGAGTACTCTGGTGCCCTGATGCAAATGATAATATCTGATCAATGGTCAGGATGAGAGCTTTGTACAAATGTTGCCTCTGGTGTCTTTTACATACGCTATGTAAAAGGTACAATGATTTGATTTGAATTGTGCTTTAAATTTTTTCAAAACCTCAGCGAACTAAAGAGTGATACATTTTCTTTATAGTTTGAAAGTCACTTAGTGCCTTGAAACAAGAATAAACTGTTTTTGGTTACCGCCCTACAAACAAAAAAGTGCTGGAAGTTTAGTGCTATAACGCAAATGTCTATATGTTGACTCACTACATATATATATATATGATGATTAGCACAGCTCAAAATTATTATCGTGATACCGTGTCACGCGATTCGTGTGTCATTACAAATTTATTGTGATATTATCGTATCTTTAAACATTAAACTGTGTCCAGCATTACTGTGAGTACAGTAAGGGTAATTTAATTTTTAATACGGAGACATTCTCAACAATCGGTCATGGTACTTGAATCTAATCAATTTGACATTTCTCTTTGATTCCAGAGTGGAGCCAGGACTGTCAGTGAGCCTGTGTGAAAACGAGCGTGAACTTCTGTGCGACAGCACGGGGACGGGTACGAGGGTCCACGCTCAACCCACCGAGACCCGCGGCACCTTCGACTGGTCTTTACCCGCCGGTCATTACTTCTCCTCTACCTACTACTTCCGGGTCACGACCACGGAAAACGTGAGTAGTGCTTCTGTAGAACTTGTCAGAATGAAACATGGACAGATAGATAACAGAAAGATAGGACAGATTGGCAAACAGATAGATAAATAGATATAGAGTTGAATATACATTGACACTTAGATAGATAGCGGGTTAGCTCAGTGGTAGTGCGCTGGACTGCCAATCGCTGGGTCCCGGGTTCGAATCCAGCTCTTGCTGGGTCACCTCGGCCTATGTTGGATAACAGTTTCAATCATCCTTCGCCTCATCGCTGTGCCCTCCTCCTGTCCTAATTAGCCTAACAAGTGCATAAATACAGGACGTAGAGCCCCAATCATCCATCCATCACTTACTTACAGGCGGCACTGTACAGTCTACAGACTGGTGGATAATTATTTAGACAATTACATTGTGGCCTTTTATGGCATAATATATATCACAACTTTATAAAACTTCGATCTGAACTTTGAGGCCTTGAGACATAACCTGACATAAAAAGAGTGACCTTAGGTACTATCCAAAGTACAAATTTTTCTATGTTTAATTTACCTGTTTTGCCACTTGCTATGTAAGTGACAATTAATTTCTCATGCAAGAGTTTACTGCGTTCATATTTGATATTTTTCATTTGTATTTTGACTGATTTGTTTAACTTCTGCAGAAATCTGGAGCCTGTGACATTGCTGCTTCGGAAATCAATCATTCGTATGCTGAATACAAACTTTACTTCAAGAGAATTTGTGAAAATGGATACGAAAACTAATTGTGTTGTGAGTACAATTATCATTTTCGTTTTAAAAAGTATGAAAATGCTCTGGATATACAGATTTGCAAATTTTGCATCTCCAAAAAAATTCCAAGAATACCTTTTTAAAAGCCATGTATATTTATATGGCATATAGACCAATTAATATTATCCATTATTTAAGCACAATCTTATGATGACATTGGTGCAACAACTTTTCTCTCTTTGTCCACAGTTTTCTCCAATTTGTAACAATGACAGTTTCAATCATCCTTTGCCTCATTGCTGTGTCGTCCTACTGTCCTAATTGGCCTACCAAGTGTAAAAATACAGGATGCAAAGAAATCATCCACCCATCCGTCCATTTGTAACAAGCGGAGATGAGTTAGTAAATGAGCCGAGTCCAAATCGAACTGTAACCTGAGCCTATGTTGTACAGAAGTTTCAGTCATCCTTCTTCTCATTGGTGTGTCCTCCTAAGGCCACACATAATTGATCTTTAGCTTCTCGGATTCCTCTCAAGGCCCTTTTTCTAGGGTCGGTCGGTAGGACAAAAAAAAAAGGTGAAAAAAATTTTTTTATAATATCAAAAAAAAAATTTTTTTTTTTTTCAATTTTTTTTTTCCATTGGCAGGAAATCTATTGTGTCCGCGGGTCCACGAAGCTAAGAATCAATTATGTGTGGCCTAATCTTGTTGGGACTGTTAGAGTGCATGAATATAGGACGTAGAGCTGTATCACTTCATCCCCCCTCTTCTCTTTATAATTTATATAGAAAATTATTATAAACCAACATTTTACCATTTTGTTTCAGCTTAAGCTACATTTACAATCCTGGCATTGCGGATTTCAATCTGCCTTCTTTAAGGACATCATTTACACCGGTTGTGTCATAAGGGTGTTTTAACCCTCTCCTTGGATCTCGTTACCATGGCAACAGTGTTGTTAACGACAACAACATGTTACCGTGGTGATATTTTGGACGTCAATCATAATATTTACGCAATTTTTAAAATAATTATATTCTTAAATTTGTAATATACTGCTGTTAATGTAATTGACATTTGTGTCCGTGTTTGTTGAAGATTTTTCGTTTACTTTGTTTGATGAATGAACTTTATTTTCAACTAGAAGGTCAGTTTGTCTGCTTTGCTGAAATATTTGTAAGGCAGACGACATATATATATGTGTTATTGTTAAATAATTAGAAGGTTGAACAAGCTTACCTGTAAGGGCCCGGAACCAGAATAGTAGAGCTTCACTCGAGCAGGAACCAGTTTGTAATGTGGTACAAACTCTCCTGACCTGGTGCTCTCTAATATCGGGGAGTAGCCGGAAACACTACACTTCGAGAATTGACGTTGGCACCTCCCGGAAACCCGAGGGTCAAGTTTTGCGTGTTCGGAAACAAACCCTCGTGACTCGTGTCACTCGAGTTACTCATGTAACCTTTCCGAAAACGCCCAAAAAATCTTTCATTTGTTTCTTTGTTTATACTCTAATTTGTGGAATTACCAAATTGACTTGCTTTCTGGCAAAGTTTTGCAGTGGTCTAAAAGTTCGAACATTGACTTTAACACTAGTCATTGTTGGAAATAGTTTGAATAAATGTGAGGATATCAGAACTTTACAATTAGCGATATGAAATTATGACAATATTTAAAGTTTAAAACAGTGTACCTTTGAGCTTCTAACAAGCAAACGCTTGAAGCTATTGTAAATAGAAAATGTAAAATGTTGTACATAGCTTATAAGCATATTACGCTGCTTATTACATTGTAATATATTCCGCCGCTGGATAGGCTGACTGAATGACAGTGTGTTTTTATGCCATAATCTTTTTGAAAATAACATACATTTTTTTGTTTTAATTTTTCTTTGCAAAGAAATCTGAGTTGTTTGTTATTTGTTGTTATAGGATGTTTGAATGATTTTTCCCTTTTGTGAATTTACCAATTTACAAATTTTCTTCTTTTCAAAAAATTATTTCAAGTTCACGTGGCATATTAAAAAATTATATCATGAGATTCATGACTATGACAATAATGATTATGGATCTTGATGCTTTAAAATAATGAAGGTTCATACTGCTTCGAGTGAAGAAGACATAACTGGCATGTTTGATGTATAAATTATTACTTGTAAATAAAATAAATATATTTGACCTCCGATGCTTTTGATAATATATCATTTTAATGATTTTGTTTTGTGACATTTATGTAAATAGTCAAATGGATGCGCTTGTAGAATTAATCTTTAAGTGACTTTAACATGTTTAATTATGATATATGTCATAAATTGACATTTATACCGATCTAATGCAGTTAATTGATTTGGCAGATATTTTCAATCTCAAGAAATAGTACTATGTAATTAGTTATATAATAAATAATGCTATTATTTTATAGTGACTTAACACCAAGTATGTAAAGCTATGATTATGTAATGGTTGTCATTTTCTAATGCTTTTGCAGTCTTTAATGTTGCATTAAATGTATTGTTTTAGGTTATAGATACAATGTAATTATCATGCAATTGTTATCCGTGTTATAATTATTATGACAATAACTGTATGAAGTTATTATCATACCTTTGCAGCATGTTATGTGGTATATCGTCACATAGTGAAATGTAAAAAGTCTTTTTTAGTAACTGAATTATATTTGTGAATTATATGTACAATGTACATGTTGATTGTTTTAATTGTGTGTGCAATGTAACCACGAAAACTTACTCTATATTTAAAGGACCAGTTACGTGTATTTCTGCTTCGTTATGTTATGACTTACAGCGTGCAAAACTAATATAAGTTGTACAATTTGTTATTTTGTGTCGTCAAGTGACAGTATGACATGCAATAATTTGCAATACCAGAGATGTCTTACAAAAACGGTACCATGGTACTATTTAAAAAATATTAACTTTGTTGGACATAGCGTCGTTGGTATTATTATTATAAGAGTAACAATAAATTATTATTTTAAAGTAAAATTTCAATATTTTTCAATCGTTACCTTTTCAACAATTTAAAAAATTTTTTCATTTTATCCTGACAAATTTGTTTTTTTTTTTCATATCCACTTTTAGAAAACAGTTATTTTCCGTTCTTGTTGATGTTTTGGAATTGATTTAGATGAATAGATATTTGACAATTGCCAAGATTTTTCTATATAGCAAATTTAAAGAATCAAAAATGCTTTTGATGTGAACTAATGTCTGTATAAATATGAGATAAAAGTGATTTTGTAATGCGAAATTCAGAACCGCTGTGTTGTCGGTGTTTATTTTTAAAGTTTGGTTTTGAACGTGGGCTTCTATGTTGTAAAAAAATTTAAGCCTTGGTTTTGTTTATTCTTAGATTTTTGTTTTCACAATATGTGCCAAATTTTTTATTTGTAATTTAGAATAGCTCTCGTCCTATCAGCCTTTATAAAAGTTATGTGCCAGATACAGTTATAAAAATAAATTTTAATAAATTATAATAATTAAGCCTGGGTTGCATTCCACTGCTTGTTTTTGCATGTAGTGAAAAGTGTGCCATGCTTTTAAAATATAACGTTTTAAAAATCTTGTCTTCATTGATGAATTTATTATTTTTGATGAATAAATAAGTTTAAATTGTAAGATGTGACATGTTAATGATGTAATTGTTAAAAAAAATCCAGCTTTTGAAAGTGCAATAGTTGTATATTTTAATGCAATAATTGTAATTGCATGGAATGATTTGTTAAGACATGACTACAGATATAATTTGCAATACTGTAGTGAAATGAATTGTGCAAAAAATTTGTGAATGTATTTTGCGATTGTATCTTGTCAGAAATAGTGACAATTTCGTCTTGTATATTGAATAAAATGTTATTAAACAAATAGCATATTTTCTTGTTTTCCATTTCTTTCTAAAAAAAGGAAGTATACTCACAAAAATAACAAAAGTGAAAAGATAAAAACTTGTTGCTGTTATAATTTATTTTTAATCATAAGAACAGAGTATTGCTGTTGTGGTATTGACTATAGTCTAATAATTATTTCCAATGTACAAATTATACAGGACATATGGGTCATTTTAAGTATCGGAGAGCTCTAACTTCAATCAGATCGTGTTTGAGGCCATACAGAATCCATGTAGGGCCTAAAAAAATGACAATTATTTTCAGTTCGAACTGTTTTGCAAATTTTGAACAATGGGGAAGACAACATGATACATAATTACGAGTTCATGAAAGCTTCATTGCTTTAAAATTTTACCAACGTAACACTAGGTGGCTCTCCTGTACTTCTCTGTGGATGTACTCATTGTACTGTGCGCAGAGATATATGTGGAACTCTATACACTTTTACTAAATAATTAAAAGAAGTCTGGTACCAAATAATATGACTTTCAAATGACCTACAATAGACAACTGCCACACAATATTTTCTTAGCACCTTGTTGCACCAGACAATGTCAGTCATACAATTAAGTAGAATATAATAGGATAATGTTAATTTAGTTATTAATTAGCCAAACGAAAGTCCATCATCTGAAAGCTCCACGGCGCAGTAGACGCCTTTTTGTTCTGACCGCTTCTTGTTGATGTAAAGTGATGTCAAGTCCAAAAGTGATTCATATTGTTTTTCCTGCAAAAGAAAGGAATTACAATGTACAAGATTTAGATTTAGATAAAGAATGATTACAATGTGACAGGCTGCCAGTTTTATGAATACGCGAGCCAGCAAAGTTATTTGCTGAATATCTCGGCTACATTGTTGACAGCAAAGAGTCTCTTGGAGTCTTGCTTGTCCCAAGACCTGAATCTTACATATATCATTAGTGTCTAGAGACATTTATGACAGCACTTCATTTACAGTCTGTCACTTTGATATAGAAAAAGAGTGGACTTTTGCACTGCGAAAATGGCACTTCGTGTGTCATCATGCTGATGATTTGTCATGATCATACCCAATACTTTCAATGTTAATTATTTGATTTAAGGAGACTTATCTCGCTTGTTGGTGACAGCCAAACGAAAGGATTATACATCTGATTTTCACTCTAAAATCAGTTATGACAAGCCAAATGGCCTTCTCTTGATCATGACCAAGCCTCTATGTTTCCCACGTTGAAAGTAGAGAAGTGCATTTTTCTCAGTTAACTGGTCCTCATGTTTTTCTATATCAAAGTGACAGACTGTAAGACAAGTCCCTATTCAGGTTTTGGCCTGTGCATTGTGCAAAAAACAAACATGAAGTGGGTACATTGCAGCAATAAGTAATTGTTTTCATTGCATGGCTCACCTTGATTTTTGCAGCTTAAAAAATAAAATGATAGAATTTCAAACTTGAAGATTGATATTAACACTCACAGACAGTATGAATTGTGGGCGAGATGTCCGCGCTTGTCTAATATGTTGAAAGACATCAACTTCATTATCCGAGGTTATTTGGTCAAAAGCTGGGAAAAGACAACACACCAGGCCAGTAGTAGAAATTCCATCCCTGAAATAAAATAAAACAGAATTGTATTAGTCCACTAGTTGTAACATGCTAGGCTGCCAATCACTGGGTCCAGGGTTCGAATCTAGCTCTTGCCGGGTCACCTGGGCCTGTGTTTGATGGCTCTTTAAATCATCCTTCGCCTCATTGTTGTGTCCTCCTAATTAGCCTACCAAACTTGTGCATAAATACAGACCGTAAAGCCTCAATCATCCATCCATCCATATATTACTTCATTAGGCCAACATAATGGATTTTTGGCAAAAAAAGTTTATCTCCATCGCACGAGAAATACGAAGTTTGGCATTGCTTTGCACGTGAAAAAAAGGTTTCCCGGAGTAAAATAAATATTTAGCCCTTGCCAACTCTTATCTGGTCAGCCTCTAACAATAACATGTTAGCACCTAGTCAAGAGCAAGCTCCTACATTTTACAAAATTGAGGCAATATCTTTTCATTTGGTATACTCACACACAGTGGACTAATACTGGTGTTTCCAGACTTTTCTTATCCCGAGATGGTGCGGAGAGCATTTCGTAAATCTGCGTCAAGATCTTAAACTTCTGATTAACTTCGATGGTCTCCAAATCAAGCATGCTACTTAGATGTCTGATTTTCCTTTTGTGACCACGGAGAGACACTGTGAAAGTGCGGGTGATCACATGACCAATCTTGACGTCATCAGAGGTCACATGATCAACTTGGAATGGTGCAGTGTGGCAGACGAGTTTTTCAGTTGGGAAGTAGAGCTCGTCAGCCTGAAATTTTACGGATTTTGAGAACTTCACAAAATGTTTTGTCAGTAAATTTCTTTTGTCATCCTGAAATGATATAACTTTCAGAACTTTACAAAATTTCTAGGCATTTCATGTTTGGTCACCATGATATGAAATAAAATTTTTGAACAGTCCAAATTTTCTCAGTTTCTTTTGTTTCATCAGCCTGAAATGATATCAATTAATTCGAGAACTATATACAACATCTTCTAGGCATCTTTTGTTTCTTCATTCTGAAAAGGTATCAATTTGAAAACTGCCTAAATATTTAGGTATCATTTCTTTTGTCAATCTGAAATGAAATCAATTTTTGAACTGTCCAAATCTTCTTGGCATCTTTTGTTTTGACAGCTTTCCAAACTTTCTAGGCATCTTTTGTTTCATTAGCCCGATATGATATCAATTTGAGAACTGTAAAAAGTTGTCAAAGCATCCTAAATGATAGCAATTTTAGAACTGTCGAATATTTCTAAGCATCTTTGTTGTTTTTTTTTCAGTCTAAAATGATAGCAATTTCAGAACCATCCAGAATTTTTAAGCATCTTTTGTTTTGTCAGTCTGAAATGATATCAGTTTTAAAACTGTCCAATATTTCTAAGCATCTTTTGTTTTCAATCTGAAATTATATCAATTTTAAAAATGTAAAATTCTTCTTAGCATCTTTTTTTTGTCTGAAATTATATCAGTTTCAGAACAGTCCAATTTTTCAAAGCATCTTTTGTTTTGTCAGTCTGAAATGATATTGAATATTAATTTATTTGTCATTGGCCACATATAGGGGAGAGTGGGGACCGATGGGCCGCTTGACAAATTATAGGCCGTGGAGGCAAATCTGTTTCAGATACAGGATTCGTACTGTGCACCCTTTTAGCCGATGTAATTCTCTATAAAATGATGTAAGATTCACATAGATCAACCTAGGGAGAAAGATGAGAAAGCACATTTTCTGTCAAGTAAGATGGTGGCCCATCGGTCCCCAACCATGGGGACCGATGGGCCATCCCATGGGGTCCGATGGACCATGTCAATAACTTGCCAAAGGGTGGATGAAGAATTTGAAATTTGGATTCAAGATGTTGTTGTTGATCCAACTGAGTGTATAGGATAATAAGAAATCGAAAAATTATAGATATGCCCAGATTTTACACAAAACAGACTTTAATATCCAGTCCCATGCCAATACGCCACCTATTGAAAATTTCAGGAAATAGTGGCCTTTAGTACCAATGTTGGGTGGCCCATCGGTCCCCAAAAGCATTCAGGATAGTTAAACCCTTTTTTTTGTGAAATATGGTTCTTGTTCCCAAAATTCAATGTGTAAATTGCCACCAATATATAGGGAAAATCGTCATAGAAAATATATTGCATCGAGTCTACAAAAATTGGAGATATAACACTTTTTCTGAATCAGTACAAAATTACTTTAGATGTTGAAAATATCATTTTGCCCACTAAAGGCTTATGCTTTAACTTATCGATCAGTCATCAATATGGTGTTTATAGATGTGATAAGCAATACTAAAAATGCAAATAAGATGTTTCAAAACGTTTTTGATGTTGAGTTAAGAGGATGGCCCTTCGGTCCCCATGGCCCGTCGGTCCCCATTCTCCCCTACACACACAACAAGCAGGTGAATTTAACATTGAATTTGAACATATACATTTAACATCAAATTTTAACATTTAGATATCCTATGATGTGCCAATGAGCAGGAGATATCAATTTCAGAACTGTCCAATTTTTCAAAACCTCTTTTGTTTTGTCAGTCTGAAATGATATCAATTTCAGAACTGTCTAATTTTTCTAAGCAACTTTTGTTTTGTCAGTCTGAAATGATATCAATTTCAGAACTGTCTAATTTTTCTAAGCAACTTTTGTTTTGTCAGTCTGTAATGATATCAATTTCAGAACTGTCTAATTTTTTCGGAGCATCTTTTATTTCATCGCATTAAATTATATCAACTTGAGAACTGTACAAACATTTTTCAGTTATTTTTAAGTCAATTTGAAAACTGCAAAACGTTCCTGGCCATTTATAGTTTCGTCAGCCTGAAACTATAGAATTAAGAATTGTTCAAAATCATCTGAGTTCTTGTCTTTCATCAGGCTAAAAGACTTTCATTTTGAGAAAACTGCCCAGAAATTACTGTAAGGATGCCTTCTGTGTGTCATTAGCCTGAAATGATGTCAAATTGAGAACAGTGAACTTTTTTCTCAGTTTTTAGTTTATAAGTACCTTTAATTTGGAGAAATGGCAGAGCATGACGATGGTAGAGCAGTTGTAATCCCAGACTGTTCTCCACAGGTCCACCACAGTGTTCGCCAAGGGGGCCTGAGTGGCTATGAAGGTGTTCTTCTTTTTGTATCCCTGAAAGAGTAAAGTGGATTGTCAGGATTGAAACATAAAATTATTGTCTAAATTTTTTTCTTCAATAGTAATGGAAACTATAAGCTTGAAAGTATACTAAATGGTGGAGAATCAGGGTATCCATGAATGGGTTCAATCCCCACGATGATATATTAATATGTAGAATTGTAGATGGCTAGGTCTGCACAATTGCACAATGAACGGCGCGCAGACCTAGTATAGTAGATTGCGAGACAATACTGTTGATGAGAAACCAACTCCAAAAAAATGCATAGGCAGTTCTTTATCCTTTGTCCACTGGTAAATGACATTAAAAAACCAATAGGAGCTATTGTTTTGTTAAAGTTCGCGGAGGTAACGGGCAGCATTGCTGCCTGTCGCCCGCGAATGTCATTTAATCATATGTTGCTTAAAAAACATCATTAGAGCACAAAATAATCTCATGTCAGAGTCACTCATACCAATTTGTGGTCAGACAAAGAACATTAAATTTTGAACAAACTCACATCCACAAACACCGCATTGATGTAGTCAGATGATCCCTCAACTGGAGTCATAAGGCGCACTCTTTTCTGACTTGCTGAAATTGAAAAAAATATGTTTCTTATTTTTGAAAAATCCATTCAAGAAAATTAATGTCATTCAGCTATCTAATCTATTTATCATTAAAGTTTAAAACCAGGCCAGAGAACGTTAAAGGTTTTCCAAAAATACCCAATTTTTGTTCGAAGTTTTTATTGGTAAATTTATTGAACATTCATATACACTGGCTAAACAACAATTTTTTACTTTTCATGAAAAACCCATGGGACCTATAATTTAATTTTTGTCTTAGAATTACCTATTTTACAATCCAGCTTAAGTGCCCTACGCTATACTTTTCTTGAATGGATTTTTCAAATTTGTGATAATTTTTAATACTCAGTTTTATCTCTCAATCTGTGATTTTATTTGATGATTATTTGTGTCAAATTTTAATTAATTTCTGTCTGTTTTTACCTTGCTTTTGTCCTGTGTTACTTATCTAATTTATTTTATTTTATATCTAAGTTGTGTTTTTAGTTGGTACAAAAGCTTTCAGCTTGTGTTATCTTTTGTATATATATCCGACTTAAAATAAAGATTACTTTGACTTTGACTTTGACTTACAGGGTGGTTGACATGTTCGTCTGTTCTTGGCTTTGTCTTCACTTGTGAGTTCTGCGCGGTCATCTTTTTTCGAACCCGTGCACACCATATCAAGCATCTGAAGACACAGAGATACTGATACACTGATATTTAAAAAATTATCTGTCCATGACGGTGTCAAACCATTGGAGAAAGGTATTCCAACTTTATATATAAATTACAAATAAATAGTTTCACCAACGGCATTCAAATAACCTTGTGTACCTAATAGCTCCTAATAAATTGACGTTGTTTTTTAAATATCAATTTTATGGAGAATACAAAAATGAGACTGGTGACGGCTCTCTCGAGTCTTACCAGGATGGTAGTCAAACCACTGGAGAAACAAAGGTATTCAAACTTTTATAAAGTATACGCAAAATAAGGCCAGACTTTTTTATTTTTAGCTTCTCGGATCGACCGACCCAACAGATTTTCAGCCTGTAAATAAAAGAAATTGAGCATAACCAGAATTTTTATCAAATTGACATTATAAAAAATTGAGATTTCAACTTTTTTTTTTAGTTCTACCGACTGACCCTAGAAAAAGTGCCTAGAGAAGATCCGAGAAGCTAAAGATCAATTATGTCTGGCCTAAATGTTTTTACCAACAGCCTTCACAAAATCTTGTTTATCTAATAAATTGGTTTTTTAAGATATATTAATATAACCCTACCCTGTAGTGAGTTTCAATGGGTCTTGCACCATGAGGACCTTTCTTCAAATCTGACAAAATCTGGGAGAATTCTGAAACGCTGTACGTGGTGGAGCCCACAACCAGAGCATCCAAACAGGCTTGGTAGACAAACTCATATTGAACCTGGAAACAAACAAATGTGTCAAAAAATAAATTAAATAAATTAAAAATGAATTATATTCGCTGTGGCAGACAAACTCACTCTAGTCGTGATCTGTGAACTCTAAAATCTAAATTACATGTATTCTATTTGTCTTTAAAATAATGACTTACTAAAGTTTATTGTAAATTTTTGCATCCTGATTGACCCAAAAAAAGAACTAGATGAGCGCTCGGAGATCGCACACCTCAGCCTGCCTTCAAAGGAAGACTCAGACTGAACACAACTTTCTAATTCTTGATATCTGTCATCGATCAATAATCAAGTAATTTATAAATAACATTAAAATGCGTTTTTGTAATTTAGAATATATATGTTAAAAGGGTGACCATACTAGAGAAACAATTTTTCAATGGGCTCATTGGAGCTTAGTATTTAATGGATATGGCAATCAATCAATCAATAAATCAATATAGAACATTAATCAGTGTTTGTAATTTAGAATATATATTTTAAAGCGTGTCCATATCAGAGACGCTGTTTTTAAATGGGCCCATTGGAGCAATTTAAAATGGATATGGTAATCAATAAATCTATCTATCTATCTATCTATCTATCTATCTATCTATCTATCTATCTGTTCGTTCAAGGATTATTTGTCTTTTTTCCTGCAAAGTATGATAAAGTAAAAATGAAGTAGCAGCCCAAGTGAGTGTACATTTCTACAGTATGTTGAGCAGTGCACGCAGCACTGTAGAGGCTTAATTTTGACTTTCTTTTACTGTAGTGCCAAAAAAACTCCGATATTCACCAAAATTTAATCAGGTATTGTGCAGTACAAATGAAACGTCGTGCCAAAGGAAATGTAAATCCATTGAATATTCTTGACAGAAGTTGATTAACAAACACACAAACCCACAAGCTGAGATCCCAGAAAGTGCCCACCCTCACAATACTCCGCCTGCCCTGCAGGCTGAGTAATTATTCTGAAAGAAAAGTTTAATTATTCTGAGAGACTCGCTGGAGGTCTTCTCACAAAAAGTCTCAATTGTTCTGAATGACTCACAAAAAGTCTTAATTATCATTCTGCATGACTCACAAAAAGTCTTAATTATTCTCATTGACTCACAAAAAGTCATGATTATTCTAAATGACTTACAAAAAGTCATAATTATTCTGAATGACTCACTAAAAGTCATAATTATTCTGAATGACTAGAGCTCACCAAAAAGTCTGAATGATTCACAAAAAGTCATAATTATAATAATTATAAATGATTCATGAAAAGTTGTATTATTCTGATTGATTTACTAAAAGTCTGTTATTCTGGATGACTCACAATTTTAAAGTCTTCATCATTCTGAAAGACTCACAAAAAGTCTTTATTTAATCCAAAGGACTCACAAAAAGTCTTAATTATTCTGAATGACTCACTGAAAGTCTTAGCCATTCTGAATGACTCAATAAAATTATTTTCAATGACGCACTTCAGTCTTTTCGGATTCAGAATGAACGCAAATGGCTCTGGTCAGACCATTGAAAGTCCCCATTATTCTGAGCGACTCACAAAAGTCTTACTTGGCTACTCACCAATGTCTGGACAGCTTCAGCCCTTTGCTGTCTCAGCTGGAGAACACAATCATAGACATTCACGACTAATTCCTTATCAGCTTGGTCCAGTAAATAGTCCAGAGCAAGGAAAGTGCCAGTACGTCCAACCCCAGCACTGCAAAATATCAAAATATCAAAATGTTACCAAGCGAGGATGTGAAATTTTCAAAAGTTTAAAAATCTAAAACTTAAAAAAAAAATCCAATTGAACACAAATTAATTTCAACAGGGCTGATTAATTTTCAGAATATTTTCATGCTGTTGGGCTCATATCATCACCATTGCAAGGGCAGGTTCTGCTAACAGCAGCTGGTGATTGCCCTCAGGTTTTGTTCCTGTTGAGATTTGACTTGAACATATTTTTATGCCTGGTTGTTTGACATTGGAACTTTATCACTACACAAATTGTTTACCTTTCACATAATTCTATTTCATTATTCCAACTTAAACAGGAACATAAGTTGCGCAGCAGCAAACCCTCAGCATCTTACACACTTCAAAATTCACATTGACCTGTGAATTCTTTCAGTTTTATAGAATTGATCTTCTCACAGATCTGAGAGACAATTTTTGCTCCTAGACTCTTGACAGACCTCAGAGCCTCACTCTTCTCACCTTTTGCCTCTCACAGACCTGAGAGACACTTTACTTTTCCCTCTAAACTCTGATAGACCTCAGAGCCTCACTCTTCTCAACTCTTGCCTCTCACAGACCTGAGAGACTCGCTACTTTTGCCTCTAAACTCTGACAGACCTCAGAGCCTCACTCTTCTCAACTCTTGCCTCTCACAGACCTGAGAGACTCGCTACTTTTGCCTCTAAACTCTGACAGACCTCAGAGCCTCACTCTTCTCAACTCTTGCCTCTCACAGACCTGAGAGACTCGCTACTTTTGCCTCTAAACTCTGACAGACCTCAGAGCCTCACTTTTCTCAACTCTTGCCTCTCACAGACCTGAGAGACTCGCTACTTTTGCCTTTAAACTCTGACAGACCTCAGAGCCTCACTCTTCTCACCTCTTGCCTCTCACAGACCTGAGGGACCATTTTTGCTTCTAGACTACTCTTGCCTCCAGACTCTGACAGACCTCAGAGCCTCACACTTCTCACAAACTGATTGGCTACTGATTGAGACTAACTCTCCCTAATCATTCAAAAACTGATTGGCTACTGTTTGAAACCAACTATCCCTGGTCATTCACAAACTGATCGGCCACTGATTGAAACTACCTCTCTCCGGTCATTCACAAACTGATTGGCTACTGATTGAAACCAACTCTCCTGGTCATTCACAACTAATTGCCTATTGATTAAAACAACTCTCCTGGTCACTCACAAACTGATTGGTTACTGATTGAAACAACTCTCCCTGGTCATTCACTAACTGACTGGCCACTGATACAAACTATTACTCTAATTGGCCACTCACAAACTGATTGGCTACTGGCTTAAACAAAATCCTACTAGTCATTCACAAACTAGCTACTGACTGAAACTGACTCCTCCTGCCACAATTTGCCAAAATGGACAGGCACCGAAAGCTCTATTCTGATGCATTAAGAACTGGACTAAAAATGTCTGATAACAGGCTCTCTCCGACTCCACCAACAAGAAAATACACAAGCGTAAAAGGGAACCCAATCACACTTTCAAATAGGTTCGAAATTTTATCTCAAACTGAGCCTTCTCCAGATTGGCCAGGAAATGCTAGAATTCATCCGAACAAGACCTATTTCAAAACAAATAATTTTCTCAGAGGCTGTGTATGGAATGCTCAAAGTTTGAGACAGAAAACACAAACAGTTAAAGACTACATTTATGAGCATGATTTGGACATCTTTCTCTTCACAGAGACATGGCTAAAAGATGAAGACATAGTTGAAATTGGCGAGTTGGAACAAGATGGTGAATATTTCTATCTGAGCTCGCCCCGTGTTGGAAGACCCGGAGGTGGAGTGGGTTGCATTGTGAGATCAGGCATTCAAGCAATTAAAAGGAATCGAATGAAGACTAAGACCTTTGAACACATGGAAATCCAAATTCAACTTGATGGAAAAATTGTTACTGTTCTGCTGGTATACCGGCCTGAATCATCGTACAAAAATAGATACAGTCTTGCAGAATTTTTTGAAGAATTTACAAAATTTTTAGCACTCTATCAAACATTGAACAACGAAATTCTAATTACCGGCGATTTCAACTTTCACATGAATAAACCAGATGATCACAAAGTTATTCAATTTAACAACATTCTTGAAATGTTTGATCTTGTGCAACATGTCTCAGCACCAACTCACAAAGATGGCAACATGCTGGATCTTGTGATAACTCGAGAAAATTTAGCCCTGAAAAATTGCTTGGTTAGTGACCTCCTCTCTGACCATAATTGCATTCTTTTTGATATTCCAATAAAGAAAACAAGAAACCGCAAAAAGAAAATCACTTTCAGAAAAACTAGTAAAATCAATGTCGAAGTTTTCAAAAAAGACGTCAAACAACATTTGACTGAAGATATTCTCGAGCAGAAAGATCTCCATGAACTTGTTTCACTCTATAACTCTACCAGAGAGATTCTTGACAAACATGCCCCTGCATTAACCAGAGAAGTAACACTACGCAAACCTTCTCCCTTTAGTAATGCTGATATCAAGAGTCTAAAAACAGCAAAGAGGAAGGCTGAAAGACTTTGGAGGAAAACCAGACTTGTTACTGACTGGGAGTCTTTCAAAGAGAAAAGAAATGCATTGAATCAGCGGCTGAGTGAGCTAAAATCCGAAGATCTGAGAACGAAGATAATAGATTCCAAGGGTAATCCAAAGACTTTGTTCAAGTTACTAAACTCTACCCTCAACAGGAAACCAGAACTGCCTCTACCACCTCATACAAATGAAAATGACCTGGCAAATGATTTCAACAACTTCTTTGACGAGAAAATTAAAACAATTAGGTCTAAGTTGGACTCCACACACAATGAGACTGTGAATGATAATGGACCTGCCCCTCACAAGCTGCAACACTTCGAAAAATTATCTCAAAGCGATATCAAGAAACTGATCGCTGGTATGCCAGTTAAACACTGCCAACTTGATCCTATTCCCACGTGGCTTTTGCTTGAATGCATTGATGAATTCCTACCAATTATAGTCAATATTGTGAATAAGTCACTCACAGAAGGAGAAATGCCTATTGACTTGAAACATGCACTAGTCAAACCTCTCTTAAATAAATCTGGTTTGGCTTTAATCAAAAAGAATTATCGACCTGTGTCAAACTTGTCTTTCCTCAGCAAACTAATTGAAAGTGCTGTTATTAAACAATACACAGAGCATCTTACTAAAAACAAACTTGATGACGACAAACAATCTGCATACAGAAAATTCCACAGCACTGAAACCCTCCTGACAAAAATCCATGATGATATTATGTTGAATATGAGCAAAGGTGAGGTAACAATGCTTGTGCTGTTAGATCTTTCGGCTGCTTTTGACACTATTGATCACAATATTCTACTGAAACGTCTGAAAGGCAGATATGGTGTTCACGAATCTGCACTAGACTGGTTCAAGTCCTACATTTCTGAAAGATCACAGTCAGTCATAATTAGTGACAAAACATCAACCAAGCTTCCTCTTAAATTTGGAGTTCCTCAAGGTTCAAAACTGGGACCAATCCTATTCAATTCTTATATTGCTCCACTGAGTGAAGTGGCTGCTAAAAATCAAGTCAAAGACCAAAAATATGCTGATGACGAGCAACTTATACTCTCTTTCAAACCAACTTTTTTAGATCAGAAAAATGCTACAGACAAAATGGAAAACTGCATTGCTGAAATCAGGAACTTTCTCCATGAAAACAAGCTTTGTAACAATGGAGAAAAGACCGAACTACTGCTCATTGGCAGTTCACATCAACTCAATAAACTCCAAGTGTCTTCAATCAGAGTAGAGAATGTCAAAATTAATGCAGCTGAACATGTCAGAAATCTGGGTGTAATCTTCGACAAACACATGACCATGGAAAAACAGATCAACAAAATGTGCCGGAATGCTTATTTCAACTTGAGAAATATTTCAAAAATCAGGAAATCATTAGACAAAGACGTGTGCAAAACTGTAGTTAATGCTCTAGTCACTCCTCACCTAGACTATGGAAATGGTCTTCTGTATGGTACATCAAGTCGATTAATGAATAAACTACAAGTGACCCAAAACTCGGCAGTTCGTCTGATAGAGAAACTGAAAAAGCATGATAGTGTAAGCCAGTTTAGGAAGCAGCTGCATTGGTTACCAATTCCAGCTAGAATCCAATTCAAACTTATGCTAACCACATGGAAAGCAGTCAATGGGCAAGCACCTCTCTATATTCAAAGTTTGATCCACCCAAAATCCAAACAGAACTGTAATCTAAGAAGCAACGACAAAATGCTCTTAAATGAACCAACTTCCTGCAATAAAAACAAATTTGAGGACAGAGCCTTTTCGCATGCTGCCCCAAAGCTCTGGAACAAACTCCCAGATACTGTCAAGGCGACAACAACACTTGACTGCTTCAAGAGAAATCTGAAAACTCACCTGTTCAAGAGTTTCTACAAATAAATCTATCCTGCACAAGCGCTAGTGAGCAGTTTACTGGAATTGGCGCTATACAAATATCTATTATTATTTTTATTTTATTATTATGGTTGTTATACCTTCCGACTTCCGTGTAATTTTCATCAATTCTAACTGAATTAACTGAGATTGGCAACCAGTGCAGTTGTTTCCTTCTATGACGAACTTTATCATAATTTTTCAATTTCACAGTTTTTCGAACTGCCAAATTAGGAGCAACCTGAAATCTATTTAACAATCAGTTGGCATGCCCATACAACAGTCCACTTCCGTTTCCTGAGACCAAATTGGGGGTGACAAGAGCATTGACAGCAGTTTTAACTATTTAATTCCCTGTCAAGGTTTTATCAAATTTTTGATAAGTTTCTCAAATTGAAATATGCTTTACAGTGCATTTTGTTGATCAGTTTCTGCATGGTCATATTTTTGTCACAGAGCACAACTAGGTTGTGGACATAGTTGGTTGTTTTGATTTCTACATTGTCTATATTGACAGACGACATTTGAAGTTTCTTCAACTGGTTTGGTGCTCCAATCGGGAGAAGTTTAGTTTTATCTCCATTATTGCACGGCTTGTTGTCATGTAGGAAACTGCGGATTTCAGCAAAATAATTTTACATTTTCTGTTTTGCATGTTCGTGACCCAAAAAGGTAGGTTTAAATGAAAGAATAAGTTGCTCATAATCAGCATACTTCTGATCATTTACTCGATTTCTTTGTGCTTCTTCACTGACTGGGGCAACATAGGAGTTAAATAAGATTGATACACGTTTGGAGCCTTGAGGAACTCCAAAATTAAGAGAAGTTTAGTTGATACTTCGACATTTATTATCACAGACTGTGATCTTTCTGAAATGTAGGGTTTGAACCATAGCCTATTTGAACCATCATTGAGCTACATTATGCACACCATGTTTTTTAATTGGCTTAGTGGCCTAGGGGAAGAGGGGGTGAAAAGTCACAGGGGTAAAAAGTCACAGGCCTTTTTGACCAACTTGCAGTGACCTATTTCTTAAGCTTAAATCATAATTTGGGACTCTTTTATGAGAAGAAGGTCTGCAGGGAATATGAAAATTATACTCATTGTGCAAAGTGGGTTTTTACCCACCTAATGCATTTTTGGTGTCCCAAACAGGTTTTATTGATTCTGAACTTTCTCTATTAATGTCTGGTCACTGTGACATAGGAAGTTGTGCTATTGTTTCAAGGTCTTGTGGATAATTGTCTTTCATGCTGTGAACCCGTTTTTGGCCATTTGGTCACCAAGTTGCCATGATCATGTGTTGAATTTAAAAAACAGCTGAGGGGTGAAATGTCACACTGTGACATTTCACCCCAGCACTGTGATATTTTACCATAGGGTACCCGGAAGTCAGTATTCTGAGCTAAGGAAAGTAAAATATTCCACACTAGAAGCAATTAGCTTACAATCTTATGATCACCCATCATCAATAATACTGATGAGAAAGCATTACAGCAAAATTTCGTTTCGCAAACTTTGGGCAATTTCTGATGCCGGCTTTGCTGATGGTGCATTGTCATTGCATGCCGATAGCTTTTGAAGGCTCACTATAAATTTCATGCACAAGGATGACTATCAAGTCTTGGTCTCCATATTACCTCATATAGTGTTGTATGTTCACAACAATTGCATGTGACTTGTTACCCCATGGTTGTAACTTCTTGACCCTGACATGGGGTAAAAAGTCACAGCGAACTTTGCCGTAAATAATTGTGAACTGACTAAAGCCTATTTACAGCACAGCAGCTATCATGTGATACAACTATAGTCAACTAAATACTGCATAATTGTGCCAAAGGTCATTCAGATCTAACAAACACCTGCTCTGTTCTGGGGCTTTTTCTGAATTTTGTGACTTCTGACCCCCGCCTCCTCTATATGACCTGTCAGGAAGTAAACTATATTTACAAGACAATAGGAAACAGAACTTTTGAATATCTTTTTATCAGATCTATATTTTAAGGAAGCTCATTGTCAACATGAAGCAACGATAAAATCACAATTACGTTATTAACATAGTAATAGTTTGTGACAAAAAATTCATCAGCAAAATTTGTATTCGTCAAAATCGGGAAATTTTATGACATCATTTTTGAAGTGCAGTTTCTTAAAAATATCAAGCATTAACACAAGGGGATGATGTTGCAAGTCTTTTGGTACATTGTCAGGAAAATTGTTGATCACAGATTCAACATCTTCAAATTGTTCATGGTGCATTGCCTGTTGACATACGATGAAATAAAGTAAAGGTTCGCTGAATAGGAGGGAGGGTAAACTGTATGGAAATGCATATTTTCCTTTTGTTGCATCCGTAAATGTCACTACAATGTTGTCATCGTTATATTCTATGACACAATCATCCATTTCACCATGGTTCTCATATTTGACCATAAAATAAGTATTCGGAATTATCGATTTCATTTCGGTGCAATACTGTTTCATAATTTTCTCAAGTTGTTGCTGTATACGAGCAGCCAATGTGTCATCAATTCTTTTAGGAACCATGCTGCCTAAGATAGTCACAAAGGATAGATATTTAGATGCAAGTGTCTTTGAAGAAAGTAATTTTGTAACCTTCTTGAATATGTCATCAGCGAATTCCATCAACAAAGAAGTGATTTGACGAGCATCATCACCAATGTTGTCTTTTAGAATGGCAAAATATATTCCATAGTGGTTCCAAAAAGCCTGCGCTGCCCTCACTGGTTCTAGCTTCACAACAGCTTCAATAGTAATCGCCTTAAGGACTCGCTTAGCATCTAACCAAGTTAAATCTTCTCCTGCCCAATGAGGTTTGATTCCGATGTCAAACTGCACCAATCTCCAAGTGAACTGGATATCCAGTAACAGTTTGATGAGCTCGCCTTCATTGTCAAAGTGAAACATCTTCGAGTAGTAGGCAGACCATTCTGATGTGACTTCTCTCAACAAGTTATTAGAAGGCAGCAAGTATTGAGGAAGATGCTTTTGCCGGAGACAGTTTCTGAAATGTCTGAAGAACTGTAGAACACTTTCTATCTTATGCATCGACCAATCTTTCTCAGGATTTTCATCACAGAAAGCAAAGAATGCATTCATGATCATGTACGAAGAAAGGTTCTTTTCACTGATACTCTCCGGAATTGGCATTGAGCGTACAAAGTATGTCATGATGTATTTAATGGTAAGGTATACCTGACGCTGACACAATGTCAAAGCTTGACCGATGATGATCTCTTGCATGGAGAAAGACACTCTCCAACTTATTTCAGGCTCGGTACAGCTCTTATGAGCCACGTGAACAAATGATATTGGCATTGCCAATAACTCCTCTTTGAATTTGGCACACAAGCATGACTTCTCTATGACTTTTTGTCTTTGTTCGAGAAATATGTCTTCACTACTGATGACTGTAAACACAATGTCAGCTTTCTTCGTGTGTGTTGCTTGCTTCGCATCAGAAACATTCAATCTTTCTCGAGCTGGTCCAGTTTTTTGGCTTTGTTGCAAGGTTTTTGATTCGCGACTGATTATATATGATTTAATAAGATGATGGACTAGTTTAGTGCCATCCAGATACATTTGTGTGTTATTTCCATGGTTTTCTCTAACATTTGAGAAAACATCAAGCTCTAGAGTGTTGGCTGAAGGCTGTATTTTACCATAACCGGTGTCCTTTTCATCCTTTATAAAATTCAGCAAAGCATCACTATTGACATTCCCTGTGTAAACATCCTTATACATCACCATGATGTCTAAATCACTACTGTGGGTTTCTCTATGCTGATTGTCTCTGTCCTGGGTGTCTCTTCCCTTGGTGTCTCTATCCTTGGCATCTCTGTCCTTGGAGTCTCTGTCCTTTGTGTCTCTGTCCTTGGTGTCTCTGTTCTGGGTTTCTCTGTCCTCAGCATCCTTGTCTTTGATGTTTCTACCTTGAGCACCTCTGTCCTTGGTGTCTTTGTCCTGGAGGTCTCTGTCCTTTGTGCCCATGTCCTTGGTATCTCTGTCCTTGGTGTCTTTGTCCTGGAGGTCTCTGTCCTTTGTGCCCATGTCCTTGGTATCTCTGTCCTTGGTGTCTTTGTCCTGGGTGTCTCTGTCTTTTGTGCTCATGTCCTTGGTATCTCTGTCCTTGGTGTCTTTGTCATGGAGGTGTCTGTCCTTTGTGCCCATGTCCTTGCTATCTCTGTCCGTGGTGTCTTTGTCCTGGAGGTCTCTGTCCTTTGTGCTCATGTCCTTGGTATCTCTGTCCTTGGTGTCTTTGTCCTGGGTGTCTCTGTCTTTTGTGCTCATGTCCTTGGTATCTCTGTCCTTGGTGTCTTTGTCCTGGAGGTCTCTGTCCTTTGTGCCCATGTCCTTGGTATCTCTGTCCTTGGTGTCTTTCTCCTGGAGGTCTATGTCCTTTGTGCCCATGTCCTTGGTATCTCTGTCCTTGGTGTCTTTGTCCTGGAGGTCTCTGTCCTTTGTGCTCATGTCCTTGGTATCTCTGTCCGTGGTGTCTTTGTCCTGGAGGTCTCTGTCCTTTGTGCTCATGTCCTTGGTATCTCTGTCCTTGGTGTCTTTGTCCTGGAGGTCTCTGTCCTTTGTGCTCATGTCCTTGGTATCTCTGTCCGTGGTGTCTTTGTCCTGGGTGTCTCTGTCCTTTGTGCTCATGTCCTTGGTATCTCTGTCCGTGGTGTCTTTGTCCTGGGTGTCTCTGTCCTTTGTGTCCATGTCCTTGGTATCTCTGTCCTTGGCGTCTTTGTCCTGGAGGTCTCTGTCCGTGGTGTCTTTGTCCTGGGTGTCTCTGTCTTTTGTGCTCATGTCCTTGGTATCTCTGTCCTTGGTGTCTTTGTCCTGGGTACCATCACCCTGGGTGTCTCCATTCTGGGTTTCTCTGTCCTCAGTAGCCTTGTCCTTGAAGTTTATGTCCTCAGTATCTCTGTCCTCAGCATCTCTGTCCTTGGTGTCACTGTCCTTGATGTCTCTGTCCTGGGTGTCTCTGTCCTGTGTGTCTTTGCTGTCCTTGGTGTCCTTGTCCTGGGTGTCTCTGTGCTGTGTGTTTTGTAACTCTCTATACCTATTCTGCATAACTCTGTTCTGGTCGCAACAATTTAAAATTAAAATGTTAGGCATTCTCAGAGATGACGCTCTACTGCCGGCAGTGAGCAAAAGTGGAGAACTCCAGTCGTTTTTTATATTCGCCTTATATTTCACAAATCCGTAAATCTCTCTGATCAATCGGGCGTCAAACATGGCTCTGTCTTGTTCACAAATATAATCCACAGCATGACGAGGAAATAAAAGGTCCAACAAGAAATTTCCTGTATTAACTTCCATATTGATTTGCGAATTTCCTCGATGTTATGCATCGGACTGGAAAAAAACTGTTTTGCCAACTTAAAGTTAACATTAAATCCATGGCGCAGTCGTAATGATGATAAAACACACTTGAGTCTGTTAAGTACACTGACACTGTTTGAAGTATCTAAGTAAATTTCCAGTGTTGTAGGCCTAAATCCATACAGAATGAACATAATGTGCATACAATATTGTTGGGGTAATATTGCTCATCGGAACGCATTTTGCCAGTTCATTAATTTTATTCTTTGTATAATGCAATGTCATGAAAACCAACTCAAGTGTTTCAAAAACTGGCATTGCACTTGATCTCTTCTGATACTATTGTCCAACATTATAATAATCTAATACCTGGACAATAACTCTTAATTAATGCAGGATATATGAAGGATAAATGTCTTCATGGTGAAAAGTAAACACAATATCCAGTAGCAATCTCAATGCTGAATGAGCCTTGCACAAGCAGCGCATGTAGTATACCATGAGTGTACTGATGTAAGTATTCTATTTTTGTCTTCTGACAAAATGATCTATTTTTTGAAATGGGAGTTCCAGACGTCATACACTGACTGAAGTTCAATCTTATGGCCCTAATAACATTGAAACATACTTTTTAACAATGTTGTTCAAGAAAAAACCAATAGCCTACAATATTTGAAGAAACCACTTACAGCCTCCATGTCTAACAGGGAGCCATATCATAATGCAGTGTAGTTGCTCTTAGGGGCAGAACATTTCCCCTCTATATATTGAATGGTTTCCCCCTTATTAGGTAGGGGAAGAGGGGGTGAAAAGTCACAGGGGTAAAAAGTCACAGGCATTTTTGACCAACTTACAGTGACCCAATTCTTTAAGCTTAAATCATAATTTGGGACAATTTTATGAGAAGAAGGTCTGCAGGGAATATGAAAATTATACCGTAATATGGGGTGAATCGGGACACTGGGGTGAATCGGGACAGAACAGGGAACCATTATATTTTCTCAAAGAACACCAACTTTTACTTGCTTTAGGAATTTGATTTTTGGTACATGCGTAGCCAACATACATGCGCATATTGTGATAGAATTTTATAATTCTGACTGCATGCAGTAAGGAGCTGCAGGACCTTAAACTTGGCACTGCGGAAATGATATTTCACAGGCTGGTCAAAACTTTGCCAGTATCAATTCAAGTATAAATACTAGAGCTACCAAACTTGCAGCAAACTTTAAAATCTATCTAATGTGTTTTTAGAAGACTATAGATAAAGACTGGATATGGGATTGTGTATGTTTGGTCCTGGGTTAAGATCCAGGTCTATGACAAAGTTTAAGGATTCCAACCAAAATAACCATACAAATTATCATTTGAGTGTAGTGGCGTGGCTTTTTGATGAATAATATTGAAGGTGGCATCATTTGCAATGAAGTTAGTCCAGAATTAACAATTCAAAGAAAAATTAGAAGAAAAACGCTGTTTATAACAGTTTTCTGTCATTTATCACATTTTTTAAAATATGCATATTATCAATAAAATTGATTTCAGATTTTCCTCTAAATTTTTTTCTGACGTGTTTAACATGTTTTCTAATATTTATTCACAAGTAGCAATCACTCAAAGTAGGCAGGGAGTATCTATAGTGGAAATAATGGACTGTCCCGATTCACCCCAAAGTATGGGGTGAATTGGGACAGTGGTTTTCTGGGCCTTGAGCATTGGGAATTTAAGATATCATTTCAAGCTTCTAGGGGTACTTAGAACTTTTGCCCAGACACAATTTGACACCAAATTTTGATTTCTAGATTGATTTTTGTCCATGCTATGACAAAAAAAACGGCCAATTCTGTCCCGATTCACCCCATATTACGGTACTCATTTTGCAAAGTGGGTTTTTACCTACCTCATGCATTTTTTGTGTCCCAAACAGGTTTTATTGATTCTGAACTTTCTCTATTGATGTCTGGTCACTGTGACATAGGAAGTTGTGCTTATAGTGTTTCAAGGTCCTTTTGATAATTGCCTTTCATGCTGTGAACCCACTTTTGGCCATTTGGTCACCAAGTTGCCATGATCATGTGTTGAATTTAAAAACCAGCTTAGGGGTGAAATGTCACACTGTGACATTTCACCCCAGCACTGTGATATTTTACCATAGGTTACCGGGAAGTCAGTATTCCGTGCTAAGGAAAGTAAAATATTCCACACTAGAGGCTTTTAGCTTACAATCTTATCATCATCCATCATCAATAATACTGATGAGAGAGCATTGCAGCAAAATTTCATTTCGCAAACTTTGGGCAAATTCTGATGCCGGCTTTGCTGATGGTGCATTGTCATTGCATGCCGATAGCTTTGGAAGGCTCACTATAAATTTCATGCACAAGGATGACTATCAAGTCTAGGTCTGCATTACATCATAGAGTGTTGTATGTTCACATCAATTGCATGTGACTTGTTACCCCATGGTTGTGACTTCTTGACCCTGACATGGGGTAAAAAGTCACAGTGGACTTTGCCTTAAATAATTGTGAACTGACAAAAGCCTATTTACAGCACAGCAGCTATCATGTGATACAACTATAGTCAACTAAATACTACATAATTGTGCCAAAGGTCATTCAGATCTAACAATCACCTGCTCTGTTCTGGGGCTTTTTCTGAATTTTGTGACTTCTGACCCCCGCCTCCCCTACATTAGCCACAATTATGCTTACCATGCATAAGAGGCAGTATCTCAGGATTCAGGATCAAATAAGCCCGGTCATTAATAAAGGAGATATGGTATTTACTCACACAAACTTCCTGTTGCATCAATTTACACCAAATGTTCTTGTCCATATCATGTTACAACTGCTGAGAGATCATGTGATGATGAAATATCAAATAAATGGGCAATCATTAGATATCCAGAGTGGGGGCTTGGAGTTTTTAAATAAATATTTTCTTGCCCAGTTTTGGTGAAATAAATATATATTCTTTCCAGGCAGTCTTAAAATGAATGTCAGATGCAATTATTGTAATTGCTAGTTTTGAGTGTGCCCGCAGTCCTAAAATATGTGTTTCTAAATAAAGCAATTCACTGTTAAGAAATAAGCCCTTTTTTTCCTGTCGAGGAAACCTCCAAGCCCCGAATATCTAGCGGTCACCTCCTAACACAGTAATAACATAAAATATAGGATGCTCTTTGGACCAGGTTGTTAAATTAAGCTGTAATTGTGTTTATATAGAAATGGCTGACCTTTCGGTTTATTGTGTCACTGGAGCCTGGAGGTCCAACCAGTGCTTCTACATTGAGAATGTTGGCAAGTGAATGTATGGAATTGCAAAGATGTGTTCCTCAGCCCTGGGTTAGATTAAGGTAATTGTTAAATTATGAATACATTTTTGTGACTGAGCATTATTTGAAAATTGAAACCTTTCTTTGGGTGGCCCGGAAAAGTTGATCATTTTTTCTTCAAAAATTACCAAAATCTGTGGCATGGCACAACAAGATAGACATAAAATTTCAATACGCAAGGAATAATATATGCAAGAAATAATAACCTAATCTTGATGTGTTACAGTATAATTATGTTATATCATAAATCACTTTTTGTGTCTCGGCATATATAGAAAACCTTCTTTGGTACCTAGGAAAAAATGCTCATTTTTATTTAAAAATCACCAAAAATGACACCACGGCACAACAAGACAGACATAAAATTTTGACGTATGCAAAAAATATCCACTTAATCTTGATATACATGAACAGCCAAAAAATATCTCAATATCATGTTCAATGTCACAAGTTTTGACCTCAGCATTCACTTGTCTTGAAATGGATTACTCAACCTGATAGAGTGATGTTTTTTGGTTGTGCACATCAAGATTAGGTTATTATTTCTTGCATATAATATATTTCTTGCATATTTAAATTTCTAAAATGCCCGACCAGCACAAGAAAGATTTAACGTGTCTTATGCAATGCAAAATAAATTCACAAAAAAGCTGATATTGTGCTTGCTGTCATCAGCAGCAAAGACATCTTCCTTGAACAAAAATAAAAGCCATAGAGAAGTCTTGCTTATGTGCCAAATTGAAAGAGGAGTTATTGGCAATGCCGATATCATTCGTTCATGTGGCTCATAAGAGTTGTACCGAGCCTGAAATAAGTTGGAGAGTGTCTTTCTCCATGCACAAGATCATCATTGGTCAAGCTTTGACACTGTGTCAGCCCCAGGTATACCTTACCATTAAGTACACACTCTAAAAAATTTCAGACAAAATTGGTTTTTTAGATTCAAAATGGTTTTTTGAAAAACCAAATTTCAATGCAAAAAACCAACATGGATTTTTTTGAAAATCCATGTTGGTTTTGCATTGAAATTTGGTTTTTCAAAAAACCATTTTGAATCTAAAAAACCAATTTTTGTCCCGACATTTTTTAGAGTGCATTCAGATGCATTGTATTATTATTTTAATCTGTGTGTGAATGCTATTTCAAAATATATACGTGATAAAAAATTATTGATAAGTTCTGTTACCTGTTGTCTTACATATGCCCACTGGCGGTTCCAGGCAGGGTAGTCAAAGCGGATGGGGTGGGCAATTGCATCAGAAATGTATGGTAGAAATTATGTTGCTACAAAGTGAACACAACATTGAGACATTTTAACAACATTGTCTCATATCGGAATTTCACTTCGCTTGGCGTAACTTTGTTAAAAACCATTTTACCTGAGGCGAGATCAATTCCAAAGGCAAAACATAAAGCAGTGTTGCAGTGTCAGTCAGATGAGCAAAGTGACCAATCCCAAAACCCTACAAGGGGCACCATCCTGCCAAACTCACAAGGATTATGCAGAGGAGTTACATGTCTTATTGATAAGACAGTCTTTGAATACACATTTCTGAACGTTTACATGACTCATTCATATACATAGAGAAATACCGGGCATCAATCTGGGTTGCTGATCTATTTACTCATAACAAATAATCAAAAAATAAAACCAAAAAACAATCAGGAAGCTAACTGTAGTAGCATAAGTGAAGCAGCTTGGATGTTGTCTCAGCTTTGTATCTTCCAAGTGGAGAAGACTTTTTAACAATGGCTATTTTTAGGAATGGAAAATTCTGTGATTTCAACACAAGGTAAACATACAGATGATATATATACATACGTCTTGATTCTTCTTTCAGTCACAACTGAACACATACATTATAAACTATGCATCAACATGTAATGGAAATATCAACATTTGCTGTCTGCAGCAGTTCCTATGAGAGGTTTAATTCAGCAACAAAGACGGTGTTTTGTCAGAGTGCAGTCTCATTCTCAGTAAGTACAGAAACTTTGGCCCACTCATGGCCTGTTTTCTTCATGAAAGACTAGTCTTGTGTCACTCAACCTAGTCTCCCAGTTACTTGGTCATCTTAAAACACACATGGATTAAGTGTCAGACAAAGCTCAGATATCATTGGGATTAAATTAGTTATCACTTTACCAAATGCAAGAATTTTGCAGTGTCAGCACTCCCTGGCAGTGGAGCTCTTTTAAAGGGACATCAAATGATTTGCTACATCATCATCATATCATGTACTAAGTGATCTATAACATCTACATATTGGGGATTTCTTCACATAGCTCAGGCATCACCGGGATAAAATTAATATTACAATGCTTGGCCTAACATATGCAGTTTTGTCATCAGGTCATATCATCTGAAGCTCGAACAGCTAACATCAATTGATCTGCCACGTGAATGGACAAATCTGAAGCCCTTAAAGGTGACATCAAATGATCTGCCACATACATAGACAGATTTGAGGCCCTCACAGGTCCCATCAATGATCTGCCACGTAAATGGACAAACCTGAAGCCCTTGCAGGCGACATCAAATGATCTGTCACGTAAATGGACAAATCTAAATCCTTTAGGAGTTGTCATCAAATGATCTGCCACATAAATGGACAATCTAAAGCCCTTAGAGGTTACATCAAATGATCTGCCACATAAATGGACAAATCTAAAGCGGACCTGAAAGACATTTGTGTCTAACATTTGACTCCAGAAAGTGCTTCTGAAAACACTCGATGTATGCACATGCTATCCGAAAATAAACCCTGTTTAATGAATGAATGGTAAAAATGGCAGTTAACAAGGGTGATATGCTGATTAATCTCCTTTTTCCATCTCATGTCGTGGATTTTGTCAATTGCCAGGATCAAACGATGCTCAAGGCTCGGTTGACAAGAGAAATTGTCAGATATGTGAAAAACTTCTCGTCAACACCAAAGAATAGTGCTTCGCAACCTGTCCTTGTTACTGTCGGAAGCAGAGCTACTTCGTTGCGGACACCAAATATTTCCTTACTCAATCCGGGAGAAGATGGAATGCAAATCTTAAGCAGTGACACTGATATTATGGTTTTCCAACAAGACATTACAATAGGATGTAGTGATGGACCAACATGTTTCGATTTCATAAAAGATCCATCATACATAGGATATGGAAAGATCAAGGCGACATGCAGCAATGCGACATCACTGGACGATTTTATCCAAGACAAAAGTGAAACTACACCTTTGGAAAAAGGAGCGGAACTATTTCTCAGTAGTAAAGCTATAATGAACCACTTAATTAAAGTGAACCAAAACAAGGATTTAGTACTGCTGAAGACTTGGCAAAGGACTGGCCCAGCCTTAGAGAGACTAAATGCTTCGGAAAATACGAAAACAAAGCGAGTCGATAAAGCTGACATAGTAATGGCGTTCATCAGTGACTTTGATTATTTCAAGAAGGACAGAGAAATAGTCATGAAAAAGTCCTGTTGGCCTAGCCATGTGAAGGAATATGTCATGTCAACTCCTATTTCCTTTGTGCAAGTTGGCCCTAAGAACACGACCGAGCCGTCACTTATGTGGAGAGTGTCCTTCTCGATACATGAACTAATCATTTCCCAGTCATTGGATTTCCACAAACGTCAGATCTACATGGTGCTCAGGTACATTGTCAGGTATCTGAAGAACACTTCATCAATTCCAGAGAGTGTCAGTGACAAAAGCCTTTCCTCATACATGGTCATGAATGCATTCTTTGCTTTCTGTGATGCACATCCTGACAAAGATTGGTCGACACAAAAGTTAGAAAGTGTTCTTAAGTTCTTCCAATACTTCAGAACCTGTCTACAGCAGAAAATTCTTCCTCAGTATTTGTTACCTCCAAACAACTTATTGAGAGAAGTCACTTCAGAATGGTCTGCCTACTACTCGAAGCTGTTTCACTTTGAGAATGAAGGCGAGCTCATCAAACTCTTGCTGGATATCCAGTTCACTTGGAGATTGGTGCAGTTTGACATTGGAATCAAACCTCATTGGGCAGGAGAAGATTTAACTCAGGAGAATGCTAAGAGAGTTCTTAAGGAGATTACCATTGAAGCTGTCGAGAAGCTAGAACCGGTGAGGGCTGTGCAGGCTTTTTGGAACCACTTTGAAAGTTACAAAATGCTGATAACTGTATGTCAACAAACTGATACTACTGCACAAGAAATGAATTACAAATTTGTCGAAGATGTTTTAAATGAGATAAAGACATTCTATGACAATGAGAAAGTATCTCTTGCAAAATGTGTTGCATTTCTGGAACTTCTTGAGATAATGGCTCCAAAGAATGTGGAAGAAGAAATCATGAGACTTATAAGAGAATCGGACCAAACAACACTTTCGCAACAAAATGTTAAACCATTTTTTGTCACGTCTTACCGAAATCGAGGAGAGATAGACGACCACACAATTGAGTATTTCTATGATAAAGCAATCTTGAAATTCACAGACTCCACTTCGTATGAGTTTCCTTATGATCGCCAAGATCTACTACTCAGTGAGGTCATGTTCTACTTTATAGTATGCCAGCAACTGCTTGACAAAGTACCTCATGCTGACATTCAGAGAGACATTAATTCATTTCCCTGTAATATTCCAGAAAAATTAAGGCACCATCCAATCACCAGATTACTCACTGTTCAAAAACAACTGTTTTTGACAGAAACAACATTCCCTGACTTCAACAGGTACAGAGTAATTTGAATTTCACAAAATGTCTCAAACATTGTGATATCTCTTTTAAAGATAGCTCCTTGTCAATGAAATTTGTTTCTATTCCATGATTTTATATGTTCCATCCATTCTATAGAATGATGATAAAAAAAATAATATAGTTTGTGTACACGGACACTAGGTAACATCGGTATTTCATCTGTTTAGCACAAGTATTGTTTACAGTAAATTACATGTACATACATACGGACAATTACTAATCAACAAAATTAATGTTTAAAATTGTAACTTTAAAGGTGTGATGTTTAGTTATAATTTTATGGTCTGTTCTAGGTCATCCCAACAAATTGCAACTTTAGAAATGTGAGAAATGTGATGTTGATATTTTGCTATTGGTCAGCTGTCAAATTGCAACTTAAAAAATGTGATGTTGATTTTCTGCTCTTGGTCAGCTATAAAATTGCAACTTTGAAAATGTGATGTTAATGTTCGGTTCTTGGCAATTAAAAAACCTGGCAACTTTAATAATGTGATATTTTGTTCTGCTTTGTTAATCCAAAGAAATCACAACTTCAAAAATGTAAATTTTATGTTCGACTCTTGGTCATCTCAACAAATTGCAAATTTTAAAGTGTGATGTTAATGGTCCGTTCTTGGTCATTGGCTCATTGCAAAAACTCGCAACTTTAAAAATGTGATTTTTATGTTCTGCTATGTTCTGCTCTTGTTCATTCCAGAATATTGAAATAAAAAAATATAAATGTTATGTTCTCTCTTGGTCTTCCCAACAAATTGCAAATTAAAAAAATTGAAGTTCATCTTCCCTGTAAACTTGTCATTCCAACAAATTGCATTTCAAAAATGTGATGATTATGTTCTGCTCTTGGTCATTCCAAGTAGGCCTAATTACATTTCAAAAATGTGATGCTTATTTTCTGCTTTCGGTCATGATAACAAATTGCAACTTAAAAATGTTAATTTTATATTCTTCTCTTAGTCATGCCAACAAATTGCAACTTTAGAAATATGTTGTGATTATTTATGTTCCACTCCCAGCCATCCCAACAAACTGCAACTTAGGCCTAAGTCGTAAAAAAATTGATGTTTATATTCTGCTCTTGGTCATTCTAAATAGCTTTAACTTTAAAACTGTAATATTTATTTTTTCCTCTTGGTCATGCCAATAAATTTGAAGTTTAAGAACGTGATGTTTTTATTATGTTTTGTAAGCCAATAGGTCTGTCTCCATAATTATGGGGATTACGACAGGTATTATGGGTTGGTTGCTCTATGATGACGGGGTAGTTCTATTTTAGTCCTTGGGGAAGCCCACCAAATGACATATTATCTGGTTTGTTTGGAAATGATAAATCCTGTGACCAACAGTTAATAATAATCTGTTTGTTGACATTTTATAATCCCCCAATCTGTATGATTCTAACTTACAACACACTTTTCTGTTGAACTGCTGTTTTGAGAACATAATCAATAGCTGACCCAAACAATCAAACATTCAACAAAGGCTCCTTGACTTGGTCAACAACAACAATCGCCATGTTGAAAGGCAAAGGGGATTCCAACAGCCTCTGAGCTACCATTGATTGGAGATGCCTCCTATACATAAATTCAGAACTACAAATGTCTCAATGATAAAGGTTTATTTTACCTGCAATGGACTGTCACCGGGTGGCCCCTTCTCTTGTGCTTTTTGATGTATTTCCGTATCCTCAATAAAGCGGACACATTCAGGGGTACTCCGTGGTCTGGCCATTCTGTGTACTGGAAATGTTTTATCGTTCTTTGTTTGCTTCCCTGAAATAGTTTTTAAAAATTATCGGTGAAGGATAAAAACAGAAGTTTTTCAAAAATCTAGTCAGGGATATTTGAACATTCACATGCAATGCAACCCAATAAATTAAGTTGCAGGCCCCTACACTCTAATTTACACCAACACACCTTTCCATGTCCACCTTGAAAAATAACTTATCTTTCTAAAAAAAAAAAAAGATCAAACAAAATTTTTCACCGAACAATTTGGTAACCGGGAAGTGGTAATTTGCTTTAAGTTTCACTACATTTGGTGGTCAGCTTTCGGCGTATATAATTATATTAAATACATACAATATTTGGTTCTATGTTCATCATGTATAGTCTAATTTTTAATGTTTTGGACTTGTGCCCTGGCAAAATGCAAACATCTTCCTCATTTTGCAACTGGAAGGATCCGGATTGTGAGTTCTCGACCATGGTTCCAGTTTTGCATTGCCAATTTGACTTGAATTTCCAGTCTGCAGTTACAATAAAAATCTTTTTAATGACATCATTTATCTACTTATTTCACTTACACACATAACTGTCAAATTTCTTTCAACGTAGTCTCCCTTTATAATTTCTTGGTTTTTCGTAATTTTTATTTTGCCACAAACTGATTTCTCCTCCTTCTTTTCTGGCCAGTATTGGACACACTTCACCTGCAAAATAGAATGAAGTACGTAAAAATAAAATAACACAAACCTACGCTATGGATCATAAGGTAACATGTCGTATTATATTAAGTTTGCTTTCTGAGGTCCATTGAAAAGGATCACTTTTGACATTCTTTGTGACTAGAGCACCCCCCCCCCAAAGGGGCATGCCTACTTACATTTCCAAGTTCCACAGTGTTTGTCAACATAATGATGATATCACATTCCGTTTCCCAAACCATCCTCCAAAAGTTGTTCAGAGTGTTCGGTACTGGTCCTGATGAAGCTATGTAAGCGTTTTCTTCTGAATAGCTCTGGAAAGGAAGCGCATGATATAAGACTCCGTTGAAAAGAGGTTGCATCAATTGACTTTAGAAGTTCAGACTGTATCAGGCCAATTGCATTGCTTTCGCGTTGCTTCAAAATCAGTTTCCTTTTTTATATAGGCTTATGTATTATTGGCCTATAGTTTAGTATGCAATACCATGCATGTGATTCCTTCTAAGGTCCCTTCACAAAGTATTTTTGATTTAATCCAGGTTCATGTATTTTACTTACTTTGATAAAACTGGCATTGTAGTAATCAGAACCTGTGGCCATCTCTACAAGTGACAGATGACATTGCTAGTGATTTACAAACAGACAAGAGGCACTACATAAATTACACCACTATTGGTGTAATTAGTAACTACCTATTACTGTAATTATGCCAATTACTCCTATATATCTTGTTATGTCTGAGTTACAAGAATAACATCATAATATTGCATATGGTGCGCCTTGAGGCTATAGAACTCCTATACGCCGTTTAACCTATAGATCTATATGCCTGTTATGATCTGAGCTAAAAGTCAGAATACTGTATTAATTCGAATAAACAGTCAGGGAAATTACCATCTGCTCATGACAACCAATGTCTTCAGCCCCACATGACACTCACCACAGCTCTGTCATCTCTCTCCCATGACCTTCTCAAAGTGTCATGGCCCAGCCATGACTTAAGCAGTGTTCAAAATCATCTTTGACGGGCTATTTAAAGATAACTGCTGCTACTATCACTTCCAAACTTGGCATGAAGTTGTATCACAGTAACAACTAACTCTATAAAATTTGGCAGGCTTATCCATTACATAATTATGAGAAGAACCCGAAGGCTCCAAAAAACATAGGAAACTGTCATCAGCTGCTGATGACTTTGCGGTACCTCGCAAAATGGGATAGAATATGTCCGCTACTGTCATGCTGTTTTGTGATGAGGATGGGTGTAAAGCGATCAGACTTCCTTTTGGTACCCAACTGATCAACCCAACACACTCAATCATCCTGTCAGGGCCAGGACTTACTATCTTAGCTGGAATTGCAATTGTCATCATGTGATGGTAATTTCCCAGACTGATAAAGGCCTAACTAGATGCTTTTCCAAAATTTAGCATATAAATGACTCCCTTTGATAAATGCCTCCCTTGAGTCCTTTATTCTCGCTAAATTAGGCGAAATTACAGAGTTTACTTATAGGTTTCTTATGGTACCTTTTCATTTCTTGTATCATGAAAACAATGGAGGCCCGCCTCAGATAGCGGCCCACCTTAATTTGAGACTCACCTCAAATGGAGGCCCACCCCAAAAGATAAGAGGCCCATCTAAAAAAAAAGAGGCCCACAGAAAATAGAGACCCACCTTAAATAGAGGCCTACCTCAATTAGAGTCCTATCTCAATTAGACACCCACCTCGAATAGAGACATCTCAAATAGATGCCCTCCTCAAATAGAGGCCGTGCTGGAAGCTCTCCTTAAAAATATTAGTGGTTGGGGCCACTAATCGAGCTAACATGATATATAAATCAAAAGGTCAACAATTTATGCACTCATCACCAATCGTACGTCATTATATGCTAATCATGGTATAATCAGGTTATCATTATCTAGCACAGATGTTTGATGATATTATCTATAATCTGTCATGGCCTAATTAACGCTGAAAGATTAATGGTTGCTAATGATACAGCTAATTCATAGGTATGCCTGAGAATGGAGTCTTATTACTGAGCAATGTGCATAGCTATAGTAGAGATATTTAGAGAATTAAGAGAGGCTATCAGTCCATAATAGATATAGTGTGAAGATGATGTACAATGGCTGTATATCAAGTGTCAATTTGGTGTTGATTTGTCTAATGAAAGATTTAGGTAGTACAGTATAGCAAATTTCGATTGATGATTCATAAGTCTGCTCACATTTTACAGTCCGGCCCAGTGTTATTTCTAAAGATGATATTAAAGTTACAAAATGATAAAGCAATGGCATTTCCCATATAATCTGTGCAGAAAAATGTTGGAAATTCAGAAAAAAATTGTGTAAATGTGGAGAAGGAAAAAAAGCCATTGGTTTTTACTTGAAGCTAAGAATGCCCCTGGATATTCTTAGCTTGAAGTTAACGAAAGAATTTTGACTCAAATTATGCCTCTTATCGCTGCTTATAGACAATGGAGAACTATGTACAAACTTCGAACTTCAAAGTTCAAGGATGTTTTATAAATTTAATAATTTTATGGTTACATAACCGGTTGTGTCATAAGGGTGTTTTAACCCTCTCCTTGGATCTCGTTACCATGGCAACAGTGTTGTTAACGACAACAACATGTTACCGTGGTGATATTTTGGACGTCAATCATAATATTTACGCAATTTTTAAAATAATTATATTCTTAAATTTGTAATATATATATACTGCTGTTAATGTAATTGACATTTGTGTCCGTGTTTGTTGAAGCTTTTTCGTTTACTTCGTTTGATGAATGAACTTTATTTTCATCCAAAAAGTCAGTTCATCTGCTTTACTGAAATATTTGTAAGGCAGACGACATATATATATGTGTTATTGTTAAATAATTAGAAGGTTGAACAAGCTTACCTGTAAGTGAAGTTTGACCGAGGTATCTTCGACCAAAGTATCTTCGACCGAAATAACTTTGACTGCTCTTCGACTGAGGTTTATTCAACCCAGGTATCTTCATATTGTCCAGAGAGTTAACACCAGATGGTTGGGAGTTCGATCAGTTTGAGCGCCTCTTCTCGACAGCTTAATTCTAAAATCTTTCATTTGTATCTTTGTATATACTCTAATTTGTGGAATTACCAAATTGACTTGCTTTCTGACAGTGTTTGCAGTGGTCTAAAAGTTCGAACATTGACTTTAACACTAGTCATTGTTGGAAATAGTTTGAATAAATTTGAGGATATCAGAACTTTACAATTAGCGATATGAAATTATGACAATATTTAAAGTTTTTAACAGTGTACCTTTGAGCTTCTAACAAGCAAATGCTTGAAGCTATTGTAAATAGAAATTGTAAATGTTGTATATAGCTTATAAGCATATTATGCTGCTTATTACATTGTAATATATTCCGCCGCTGGATAGGCTGACTGAATGACAGTGTGTTTTAATGCCATAATCTTTTTGAAAATAACATACATTTTTTTGTTTTAATTTTTCTTTGCAAAGAAATCTGAGTTGTTTGTTATTTGTTGTTATAGGATGTTTGAATGATTTTTAATTTTTGTGAATTTACCAATTTACAAATTTTTTCCTTTTCAAAAAATTATTTCAAGTTCACGTGGCATATTAAAAAATTATATCGTGAGATTTATGACAATAATGATTATGGATCTTGATGCTTTAAAATAATGAAGATTCATACTGCTTCGAGTGAAGACGACATAACTGGCATGTTCGATGTATAAATTATTACTTGTAAATAAAAAATATATATTTGACATCTGATACATTGCTTTTGATAATGTATCATTTTAATGATTTTGTTTTGTGACATTTCTGTAAATAGTCAAATGGATGCGCTTGTAGAATTAATCTTTAAGTGACTTTAACATGTTTAATTCTGATGTATGTCAGAAATTGACATTTATACCGATCTAATGCAGTTACTGGATTTGGCAGATATTTTCAATCTCAAGAAATAGTACTATGTAATTAGTACAACTTATAATAAATAATGCTATTATTTTTTAGTGACTTAATAACACCAATTATGTAAAGCTATTATTATGTAATGGTTGTCGTTTTCTTATGCTTTTGCAGTCTTTAATGTTGCATTAAATGTATTGTTTTAGGTTATAGATACAATGTAATTATCATGCAATTGTTATCCGTGTTATAATTATTATGACAATAACTGTATGAAGTTATTATCATACCTTTGCAGCATGTTATGTGGTATATCGTCACATAGTGAAATGTAAAAAGTCTTTTTTAGTAACTGAATTATATTTGTGAATTATATGTACAATGTACATGTTGATTGTTTTAATTGTGTGTGCAATGTAACCATGAAAACTTACTCTATATTTAAAGGACCAGTTACGTGTATTTCTGCTTCGTTATGTTATGACTTACAGCGTGCAAAACTAATATAAGTTGTACAATTTGTTATTTTGTGTCGTCAAGTGACAGTATGACATGCAATAATTTGCAATACCAGAAATGTCTTACAAAAACGGTACCATGGTACTATTTAAAAAATATTAACTTTGTTGGACATAGCGTCGTTGGTATTATTATTATAAGAGTAACAATAAATTATTATTTTAAAGTAAAATTTCAATATTTTTCAATCGTTATCTTTTCAACAATTTAAAAAAATCTTTCATTTTAGCCTGACAAATTTGTTGTTTTGTTTTTCATATCCACTTTAGTAAACATTATTTTCTGTTCTTGTTGATGTTTTGGAATTGATGTAGATGAATAGATATTTGACAAAATAGATATTTGACAATTGCCAAGAGTTTTCTATTTAGAAAATTAAAAAAGTTAAAAATGCTTTTGATGTGAAAATTGATATCTGTGTATAAATTTGAGATATAAGTGATTTTGTAATGCGAAATTTAGAACCGCTGTGTTGTCGGTGTTTATTTTTAAAGTTTGGTTTTGAACTGGGGCTGCTATGTTGTAAAAAAATTTAAGCCTTAGTTTTGTTTATTCTTAGATTTTTGTTTTCACAATATGTGCCAAATTTTTTATTTGTAATTTAGAATAGCTCTCGTCCTATCAGCCTTTATAAAAGTTATGTGCCAGATACAGTTATAAAAATAAATTATAATAATTAAGCCTGGGTTGCATTCCACTGCTTGTTTTTGCATGTAGTGAAAAGTGTGCCATGCTTTTAAAATATAACGTTTTAAAAATTTTGTCTTCATTGATATATTTATTATTTTGATTAATAAATAAGTTTAAATTGTAAGATGTGACATGTTAATGATGTAATTGTTTAAAAAATCCAGCTTTTCAAAGTGCAATAGTTGTATATTTTAATGCAATAATTGTAATTGCATGGAATGATTTGTTAAGACATAACTACAGATATAATTTGCAATACTGTAGTGAAATGAATTGTGCAAAAAATTTGTGAATGTATTTTGCGATTGTATCTTGTCAGGAATAGTGACAATTTCGTCTTGTATATTGAATAAAATGTTATTAAACAAATAGCGTATTTTGTTGTTTTCTGTTTCTTTCTAAAAATGGAAGTACTATCAAAAGATAAAAACTTGTTGCTGTAATAATTTATTTTTAATCATGAGAACAGAGTATTGCTTTTGTGGTATTGACTATAGTCTAATAATTATTTCCAATATATACATATTATACAAAAACATATTGGTCATTTGAAGCACGGGAGAGCTCTAACTTCAATCACATCGCCCATGTATCATGACTCCACTATCACTAAATAATTTTAAAAATTCTGGTACCAAATAATATGACCTTTCAAATGACCTACAACAGACAACTTTCTCTCAATATTTTCTTTGCGCCTTGTTGCCCCAGACAATGTCAGTCATAAAATTAAGTAGAATATATTATAATGTTAATTTAGTTATTAATTAGCCAAACGAAAGTCCATCATCTGAAAGCTCCTCGGCGCAGTAGACGCCTTTTTGTTCTGACCGCTTCTTGCTGATGTAAAGTGACGTCAAGTCCAAAAGTGATTCATACTGCTTTTCCTGCAAATATTAATAAGAAGGATAACAATGTGACGTCCTGCTGCTTTTAGGAAAATGTGAGCCAGCATAGCTGCTTATAGGTCATCTAGCTTGTGCTCTTTTCTTGTTTAATAAATTTAAGAAAAATTTTTTGAGTTTCCAACTTGAGGATTAATATTAATACTCACAGACACTATGAATTGTGGGCGAGATGTCCGCGCTTGTCTTATATGTTGAAAGACATCAACTTCATTATCGGTGGTTATTTGGTCAAAAGCTGGGAAAAGACAACACACCAGGCCAGTAGTAGAAATGCCATCCCTGCAATCAGAAAGCAGGACTGCATGTTAGACCCTTTACCAGTCTCTTTTAAAATGACAAAATAATGGATTTTTGGCAAAAAAAGTTTGTTCCCCACTTGAACCTGAAAATAGTTTGTTCAGCACAGGAAAAAAAAAGGTAGAGAGGCAGCTCTAGCATACCGTAATGTCAAAAACGTGAAAAAAATTGTTGCTCGTTTGGACGTGAAAAAAATACTTTGGCATTGCTAAGCTTCTACATCCTACTATTAGTTCATGGACACGTCCGTCTTTCCCAGCAAAAGTATAGGGTGCCCATTCACAAAAACGTGCATGCAACTCTTTTTTCACCCACTATAAGGTTTTAGGCTGGCTTAATTTTGTGTTCGACATTTATATTTAAAATTTTACCCCTCCCTACCTCGATTTTACGGGTATCATGCTAGAAATTAGAAAAATTATCTTATTTGTGATACTCACACACAATGGACTAATACTGGTGTTTGCGGACTTTTCTTATCCCGAGATGGTGCGGAGAGCATTTCGTAAATCTGCGTCAAGATCTTAAACTTCTGATTAACTTCGATGGTCTCCAAATCCAGCATGCTACTGAGATGTCTGATTCTCCTTTTGTGACCTCGGAGAGACACTGTGAATGTGCGGGTGATCACATGACCAATTTTGACGTCATCAGAGGTCACATGATCAACTTGGAATGGTGCAGTGTGGCAGACGAGTTTTTCGGTTGGGAAGTAGAGCTCGTCAGCCTGAAATTATATCGATTTCGAGAACTTGACAAAATGTTTTGTCAGTTAATTTCTTTATTCATCCTAAAATGATATAACTTTCAGAACTTTACAACATTTTCTTGGCATTTCATGTTTGGTCACCATGAAATGATATAACATTTTTGAACAGTCCAAATTTTCTCAGTTTCTTTTGTTTCCTCAATAGGCTGTGATAGTGGAACTCTCCTTTTTCCAGCTCTCCTGTGTTGACGAGCAGAATAAAACTATTTCCGGGAACAAGCTGCCATTTTGTACCATTGCTGAGTCAGTGAAGCTGGCATTCCAGGCCCCAGGGCACTTTTAATCCATTGAAAACATTACGGATTTGCATTGCCGAGTCTTAAATGGAATGTTTAGCATGGATTGCCACCATATTCCAGTACTGTCAGGCTGATTAGACTTTATTACGGACCTTAGAAACCCCGGCTCCATTGTAAATTCCCAGGCCGATGTTTCCGGAAATAGTTTTATTCTGCTCGTCAACACAGGAGAGCTGGAAAAAGGAGAGTTCCACTAACGCCCGCTATTAATTTGAGAACTATACAACATCTCTAGGCATCTTTTGTTTCTTCATTCTGAAAAGGTATCAATTTGAAAATTGCCTAAATATTTAGGTATCATTTCTTTCGTCAATCTGAAACGAAATCAATTTTTGAACTGTCCAAATCCTCTTGGCATCTTTTGTTTTGACAGCTTTCCAAACTTTCTAGGCATCTTTTGTTTCATCAGCCCGATATGATATCAATTTGAGAACTATAAAAAGTTGTCAAAGCATCCGAAATGATAGCAATTTTAGAACTGTCCAATATTTCTATTAAAGCATCTTTGTTTTTTCAGTCTAAAATGACAGCAATTTTAGAACCATCCACAATTTCTAAGCATCTTTTGTTTTGTCAGTCTGAAATGATATCAGTTTTAAAACTGCCCAATATTTCTAAGCATCTTTTGTTTTCAATCTGAAATTGTATCAATTTTAGAACTGTAGAATTCTTCTAAGCATCTTTTTTTTTTGTCTGAAATTATATCATTTTCAGAATGGTCCAATTTTTCAAAGCATCTTTTGTTTTGTCAGTCTGAAATGATATAAATTTCAGAACTGTCCAATTTTTCAAAGCATCTTTTGTTTTGTCAGTCTGAAATGGTATCAATTTCAGAATTGTCTAATTTTTCGGAGCATCTTTTATTTCATCGCATTAAATTATATCAACTTGAGAACTGTACAAACTTTTTCAGTTATTTTAATGTCAATTTTAAAACTGGAAAACATTCCTGGCCATCTTTAGTTTCATCAGCCAGGTTCAGCCTGAAACTGTAGAATTGAGAAGTGTTCAAAATTATCTCTTGGTTGTTGTCTTTCATCAGCCTAAAAGATTATCATTTTGAGAAAACTGCCCAGGAATTACTCTAGCTGTAAGGATGCATTCTTTGTGTCATTAGCCTAAAATGAAGTCAAATTGAGAACAGTGCATGTTTTTCTCAGTTTTTATTTTAAAAATACCTTTAATTTCGAGAAATGGCAGAGCATGACGATGGTAGAGCAGTTGTAATCCCAGACTGTTCTCCACAGGTCCACCACAGTATTCGCCAAGGGGGCCTGGGTGGCTATCAACGCATTCTTTTTTTTGTATCCCTGAAAAAGTCAAGTGGATTGAAACATAAAATTATTGTCTAAATTTTTTTCTTCAATATTAATGGGAAACTAAGAAATTTGAAAGTATACTAAATGGTGGAGAATCGGGGTATCCATGAATGGGTTCAATCCCCACGACGATATAATAATATGTAGAATTGTAGATGGCTAGGTCTGCACAGTTGCACAATGAACAGCGCGCAGACCTAGTAGATTGCGAGATTGCACTGTAGAAGATAGACCAACTCCAAAGAATGCAGGCATAGGCAGTTCTTTATCCTTTGTCCACTGGTAAATGACATTAGAAAATCAATAGGAGCTATTGCTTTGTTAAAGTTCGCGGAGGCAACAGGCAGCATTGCTGTCTGTCACCCCGCGAATATCATTCAATCAAAGTTGCTTTAAAAAAAAATCAGAGTAAAAAAAAAAATCTCATGTCAGAGTCACTAATAAAAATTTGTGGCCAGCTGTACAGAGATCCTCATCATTGACCTGCAACAGAAAATTCACTTTTTTAGACAAAAGAACATTGAATTTTGACCAAACTCACATCCACAAACACCGCATTGATGTAGTCAGATGATCCCTCAACTGGAGTCATAAGACGCACTCTTTTCTGACTTGCTGAAATTGAAAAAAATATGTTTCGTATTTTTGAAAAATCCATTCAAGAAAATTAATCTCATTCAGCTATCTGATCTATTTATCACTAAAGTTTAAAACCAGTCCAGAGAACTTAAAGGTTTTCCAAAAATACCCAATTTTTGTTCAAATTTTTTATTGGTAAATTTATTGAACATTCATATACACTGGCTAAAAACATAGAAACAATTTTTTACTTTTCATGAAAAACCCATGGGACCTATCATTTTATTTTTGCCTTAGAATTAAACTATTTCATAATCCAGCACAAGTGCCCAACACTATACTTACAGGGTGGTTGACATGTTCGTCTGTTCTTGGCTTTGTCTTCACTTGTGAGTTCTGCGTGGTCATCTTTTTTCGAACCCGAGCACACCATATCAAGCATCTGAAATTTACAGAGATATTGAGTTGGATTCAATTATTGACATTTAAAAAATGCGACGGGCAATGTCTCTTTCCATGACGATGTCAGACCATTGGAGAAACAAAGATATTCAAACTTTATATAAATTACAAATAAACAGTTTCATCAAAGGCCTTCACAAAACCTAGTTTACCTAATAAATTGACATTGTTTTTTAAATATTAATTTTACGGAGAATAAAAAAATGTGACCGGTGATGGCTCTTTCTAGTCTTACCAGGACGGTTGTCAAACCACTGGTGAAACAAAGGTATTCAAACTTTTATAAAGTATACACAAAATCAGTAATAAGGCCGGACTTTTTTATTTTTAGCTTCTCGGATCGACCGACCCAACAGATTTTCTGCTTACGGAAAAAAAAATTGAGCATAACCAGAATTTTTATCAAATTGACATTACACAGGTCTTTTTTTTCATTCTACCGACCGACCCTAGAAAAAGTGCCTTGAGAAGATCCAAGAAGCTAAAGATCAACTATGTCTGGCCTTAACGGTTTCACCAACGGCCTTCACAAAACCTTGTTTATCTAATAAATTGACATTGTTTTTTAAATATTAATTTTACCCTACCCTGTAGTGAGTTTCAATGGGTCTTGCACCATGCGGACCTTTTTTCAAATCTGACAAAATCTGGGAGAATTCTGAAACGCCGTATGTGGTGGAGCCCACAACAAGAGCATCTAAACAGGCTTGGTAGACAAACTCATATTGAACCTGGAAACAAACAAATGTGTCAACAAATAAATTAAATTAAGTATGAATTATATTCTCTTTGACAGACAAATTTACTTATCATTAATCTGAGGAACTCTTTAAAATTTAAATTACATATATATATTTTTTGTCTTAATAATGACTTACTAAAATTCATTTTGAAATGTTTGCACCCTGATTGATCCACAAAAAGAACTATTCTGAAAGTTTACTTTTTCTGAATGACTCACTAAAAGTTTATTAAAATCATTCTGAATGACCCACGGAAAGTTCTAATTATTCTGAATGATTCATGAAAAGTTTTATCATTCTGAATGATTCATCAAAAGTCCTAATTATTCAGAATGATTCATCAAAAGTCTTATTCATTCTGAAAGACTCAGAGTATTAATCATTCTGAAAGACTCACAAAAGTCTTCATTATTCTGAAAGACTCACACAAAGTCTTATTTAGTCCGAAGGACTCACAAAAAGTCATAATTATTCTAAACGACTCATTTAAGTCTCAATTAATCTGAATGACTCAATAAAATTATTTTCAATGACGCACATTAGTCTTTTTCGAATTCGGAATGAACTCAAATGGTTCAGGTCAGATCATTGAGAAAAGTCCCCATTATTCTGAACGACTCACGAAAGTCTTATAGGCCTACTTATAAATCCTTGATGACTCACCAATGTCTGGACAGCTTCAGCTCTTTGCTGTCTCAGCTGGAGAACACAGTCATAGACATTCACTACTAATTCCTTGTCAGCTTGGTCCAGTAGGTAGTCCAGGGCAAGGAAAGTGCCAGTACGCCCGACCCCAGCACTGCAAAATATCAAAATATCAAAATGTTACCAAGCGAGGACATGAAATTTTTCAAAATTTTACAAATCTAAAACTTTTTTTAAAAAATCGAATTTAACACAAATTAATTTCAATAGGGCTGAATAATGCTCAAGACAATGAAGAATATTTTCATGCTGTTGGGCTCATATCATTACCATTGCAAGGGGCAGGTTCTGCTAACAGCAGCTTGTGATTGCTCATCAGGTTATGTTCCAGTTGAGATTTGACTTGAGCAAGTTCTTGAATGTATCGTGGAGCCTGATTGTTAATTCACTGCTTTCCGTGTAATTATCATAAATTTAAACTGAATTCAACTGAGATTGGTAACCAGTGCAGTTGTTTCCTACTATGGCGACACTATCATGTTTTTTCAATCTCACAATTAATCGAACTGCCAAATTTTGAGCAACCTGAAATCTATTTTAACGATCTGTTGGCAGTCCCATACAACAGTCCATTTCCTGAGTCCAAATGAGGGGTGAAAAGAGCATTGACAGCAGTTTAAACTATTTCCTCTTCAATATTTTTTTGAAGTTTGATGAGTTTCTAACATTGAAATATGCTTTATAGCGCGCATTGTGTTGATCAGTTCCATGGTCATATTTTTGTCAAAGAGCACAACCAGGTTGCGGACATTGTTGGTCGTTTTGATTTCAACATCACCTACATTTATAGACATCATTTGAAGTTTCTTCAATTGGTTTGGTGCCCCAATCGGGAGAAGTTTAGTTTTATCTCCATTATTGCACGGCTTGTTGTCATGTAGGAAACTGCGGATTTCAGCAAAATAATTTTACATTTTCTGTTTTGCATGTTCGTGACCCAAAAAGGTAGGTTTAAATGAAAGAATAAGTTGCTCATAATCAGCATACTTCTGATCATTTACTTAATTTCTTTGTGCTACTTCACTGCCTGTGGCAACATAGGAGTAAAATAAGATTGGTACACGTTTGGAGCCTTGAGGAACTCCAAAATTAAGAGAAGTTTAGTTGATACTTCGACATTTATTATCACAGACTGTGATCTTTCTGAAATGTAGGGTTTGAACCATAGCCTATTTGAACCATCATTGAGCTACATTATGCACACCATATTTTTTAATTGGCTCAGTGGCCTATATGACCTGTCAGGAAGTAAACTATATTTACAAGACAATAGGAAACAGAACTTTTGAATATTTTTTTATCAGATCTAAATTTAAAAGTGTAGCTGAAAACCAACATGTGATGAAGCAACGAAAAAATCACAATAACTTTATTATTATCGTTTTCATAGCTACATGTTTCTTGAAAACTTCGTTTTGCAGCTAAACCGTGACATCAGAGGGTATCTGTCAATGTGATTGGTCTAATATTCAATCTGTGACATATCAGTTCAGAGTTTAACATCACAGTTAATGTCAAAGGAATTTAAAACTGTCAGGCAATATTACTATTTGTGAACAACCACAACAAACAGCGTATGTCTAAGCTGAGTGTTGCACCTCATTGTTTTCGAAACAAACAATTTCAAACAATTTTTTTGTCAGTAATTGCAAAGTTTTCCTTTGAGGCTAAGTAGTCTGTTTGTTTCAGTTACAGTTATTTAATTATCTTTCAGCCAGGGCAAGCTGAACAAGTGAAACATACATCATCCATATGTCAGTTTCCTGAAACCTGTGCTTGTAATAAACAAAATTATTCTACTAAATTCCTGACATCACAGCTTTGGAATGAAGCAAAATGCAAACTTAAAAAACACGTAGCTATGAAAACGATAATAACATAGTTCGTGACAAAAAATTCATCAGCAAAATTTGTATTCGTCAAAATCGGGAAAGTTTATGATTTCATTTTTGAAATGCAGTTTCTTAAAAATATCAAGCAATAACACAAGGGGATGATGTTGCAAGTCTTTTGGTACATTGTCAGGAAAATTGTTGATCACACATTCAACATCTTCAGATTTTTCATTGTGCATTGCCTGTTGACATATGATGAAATAAAGTAAAGGTTCGCTAAACAGGAGGGAGGGTAAACTGTATGGAAATGCATATTTTCCTTTTGTCGCATCCGTAAATGTCACTACAATGTTGTCATCGTTATATTCGATGACACAATCATCCATTTCACCATGGTTCTCATATTTGACCAAAAAATAAGTATTCGGAATTCTCGATTTCATTTCGGTACAATACTGTTTCATAATTTTCTCAAGTTGTTGCTGTATACGAGCAGCCAATGTGTCATCAATTCTTTTAGGCACCATGCTGCCTAAGATTGTCACAAAGGATAGACATTTAGATGCAAGTGTCTTTGAAAAAAGTAATTTTGTAACCTTCTTGAATATGTCATCCGCGAATTCCATCAACAAAGAAGTGATTTGACATGCATCATCACCCAAGTTGTCTTGCAGAATGTCACAATATATTCCAAAGTGGTTCCAAAATGCCTGCACAGCCCTAACCGGTTCTAGCTTCTCCACAGCTTCAATAGTAATCTCCTCAAGAACTCGCTTAGCATCTTCCCAAGTTAAATAATCTCCTGCCCAATGAGGTTTTATTCCAATGTCAAATTGCACCAATCTCCATGAAAGCTGGATATCCAATAACAGTTTGATGAGCTCGCCTTCATTGTCAAAGTGAAACATCTTAGAGTAGTAGGCAGACCATTCTGATGTGACTTCTCTCAACAAGTTATTTGAAGGCAGCAAGTATTGAGGAAGATGCTTTTGTTGGAGACAGTTTCTGAAATGTCTGAAGAACTGAAGAACACTTTCTATCTTATGCATCGACCAATCTTTCTCAGGATTTTCATCACAGAAAGCAAAGAATGCATTCATGATCATGTACGAAGAAAGTTTCTTGTCACTGATACTCTCCGGAATTGGCATTGAATGAACAAAGTATGTCACGATGTACTTAATTGTGAGGTACACCTGACGCTGACACAATGTCAAAGCTTGACCGATTATGATCTCGTGCATGGAGAAAGACACTCTCCAACTTATTTCAGGCTCGGTACAGCTCTTATGAGCAACGTGAACAAATGATATTGGCATTGCCAATAACTCCTCTTTGAATTTGGCACACAAGCATGACTTCTCTATGACTTTTTGTCTTTGTTCTAGGAAGATGTCTTCACTAGGGTGCTCCTTCTGCCCCTCAAAAATGAAATTTTTTCTGGATCCAACCTTACTTTTTTTTGGTGGTGAGGTTATCAATGTAGACCATTTTTCTGAAATTTCATGAAATTTGAAGAATTCCTAGGTGTAGCACATTGCAATTGAAATTTTGTCGTTTTTCGTAATTTCTAGAGAAAAGCAAAGAAATAGCCAATCAAGAGATAACATGGTTTGCATGATAAATCAGATTTAAACATACATAATGAAGTACAGACACCATTTGGGAAAGATAGAGGTCAGCTAAGTACTAGGTACCACTTGCCAGGGTCATCAATATGATAGGTGTACAACATCAAGTTTGCGCTGTTTTCTGTGATTTTGGCGATAATTCAGGAATAGTTTACCATACTTGTAGTTCATTTTGAAATCAATCTTCGTTTCTTGTTCTTAAAAATCTGCTTCCAAATTTACCCTCTTTCTGTACAGTCATTTGTAACCCTAAAGGCACTGGAAATCTTTTACCCTGATATGCATCTGTCATCATATTGTCATTCAGAAGGTTCCTATGTGTACATCAATCTCCAAAAAGGATGGTTCAATCTTCATTAAAGAAACAATGTGCATGCCCTAAGTCTGCTATCACTAACCCACAGTTTCATAGTTTCTCTCAGTTCAGGCAAGGAATTTAAGGATTTTGATGTCGGACATTTTATGGTTGTTTTTATATTTCTGGCACTAACTTACTGTAAGTGTTTTTCTCATCAGTACGCTAGTGATCATCAAACAGTGTCAAAGCAATCATATCAGGAACAAGAAAATAGAGACAATGTTTCAGTACTTTCAGCTCAGCTTCCAAAATTGTGGAGTGAGTTGTTAATAACTTGATGATATTATTGCGTAGTAAGAGGTCATTGCTTGGGTTGTAGTTGAATTCAACCAAGGTGCATACACAAATACCTCACATTTGACGAATCATTTAATTTTTTGAATGCTGCGAGCACAGGCAAAAGCCTGGAGTCTTCTCTTAATTGTCACTATTTATTTGTAATAGTCAAATAAAGACAAGACTCTATTCAAGCAGCAGCTAACTAGAGTGCATAAGAAGCTTTGCCATCCAAGTTGTACCCTCCTTTTCAAGTCATTGCTAGTCGCAATTGAAGAGTAGAAATACAGCAAGACAAGATCAAGTATCAATACATCATCAGAATTAGGTACCTTCTGAAGTTTTACAAAAGGTCTGCCTCAATCTCTTTCAGCTCACTGAGGAAAGGCTGCAAACCACTACAAACCATTGACAATGAATTTAAATCACTTAATCACAATTTTTGGGGTAATTTTTCTCCTAATTTTGACATATAATGATGAACATATTCATGGTCCTGTGCCCAGCCACTGTGGCAGGAGTCTTTCCTCTCTTGATGTTTTATTTCAGTAACACTTGAAATTCCTCATAGCATTAAATATAAATTTAGTCCAAAGTCATCTTATTTTGGGCTGACAGGAAGTATGTGCTCTCTCACAGAAAGATAAAACAAGTTCCGAGTATTTTTTTCCAAATGTCTTCTCTATGAGCTATGAAACTAAAAGACCTGCTTCCTTTGGGAAGAATTGTAAACACAGTTTCTTGTAAAACAGATACCTTGATCCTAGTGCCTTGACATGACTAAGAATGCTGCGCAAAAGGATCTGCTGAATTTGATGATTGACATCTTTGTAGGCCTTTAAAACTTCAGAAATGTCCTTCACACTTTTACCATGTGAGGTACTGTGCAGCTGGTCACATTACAAAACTTTAATTAAGTTACTACTAGTGTCACAAGTAAATGATTTAATGTGTAAATAAACACTGCATCTTGAAACTCTTGGCAACTTCTTATTTTTCAACTCATTTAAATGATCGAAATTCTAGTTTCCATCAAGATATAGCCTTACGTTGATAAAAGCATTCAAAGAAGTGAAAAAGTTTGATTTCTAACAAAGGTTACCATGTAATCAGGGGAAAAATAATTTTATTTGTTGTATAATATGCTATATATACTAAACCAGCCTTTTTTTATAAACAATTAATGATAATATTATGACATTAATAGACGACGCAATCAGTGTTGCCACCTACAGTGCCTTCCTGAACCTAAGCTGAGCCTTTAATCTGCTTTTGAATTTAGAAATGAGTAAAATATGGATGGAAAATACTGTTTTGACCCAGAAATCTTCTTAAACAATATTCAAGGCTATTGAAAAAAATATGATAGATAACCTAGTCATTCACAAGAAATCGCATAATTTTAGGGAAATTTGACAAATTTCAATCCAAATGTGCTACACCTAGGCATCAATAAAATTTCTTGAAATTCCGCATGATTACTTCTATTGACTAACCTCACCCACAAAAAAAAGTATACGGGGTTCTGAGAAAGTTGGGGCAAAAGAAGCACCCTAGTCTTGATTCTTCTTTCAGTCACAACTGAACACATACATTATACATGTATATACAAACTATGCATCAACATGTAATGGAAATATCAACATTTGCTGTCTGCAGCAGTTCCTATGAGAAGTTTATTTCAGCAACAAAGATGGTGTTTTGTCAGAGTGCAGTCTCATTCTCAGTAAGTACAGAAACTTTGGCCCACTCATGGCCTGTTTATTGTTTTCTTCATGAAACACTAGTCTTGTGTTACTCAACCTAGTCTCCCAGTTACCTCTGTTACTTGGTCATCTTAAAACACAAATGGATTAAGTGTCAGACAAAGCTCAGATATCATTGGGATTAAATTAGTTATCACTTTACCAAATGCAAGAATTTGTCAATAAGTCTGTCAGCACTCCCTGGCAGTGGAGCTCTTTTAAAGGGACATCAAATGATTTGCTACATCATCATCATATCATGTACTAAGTGATCTATAACATCTACATATTGGGGATTTCTTCACATAGCTCAGGCATCACCGGGATAAAATTAATATTACAATGCTTGGCCTAACATATGCAGTTTTGTCATCAGGTCATATCATCTGAAGCTCGAACAGCTAACATCAATTGATCAGCAATGTAAATGGACAAATCTGAAGCCCTTAAAGGTGACATCAAATGATCTGCCACATACATAGACAGATTTGAGGCCCTCACAGGTCCCATCAATGATCTGCCACGTAAATGGACAAACCTGAAGCCCTTACCGGTACATGTGACATCAAATGATCTGCCACATAAATGGACAATCTGAAGCCCTAGCAGGCGTCATCAAATGATCTGCCACATAAATGGACAATCTAAAGCCCTTAGAGGTGACATCAAATGATCTGCCACATAAATGGACAAATCTAAAGCGGACCTGAAAGACATTTGTGTCTAACATTTGACTCCAGAAAGTGCTTCTGAAAACACTTGATGTATGCACAAGCTATCCGAAAATAAACCCTGTTTAATGAATTAATGGTAAAAATGGCAGTTAACAAGGGTGATATGCTGATTAATCTCCTTTTTCCATCTCATGCCGTGGATTTTGTCAATTGCCAGGATCGAGCGATGCTCAAGGCTAGGTTGACAAGAGAAATTGCCAGATATGTGAAAAACTTCTCATCAACATCAAAGAATAGCGCTTCGCAACCTGTCCTTGTTACAGTCGGAAGCAGAGCTACTTCATTGCGAACGCCAAATATCTCCCTACACAATCCGGAAGAAGATGGAATACAAATTCTAAGCAGTGACACTGATATTATGGTTTTCCAACAAGACATTACAATAGGATGTAGTGATGGACCAACATGTTTCGATTTCATCAAAGATCCATCACACATTGGATATGGAAAGATCAAGGCGACATGTAGCAATGCGACATCACTAGATGATTTCATCCAAGACGAAAGTGAAACTACACCTTTGGAAAAAGGAGCAGAACTATTTCTCAGTAGCAAAGCTATAATGAACCACTTAATTAAAGTGAATCAAAACAAAGATTTAGTATTGCTGAAAACTTGGCAAAGGACTGGCCCAGCCTTAGAGAGACTAAATGCTTCGGAAAATACGAAAACAAAGCGAGTCGATAAATCTGACATAGTAATGGCGTTCATCAGTGACTTTGATTATTTCAAGAAGGACAGAGAAATAGTCATGAAAAAGTCATGTTGGTCTGACCAGGTAAAGGAATATGTCATGTCAACTCCTATTTCTTTTGTGCAAGTTGGCCCTAAGAATGCAAATGAGCCATCACTGATGTGGAGAGTGTCCTTCTCGGTACATGAACTAATCATTTCCCAATCATTGGATTTTCACAAACATCAGATCTACATGGTACTGAGGTACATTGTCAGGTATCTGAAGAACACTTCATCAATTCCAGAGAGTGTCAGTGACAAAAGTCTTTCCTCGTACATGGTCATGAATGCATTCTTTGCTTTCTGTGATAAAAATCCTGACAAGGATTGGTCGACACAAAAGTTAGAAAGTGTTCTTAAGTTCTTCCAATACTTTAGAACCTGTCTACAGCAGAAAAATCTTCCTCAGTATTTGTTGCCTCCAAACAACCTGTTAAGAGAAGTCTCTTCAGAATGGTCTGCGTACTACTCGAAGATGTTTCACTTTGAGAACGAAGGCGAGCTCATCAAACTCTTGCTGGATATCCAGTTCACTTGGAGATTGGTGCAGTTTGACATTGGAATCAAACCTCATTGGGCAGGAGAAGATTTAACTCAGGAGGATGCCAAGAGAGTTCTTAAGGAGATTACCATTGAAGCTGTCGAGAAGCTAGAACCAGTGAGGGCTGTTCAGGCTTTTTGGAACCACTTTGAAAGTTACAAAATGCTGATAACGGTATGTCAAGAAACTGTTACAACTGCACAAGAAATGAATTACAAATTTGTCAAAGATGTTTTAAACGAGATAAAGACATTCTATGACAACAAGAAAGTATCTCTTGCAAAATGTGTTGCATTTCTGGAACTTATTGAGATAATGGCACCAAAGAATGTGGAAGAAGAAATCATGAAGCTTATAAGAGAATCTGACCGACCAACACTTCCGCAACAAAATGCGAAATCATTTTACATCGCATCTTACCGAAATCGAGGAGAGATAGACGACCACACAATTGAGTATTTCTATGATAAAGCAATCTTGAAATTCACAGACTCCACTTCGTATGAGTTTCCTTATGATCGCAGAGACATATTACTCAGTGAGGCCATGTTCTACTTCATAGTATGCCAACAGCAGCTTGACAAAGTACCTCATTCAGACATTCAGAGACTTAGATTTATTTCCAAATAATATTCCAGAAAAATTAAGGCAACATCCAATCACCAGATTCCTCACTGTTCTAAAAGAACTGTTTTTGACAGAAACAACATTCCCAGACTTCAACAGGTATAGAGTAATTTGAATTTCACAAAATGTCTAAAACATTGTGTGATATCTCTTTTTTTAGATATGGAAATGTGTTTTTATTTCATAATTTTACCTTTTCCATCTAATAGATGACAAGGACAATTGCGCAAACAGTCTGTTCAGACAGTGAGTAACATCAGTATTTAGCCTACATATTTTGCCTAAATACAGACACTTAATATTCGCGTAGCGAAATGGCCGAAGGCCGTTGAGCGAAGCGAATTGAGTGCAAGAGAAGACTCAAAAATCTGTGCAGTGGTAGTCTCAACATCAACAGTCCACAGCTGGGAATTAGGTCAAGTGGGTCCAGCTTCTTATCAATGATTTAGTTTCGTATTTAACAAAACATAACATATTCATCTTCAAAAGTGTCTTAAAAATTCAATTTTCTCTAGTAATAATATCCTGTACCAATAATTTTTATGGAATAGCTAATTATTAGCGTTGACAAGCTAAATCAAATTATTAACAGGTGATTCATTTAATTTCAATAAGACAACAAGAAAACATAACAAAATTAAAGTTACATAGTCTTTATGAACTGATGATTATGTAACAGTGAACAGTTTGTGACTTCCATTTTTGACAGTGACCATGACAACTTAATTTGACTGAAAAGTACTGCACTTAGAGATTTGAAAATTTTCGTGAATATACACCGAGAGGTGAGGATGACATGACGTGTGGTAGCAACACAGTCCATTCTAACAATTTATCTCAGCTGTTGTACACAGATATAAACATACCAAGCCAAGTGTTGAAGACAAGTGTTGAAGACAAACTATAACTGCAAAATAAAGTAATCTTCTATCTGGTTGTCAATGATTGTGTCTTAATAATATATAGCACTAAAACTTTAAGTGGTCCCCATGTACATTTGGATTATAAGCTTGACAAACATGCACCTGTGCAGTGTATTCATTTTCCAACATCTCAGATTGCATTTTGATGAGCTTCAGAGAAAATACAATTGAAAGATAGTTAGACAGCTAGACAGATAGATAGATAGATAGGTAGATAGGTAGATAGGTAGATAGATAGAGTGGTTGATTGACTGATTTATTGATTAATTGATTGAGATACATTCTCTCGTGGTCATCAGCCCACTCGAACTGGCTCTGCCAGTGAGCCTCTGACCTGGTGGGCCACAAAAAGTGTGGTTTTTGAGGTTCAAGCTGATTGGTTGCGAAGGAAAGTGGTCGCACAATCAGAGAGGCTGTTACAACCCAAGCAATGTTATGTCATTCCAGACTCAGCATACTGTTGATAACTGTAAACTGTAGTCTCTGATCCATTTGTTTGGCTCTATATAACACATGATAGAAAGCTGTTAAGTTGCTGTGAATTTTGACAACCAAAACAATGTCAATTTTTTGTTGTAGATCTATGCAGTTTCTTTTATTCATGGAATGTGAAAAGCCCAAATTGTCTTATATGGCAATACTTCATTGAATTGATATTCCATCTATCTATGTCTATATCTATATCTATATCTATATCTATATCTATATCTATATCTATATCTATATCAGACAATCAATCAATCAATCAATCAATCAATCAATCTATCTATCTATCTATCTATCTATCTATCTGTCTGTCTTTTTGTCAGTCCACCAGTCTATCTACATGACATTGTATTGTAATTTACATGTGAAGCAGTTAGCCTAACGGCATAATGTGGGAGTGTCATAATTTAGAGCCTATTTGGACAATGGACATGTGTTAATTTGCTTATTTTCACACATAAATGCGGTCTGAGTTGTCATATCATGGTCATGCAATTGATAGAATAATATATTCCATGGTCGGATGACTTCCAACTTGTGAACACACCTCCATTCATGCAGTTGAGAGAAGGGAAGTTTTGGCGGGAAATTCAAAATTTGAGCATTTTCAGAATGTCTTTTGACCATAACTTGGTCATTTTGTTTGGAATTGTTTTGGGTCAAGCGAGCTATCTAACTTGATAATAGAGCTTGCTTCTGGTATAGGAATGAAGAGCAGGCATGTTGTAATTTGGACGTGACTTTAGCTAGAATGCATATATAATGTGTGTCCTGTTTGTGTATTGGGCAGTTATGCCAGAACTATTGCTTGTATGTTTTATATTTTTGGCACATTACCTTATATTTTATCCTAGTTATGCCTTTTTTGGGTCCAGTCCACATGACATTATTCGTGCTATTTTTTTTCTCAAAATTATTGAAAAATGTGAAAAAATATTTTTTCTTTTTTTCCGGAACTAAACTCAAAAGCTGCTGTGCTTATGTCATTGAAATTTCAATATATAGTATGTATTTTATTTTAATATATAGTATGTAGTTTATTTCAATATATAGTATGTATTTTTTTTTTTGGACGGTCTAAATGTTCTGAGAAACAGGGACTGATGAAAATACACCAAAAATGTGAATTTTTTTTATTACTATGTGATTCAGTCAATCTTGCAGTTACATCTATGAAATTTTCTAGTTAGCTTTCTTTTAACATCTCTAGTTGGAATGTTAACCCTACATGATTTTTTTATGAAAATCAAAAAACTATAAAAAAATAATGATTTTTGCCAATTTTCTGACATTTCTATGTGAAATGCCAAAATAATAATGGTTAAGTTGTTAGAATTAAAGCATATCATAGTTAAACATACTATGAAGGAATAATCAAGGCCGTTGCATGAGTTATTGCAAATTTAAGATTTAAAATGCAAAAAAAAGGTTAAAAATGTCTTATTTCCTCCCCATTTTCATTTATGCTTAATACCAGGCTTTGGAATATTTAGCAAAATAAACATGACAGTGTACACATCAGAATCATGCTAATTTTGAGCAATATTAATTTTCTTATTCAAATCACAGGTTAATATTGGGAAAAACTAAATGAATATCATGGATTTTCAGATAATCGTACATAAGTCAATTTTTGGCCTGGTGTATCAAATTTTCCACAAACATGTCTGAATTTTACTCTTTTATACCACTTTTCGTCAAATTTTATCAACTGGAAATATACAAGTGACTCTACAGGTTAGCTGGTTGTGGTATTATATGTCGATTGACAGGTGTATAGAGCAGCATATTATTAAGTAAGATCTTTATTGACATGATAGTAGGGAACTAAGCAGGTCTTAGCAATATAGGGAGTTACTTTCATGCAAAGACTAAAGAATTATTGGCTAAGTGCAATAAATTAGTAGATGATTGTCCTTCCCCTGCATTTCTCTAATTACCCTACAGGCCATAGAAATACATAGAACGGACATGAGGCTGTATGATGCCACCTCAAGATGAGGTCACCAAATCCGCCATATTGGAACTGCCCTGAGACATGATGTCACAATAGAATAATTATGATGTGACGTCATGCCATTGTTATAAGTGACATCACAGTTATTGGTGACGTCACAGTCCATTGTGCCAGTATTCAGGGCAGTTCCAAGATGGTGGATTTGGTTGCTTCATCTGCCAGAGCCTCATGTCCCTTCTATGTATTTCTATGCTAGAGGCCAACCTACTTGGCTCTGATAGGTCAAGAAATTGCCTCTTCTTAACAAATTCCGCCACCTCCATTTTGAACCCCTGGGTTCTTGTTGTATTTGCTTTTAGAACTCTGCACACATTTCACAGTTTGTGTAACTTTCAAGAGACAGTTTCTTGTTTTCAGTTCATTAATTTGTTTAATTGTTTGTTGCTTGCAATGTATTCAGGCATGTCCAGTAACTGATATGAAATCTGCCTCCTGATTGGCAGAGGTGCCAGGGCGTGGCAGTTCTTAATTTGACTAAAACCACAGGAAAAACAGTCAACAGAGCAAGAGGCTCACTGGCAGAGCCAGCTCGGGAAGTGAGCCGATGACTACGGGAGAATGATTGAGATAGAGAAAAGGACCAATCTTAAAATTTCGTTTATGCACCTTCAATGCAGAGCTAATTTTTTTTGACGATCGTGCATGCATTTGGGTGAACTGAAACCATTAATTTGTGAGCTATTAGCTATAAAGTATAGCCATTTTTCGCACAAAAATTCTGGCCTTTACTTTTTTGGGGTTATCCCCATTCTGTGTTGAAGTGCAGTTTGTGACTTGCATTTTTGACAATAACCATGACGATTTAATTTAACACAAAAGCACTGCACTTAGAGATTTGTTAATTGTCATGAATCTACCTGATGGCAACTACTAGAAGTGTTCAAACTTTCATCTTGATACTTAAAGAGGAAGTACCATTTTTAACCTTTTTGGAAGTGTGCGTTTTTAAGTGTGAGCAGTTTATGTGGCAAACAAATAAAAACAATTTTAAAGACCCAATAACACAGCAAGGAAACGGTCCTGTCTCCATGACTCTTTTTATGACCCTGTCAATGGTCCTTTTTAGGTCTTCGTGTTCCTTCTTCGTAGCATTTACTGCTTTACATGCATATTTGGCAATTGGTATTATGCATGCCTTTATCACCTGTGCCATACCGTTCTCATCTCAATACCTTTTAGGTCTGGGCTTCCTGCTATTGCCATAATTGTATTGTAAGCCGCTTATACTTTCTTTTAAGCTGTTCATCCATTCTCCACTTTTTTGCAAGCATCAGCCCGAGGTATCTGAATTTCAGGGGGGACACCCCCCCCCCCCGGCCCCTCCTGGTGATACCACTAAATGAATAGAACAGACCATAAACTAAGCAATCATGTATGAAAATCTAGGCCCCAAATTCGACACCATTTTCCCAAGAATCAACACACCAAAATGGCAAAACAACATACGCATGGTGAACTCGCTTGTGTTCCGCTTGCGACACAAATTCTAGTTATTGGTGCCATTAGCCTGAAATAAAGAGGAAACTCCAAGCCCCCTTGGAAATTAAATGGTCGCCCTTTTTGTCTTGGCATTTTTATGATTAGCTGGCTGGCAACAAAGATAAGCATTCAAATAGCTACAGAAATATTATTTGATGTTCATAAGGTCCATTTGCACTCATTCATTAAAATGTTCATGATATATAGACAGAAAAATGCTGATGTGTCTCAAGCAGCCCTTAGGCTTCGTTTTGAGCCAGATTTTGTCAGAGTGCATAATTTACTAATAGTAATTATGTCCTAAAATGTGAAGATTATGAAGCCGAGCAATAGGACAAGTTATTGCATATTGCACTAAATTTAAACGGGCCATAGACTTTGTTATAAAACTCTATTCTCAGTCACACTTGTAGCATTCAGTTGGTTGGTGCAAGTAATTAGCATACTATTAAACTTAAATTTTTCTGGCATAATATAAATAAATATTTCGGACAAACTCAAAACACTCAAAATATTATCCAGTAATCAGGACTTCAAATTTATTGTTAATCATATTCCTAATTCTCAATGAATTTGCACATATTATGTTTTATATAAATTGTGTGCTGCTTGAAAATGATATTGGTAAAATATTTTTCAGATTTACAAGCAGTATTCTTGACATGTCAACCAGAGGATATTTCACGGAGGCACCAGCTGAACTATTTAATTACATCGGATGCAGGAGACTCGAGAAAATTTGCCAGGTAATCATTGTAATACATGTTCTTGGGTTTCTGGTCTTAAAAAACTCAATTCTCGTAAATATACTTGAACATAACTGCACATGTTTATAAATTCCACCTCAGAACAGCTGTATCCTTTTGTTAGATGACATGCTAAACGTAAAAAATGACTTTTTAGTCCCTCTGAGGGAATTATTTTTCCATACATGCTGTGTATTTACAACTGACATCATTCTATTGGGACTTTTAATTGTTGGAATTTCAAAACTTTCGTCAATTTATGTTTGTTTCTTTCATATTTGCAGAAGAAAATGCATATGAGGCCTGTCACACCTGAGCAGCACTCCAATCATGCTACACTTCTTCAGGGATACAATCTGAGGTCAAAAGCACATTTTTTGCAGGTATGTACAATTCAGTCAATTAAATTAGCTTAAGTGTTCAGAAAAATTGGAGCAGCTTTCCTCTGTCGCAAGTAAACATGAAAAAAAAAAAAAAGAAAAACATAAAACAACCCAAACAATAGTTGAAGAATGTCAACAATGATTAACAGAGATATCTTGAGATCTATGCTGATTGATGATCATTTGCCATGTTGGGTATCCTTTTTCAATTAGTGGCAGTGAGCGACCGGTCACATAAGGATGACAATACATTATGCCATTTAAAAAGATTAATAAGGTAAATGAGAGGAGAGAAAATTGATATCTGCAAATATCTTAAAGCCACACAGTTAATATTGTTTGATAACATTATATCATCTACATGCAATACAATGTATGTTTTCTTTTTCAGGATGGAACCTCAAAGGCTACCTCGACTGAGCAACACTGGCTTTGCTTTGTGAGCATCGCTACATTACAACCAACCTCAGTACTGTCACTTATTACACAAACTGTCCAAGAAATTGCTCATACTTCCTCCTTGATTCCATCTTTAGATGAAAGAACATTTAACATGGAAGTTTTGAAATTTCTGATGTCCAAACAATAATTAACCGTACCTCAGGACGTTTGAAAAATTTTCCCAATGACTTACCGATGGACAATTTGGTCATTGAAAATTATCCTTGCTAACTTTCTTTATGGAAAAATGACTAGTTGGCTTTGTTTAAAAATTGTTTGCTTGGGATTTTTGGTCACTTGAATTTTCAGATTTGTTGCAGTCACAAATTTGTATGGATATATGCACAACCTTTGTTAGGTTTTGCTTCTATAAATGATTTTTTATGCGTGAATAATGCAATGTATTTGTTCCTTGTAAAGATCTTACTTACGTACATTGTTTTTTAATGTTATGTCTTTCTATGTGTTTTTGTTGCTCAAGTATAATTTGTCATCCTTTTACTTCAAAATCTTGTGAATGACAAATCGTCTTTTATGTAAAATTAATGAAGTAACAGATTTATATTTTTCACTTATTGCCTCTCGGCACGATTGACCATTGATTTTATTGACTTCTTGTTTGCTTTATTGAAAATAAATGCCTTTTTAGACTTATCTCTGGTGATTTATTTTATTAGTTCAATCTATCTGTTTAATTTCTAAGTAGGCTATTATTGATTAAAATTCATATGGTGTCCCAAAGATGTCCAATTTCATCTTGGTCCAAACCAATGATCAGTGGTTGTTTATCATCCGGTCACTTTTTCTACCAATTATGCTATATCTTGTTAACCACTTGAAAACAGCATAGTACAATCTATCCAGAATAATTTAATTTATTTGAGCAGGCTCATCCTTTTTTAATTTGGCAAAGGAAGTATAATTGAATCAATTCGGGTTAATCTAATTGATATGAGCTATGATAACACCTTTTTATCAGGTTAATCTCGCATAAAAGTATTTGTTTATATGAACTTAAATAAAATTTGCCATGTTTTCTCAAGTAATTCAGCATATTACAGCTTAATTAAAAAAAAGTCATATTAACTTATTAACATTAAGTCACATTCAGTGACTTGATTGTGTAATTTCAGCCATTCTTGCTCAATTCAGATTCTCCTAATCACATTTTGCTAGTCTGCCTTATTTCTATTATGTGGTTATAAATTATAACTTTTTCATTTTATAGAGTAAAATTGATTTAGTCAGTCAGCCTCAGCCGTGTTATGTCAGAGAAACTTAAAGCCTTTGTTAATTTTGGTTTAATTATATTGTACTAGCATGACCGATTTGCAGAATATTGTCTTGTCCAATTGAAAATTTGTGGTATCAACTCAATTCACTTTATGTGAAACACTGAATTCAGCTTATTTAATGTAGGCCAGGCTAGTGTATCTCAGTTGAGTTCCAGCCCATTTTTTAATTTCTTTAAGTCAGGTAAACTCAATTCACTTAAAATTATTGACACTTAAACTGTGAAAATGTTGGCAAACTGAGAGATACAACTTCAAATGAACCAGCTGAACTGACTCAATAAATATATTGCAGCACCGTTGCCCCAATTGAATTAAGTCAAGTCAGCTTGCTGGGGCTTAGAGTGTAGAATTAGAGAGAAAATTTTGCCGATTCTGTGGAAAAGTACACTAGGATTCTCTATTAGTCTGCGAATTACCTTTCCCTTTCTTCCCCATCTTCTTGTCATCTCTTCTACTTAAAAGTCTTCATACTGGTAAAACACCACATCAGTGCTTTTGAAGCGATGCCATATCTAAACACAACATTCAGAAACAAGTTGTCATGGTCAGCAAGAGTGGTAAATGCTTGATTCGGTGGTTATCCAAGTGATACGACTAATATATAATGCCTGTCCACCAATGAGCAAAATGGTCATTTAGATGAGGTAACAGATATTCTTTGCAACAGATCAGATGGGGATCTGCAGGATCTTAAGGCTACATGTAGCTGACACGCGTTTGTTGGTCCATTGCGACCACCGAGATTCCTCCTCATCAAATTCATCTTTTTAAATGCCGTTGTCCAAGGATGGAACTTGTACCAGACATGGCTCTTTTGTCTTTCTATGCCCTCACTGGCTCTGACTCCACATCATTTCTGGTTGGACATAGCAAGAGAACTGCCTTTGGCATTTTACTTGAAAATTCTAAGCTACTTTCTGATCTTGGGAGAGGTTCATTGACCAAACCTCTCCCACAAAGTTGCTGGAAGATTGTGAGTTGTTCATTTGCGAATGTACAAAACTGATTCCACCACCGCAGATGAAGCAACGTCAGTGTCCTTTAGGAGAGGACACAAGGCTGAACACTTGCCCATGACATCAGATGCCCTTAAGTTCTATATTATGATGGTTCATCATTGAAGCATGGTGTGGCTGAAAGCATTGGAGCCATGTCTAGAAATTGCACCTCCCACTGAAAGTGGTTGGATAAAAGATCAGAGTATAATGAAGCCTGTACTTTCCAAAGAAAAGAAAAATTTATCTATCTATCTATCTATCTATCTATCTATCTATCTATCTACCTACACTTGCACCTGTTCCAAACAGATGTTTACAGCTCTACACTTCGATATGGCCGCTATGAATCAAAGTGACAGTTGCAAATGGCATAGGCAATGTTTGATAAATTAACTTCGTATGAATGACGTATTTCAGGAATCAAAGATAAAGGCTCTGACAAGTCCACTAAACACACCCCTTTACAACGATGCACTTTGATACCGAAAAAGTGTCTGTTTCCCATGTTGAAAGTATAGAAGATAACACTTCATCAGCTATCATGCATCACAAAGTGCATTTTTCACAGTGAACTGATCTTCATTTTTTTCTTTGTCAAAGTGCATCACTGTAAGTTAAGAGTAGGATCTTTTCTTCTTCATGCTTCTGAAGGTCCACCTAGTCTTTTATATTACCCAGTTAATTTGAATCAAGAACATTCACAACCTCAATTGGAAAATTAATCAACCACTATGCCACCCTGCCGGTGGTTAATTTGTGTACAGTTCAACAGAGTCCGGATTTGCTGGTTACTTTATCAAAGTTACAACTATGATGAAAAAGTACGCATAATCTTTGGTGGCCATCTTGTATTTGGTCACGATGAGGTCTGATTATTAAATTAAATATTGCTCTGGGTCATTTGGAAACATTCTTATTAAATTCCTCATGTACCAATACATAGAAAAAGATTATTCAAAGATCACCTCTCTAGTGCAATTAGGGGCCAAGTTATGCTTGAATTACGTAATTTTGGCGGCCATCTTGTTTTTGGTCATTATAAAGCCTCCTTATTAATGAAATATTGCTCTGGGACATTTGCAAACATTCTTATTAGATTCCTCAAGTGCCAAAACATAGCAAAAGACTCAAAGATCACCTCTCTGGTGCAATTAGGTGCCAAGTTATGCATGAATGAAGTAATTTTGGCGGCCATATTGTTTTCGGCCATTTTGAGGGCTTAATAACGAAGATACGAGCGGGCATCCTCAAAATTCAAAATCGGCATACTCAAATTGACTTATTCCATGTGGATGCCCATTTCTACTCTAAAATGCCTCAACCACTTTAACTAAGGCCTTTTTCTGAATTTGGCTCCTGACTACTAGTCTAGAATTACTTAACCTAGTCTCCCAGTTACTTGGTCATCTTAAAACACACACGGATTAAGTGTCAGACAAAGCTTAGTGAGCAGTCAGATATCATTTGGATTAAATTAGTTATCACTTTACCAAATGCATGCATTTTCCAGTGTCAGCACTCCCTGGCGGTGGAGCTCTTTTAAAGGGACATCAAACGATTTGCTACATCATCGTCATATCATGTACTCAGTGATCTATAACATACATATTGGGATTTCTTCACATAGCTCAGGCATCACTGGGATACAGTTAATATTACAATCCTTGTTGGCCTAACATATGCAGTTTTGTCATCAGGTCATATCACCTGAAGCTCTCACAGCTAACATCAATTGATCTGCCACGTAAATGGACAAATCTGAAGCCCTTAAAGGTGACATAAAATGATCTGCCACATACATAGACAGATTTGAGGCCCTCACAGGTGACATCAGTGATCTTCCGCATAAATGGACAAATCTGAAGCGGACCTGAAAGACATTTGTGTCTAACATTTGACTCCAGAAAATGCTTCTGAAAACACTCGATGTATGCACATGCTATCCGAAAATAAACCCTGTTTAATGAATGAATGGTAAAAATGGCAGTTAACAAGGGTGATATGTTCATTAATATCCTTTTTCCATCTCATGCCTTGGATTTTGTCAATTGCCAGGATAGAGCGATGCTCAAAGCTCGGTTGACAAGAGAAATTGTCAGATATGTGAAAAACTTCTCATCAACATCAAGGAATAGCGCTTCACAACCTGTCCTTGTTACAGTCGGAAGCAGAGCTACTTCGTTGCGGACGCCAAATATTTCCTTACACAATCTGGAAGAAGGTGGAATACAAATTCTAAGCAGTGACACTGATATTATGGTTTTCCAACAAGACATTACAATAGGATGTAGTGATGGACGAACATTTTTTGATTTTGTCAAAGATCCATCACACATTGGATATGGCAAGATCAAGGCGACATGCAGCAATGCGACATCACTGGACGATTTTATCCAAGACGGAAGTGAAACTACACTTTCGGAAAAAGGAGCAGAACTATTTCTCAGTAGCAAAGCTATAATGAACCACTTAATTAAAGTGAATCAAAACAAAGATTTAGTATTGCTGAAAACTTGGCATAGGACTGGCCCAGCCTTTGAGAGACTAAATGTTTCGGAAAATACGAAAACAAAGCGAGTCGATAAAGCTGACATAGTAATGGCGTTCATCAGTGACTTTGATTATTTCATTAAGGATAGGGAAATAGTCATGAAAAAGTTCTGTTGGCCTAGCCATGTGCAGGAATATGTCATGTCAACTCCTATTTCCTTTGTGCAAGTTGGCCCTAAGAACACGACCGAGCCGTCACTTATGTGGAGAGTGTCCTTCTCGATACATGAACTAATCATTTCCCAGTCATTGGATTTCCACAAACGTCAGATCTATATGGTGTTAAGATACGTCGTCAGGTATCTGAAAAACATTTCATCAATCCCGGAGAGTATCAGTGACAAAAGCCTTTCCTCAGACATGGTCATGAATGCATTCTTTGCTTTCTGTGATGAACATCCTGACAAACATTGGTCGACACAAAAGTTAGAAAGTGTTCTACAGTTCTTCCAAAATTTCAGAACCTGTCTACAGCAGGAAAAGTCTTCCTCAGTATTTGTTACCTCCAAACAACTTCAGAATGGTCTGCCTACTACTCGAAGATGTTTCACTTTGAGAACGAAGGCAAGCTCATCAAACTGTTGTTGGATATCCAGTTCACTTGGAGACTGGTGCAGTTTGACATTGGAATAACAGCTCATTGGGCAGGAGAAGATTTAACTCTGGAGGATGCTAAGAGAGTTCTTAAGGAGATTACCATTGAAGCTGTCGAGAAGCTAGAACCGGTGAGGGCTGTGCAGGCTTTTTGGAACCACTTTGAAACTTACAAAATGCTGATAACGGTATGTCAAGAAACTGTTACAACTGCACAAGAAATGAATTACAAATTTGTCAAAGATGTTTTAAATGAGATAAAGACATTCTATGACAATAAGAAGATACCTCTTGCAAAATGTGTTGCATTTCAAGAACTTCTTGAGATAATGGCACCAAAGAATGTGGAAGAAGAAATCATGAAGCTTATAAGAGAATCTGACCGACCAACACAATGCGAAATCATTTTACAACAAAATGTGAAATCATTTTACATCGCATCTTACCGAAATCGAGGAGAGATAGATGATCACACAATTGAGTATTTCTGTGATAAAGCAATCTTGAAATTCACAGACTCCACTTCGTATGAGTTTCCTTATGATCGCCAAGATCTACTACTCAGTGAGGTCATGTTCTACTTCATAGTATGCCAGCAACTGCTTGACAAAGTACCTCATTCAGACATTCAGAGAGACTTAGATTTATTTCCAAATAATATTCCAGAAAAATTAAGGCAACATCCAATCACCAGATTCCTCACTGTTCAAAAACAACTGTTTTTGACAGAAACAACATTTCCAGACTTCAACAATTACAGAGTAGTTTAATTATTAAGTAACATTATTATTATTATTATTATACAAGCATTTCTATAGCGCCTTATTCAGAATATATCCTGCTCTAAGGCCCTTCACATGTAAAATTAAGATCACAATAAAAATGTAAAATGTAGAATATAAGATAAGAGTATCTAGTATAGATTAAATACTGAAACCAATTCTAAACAGGTGAGTCTTTAAGTCTTTTTTAAAAACAGTAAATGTTTGACAGTCTCTGAGGAACTTCGGGAGTGCATTCCACTCAGTGGCAGCGGCAGACTGAAAAGTTCGATCACCATTGGAATGTTGTCTCGATTTTGTTGGTGCAAGATATAGTTCAACATAAAATGTCCTGACCAAAGGAAATTGTGGTATCTCTTTTAAAGACAGCCCCTAATCAGGTTTTTTTTTCCATGATTTTATGTTTTCCATCTATTCAAAAGACAATAAAAAAATATTTCACTAATAGTTTGTATGGACACCAGGTAACATCAGTATTTTTTGTCTGTTCTGTCTTGCACAAATAATATTGTATACAGTACAATACAAGCATGTACGGACAATTACTAATCAACAAAGCTAATGTTTAAAATTTTAACTTAAAAATGTGATGTTTAACTGTTTATGTTCTGCTTTTGGCCATCCCAACAAATTGCAATTCTAGAAATGTGATGTTGATATTCTTCTCTTAGTCAGCTATCAAATTGCCACTTTGAAATGTGATGTTAATGTACTATTCTTGGTCACTGCAAAAACCTGCATCTTTGAAAATGTGATATTTTGTTCTGCTTCGTTAATCCAAAGAAATCACAACTTCAAAAATGTAAATTTTATGTTCGACTCTTGGTCATCTCAACAAATTGCAACTTTGAAAGTGTCTGTTCTTGGTCATTGCAAAAACTTGCAACTTTAAAAATGTGATGTTTATGTTCTGCTGTGTTCTGCTCTTGTTCATTCCAGATAATTGAAAAAAAAAATATAAATGTTATGTTCTCTCTTGGTCTTCCCAACAAATTGCAAATTAAAAAAATTGAAGTTCATCTTCCCTGTAAACTTGTCATTCCAACATATTGCATTTCGAAAATATGATGATTATGTTCTGCTCTTGGTCATTCCAAGTAGGCCTAATTACATTTCAAAAATGTGATGCTTATTTTCTGCTTTCGGTCATGATAACAAATTGCAACTTAAAAAATGTAAATTTTATGTTCTTCTGTTAGTCATGCCAACAAATTGCAACTTTAGAAATATGTTGTGATTATTTATGTTCCACTCCCAGCCATCCCAACAAACTGCAACTTAGGCCTAAGTCGTAAAAAAATTGATGTTTATATTCTGCTCTTGGTCATTCTAAATAGCTTTAACTTTAAAATTGTAATATTTATGTTTTCCTCTTGGTCATGCCAATAAATTTGAAGTTTAAGAATGTGATGTTTTTGTTATGTTTTGTAAGCCAATAGGTCTGTCTCCATATGGGGATTACGACAGGTATTATGGGTAGGTTGCTCTACGATGACGAGGTAGTTCTATTTTAGTCTTTGGGGAAGCCCACCAAATGACATATTATCTGGTTTGTTTGGAATGATAAATCCTGTGACCAACAGTTAATAATAATCTGTTTGTTGACATTTTATAATCCCCCAATCTGTATGATTCTAACTTACAACACACTTTTTCAGTAGAACTGCTGTTTTGAGAACATAATCAATAGCTGACCCAAACAATCAAACATTCAACAAAGGCTCCTTGACTTGGTCAACAACAACAATCGCCATGTTGAAAGGCAAAGGGGATTCCAACAGCCAGGGCCGGATTAAGATAGCATGAGGCCCTAGGCTAAACCTTAATGTGAGGCCCCCTTCTAGACCTGACCTGAGACCGCCAATCACCACAGAATTTTCCCTGTGATTCCCACTTTTGTGGGCTTAAAATTTGTATTACAAATTGTCATAAAAGTCACTAAATGGATCGCTTGATCGCAAGTTTCCTGTACAAATTACATTTGCCAGTGACATACATACTATACCAGAAAGAAATCATGCAGTCTCTGTCTCCACTGCATCCGATCCTGTTCTACTTGATTTGGTATACATTTCCCTTGTCCGATTACATGAGAATACACGGCTCCTCTATTATCAACTGTACAATAATTGTAATTGCAAAAATTTGGGTGAGGCATATCTTTTATTTTGCAATAATAGAGAAAATATATAATATAAACGTCAAAATACTAGCACAAATTATGAAAATATCAGCAATAATGGTGAAAAATGCATGGAAAAAGCAAAATAAAAGTAGGGGAGACCGGGGCTGGTTGTCACAGGGGCAGGTTGTCACACTTTTTATTGCACTAAACTATGGAGTCACACAGCTCAACCAATCATTGTTTTTTGCTTTTATAACCTACTAGAGTCTTTTTGAAAAATCTTGACCCCTGGAAGGGAGTCTGGTAGGCATAAGGACTGTTAAAAATTTCCTGTCACAAAAAGTAATTTTTTACCTTTAACTTGCATGCAATGCTAGTCTTTATCAAATAGTTGTTGAAAAAGATACAGTTAATACACTTACCATATAAACATTTCTTTAAATCATCATTAGAACAAATAGTGAAAATTTTGATAACAACGGCCTTGGTCACCCGTTTTTGGAATTTTCATCAGTCGGGGCAGGTTGTAACAAAAAGGCGGGGCAGGTTGTCACACTTTTTGGAGCTGGTTGTTACCTATTAGGACCAGGCTTTTAAACCAAAAAAACTAACACAAATATAAATTTGTGCTTTATACATGCTATTGGTGACTAAAGATGTATGCTGATATTGCATTGTGTTTAAATAAATCGATTTCAAATATATATATGTAAAATTTTCCAAAAAAATCGTAAAAATCCCACTCCATATCAGAATGCTTTCCTACTGATTGGTAAGCCTTCATTTGCTGCACTCTTGTACACAGTAGCATGTTTGTTAAGGTCTTCACTTGGCAAGTAAAGGATTCCTCATATGTCCAAAATAACTTTTCTTGGTCAAGATTTGCCCTACAGAGTTCCACTTCCTGCATTCGAGCTCATAACCAAAAGTGTGACAACCTGCCCCGAGAGTGTGACAACCTGCCCCGAAAGTGTGACAACCTGCCCCGAATTCTGAATTTAAAAAAATGTCCAATATCACATCAAGATTTCGATTGATATAGGTATATATTCACCAGATAGGTTTAAGTCACTCCCCTTTTGCCATTCATACAGAATGGCAGTGCTCCTGCATGCTTTATATAGAAATAGTAGCATGTTTAAGTTTTACACACTGTGACAACCAGCCCCTGTGACAACCAGCCCCGGTCTCCCCTACTAAAATTGCTGGAAAAAATTGGAAATTTTTATTTTATTCCAAGATATTAGCACACTTTCATCCTACTGTTGCACAAATATTTCTGAGAGAGTCATAGAGACTTCAGCAATAGTTGGGGAAATGCTCACTATAATTGAAGACTTTTTTTTTAAATAATATTTTAAATTCTCATTGTGGCATAAATTCAGCAATAGGTAGTCATACCAATTTGCTTATGATAATTGCAGAAAAATTTCTAAGACCAATGCAGAAATATTAACGATTGTTGCAGAAAGTTATTTCCATATTTCTGTGATAATGGTAATAAATTTGGGAAAATCATAGAATTTCTGAGATTAGATCTTCCAAAAATGTTATGATTTTGCTACCAAATTGCTGCAAGTGTAATTGTACAATTGAGTCCAGAGGAGCTTCATATGAGATTATCTTTAAACAGGTATTTCTAGGCTACACGATCTGTGATTATAAATTTGGGGCCCCTTAATATGTATTTTGCCCTACTAAGTCTTGTCCTCTTGATGTTTCTCAATTTATTGTCAAATTTTATTATTTTATTTTTTCACCAAATGTGAGGCCCCCCCTGAGGTGTGAGGCCCTTAGATCAGCAGAGCAGAGCTCAGTATCCATCCAATCTTGTGCGATTGCTGCGTCAATGACGCAGCACGCTCTGGAGGCCTTAATATCGAGCGCAGCACCTTCTAAGTGGTACCAATGTTTCAGAAATTTAATTTCCTACATTTTCAGCTAAGTTTGGACTCTGTACGACCATTCTTTCTATGTGAAAAGTCCGTCCGAAGCACCCGAAGTCAATGTCCGAACTTTTGTTGACATGTTCTTTTTCCTGTAATTTCTCTAAAAATTGGCCTGATAAAAATATTTCAAGTATTCGACAGGTTTTCTTATATCAAAATCTAGAATCTTCCTTTTTTGTTTAGATTTTTCAAAGAATTAAATCACCCCAAAACGATGCTTTGAAGATTCTGTTATTTTACCCAAGCAAAGATGGCGTTGGCCCAGACCTGTGTTTCCAGACCTATGAGGCCCTAGGCTATAGCCAACTCAGCCTAATGGGTAATCCAGGCCTGCAAACAGCCTCTGAGCTACCATTGCTTGGAGATGCCACCTATACATAAATTCAGAACTACAAATGTCTCAATGATAAAGGTTTATTTTACCTGCAATGGACTGTCACAGGGTGGCCCCTTCTCTTGTGCTTTTTGATGTATTTCCGCATCCTCAATAAAGCAGACACATTCAGGGGTACTCCGTGGTCTGGCCATTCTGTGTACTGGAAATGTTTTATCGTTCTTTGTTTGCTTCCCTGAAATAGTTTTTAAAAATTATCGGTGAAGGATAAAAACAGAAGTTTTCGAAAATCTAGTCAGGGATATTGAACATTCACATGCAATGCAACCCAATACATTAAGTTGCAGGCCCCTAGGCCCCCTACGCTATAATTTACACCAACACACCTTTCCATATCCACCTTGAAAAATAACTTATCTTTCTAAAAAAAAAAGAAAGATCAAACCACATATTTCACCGAACAATTTGGTAACCGGGAAGTGGTAATTTGCTTTAAGTTTCACTATATTTGGGTGGTCAGCTTTCGGCGTATATATTAAATACATAGGTACAATATTTGGTTCATCATACAAAATCTCATTTTTAATGTTTTGGCACAATCGACGGTCTTGTGGCGAGGCAACATGTAAACATCTTCCTCATTTTGCAACTGGAAGGATCCGGATTGTAAGTATCTATTTGACCATGGTTCCAGTTTTGCATTGCCAATTTGACTTGAATTTCCAGTCTGCAGGTATAATACAAATCTTTTTAATGACATAATTTATTTGATTTATTTCACTTACACACATAACTGTCAAATTTCTTTCAACGTAGTCTCCCTTTATAATTTCTTGGCTTTTCGTAATTTTTATTTTGCCACAAACAGATTTCTCCTCCTTCTTTTCTGGCCAATATTGGACACACTTCACCTGCAAAATAGAATGAAGTTCGTAAAAATAAAAATAACACAAACCTACGCTATGGATCTTAAGGTAACATGTCGTATTATTTCAAGTTTGTTTTCTGAAAGGACCACTTTTGACTTTTTTTATGACAAGAGCACCCCCCCCCCCCCCCACAAGGGGCATGCCTACTTACATTTCCAAGTTCCACTGTGTTTGTCAACATGATGATTATATCACATTCCGTTTCCCAAACCATCCTCCAAAAGTTGTTCAGAGTGTTCAGTACAGGTCCTGATGAAGCTATGTAAGCGTTTTCTTCTGAATAGCTCTGGAAAGTAAGCACATGATATAAGACTCAGTTGAAAAGAGGTTGCATCAATTGACTTTTGAAGTTCAGATTGTATCAGGTCTAGTTGCATTGCCCTCGCATTGCTTCAAAATCAGTTTCCTTTTTTATATAGGCTTATGTATTATTGGCCTATAGTTTAGTATGCAATACCATGCATGTGATTCCTTCTAAGGTCCCTTCACAAAGTATTTTTGATTTAATTCAGGTTCATGTCTTTACTTACTTTGATAAAACTGGCATTGTAGTAATCAGAACCTGGTTGGTCTTGAATAGTTTCTAGAACAACCCTATTCTTGTCATCTGAAATTTATCAAAGTTATTAATAAATAATTGGCGGTTTCCTTGGCAATCTCAAACATTTGATTTCCATGTGAACATTTTCAAAATTGTGTAATGTTGTTGAATTTTGTCTTGTGAAGAATTGACAATTCTACATTGATATAAATGTTAGTATCTGGATGAATGGACATCTTAAAACAAATTATGAATGTCCATATTGTCCAGGGTAATCAGTCATTGCGTAGGCCTTTATTATAGAAATAAACTTCAAGCGACCAATTAATTCATCAAAGGTTGATAACTCCTTCCTTCAATGTAGAAAAAACCCTTGTGGGCCCCAATTTTTGAAATGCACAACTTACAAGGCAGGATGTTCCTGTATCTGTTCAAACTCTTGTTGGCCAATGCCACTTCACAGGGGAATGCCATTGATTTTGGAATCTCCTGTTAAAAAATAAGAAAATTTCAATTTAGGCATACCATATTTTGGAAATTTGCGATTCGCATTTATGTTATACGGTCGCATTTATGTTATGCGGGCGGGATCTATCTGACAAAAATGCATATTAGAACCCTCCAAATCGGTGTCTAACTTATACGTACAGCAAAGGAGATTAGCAGCCATTGTAATCTCACATGCCTCAAATATTGGCCTTTATGAACCAAGATGTTTTCCTCTCTTAGGATGAGAAGTCATGCTTCTATAAGCGGTTTCATCGAGGATGTTTAGCATTGCAGCAATGGCAACATTTCACACCTTTCACTAACTTACAGGTGGCACTGTAGTTGCAGCTATAGCTCAAAACTTTCCTTAAATTCCATTTCAAAATATCCCTTATCTTTGGCATTTCGATTTATTAACCTTGAAAAGTCCATTACCAGGTTAAACAGTCAGGTATTAAGTAATTCTAATACCAACATGCATGGTATTAACCATTATTGATCAGCAATGAATGTGTAAATGCTCTTATCTCATAACTTGGTGTTAACTGTATCCTGACCCACAGGCATTTCAATCATTTGCCAACACAGCTGTATGGCCTGCATGATACTGGCCTCCAGTACAAGGAATATGGGAAAGTCTGGGCAATACCCTTGCATCAGCCATCCTGCACCCCATAGGCATAACATTTCTGCAGGGTGGTCGATTCAGGGGACTTTCCCACCTTGGTGTATCTGTAGGGGGAACGGGGGCACATTGGGACGCTTTTAACGTCTACTAATTTTGCTCAATGCTGAAAGCACTGAAGAACTCAGAAGTTTGCATGAATATCACCAATACTATGTCTGGAGCTTAAATGTAAGGCATAATAAACTAGACTGCACCTACCCTTTTGCAGCCAGAGAGTTGTAAAAATGACTGTCCCAATGTGCCCCGGCTTGTACAGCAGGGCACATTGGGACAACAATTAAAAAATCATTTTAACACTCCGCGTGCAATAGATATCACATATAAGTAGTGCGTAAGATAATATACAGTGCATTAACACCTGGTAGTGCCAATAGTTCATAACTTTAAACAGTTTTATTCATTTAACATAAACTGTCCTGGGTGCGGACATCTATGTAAGTAACACACAGTGCTTTGTGACAAATTTGTTCACAGAGCATGGTAATCCACTATGCCTCTATTCCCTGTGGCCTGAATACCTGTTGTGTGCTGTCCCAGGTCATTCAGTTGCCTTGGACACTTAAATTCTGCCATATTAAGTGCGTCCCAATGAGCCCCGAATTCACTGTCCCAATGAGCCCCTGATATGACATTTACACCAAAGTGCTAATTTCTTGGACACCAGTGAGTGTGTTTATCACGATAACAATTCATAACTGTTCGTTACGCTATATAAAATTCATACAAGCACTGAAAAAGCCTCATTGTTCATGGTTTTTCCACAGAATGGTTCGAATTTAGGCATACCATATTTTGGAAATTTGCGATTCGTATTCATGTTATACGGTCGCATTTATGTTATGCGGGCGGGATCTATCTGACAAAAATGCATATTAGAACCCTCCAAATCGGTGTCTAACTTATACGTACAGCAAAGGAGATTAGCAGCCATTGTAATCTCACATGCCTCAAATATTGGCCTTTATGAACCAAGATGTTTTCCTCTCTTAGGATGAGAAGTCATGCTTCTATAAGCGGTTTCATCGAGGATGTTTAGCATTGCAGCAATGGCAACATTTCACACCTTTCACTAACTTACAGGTGGCACTGTAGTTGCAGCAATAGCTCAAAACTTACCTTAAATTCCATTTCAAAATATCCCTTATCTTTGGCATTTCGATTTATTAACCTTGAAAAGTCCATTACCAGGTTAAACAGTCAGGTATTAAGTAATTCTAATACCAACATGCATGGTATTAACCATTATTGATCAGCAATGAATGTGTAAATGCTCTTATCTCATAACTTTGCGTTAACTGTATCCTGACCCACAGGCATTTCAATCATTTGCCAACACAGCTGTATGGCCTGCATGATACTGGCCTCCAAGGAAGATGGGAAAGTCTGGGCAATCCCCTTGAATCAGCCACCCTGCACCCCATAGGCATAACATTACTGCAGGGTGGTCGATTCAGGGGACTTTCCCACCTTGGTGTATCTGTAGGGGGAACGGGGGCACATTGGGACGCTTTTAACGTCTACTAATTTTGCTCAATGCTGAAAGCACTGAAGAACTCAGAAGTTTGCATGAATATCACCAATACTATTTAGCTTAAATGTAAGGCATAATAAACAAGAGCAGGTTTACTGCCTCCATATCCCCCATGCCCTACACATCTACCAATACCCACCAGAATTCCAATTTTAGTTATGCCAAATATTTCCACCAGGGGCACAATGCATACATGTAAGGATGTGGAGACACCTGGGGGTGGAGTTCGCTTTTAAAAATAAAATGGCTGCAGGCCAAAAGCACAGCAAAAAGTATTCGGGATGTGGAAATGGTTATGATATTTATTGATTTATGGTCAGATTTGACAAGTTTAGAGGGGTCTTTGAATGTTGGGAAAGGATGAGCATTGTGCATGGTGTGGTGTTTGAGATATTTGATGGACGCCATGACATGGAGACTAAAAGTAAAATCCCCCATAGCATAGCATGGGGGATAACTAGACTGCACCTACCCTTTTGCAGCCAGAGAGTCATAAAAATGACTGTCCCAATGTGCCCCGGCTAAAACAGCCGGGGCACATTGGGACATCAATTAAAAAATCATTTTAACACTCCACGTGCAATAGATATCACATATAAGTAGTGCGTAAGATAATATACAGTGCATTAACACCTGGTAGTGCCAATAGTTCATAACTTTAAACAGTTTTATTCATTTAACATAAACTGTCCTGGGTGCGGACATCTATGTAAGTAACACACAGTGCTTTGTGACAAATTTGTTCACAGAGCATGGTAATCCACTATGCCTCTATTCCCTGTGGCCTGAATACCTGTTGTGTGCTGTCCCAGGTCATTCAGTTGCCTTGGACACTTAAATTCTGCCATATTAAGTGCGTCCCAATGAGCCCCGAATTCACTGTCCCAATGAGCCCCTGATATGACATTTACACCAAAATGCTAATTTCTCGGACACCAGTGAGTGTGTTTATCACGATAACAATTCATAACTGTTCGTTACGCTATATAAAATTCATACAAGCACTGAGAAAGCCTCATTGTTCATGGTTTGTCCACAGAATGGTTCGAATTTAGGCATACCATATTTTGGAAATTTGCGATTCGCATTTATGTTATACGGTCGCATTTATGTTATGCGGGCGGGATCTATCTGACAAAAATGCATATTAGAACCCTCCAAATCGGTGTCTAACTTATACGTACAGCAAAGGAGATTAGCAGCCATTGTAATCTCACATGCCTCAAATATTGGCCTTTATGAACCAAGATGTTTTCCTCTCTTAGGATGAGAAGTCATGCTTCTATAAGCGGTTTCATCGAGGATGTTTAGCATTGCAGCGATGGCAACATTTCACACCTTTCACTAACTTACAGGTGGCACTGTAGTAGCAGCAATAGCTCAAAACTTACCTTAAATTCCATTTCAAAATATCCCTTATCTTTGGCATTTCGATTTATTAACCTTGAAAAGTCCATTACCAGGTTAAACAGTCAGGTATTAAGTAATTCTAATACCAACATGCATGGTATTAACCATTATTGATCAGCAATGAATGTGTAAATGCTCTTATCTCATAACTTTGCGTTAACTGTATCCTGACCCACAGGCATTTCAATCATTTGCCAACACAGCTGTATGGCCTGCATGATACTGGCCTCCAAGGAAGATGGGAAAGTCTGGGCAATCCCCTTGAATCAGCCACCCTGCACCCCATAGGCATAACATTACTGCAGGGTGGTCGATTCAGGGGACTTTCCCACCTTGGTGTATCTGTAGGGGGAACGGGGGCACATTGGGACGCTTTTAACGTCTACTAATTTTGCTCAATGCTGAAAGCACTGAAGAACTCAGAAGTTTGCATGAATATCACCAATACTATGTCTGGAGCTTAAATGTAAGGCATAATAAACTAGACTACACCTACCCTTTTGCAGCCAGAGAGTTGTAAAAATGACTGTCCCAATTTGCCCCGGCTCGTGGGAAAGACAGGCACATTGGGACATCAATTAAAAAATCATTTTAACACTCCACGTGCAATAGATATCACATATAAGTAGTGCGTAAGATAATATACAGTGCATTAACACCTGGTAGTGCCAATAGTTCATAACTTTAAACAGTTTTATTCATTTAACATAAACTGTCCTGGGTGCGGACATCTATGTAAGTAACACACAGTGCTTTGTGACAAATTTGTTCACAGAGCATGGTAATCCACTATGCCTCTATTCCCTGTGGCCTGAATACCTGTTGTGTGCTGTCCCAGGTCATTCAGTTGCCTTGGACACTTAAATTCTGCCATATTAAGTGCGTCCCAATGAGCCCCGAATTCACTGTCCCAATGAGCCCCTGATATGACATTTACACCAAAATGCTAATTTCTCGGACACCAGTGAGTGTGTTTATCACGATAACAATTCATAACTGTTCGTTACGCTATATAAAATTCATACAAGCACTGAGAAAACCTCATTGTTCATGGTTTTTCCACAGAATGGTTCGAATTTAGGCATACCATATTTTGGAAATTTGCGATTCGTATTCATGTTATACGATCGCATTTATGTTATGCGGGCGGGATCTATCTGACAAAAATGCATTTTAGAACCCTCCAAATCGGTGTCTAACTTATACGTACAGCAAAGGAGATTAGCAGCCATTGTAATCTCACATGCATCAAATATTGGCCTTTATGAACCAAGATGTTTTCCTCTCTTAGGATGAGAAGTCATGCTTCTATAAGCGGTTTCATCGAGGATGTTTAGCATTGCAGCAATGGCAACATTTCACACCTTTCACTAACTTACAGGTGGCACTGTAGTAGCAGCAATAGCTCAAAACTTACCTTAAATTCCATTTCAAAATATCCCTTATCTTTGGCATTTCGATTTATTAACCTTGAAAAGTCCATTACCAGGTTAAACAGTCAGGTATTAAGTAATTCTAATACCAACATGCATGGTATTAACCATTATTGATCAGCAATGAATGTGTAAATGCTCTTATCTCATAACTTTGCGTTAACTGTATCCTGACCCACAGGCATTTCAATCATTTGCCAACACAGCTGTATGGCCTGCATGATACTGGCCTCCAAGGAAGATGGGAAAGTCTGGGCAATCCCCTTGCATCAGCCATCCTGCACCCCATAGGCATAACATTACTGCAGGGTGGTCGATTCAGGGGACTTTCCCACCTTGGTGTATCTGTAGGGGGAACGGGGGCACATTGGGACGCTTTTAACGTCTACTAATTTTGCTCAATGCTGAAAGCACTGAAGAACTCAGAAGTTTGCATGAATATCACCAATACTATGTCTGGAGCTTAAATGTAAGGCATAATAAACTAGACTGCACCTACCCTTTTGCAGCCAGAGAGTTGTAAAAATGACTGTCCCAATGTGCCCCGGCTTGTACAGCAGGGCACATTGGGACATCATTTAAAAAATAATAATTTTAACACTCCACGTGCAATAGATATCACATATAAGTAGTGCGTAAGATAATATACAGTGCATTAACACCTGGCAGTGCCAATAGTTCATAACTTTAAACAGTTTTATTCATTTAACATAAACTGTCCTGGGTGCGGACATCTATGTAAGTAACACACAGTGCTTTGTGACAAATTTGTTCACAGAGCATGGTAATCCACTATGCCTCTATTCCCTGTGGCCTGAATACCTGTTGTGTGCTGTCCCAGGTCATTCAGTTGCCTTGGACACTTAAATTCTGCCATATTAAGTGCGTCCCAATGAGCCCCGAATTCACTGTCCCAATGAGCCCCTGATATGACATTTACACCAAAATGCTAATTTCTCGGACACCAGTGAGTGTGTTTATCACGATAACAATTCATAACTGTTCGTTACGCTATATAAAATTCATACAAGCACTGAGAAAACCTCATTGTTCATGGTTTTTCCACAGAATGGTTCGAATTTAGGCATACCATATTTTGGAAATTTGCGATTCGCATTTATGTTATACGGTCGCATTTATGTTATGCGGGCGGGATCTATCTGACAAAAATGCATATTAGAACCCTCCAAATCGGTGTCTAACTTATACGTACAGCAAAGGAGATTAGCAGCCATTGTAATCTCACATGCCTCAAATATTGGCCTTTATGAACCAAGATGTTTTCCTCTCTTAGGATGAGAAGTCATACTTCTATAAGCGGTTTCATCGAGGATGTTTAGCATTGCAGCGATGGCAACATTTCACACCTTTCACTAACTTACAGGTGGCACTGTAGTAGCAGCAATAGCTCAAAACTTACCTTAAATTCCATTTCAAAATATCCCTTATCTTTGGCATTTCGATTTATTAACCTTGAAAAGTCCATTACCAGGTTAAACAGTCAGGTATTAAGTAATTCTAATACCAACATGCATGGTATTAACCATTATTGATCAGCAATGAATGTGTAAATGCTCTTATCTCATAACTTTGCGTTAACTGTATCCTGACCCACAGGCATTTCAATCATTTGCCAACACAGCTGTATGGCCTGCATGATACTGGCCTCCAAGGAAGATGGGAAAGTCTGGGCAATCCCCTTGCATCAGCCATCCTGCACCCCATAGGCATAACATTTCTGCAGGGTGGTCGATTCAGGGGACTTTCCCACCTTGGTGTATCTGTAGGGGGAACGGGGGCACATTGGGACGCTTTTAACGTCTACTAATTTTGCTCAATGCTGAAAGCACTGAAGAACTCAGAAGTTTGCATGAATATCACCAATACTATGTCTGGAGCTTAAATGTAAGGCATAATAAACTAGACTGCACCTACCCTTTTGCAGCCAGAGAGTTGTAAAAATGACTGTCCCAATGTGCCCCGGCTTGTACAGCAGGGCACATTGTGACATCATTTAAAAAATCATTTTAACACTCCACGTGCAATAGATATCACATATAAGTAGTGCGTAAGATAATATACAGTGCATTAACACCTGGTAGTGCCAATAGTTCATAACTTTAAACAGTTTTATTCATTTAACATAAACTGTCCTGGGTGCGGACATCTATGTAAGTAACACACAGTGCTTTGTGACAAATTTGTTCACAGAGCATGGTAATCCACTATGCCTCTATTCCCTGTGGCCTGAATACCTGTTGTGTGCTGTCCCAGGTCATTCAGTTGCCTTGGACACTTAAATTCTGCCATATTAAGTGCGTCCCAATGAGCCCCGAATTCACTGTCCCAATGAGCCCCTGATATGACATTTACACCAAAATGCTAATTTCTCGGACACCAGTGAGTGTGTTTATCACGATAACAATTCATAACTGTTCGTTACGCTATATAAAATTCATACAAGCACTGAGAAAGCCTCATTGTTCATGGTTTGTCCACAGAATGGTTCGAATTTAGGCATACCATATTTTGGAAATTTGCGATTCGTATTCATGTTATACGATCGCATTTATGTTATGCGGGCGGGATCTATCTGACAAAAATGCATATTAGAACCCTCCAAATCGGTGTCTAACTTATACGTACAGCAAAGGAGATTAGCAGCCATTGTAATCTCACATGCCTCAAATATTGGCCTTTATGAACCAACATGTTTTCCTCTCTTAGGATGAGAAGTCATGCTTCTATAAGCGGTTTCATCGAGGATGTTTAGCATTGCAGCAATGGCAACATTTCACACCTTTCACTAACTTACAGGTGGCACTGTAGTTGCAGCAATAGCTCAAAACTTACCTTAAATTCCATTTCAAAATATCCCTTATCTTTGGCATTTCGATTTATTAACCTTGAAAAGTCCATTACCAGGTTAAACAGTCAGGTATTAAGTAATTCTAATACCAACATGCATGGTATTAACCATTATTGATCAGCAATGAATGTGTAAATGCTCTTATCTCATAACTTTGCGTTAACTGTATCCTGACCCACAGGCATTTCAATCATTTGCCAACACAGCTGTATGGCCTGCATGATACTGGCCTCCAAGGAAGATGGGAAAGTCTGGGCAATCCCCTTGAATCAGCCACCCTGCACCCCATAGGCATAACATTACTGCAGGGTGGTCGATTCAGGGGACTTTCCCACCTTGGTGTATCTGTAGGGGGAACGGGGGCACATTGGGACGCTTTTAACGTCTACTAATTTTGCTCAATGCTGAAAGCACTGAAGAACTCAGAAGTTTGCATGAATATCACCAATACTATTTAGCTTAAATGTAAGGCATAATAAACTAGACTGCACCTACCCTTTTGCAGCCAGAGAGTTGTAAAAATGACTGTCCCAATTTGCCCCCTCGTGGGAAAGACAGGCACATTGGGACAACAATTAAAAAATCATTTTAACACTCCACGTGCAATAGATATCACATATAAGTAGTGCGTAAGATAATATACACTGCATTAACACCTGGTAGTGCCAATAGTTCATAACTTTAAACAGTTTTAATCATTTAACATAAACTGTCCTGGGTGCGGACATCTATGTAAGTAACACACAGTGCTTTGCGACAAATTTGTTCACAGAGCATGGTAATCCACTATGCCTCTATTCCCTGTGGCCTGAATACCTGTTGTGTGCTGTCCCAGGTCATTCAGTTGCCTTGGACACTTAAATTCTGCCATATTAAGTGCGTCCCAATGAGCCCCGAATTCACTGTCCCAATGAGCACCTGATATGACATTTACACCAAAATGCTAATTTCTCGGACACCAGTGAGTGTGTTTATCACGATAACAATTCATAACTGTTCGTTACGCTATATAAAATTCATACAAGCACTGAGAAAGCCTCATTGTTCATGGTTTGTCCACAGAATGGTTCGAATTGAACCCGTCCATATTTACTTTAGTAGTAGGAAAACAAACTTTTGTTCGCCATACTTCTGCATGTGGCTGTAATTTGTCTATAAAACCATGGAAACATCAGGATGTGAAATTACAAGATATGATGGCACTACCTTATCATATACCTCGCCTGCATCCAAGAAAACCCCACCGTCCCACAGTGCCCCGCGTCCCAATGTGCCCCTGTTCCCCGTACCACTGGTAGTGGTCTAGTGCAGAAATGTTGTGAACAATTGTGATGCCTGTGTCCTGACCCGGGAACCCGACATGCAGTGCTGGACCCATAACCAATTCAGAGATCCAAAGGGTTTATTCTTACTTATACAGTTGATTCCAACATCACTAAAGATGAGCAACGTTTCTTCAGACTTGAAGTTTATTCTGACTCTTCTACGAGTCACAGGTAGTAGTCATATATCATCGAAGAGGGGTAAAGGGTTACCGTGGCACTGTAGTTGCATCAATAGCTCAAAAACTTACCTTAAATTCCATTTCAAAGTATCCCTTATCTTTGGCATTTCTCATGTAATCTTCTAATAAAGGAACATTGATTCTTTTCGCAGCTTCATTGTAGAGGTGAGTAAGTTTCTCTCGGGGCGGTTTTGCCGGAGGCTTAGGTCTCAAGTCCGGCTCTTGACAGGGTAGAATGATATTTTCGTACTTGGGCACTGAATCAAGTGTCACATTCTCGTACTGGCTATTGAGTTGAATATTTTCATAAGCAGCCATGCTTTATTTAGTTCTGAAAAAAAAATGATTAGAATAAAAAAAAAAATAATATAAGTAGTGGATTTTTCATTCATTGGATTTTTAATAGAATTTTTCAAGTCTGATACAAGGAATTTTTTTGAATCTCCAACCAGGGACAGACAAATGATTACTTTTGCATGTAACTGGCACATTATGATATTATTTGAAAGTAGAGATTTGTTTAATACTTTGAAAATGAATATGGTATGTTTACTTAAATACAAAATAAATCATTGATAAGAAGCTGGTATGTAAATGGTAACTTTGAATTCCAAATGTATTCTGTCTCATATAAACTGCAATGTACACATATTCATTACTTTTTACAGTTGAAAATTATATGAATATTTTTTGTTTAGCTGGGAGATTGCATACAAGAAATTTATTACTGTATTTTATTTTACTAAAATAAAGTTTTATATGTGGTCGTGTACTTAGTATTACTTTACTTACTAAGTACTATGGAAACCAGATACTATAATATAACTTTTCATTGGGTCACAAATATGTATCCTATTACTTGTATTTTCACAACTTTTCACATCCTAGTTGTAAATTGTTGGTTATGATGGTAACTATCAGTCTATTACATGCATGTTGTGATAGGACCCTGTTTCATAACCTAAAATTAATTATATATATATACAATTATGAAATTGTCAACTATAATGGGACATAATAATAGCTCCCTACAGATTGGTGGTCCGCTTTTTAATTTTCAAACTGGCTTTGCCACATCATAAATAGTAACTTGTTGGTTAAACTTGGTTTCCTAATCTTCTTATATTAAGTTATAAGGAGCATACCTTAAATAAGTTATTTGGTTTGTTTATTGACACCTATGCTGCCAGATATATGCACAGGATGATCTGATGACTGACAACTGACATATATACACAAATCTCAAAACATTAGAGCTGTTTGCGAATTAGCGGTCCAAACAGTTTCAAAATTAATTTTCAACTTGGTTGTGTGATGTCACTGGCTTAAAAATGTTTCGTTTGTGTCAGTTGTTATGTGGTTAATCAGTTGATTCAATGCTTATCGTATCTAGCAGCATAGGTTACAATAAACAAACTAATTAAATGACTTGAGGTACTTCATCAAATAAGAAGATTGGGAGACATAAAACTGTCAATGATTTGGCAAAGCCAGTTTGCAAGTTGAAAATAAGAAATTTAGTTCTTCCAGTGGACCGCCAATATGCAAAGAGCTCTAAGGCAGTGACATCACGAGACCAAGTTGAATGTTTATTTTGAAACTGTTTGGCCTAAACATAGGGACGCCTTTACATTGTAAACAAAATTTGTTTTTGCTTCAAAATGCAATATTTACATTAGGCCTGCAATGCTTGTACTGAATCAATCACATATCCATGCATTTACTGTTGTTTGTTACTGATGACATATTAGAAGCTTTTATTAATAGCTTCCACACCAATATAATTCTCAGAATATATGAAATATCAAATTTGTCAAAACTCATTTGATCTCAATACAATTTTCACTGTTTGAGACTCAGATATATACATATATACAGTGTATGTATGAGACTTTTGTTTAAGTTTAACTTACCACCATCTAAGTATGATATGAGGTGCCAATTTGTAGCAGAGACTCAATGTTAATTTCAAGAAATTTTCATTGACATGATACTTAATAAAATATTTGTTTGTTTGTTATTTTGTTGAAATATGTGTAGCTGTGTGTCCATACCAGGCTATGCCTGTTGCAGTTTTATAATAACTAGTGTGTCACACTTCAAACTCTTCACTGTGATAAATTATGTATGCATGAACTATGTGTATGAAAAATTAAAATGTACAACATAATTTAAGTTATTTGTAAATCAGTATTTTAACTCTTACTTACCTTAAATATAATATAGTCCTCTATGTCCACTAAAGGATCCAGACTTTGGGCAAATGGGTCAAATTTCCTGGAAAAACAGATTTTTGAAATGCTTCATAGCACACAGGTCTAACATGATATATATGGGGGAGGTACTTCATGAGGGGGTGACCATGTAATATCTAGGTGTGGGGAGGCTTGGAGATAAATATAAATAAATAATTTCTTGCTCAGTTTTGGTAAAATGAATAAATTATTTTTTGGCAGTCTTGAAATATATCATTTCTGGTGGTGGAATTTCATGACAAGTTGTTATTTAATTGATTTTGGAATGAATATTCAGAGACTTTGTGTGTTTGAAATAAATAATTACTGCCACTATTACTGTGAAGTAAATAATTTCCCACCGAGGAAAACTTCAACCCCCCCCCCCCCCGATTATTAAATGGTCAACTCTTAAATGATCAAAAAGCAGATAAAATTAGTGTTTTGTTTCCACTTTATATAATTACAATCAGCTGATCATGTTGACAACTTGACACATCCTGATCTACTTTATACTTTCCTAAATAAAATGTGTGGGGGTGGATGTGATTTTTGATAAATTTAGATTGATGTAAATTAGTATAACTAGTTTTCCTCAGCTTGGCAAATAAAATCAGAACTGGTGCTTGGAGAGTACATAGCTTCGCTGTCCATTTAAAATTAAACTTTGACAACTGCGAGATGCCACACATAAGCAGTTGATTAAGTGATTAATAGAAAACTGATTGTGAAAAGTTGGATTTTCATCAAATAAACATTGAAATGTTCCTAATTTAGTACTTTGGCACTTTCCGTCACATTCTACGGACATTTAATTAACAGCTATTAGTTTTGCAAAGGCTCTCTTCAGCCTGAAACTTCTTTGATTTTTTGGTGGTAAATTGTTGAAATTCGGCCAATTTTGACACATTTAAGTACAGGAAAGTTCTCAATATTTCACACAATACATTTTAAAACCATTTCCTATCCATCCAAACCTTTAATTTTGATGAGAATAGGCTGTAAACTGCTGCTACACAATTGTGTGTCACGGGTGTAGTGCTCAACCTATGCTTTGACTCCCATCCCTGACAACTGCATCGTCATGGTTGGTCTTCCTATCTGGTCTGGATGGGTAAAAGACTGCTGGTCCTTTATTTCACAGCTTATTAGCTTCGCTTAGAAGCTATTATGGAGCATGGCATTTCAACATGTGTGTTTTTGGGTATGTGAGTCGACTCCTTCAAAAACTACTGGATAACTTTCGATTTCCTTTGGCATGATGTGTTCATTTGTAGGCCTACTACACAATAACTGATTAAATTTTGGTGACTAATAATTAGAGATTTTTTGGGCCTACAGATAAAGAAATCTGAAAAGGCCTCTACCGTGCTGCATGCACTATAATTTTTTGCTGTAGCACTTGCAGCCAAGAGGGTATATACTATATAAAAATTGCCATTAAACATCCGTAGAATGTGGCAGAAGATGCCAAAGCACTAAATTAGCAACATTTCAACGTTTATTTGAGGAAATCCGACTAGAATTGGCGATATCAGCTGGGTCTTTTGTCATCAGTATTGCAATTTATCACGATCAGTTTTCTTTTATAGTTCTACAACGAGTTGATAACATTTAGGCCTAAAACTTAATCAACTGCTTATGTTTGGCATCTTGCAGTCGTCGAAGTTCAATTTTAAATGGACGTCAAAGCTATGTGCCCTCAAAGCATCAGTTCTAGTTTTGAATTGATGTAATATGTATTGGTGGCATATCCAAGCAATGGGAGCTGTGTTGGAATCCCCTTTGGCATATCCAAGCAATGGGAGCTGTGTTGGAATCCCCTTTGGCATATCCAAGCAATGGGAGCTGTGTTGGAATCCCCTTTGGCATATCCAAGCAATGGGAGCTGTGTTGGAATCCTGTTTGGCATATCCAAGCAATGCCAATGGGGGCTGTGTTGGAATCCCCTTTGGCATATCCAAGCAATGGGAGCTGTGTCGGAATTCCCTTTGGCATATCCAAGCAATGGGAGCTGTGTCGGAATTCCCTTTGGCATATCCAAGCAATGGGAGCTGTGTTGGAATCCCCTTTGGCATATCCAAGCAACGGGAGCTGTGTTGGAATCCTGTTTGGCATATCCAAGCAATGCCAATGGGGGCTGTGTTGGAATCCCCTTTGGCATATCCAAGCAATGGGAGCTGTGTCGGAATTCCCTTTGGCATATCCAAGCAATGGGAGCTGTGTCGGAATGTCCTTTGGCATATCCAAGCAATGGGAGCTGTGTTGGAATCCCCTTTGGCATATCCAAGCAATGGGAGCTGTGTTGGAATCCCCTTTGGCATATCCAAGCAATGGGAGCTGTGTTGGAATCCCCTTTGGCTTTCAACAAGGTGATTGGTGTTGTTGACCAAGCCAAGGAGTCTGACTTAATCAGTGTCTTTGTTGAATGTCTGATTGTTTGGGTCAGCTTGTGATTATGTTCTTAAGACAGCAGTTCAATTGAAAGATATGTTGTCAGCATCATACAGATTGAGGGATTATAGTGTGTTACCAACTAGATCATCATTAACTGCTTTTCACAGGATTTCATTTAAATGGCAAACAAATAACAAACCAGATAACCAGATAACATGTCATCTGGTGGGCTTCCCCAAGGACAAAAATAGCCTACCTCCCTTATCTTGGTGCCACCACTGCCACCTACCCATAGTCCCATAATCACTGCCCTAATCCAGTGGTGTAGCCAGGCCTCTGCCACAGGTGGGGCAATGGGTGGGGCAGTACTTTTTGAGGGGGGGGGCAAGATACTTAACAACCAATTTTATCAACATTTATCGACATTTTTGGATAAAATTCACGTGACTCCCACAATGGTCATTTTCGTCATCACTAAACAGTAAGAGATGGACTTTCTGGGATTTGCCAATGTCATACTGGGGTAACGAGCCAATTCATGAAAATCTAAACTTAATAAATTTATAGAAACATGTCTCAGAAGTCCTATTTTGACCTTAAGTCAATTAGGCCCAAAATGTGATTAACTAGGTTTTCCCTTTGGACGCTAATAAGGAGTGTAAAAGTCAATACTATAGCATAACATCGCATAACTGTGACCTTGATTTTCAAATGGAATGGAAAGTAAAGACGACGCTTCTGTTCAAAGATGGCACTGGTTAACATTCAGACAGAACATTTTGTTAGACCCCCCCCCCCCAAAAAAAAAACACAGCAGATAATGTTTTCAGACCAGAAATTGGGAGGGGGACATCTCATATTATGTATCCCAGGCCTGTAAATGTAAGGTGCCCCCTCCTCCGCCAAATCGCCCCCTTAGAGCCAAGGAATTATGATTGCTTACATTCATAGTAGGTCTACATCATAAGCATCATGACACACAGAGTGCAATTTTCAAAATGAAGCAGTTCTTCATATATCAATGTAAATAACGAAACTGCAGTATGGTATTGTGCAGTGCTGTGAGATGCATCCATTAATGTCGATTTAATAACTTTCAAAAGACTTGTTTGCAAAGTCCATTACCTGGTTAAACAGTTAGGTATTAAGTAATTCTAATACCAACATGCATGGTATTAACCATTATTGATTTGCCTTGAATGCATAAATGTGCTGATCTCACAACTTTGCGATAACCGTAACCCTACTGTGCTGGACCCATAACCAATTCGGAGATCCAAAGGGTATTCTTACTTATACGGTTGATTGCAACAACATTCAAGATGAGCAGCATTTCTTCAGACTTGAAGTTTATTCTGACTCTTCTGCAGGTCACAGGAAGTAGCCATATTTCGTCGAAGAGGGGTAAAGAGTGGTTACCGTGCATGACATTGTTTTTTAACGTGGTCATGATAATCTTCAAGATTGGATCGGTCATCACATCATCTGTGAGAGCCTATATTTTGGCATTGAGCTTTCAAATCATTTCACTCTTTTACATGTTAGTGAGGTTGATATCAGTTGTTACCAGTATAAGACTCTTCGTACTCGCGAGACAAGGAGTTTTGAATGACACATTTTGGTGGCAAGCCGAAGATTACCGCGAGCTGCAATACGGAAGCATTGGTTGGAAAAAAAGAATTCTCTACATGGTTTATCTTCTGTCATCTCTTGGCATAATTGTTCACTTTGTAAGTTACGACATAACCAATCTCCCAGTTTGTCCGATAGAAAATTCGACATGGTACGTTCACAAGTCAACATGTTACGTCGACTATCTCTTGATCATTGCAGTGGGATTTAGAATGCTTGAGTTCTGCTTAATTCTGATTTACATCTACGTAAATACCATGGTTTTTGCTTCTTCTTTTGATGATTTGCTTCTCAAAATGAAGTCAGAGTCTCTACTTCATGCCAGCCCATTGAAGATGCTTGAATACAGAAAGCAGTATGGGTACCTCAGCAAGTGTGTCTCATCTTTCAATGACAAACTTGGCTTCAACATTGCTTTGTGCCTGGTGTCTGTCATGTTTCAAAATGTCGTCCTGAGTGTCTTTCTAAAGGAATTTCGAGAAACTTACATAACCACCATGGCGTACTCTTGTTACGGGTTTGGTCTTCTCGTGTATGGTTCTATATGTGTGGCTGAAACAGTAAGTAACTTTGACAAAAATATTTTACGTTCAAAACGGTATAAAAATTACAATAATTTTTATTGAAGTTAACTTTTCTGCATTTCTTGCTGTTTCCTTGCACAGGTCATGTGGTAAATACCTATTCAAGTGTAACTGATAAGTGATATATTGATTCAGTGGCATTACAATTAATTAATTTTTTTTCTGAAACATACTAAAGAAACATGGATGAATAAGTCTAAATATAGCTGAAAGAAGTTATTTTGCTGCAACAGCTCTTCATTCATAGCAGTGTCTTCGAAGAATTTTGACATCATGATATTTGTGATCTTTTGGCTTAAACATCCTTTCAACACATTGGGGCCGCATCACTTTAAAATTGGATGAACCAAGTCAGCTTAAATGATTGAGTGAGATGGTCTCACCATATCTTTGAGCTAACATAGTTTGTCTTTTTCTGGTACGATAATCTGTCCGTTATCTTAGCTGAAAATAAGGTTGAAAATAACAAGCTATATTAGCTCAAAGATATTGTGCCACCTCTCACTCAATCATTTAAGCTGACTTAGTTCATCTGGTTTTACCGTGCTGTTTGTATGTTCTGAATTTGATGGATCTTTTATCAAGGCACTTTATATAGGATCTTAGCAAAAACATCGAAATTGTTTCGCAACTTTATTGAGCTTCCATTAGACATTACCCAGTTATTTTATGTTTCTTATTTGCAGTCGAAGCAACCATTACCTTTCTTACTGGATCTGTCACGTGAGAAAATCCTTTCGATTGAAGGTCACAACCAGGTATGGTTTCATTTGGATGTCATATCATCTCTTTATTGATTGATTAAAAATAATCTGATAAACTTAAACCAACGAAGATGTTGAGGGAAAGGGCAGAATGAAGTGATACTCACAATTAATGGCGATCACATATTGACGAACTTAGAACATGGCCACATAAAGCAAGAGTATAAGTATACTATAACTGGGCTATAGATGAAGAAGTGTATGCCCAAAGGAATATTTCTGTTTACCAATTGCCATGAAAGATTATGTTTGATTTGGGCATAGTCATTTTGTCTTTGACCAAATTGCCTATTCACATTGGTCAATAATTATTGCGATTTGCTCTGCGATTTTTATCAACTGACAAATATTAACATTTTATCAGCATTTCTGTTAGAATGACCTATTTTCCAGCTTATTCTCTTCGTGAAGGAGGTGGAATCTTGCCCCAAGATTTCAGTCATGGGTTATATGGACCTCGATAAACAACAGTTGCTGACGGTAATATTCATTACAAATGTTTAACATCTTTTTCAAAGAATAAATTGATACACTCATAACAAAAAGGTTTTATATGGAACCTTTAAAGGTTCTATAAGCTGGTATAGATAAGGAACCCTAAAGGTTCTATATTCAACTTTTAAAAAGGTTCCAACAGCAAACGAAAGGAACATTTAGATAATCCAGCTACACTGAACTCCTGCAATGGAACCCCTTTCTCTCAAGCTGGGAGGATAGGGTCCTATCATAGGGCCTTCCGACCAGTATTGAACCTTTTCAATTCTATTGAACCCTTATAAAATGTAGAACCCTTTTTCGGCTATGGTTTCTTTATGTATACCTCAAGAACCTTTTGTGTTAAGAGTGTATGATGTTATTAGACTATGCCATGAAATAGTTTGTTCATACTTGTTGAAGAAGAAGGCAAAGTTAGATCTAAACCTTCAGATTGGACTCAAGTTATCAGGTGATTCGATTCGGACTCCTGACTTCTTTGTCTTCCTGAAAGTAACTCCTTGGATTTCCAAGATGGTGACTCCTACTTAGACCCCGAAGTCAGTCAGAGTTAGTTTGCAAGAACTACAACTGACTAGTCGGCTAAGACCTTAAAGTCTGACTTCACTTGACTTCAAAGTTACTGTAGCTGCTGAAGGCCATTTTAAAGGGTTTTCTGTTAAAAATTCTGTGACAGTACATTATAGCGGAGGAAATTTTCCTAATTTTCACACGACGAAAAATATGGTACGAAAAAGTGTCAGATATTTTGGTATTTTTTATGTTGCATAAACTTTGTAGAAATCTTAAAAGTATGAGAGTTACAGATTGGGCTCTTTAAGCTGTTTAAATTGATACTAAAACTGTTTCTATGAGATGAATATTGGCCAAGTTATGCAACAGTGACGTGACTTGACTCGAGCTGACTCAACTATGACTTGACTTGACTGAACATTGACTTGCTGCTTGGAAAGCTAACTATGACTGACTCTAGAGTCACTAAAAAGTACTCGACTTCGGGGTCTGCTCCTACTCCTAACTCCTTTTCGTCGTAATCTAAATTATTTCTGTGAGTCAGAAACAATCAGTTCGACTCCGACTTGACTCCAATTGAAAATCTTACTTGTGCTCCAATTAACTCCGACTCCACCTGAAAACCTCCTGCTTGATGACTTAGACAACTGACTCCGGGTGCGACTTCAAAGCTCTTGATCTCAGGTTTTTTTAAAAACTTTTTTTTCAGATGATTGGAATAATTGCCACCTACTTCTTTGTCCTATTGCCATTCCTCAGGCAGTAGCTTACTTAAATAAAAAAAAAATAAAATAAAAGCAAAACACATTAAATATATTATATAAAAATAATTTTTAAAGTTATTTGAAATAACAAAAGTAAAATATGATTGAAATTAGATTACAATTGTGTGCAAATTAAAAATATGATAGATACATTGTACAAAAATATATAAAACTGTCTTTTAATCTATTTGTATGACAGATTGGTAATTTAAAATTCTTTGACTTGTTCTCTTGGCTGCACCACCCTGGCTGTTTATTTGATGTCAGAAAAATGCAATTTGTTTAAAACTCGGAAAAGGACGAAATGTGTGTGCTGTGCTGGTAAGCAGCGTCAAGAAGACAATTTTAACCAAATGAGGAGGATTAATAGAAGAGCAATCTTTGGCATAGAATCTTCATCCTGAACTACAGCCATGTTTCTGGACTTCTAGAATCAGAATGACATGGGGTGTTCTTTTTGTGTTGAAATGTGCAATATTTGCTTTTTCATGAATTATCGTCATTAATCTGCACTCAAAACATTTGCTTAAATAGTAGTTCCTGAATGTAGAGGATGCATTAGCCATCATACAAGTAATGGGCCATTATTGCTGAAAAATATGTAGTCATGTTGATCAAATCTGCAAACAAAGACAGTGTGTGATTTAAACTTGTAGATCTTTCAATTCTTTGTCTTTTATTTCAAAACAAATATAGAAGTGCTTGCAAGACTTGCGTTTTTATTATTTTGTCATGACAACAAGTTGTCAAAACAAGTTAACAAAACAGAGACATGATGTCACAATGAAAAAGTTCCATGTCGTATAATTCCAAAAAAAACAAAAAAACTACAATATTAAAAGTATTTGGTGACAGAATAACACAACAATTATTCCAACTTTGATTACATGATTATATGATGGCTGACAAAAATGAAAGATGGGAAGCCAGCAATAAAGTAAACGCTGCATAGAGCTCCTATAGTTGTGCATTGAGACAACATCATTTATTATATTTTTGACACATATTATATGTATATTTTAAAAAATTCAATGCACTTAGGATATTTGTGAAACAATGTCATAGTCTCGAGATGTAGGTCAGAAAAGTATTTAACTGACAAACGTGGAATTCTAGTCTAACTAGTTTAGTGACAAGTGAAAGTTTGCAAAATTAAGCTCTGCTTTAATTCCTTGCATGTTACTTTCAACTTCTATAACTTTATTAAATTTTCCATAAATTCGTATATATGCACTAAAAACAATACAGTCAATCATGATGTTTACGTAGAAATGTCATAGTGTCAAGATGTAAGTCAGAAAAGTCTTACCGACAAATGTGGAATTCAACCAATTAGTTTTGACAATAAAATCCAAATCCAATTTGTCATGTGACATCACTGACATGTGACATGTGACTGACACTTCCAGCTGAGTGGCTAGACCAACCTGGAAGTGATCACTACTTGAATAGAAACAGAACGAAGAAATATGAAATTATTATTCCCATAACTGAAAAGAAAAACAGCAATATTATGTTGATTGTGGATTATACTGCTCGACAGAGACAAAAACATTATGTTACAAACAGAACAAAATTAATGAGACAAAAAAAATTATGTTACGCACAGAACAAAAATTATGATGTTTTAATCAGTCTGCTGAAGAAAACCATGAGAGATGGTTAAAAGCTTCAGACAAGCAAAGAGTAAGATCTTTGTGTATGGAATACTCTATAAGTAACATGAACTCCCAAAGATCAGGATCAAACATCCATGAATTTAAGATGTTAAAGTTAATAATTTAGAAAATAAATTTACATTCTTTTGACTTTGAGGAATATTTTCTTAAATTAATTATTTGATGACAGTCAAATAAAACTGACTCTCATAAGTGATGAAATTGAAAAAGAATCTGAAGGAGACATTTTAAGGAGTGTTCCATTATGATTGATAATGATATATACGGCAGGGGCGACAGTTTCATTTTAAAGTGGTAGGGCATACAGTGACGATAAAATGTATTGTATGCACGTTAATAGAGTTAGTTTCTTACATACAGGGTGGGTAATAGAAAACTGGAAAATTGCGACAGATGCAGAACTTATTCATTTTCAACCATTTCCACTGAACACAGAACAATGATTTTTACATATGAGCATGTTTAGACAATAGACAACATTCTAATCTATGTGACAACCATTTTCTTCAATCACAGCCTCAAAACGCTTTCGAAAACTTTCACAACTGTTTGTCACAACGTCAGCTGACATCTTGCCCCACACTCTCTATATGGCTTCTTTCAGAGAGTCAACATTAGGGTAAGGGTTCCTTTGGTGGCCTTCTCCAAAATGCCCCAGGTTGCGTAATCCTGAGGGTTAAGGTCTGGGCTTGAGGACGGCCAGAAATCTGGAGTATGGAGGGCAATTACAATATTCCTGGTCCTCTTTGTCTGCCCACGGCTGCCAGGCTTCCTCTGCAACCCTTTCCCACTGGCTACGGATTGTTTGATGGCATATACAGTGCTCAGTGACACACCAACAATGTCAGAAATGGTCCAAGGCTTCACTTGGGCAGACAGGAGATCTGCCACCCTTTTCCTTTTCTGCTCCTGGGTCGCCATTTCTTGTCCCAGTATTGCAAATTTGACCTGATTTGTGGCTTATTAACCTCTGTTGTGTTGTTGGTTTCATAACATTCCGTTTATCTGTTCACGCTATACAGTAATTTAAAGATCATTCCAGATTTCCCTTACCCACCCTGTATATACAAAAATAATGGAAACAAATGAAACCATTGACCTGTAGTAAAAGATACTCTCTAGGTCATTCTCCTTTCCTAAGTGACCATTCAGAACTTATGAAGAGCCCAAATCATCCATCTATCCAGCATAATTTCCTCTTTGTTGGATGTTCTCGGTTCCCAACGCCATCTGTCAACAACAGTTATTCACGATACAGTGTTTAAACTTTCATCATTTATTTGAAAATAAATATAGGAAAACAACATTTGAAAGAATTTTACAACATGCTTTTATCAATTTTTTGCAGACGTTATTGTGCTATTTCAACAGAAATAGATCAGTGGTTTTGTTCATTCACAATATCACTTTGTAATCATGGTGATATAATCAATGTAAATTGTAAAATCTCAGTGTAAATAGCAACTCAATGGGCAATTATCCCCTTTTAATGCCTTAGTTTACAGAATTTATTTGATAAGTGAGAACTTGTCTCTGCATAGCAGCCTACAGAATCTTGTTTAATTTAGGGGCCGGCCAAATGATCTTGGGGGGGGGGGCTATAAATTTTTGGTGAAAAAGAAAGTTTGTCTCCCACTTGACACTGATGAAAAAGTTGGTTCAGCACATTTGCCTGCATGTACAATTACCTACAATCATAAGCATAATGAGACGCTTAACTTTGCAATTTTATACATGAAACCGTCCTTCATATTTCAATGTAAATATTGGAACTGCTGTATGACATTGTGCACTGTGCAGTGCTTTGACATGCATCCATTTATATCGATTTATTAACTTTGAAAGACTTGTTTGCGAAGTCCATTACCAGGTTAAACAGTCAGGTTTTAAGTAATTCTAATACCAACATGCATGGTATTAACCATTATTGATTTGCCATGAATGCATAAATGCACTTATCTCACAACTTTGCGTTAACCGTAACCCGACAGTGCTGGACCCATAACCAATTCAGAGATCCAAAGGGTATTCTTACTTATACGGTTGATTGCTTCAACATTCAAGATGAGCAGCATTTCTTCAGACTTGAAGTTTATTCTGACTCTTCTACGAGGCACAGGTAGTAGCCATATTTCGTCGGAAAGGGGTAAGGGGTGGTTACCTTGCCTGACATTGTTTTTTAACATCGTCATGATGATCTTCAAGACTGGATCGGTCATCACATCATCTGTGAGAGCCTTTATTTTGGCATCGAGCTTTCAAATCATTTCACTCTTTTACATGTTAGTGAGGTTGATATCAGTTTGTGAGCTCCAGGAGTCTACTGGTTGACAGAGACAATCATAGACTACTAGTCACACTTACAGACTAAATAGTCAGTCCTCAATTAAACAGCTTCCCAAATATATTCTTATCACTGCAGTTGAGGGAGCTCAGCTAGCCAAGGATATGGCTATCACAATTCCAATAATTCAATGACCAGTTATACTGGGATTTCAAGATGCTAGTTTGTATATGGTAAGAATGACAAACAATATAGTTACGGTTCACAGATAGACTAAAAGGATAGAATGATTTATTGAAGATGACAGTGGGTTATATAGTGAAATGTACAAACAGGTAATTGGTGGATGGCAATCAGCCAATCAGAGAACAGTATTAATAAAATGGGACAGTGCCCTTATGCATTGTATAATCAGTATGTGGGTTCAGTGATTCTGGACTCCAGGTTTCATAACCAGAAAGGTGCTAATTGGTAAAGTGCAATTAACCTCCCTTAGATAATTGTTACTAGCTTTTATCCCCCCAATTCATCTTAATTCCCAAATAGAAAGAATGCTGGATCACAGAGAATTGTCAGATGCCTTGGTTTGGCAAGGCCTTTGTGTTGGGGCTTATAGATAGGCCCAGCATGATAAATGGTACAACAATCTAGAGGATTAAAATTAGGGCCCTTTGTGTAACTTGCTGCCACAAAGGGCAAGCCATATGTGAATGGACTTTAATTATATGGTATCTTAAATGTGGACAATTCTCTGGACTGGCAAACTTGTATTATGCATTAAATGCATTGAAATTACTCTTGGCCAAAAATGTACCAACTTTAAATGCAGAAAAGATATATTACCCAACTTTTGGATCCAAGCCTCACTGATCAAGGTAAATACATAGAAGTGCTGTAGGGAAGCTCTAAGAAATAGATCTAAGGAATATATATAAAAATGGTATTCATAATTGCATGTATGCTTTTACATTGGTTATACCGTGCCCCAGCTGTGTGATACTTGTTAGCACACAGCTTTGGGTTCTACCAAAAGTTATCAAAAAATAAGTAAAAGATGCAATTAATTAATTAAACAATGCTTGCTCTCCCAAGGATTAAAGGCCGGTGTGTTACAAAAGACTCACACCAAACATACCAAGTATACGACATTGGCCTTTAACCAGCAAAATTTAAATACAGTGATTAAATGACAATTGTGTAACTGATAAAATGCGTTGGCCGACAATAGGCTTAATAACAAGGCTTAATCTTTAGTTACACAATGATAGGGCTTCAAAAGCCATTATCAGTAATTCCCATTGACACCCTAGTTGGTGGACAATGGAAAGTAATCCTCAGTAATCTAGAGTAAGATAACTTCTATACATCAATGGCATGACAATCTGTCATGGTACACAAAAGATGATGCGTAATTGCACCATGGCTAATTTGTGATACACTTCAATACAATTTAATCTATTTTGTTATACAATATAATACAAGTAATTCTACACACATATTTGAGCTTCCCTTAGACAGCGTGAACCATAACAAAAATATTTTGATGTTTTATGCACACACATAGACATGACATAACATAAACGGTAAATGACAAACAGAATGACAGATAACACGCACTGGTACATAGATTTACAGATAACATATAAACATCAAACATATAGACACAGAAAATAACACATATTAATACCTGATGGCGTTACTAGTTTGGTCTTTTAGATACCAGACCGCCATCCTACCAATTAAAGGAAATATGATGACTATAACGTAGGATTAAGGTGACTAAGCTTAGGACGTCTACGTTAATCTATTTCCTAAAATTGTAATGATAATTAGTTACTATGTGTAGCGCCGGGGACTAAATTGGGGGTGAAGTTTCTCAGCCTACAACTTCGGACTTCCCAATTAACCTGGTGCTCACAACTGAAAATTTCTAATTATCTAATTTACTTAGTGAGGTGACTAAACTTGGGCTTGAAGCGCTGACCCAGCTAAATGGCTCCAAGTTGACCTTCCTAAGATTTACTAAAATACAGTGAACTGATATGAAAATGTTGTGATGAATGGGTGCCCTCGACCTAGGCAAAGCCCCTTTAAATATATGTGTCATTAAAATGAGAAAAAAAAATAAATAAAACTCATAAGTTTTGGAGAAAATTTGAAAAACTCCTAGAATCTCATGCGCAAGTTAACTTAGGAACTTGCTTGAGCATGTTAAATTGAAATCCATGACTTCAGTCTATAAAAACCTATTGTAGGAAAATTTGACTGTTAAAAACCTACCAGGAAAATTAGACTGAGAACTGTTTTGATATGACATAAGTTGTAAGATTAACAATTGACATTATAAGTAAAATGGTGATATTATACAATGTGATTATTGCTTTGTTGTCATTTTAAACTACGTCCCCTCATCGTGGTTCCCTGTTCTAGTTTTAGATTGTGTTTTCAGGTACGTCCACGTGGAGGTTCGCTTAAAATGACCTAGTTAAATTTAACAACGTTTGGCAATGTTAAAAAATGTTGACATTAATACAATGTGACCCAATAAAAAATAAATGGTTGAAAAATGTATTGCAATACCAATTTGACCACCGTAGATATAACCTTGACGTGCCATTTTGTTTATAGTGATAATCTTCAATTTTTTTGAAGAAAACAGTAAAATTGGTACAAATGGCATCCTGTTATACTTATATACTAATTCGGGCAATATGGAGTAAACTTCCTTAAACGAAACCCGCGGCGAAAAGGTGGAAGTAAGCTCCTTTACCCTAGTTTGTTGTGTTAATTACGTTAGTGGAAAATATTTGTTCTATTAAAGTTTACACAATAATAAGCTTATATTAAGTGACACAATAATAAGTAGATTGTAATTCATAATTGATGTTGTTGGTGAATTTGTTAAGTTGTGTTTGATATGCTGCTCTAAGTTGCAGACTTAATTAAGTTGTCACCTTCTTGCAATAAATAAATGAAAACTTAATAATTGGGCGATGGTGAAGTAAGACTTCCAGCAAGACGAAAACCACTGACGAAATGGAAGTAATCTCCTCTACCCTCTGTCCTGCTATACTAGGACAACTTTTTACATTGAGCTATAACAAGAGTTGTTTTACTAGTAATAATTAGTTTATGTTTATAATTTTGTACATTATACTTGCTAAGTCATGCTGACTCAGCTCATTCCACCCAATTAAATTTTACAGAGAGTGTCATGACTCTAAATTTCAAATGACACATAATTGTACTTGGAGTCGCACAGCATCGCTTGGACCTTGCTTATTGACTCTAACTTTCAAATAATAACATATAATTGTACAGGGAGTCACACAGCATCGCTTGGACCTGGCTTATTGACTCTAAATGTGGGTTAAAACGTGGTTTTACACCCCTAATTTATGCACTACATGCTACTTCACTGCGTACGGCTTATGTTAACTGCGTACGGCTTATGTTAACCTAATTTTGTAAGTGCAGTAAATACAATTCTTAAATACGCTTCTTTGAATCTCAAAGAATAGCTAGTAAAATGACTTCATGTTATAAAAAAAAATTGTGTATACCAAGATGCATATGTGGTCCTCAGCTGCTCTATTAGGAAGCACCAAAACTGAGTCTGGTTACATAAAAATAATACAATAAAATACATAAATGAGGCGCATTTAGGTGCCCTAGCCCTGTAAGGTCACTCGATCTTAGAAAACACATTATAAATGATGGAATCTGCATAATGACAATTAATTTCAACAAAATGACAATCTCCTAGCTACAAAATGTTTGTCACAGCCAGGTTTAGTTGGAACATTAAATGGTCGATAAAATTGGCTGATCAGTAGCTAATTGATCAGACCTAGGGGCATCAATCTTAGAATGTTAACCTTTACATTAACAAAAATTGATATGACCACTGTATTTTGAACCTCCATACCTGGAATTTCTTTTGAGCATGAGACAGGATCTCGTTGAGTTGGTCGTCGTTGAGCAGATCTCTGGTGAGTCGACCTAGTTGAAGTTCAGTCCTCTGACAATGGGATGACTCGATTTGGGAGTGATACTGCTCGGTGGCCAATTCGAGCACAGCAATGTATCTGTCCAAGTCAGTGATGATTTTGATTAATGAGATTCGATGAGTGTTTTCGATTCCTGGGGCTGTGGTGTGACGTGGGCAAGGGACCAAGCATCGTTGCTAGGTGGTCCCTCCTAATGGCTTGAGTCTCAAGGTCTATCGACAGACCTTTGCGTTCGAGTGACTAAATTGAATTCATTGTGCTGTTGTTGATTCTCTTCTTCAAATTTTGTGTAATAGATTCGCTTCTTCAAATTTTCCTTTTCATATCAAATTTTCGTTGCCAAAGTTCTCCTCCATTTAGGACTGGAAGCATCCTGGTGATGCAGGAGCCATGTTGGACTGATTTTAGATAGAAATCTTGAAGCCCATGTGTTTGGTAAAAGTGATCTTCGAGCCTACAACTTTCAACTAATGTAGCTCTTGTAGTACATCCAATAATGCGTATGGTAAAAGTCAATTTTCAAAATATCCACAAAAAAAAAAAATTTTGGCTTGTTATATCCAATATGTACTCACTGTACTGCTCCAATATGTTCACAAAAAGTTCAATTCACTCAGGGTACATCATTGTGAACTCCACTAGTGGTAAAAAAAAAATGTTGAGCTTGTGCTTAATTCAGTCTTTGTTCACTTCACTCCAATGATTCAGAAAAGTTGACTCTGCTCAATCATGTCAGGGTACACCATTGTGAGCTCCAGGTGTCTACTGGTTGACAGAGACAATCATAGACTACTAGTCACACTTACAGACTAAATAGTCAGTCCTCAATTAAACAGCTTCCCAAATATATTCTTATCACTGCAGTTGAGGGAGCTCAGCTAGCCAAGGATATGGCTATCACAATTCCAATAATTCAATGACCAGTTATACTGGGATTTCAAGATGCTAGTTTGTATATGGTAAGAATGACAAACAATATAGTTACGGTTCACAGATAGACTAAAAGGATAGAATGATTTATTGAAGATGACAGTGGGTTATATAGTGAAATGTACAAACAGGTAATTGGTGGATGGCAATCAGCCAATCAGAGAACAGTATTAATAAAATGGGACAGTGCCCTTATGCATTGTATAATCAGTATGTGGGTTCAGTGATTCTGGACTCCAGGTTTCATAACCAGAAAGGTGCTAATTGGTAAAGTGCAATTAACCTCCCTTAGATAATTGTTACTAGCTTTTATCCCCCCAATTCATCTTAATTCCCAAATAGAAAGAATGCTGGATCACAGAGAATTGTCAGATGCCTTGGTTTGGCAAGGCCTTTGTGTTGGGGCTTATAGATAGGCCCAGCATGATAAATGGTACAACAATCTAGAGGATTAAAATTAGGGCCCTTTGTGTAACTTGCTGCCACAAAGGGCAAGCCATATGTGAATGGACTTTAATTATATGGTATCTTAAATGTGGACAATTCTCTGGACTGGCAAACTTGTATTATGCATTAAATGCATTGAAATTACTCTTGGCCAAAAATGTACCAACTTTAAATGCAGAAAAGATATATTACCCAACTTTTGGATCCAAGCCTCACTGATCAAGGTAAATACATAGAAGTGCTGTAGGGAAGCTCTAAGAAATAGATCTAAGGAATATATATAAAAAATGGTATTCATAATTGCATGTATGCTTTTACAAGTTGTTACCAATATAAGGCTCTTCGTACTCGCGAGACAAGGAGTTTTGAATGACACATTTTGGTGGCAGGCCGATGATTACCGCGAACTGCAATATGGAAGCATTGGTTGGAAAAAAAGAATGCTCTACATGGTTTATCTTATGTTATCCCTTGGCATAATTGTTCACTTAGTAAGTTATGACATAACCGATCTCCCAGTTTGTCTGATAGAAAATTCGACATGGTACGTTCACAAGTCAACATGTTACGTCGACTATCTCCTGATAATTGCAGTGGGATTTAGAACACTTGAGTTCTGCTTACTTCTGATTTACATCTACATAAACACCACAGTTTTTGCTTCTTCTTTTGATGATTTGCTCCTCAAAATGAAGTCAGAAGCTCTACTTCATGCCAGCCCATTGAAGATGCTTGAATACAGAAAGCAGTATGGGTACCTCAGCAAGTGTGTCTCATCTTTCAATGACAAGCTTGCTTTGTGCCTGGTGTCTCTCATGCTTCAAAATGTCGTCCTGAGTGTCTTCATGAAGGGTTTTCAAGAAACTTACATCACAAACATGGTGTTCTCCTGTTACGGGTTTGGTCTTCTCGTGTATGGTTCTATATGTCTGGCTGAAGCAGTAAGTAACTTTGATGAAAAGAAATTCTGCTGAATCTTTTTCTAAACAGTATAGAACTTACAGTCATTTTTATTGAAGTAAACTTTTCCACATTTCTTGCTGTTTCGGTGCACAGGTCATGTGGTTAATGCCTATGTGGCTGATATTGATTAAGTTGCATGACAATTAATTAACTAAAGAATCATGGACAGAACCGTTTAAAAATAGCTGGAAGAAGTTGATTTTGCTGCAACAGCTCTTCATTAATTGTAGGATCCGCAGTGTCTTCAAAGAATATTGACATAATATTTGTGATCTTTTGGCTTAAACATCCATTTGACGCATTAGGGGCTTTTAGGGCCTCACTGTAAAATTGGATGAACCAAGTCAGCTTAAATGATTGAGTGAGATGGTCTCACCATATCTTTGAGCTAACATAGTTTGTCAGTTTCAGGTATGATAATCTGTCTGTTATCTTAGCTGAAAATACAGTAGAAAATAACAAGCTATATTAGGTCAAAGATATAGTGCAACCATCTCACTCGATCTTTTAAGCTGACTTGGTTCATCTAATTTTACAATGCTGTTTGTATGTTCTGAATTTGATGGATCTTTTATCGAGGCACTTTAGGCTCTTAGCAAAAACATTAAAATTGTTTTGCAACTTTTTGAAATTTTCATTTAGCATTACCCAGTTACCGAAAGTTTTTTATTTGCAGACAAAGCAACCATTACCTTTCTTGCTCGATCTGTCACGTGAGAAAATGCTTTCGATTGAAGGTCACAACCAGGTATGGTTTCATTTTGATGTCATATCATCTCATTATTGATTGATTAAAGATAATCCGATTAACTTCAGCCATTGAAGATGTAGAGGGAGAGGGCTGAATAAAGTAATACTCACTAATTAATAGCAATCACATATTGACAAACTTAGAACATGGTCACATAAAGCAAGAGTATAAATAGATGAAGAAGTGTATGCCAAAAGGATGATTTCTATTCACCAATTGCCATGAAAAATTATGTTTGATTTGGGCATAGTCATTTTGTCTTTGACCGAATTGCCTATTGACATTGGCCAGTCATTGCGATATGCTCTGTGATTTTTATTAACAGACAAATCGTTCGTTAGAAACCATAGGGGCGTATCTGCAGTGAAAATACAATGTAGATACGCCCCTATGGTTTCTAACGAACGAAATATTAACATTTTATCAGTATTTCTGTTAGAATGACCTATTTTCTAGCTTATTCTCTTTGTGAAGGAGGTGGAATCTTGCCCTAATATTTCAGTCATGGGTTATATGGACCTCGATAAACAACAGTTGCTGACGGTAAGATTCATTACATTTGTCTAATGTCTTTTTGAAAGAATAAATATATACGCTCTGAACAAAAAGGTTTTATATGGAACCTTTAAAGGTTCTATAAGCTGGTAGATAAGGAACCCTAAAGGTTCTATATTCAACTTTTAAAAAGGTTCCAACAGCAAACAAAAGCAACATTCAGATAATCCAGTTGCACTGAACTCCCACAATGGAACCCCTTTCTCTCTTGAAAGTTTGGAGGATTGGGTCCTATCATCGGGCCTTCATACCAGTATTGAACCTTTTCAATTCTATTGAACCCTTATAAAATGTAGAACCTTTTTTCGACTGTGGGTTCTTTATGTATACCTTCAAGAACCTTTTGTGTTAAGAGTGTATGATGTTATTAGACTATGCCATGAAAGAATTTGTTCATACCTGTTCAAGAAGAAGGCAACGTTAGATCTAAACCTTCAGATTGGAATCAAATATCTGGTGATTCGATTCGGACTCCTGGATTTTTTGTCTTCCTGAAAGTAACTCCTTGGATTTTCTCAGATGGTGACTCCTACTTGGACCCCGAAGTCAGTCAGAGTTAGGACTGACCAGTCGGCTAAGACTTTAAAGTCTGACTTCACTCGACTTCAGAGTTACTGTAGCTGCCGAAGGCAATTTTAAAGGGTTTTCTGCGAAAAATTCTGTCACAGTACATTACAGCTGAGGAAATTTTCCTAATTTTCACACGACGAAAAATATGGTACGAAAAAGGGTCAGATATATTGTGGTATTTTTTATGTTGCATAAACTTTGTAGAAATCTTAAAAGTATGAGAGTTACATATTTGGCTCTTTAAGCTGTTTAAATTGATACTAAAACTGTTTCTGTGAGATGAATATTGGCCAAGTTAAGCAACAGTGACGTGACTTGACTCGAGCTGACTCAACTATGACTTGACCTGACTGAACATTGACTTGCTGCTTGAAAAGCTAATTGTGACTGACTCTAAAGTCACTAAAATGTACTCGACTTCGGGGTCTGCTCCTACTCCTAACTCCTTTTCGTCGTACCGTAATATGGGGTGAATAGGGACACAGGGGTGAATCGGGACAAGACAGGGATGTCTATTATTTCTTCAAAGATCAACCACTTCTACTCAACCTAGGAAATTCATTTTTGGTACATGTATAGTACACATACTAGCGCATATTGTTCTTCTAACTGCAGGCAGTGAGGAGCTGCAGTACCTTAAACTTGGCCCTGCATAATTTGAATTTTAACATACACGTCAAAACTTTGCTCATTCCTCAAAAAATATAAACACCAGAGCCATCAAACTAGCTGGAAACTTTTTTCAAATTTGAAATGGTATCAGGGAACCAGAATAGTAGACTAGATGTGGGATTATGTATGTTTGGTCATGGGTTAAGATCCAGGTCAATGGCAAAGTTTCGAGAATAATAGAAATAAAATGTACCAATTTTTATTTGAATGTACTAGCATGGCTTTTTGATAAATATTATCGCACTTGGCATCATTTACTATAGATTTAGTCCAGAATTCGTAAGTACCTGCAAAATTAGCAGATAACTACAGTTTTTGATAGTTTTCTGCCATTTATCACATTTTTTAAAATCTGCATATTATCAATGAAATTGATTTCGGATTTTCCTAAAAAAATTTTCTGGCATGTTTAACATGTTTCTAATATTTATTCACAAGGAACAATCACTCAAAGTAGGTAGGGAGTGATAATAGTGGAAATAATGGAGTGTCCCGATTCACCCCAAAGTATGGGGTGATTTGGGACAGTGGTTTTCTTGGCCTGGAGCAATGGGGATTTAAGATATCATTTCAAGCTCCTGGGGGTACTTAGACCTTGTGCCCAGACACAATTTGGCACTAAATTTTGATTTCTAGATTGATTTTTGTCCATGCTATGACAGAAAAACAGCCAATTCTGTCCCGATTCACCCCATATTACGGTAATCTAAATTATTTCTGTGAGTCAGACACAATCAGTTCGACTCCGACTTGACTCCAATTGAAAATCTTACTTGTGCTATTAACTCCGACTCCACCTGAAAACCTACTGCTTGATGACTTAGACAACTGAGCCCAGGTACGACTTCAAAGCTCTTTATCTCACATTTTTTTAAAACTTTTTTTTCAGATGATTGGAATAATTGCCACCTACTTCTTTGTCCTATTGCCATTCCTCAGGCAGTAGCTTACTTAAATAAATAATAGATAAAGTTTTATTAAATTGTAACAACACAGGTTAAATTGGTACAATAAAATTGATGTTGTAGCAATAGACATTAGATATATTATATAAAAAATAATTTCAAAATTATTTGAAATAACAAAAGTAAAATGCGATTAGATTACAATTGTGTGCAAATTTAAATATGATAGATACTTTGTAAAATCAGGAATTGAAAATTTCATTGATGCAAAAATATATAAAATTGTCTTTTAACCTATTTGTGTGACAGATTGGTAATTTGAAATTCTTTGACTTGTTCTCTTGGCTGCACCACCCTGGCTGTTTATTTGAAGTTAGAAAAATGCAATCTGTTACAACTGTTCAAAGGATTTGATGCGCGTGCTGTCCTCGTACGCAACATCAAGAAGACAATTTTATCCAAATGAGGAGGTTAAACAAAAGGAGCAATCTTCGGGATAGAAGCTTCATCCTGAACTGCTGCCATGTTTCAGCATGACATTGGGTGTTCTTGTCATGTTACAATGTGCAATATTTGCTTTCCAAAGTATTTAAGTAAATGAAAAAAATTCAACAGGAAAGCATTTTCATGAATTATCATCATTAATCTGCACGCAAAACATTTGCTTAAATATTGGTTCCTGTATTTAGAGGATGCATTAGCCATCATACAAGCCATATAGGCCATTATTGCTGAAAAAATTTGTAGTAGTAGTTATTTTGATCAAATCAGCAAACATAGATAATGTGTGATTTTAAACTTGTAGACCTTTGTCCTTTATTTCAAAACAAATATAGAAGTGCTTGCAAAAGAAAATTCTCTTGTTGCGTTTTTGTTTGTTTGTCATGACAACAAGTAAGACCAAACAGAGACATGATGTAACAATGATAAAGTTCCATGTCACATGATTAAAAAAAACAATATTAAAGTATTTGGTGACAGAATAACACAACAATTATTCAAATTTTGATAACATGATTATTTGATGGCTGACAAAATTGAATAACATAAAATTTAGGCAGGACGTACATTCGTACAAAGAGTCCAGTCCTTTCTTCTCCGTGTCATAGTGTGCAGTGCACCACAAGAAGTGTGACTATGAAAAATCTCTGTAGTTAGGCTATGGCCCCACTTGCCTCCCGCTACCCCCGCCCCTACTTGCCCCCATTTATCCCCCACTTGCCCCTACTTGCCTCCCTCTAGCCCCCGCTTCCCCCAACTCACTCCCTCTTTCTCTCAACCACTTACCTAAAGACTGGTGCGATAATACACAATTTTATAAAATATCTATCTCCCGTCTATTTACATTGAGGCAAAGAAGGGAAGCCTGCAATAAATGTGCAATGAGATGGATATTGAAATAAACACTGCATAGAGGTCCTAGTGGTGCATTTGGACAACAGCTTTTATAATATTTTCCACACATATAACATGTACACTAAAATATTCAATACACTTATGAAATTTGTGAAATAATGTCATAGTCTCAAGATGTGAGTCAGAAAAGACTTTAACTGACAAACGCGGAATTCATGTCAAGCTATAGTTGAGTGGCAAGTGAAATTTTGCTAAATTAAGCGCTGCATGCTTTAATTTCTTGCACGTCATTTCTACTTCTATAAAGACAACAACTTTTAATATATTTTCCATAAATACATATGCATACACTAAAAATAAAACAGTCAATCATGACATTTATGTAGAAATGTCATTGTCACAAAATGAAAGGCAGAAAGTTTATAAACTGACAAATGTGGAATTCAACCGATTAATTTTAAGTAGAAAATCCAAATCCTACTTGTCAAGTGACATGTGACTGACAATTTCCAGCTGAGTGGCTTGACCACCCTGGAAGTGATCACTACTTGAATTGAAAAAGTACGAAGAAATATGAAATTATTATTCCAATAGCTGAAAAGAAAAACAGAAATATTGTGTTGATGTTGGATTATAATGCTTGACAGAGACAAACAAATTATAATACACACAAAAGAAAATTATGAGACAATAAGACATTATGTTACACGCAGAACAAAATTATGATGTTAATGATTTAGAAAAATAAATTTACATTCTTTTGACTTGGAGGAATTTTCTTAAACAGTCAAATAAACCTGACTCTCATAAGTGAAAAACACAGTGCTTCAAATGGCTCTGGTCTTCCCTACTCATAATTTTAAAAATCGTAATACATGGCATTACATGTACTCTATTTGGTGTGCATAGGAATACATTATTATGTGAAAATTAGTGGGCAAAGCAATACTCACTGTTGTTGCTGAGTCCTTGTTCAGTTCCATGAAGCCCAGAACAGAAATCCCAGGAGAGTTATTGACATCTGTCATGAATGCATAAATCAGGTTGGACAGTTCTGGATTGGCAACTTCGGATGAAGTGTTCAGCTTAACTTCAAGTCTACGCAATATGGCCAGTGGTTCTTTCTTCTGAAATTATATATATATATACGTAAAGATTAAAAGATTAATGTTTTTTTATTTACCTTGGATTGAATATGCTAAAATAATTTCTCAATTTGTCAACCAGATGTACTTACAGCATTCTCAAAGGAGAAGGAGTAACCAAACAATATTACGGATCCAACAACGAGCATCGGTAAAACAAAGGAAGTGGTGTCGTCAATCTTTAGTCCGTTGATTAGTGACGTCAGAAATGAATATCCATAGATGAACAGCATGAATGATGCACTGAAGAGATAGCTTGCAATGAATATTCCATATTTGTCATTTATGTTATCTATGAGTTCACATATCATGTTATATTGATTTTTGCATAATTTAACTGTTTTGATATTTAGTGATGTCTCAATCTGATACAGAGCTTTGTTAACTTCTCTGAAAAGTTGCCGACAATGATTGATCCACATGACAACATGCACTGGGACAAGAGACAGACCAAATGTACTGGGAAGACTACCCACCAATGACGCAAAGATAATATAGCACACAACATTGGGATCTCTGGTATCCGTTGCGTTGGTTGCATTGGCATGTGGTACATTACAAATGTTTGTCCCTCCTTTTATTCCAAAACTAATATAAAGGATCCCAGGAACACAAATGATAAAATTCAATGATATCCACATAAAAAGTACAATGCTGTTTAGCACAGAGGGTTTTGTTTCATGTCCATTATGAAGCGAGAGCCAGGCAGTTGGTTTTGGCAAAGCGGTCAACAGAGATCGTCTTGATAAAAAGATGATATATATTGTAATGTAGATTTGAAATCCCGAAGATGTTAAATTTATTATCATTTGCAAATAAAATTACCAGCGATAAAGTAAAGACTCCCTAAACTGGTCAGTATCAACTGAAGCAATCTCGTGCAAATTGTAACTACATTATAAAATAGTAATGCGATCTGCTTAAAACATCGATATGGATGCGACGTGTGTGCTATACCAGTAAGCCGCATCAAGAAAACAACTATATCCATATGAGGAGGTTTGAAAGAAGAATCACTCTTCGCAATGGAAGATACATCTCGGACCACAGCCATGTTGCTTGACTTCTGGAATCAGAATGACACTGAGTGTTCTCTTTGTTTTGAATCGCACAATATTTACAATTCAAAATATTTAAGTAAGCGAAAGAAATGAAATAGAAAAACTTCCACATGGCATCAATGTGCACTGAAAGAACTTTTTCTTCATAGATATTTTGATATGGATGATGCATTAACAACAGTTCTACGTGTTTTAGTCCATTATCGCTGATTAAGTATCTACACAGACTCAACATGAATGCGGATCAAATCTGTAAAACGGAGACATGCAGTCTGTACTCTAAGTGTTTAATTTGTAAAGGTGTGTCTCTCATTTTAAAACAAATATAGAATTTAATGTTTGCGAAGGAAAATGCTTTTTCATGATTGGTTGTTGTTGCCATGACATTGAATTGGACCAAAACAGAAACATGAGAAGAATAAAAGCGAAAACTTCGACCAAGAAAGAAAAAACAATGGAGAAGGTGAAGAATATATTTTTTATTGCATTATATTCAGTGGCGTCCCTATGGGGGGGGGCACGGGGGGCATGTGCCCTCATATTGGACCTGTGCCCCCCAGGTGCCCCCCACACAAACTTTTCTAGGCTAAAGTGTACAATCAGTATTGTGGGTGCCCCTCCTGAGAATTGCGTGCCTCCCCAGGTGCCCCCCCCAGGCCCCCCTGCTAGAGACCCCCTAGTTACGCCACTGAGTATATTGGTGGAAGTAACTGTTATGAACTTATCAAAGACAACTGAATCTGAACAGCAGCCTTGTTGCTGGATTTCCAGAATCAGAATGGCTGGGGGCTTGTTATTGTGTTCTGAATAAATGTCTACAGTCATACCCACAATGTATACTGACATTATAGGTATACTATTTATCTGGATTTCAAACTCTGTCTTAGTTGTAGAATATTGATTTTCTATAAGTAAAAGACATCAAAGCAATCATATTTATTACAGCATCTCATATTTTCTATGTAAAAATTGACAAAACAATAAAATAAACCTTAGAAATACATGTATTTCTTTCATTACTAATTTTTAAAACCTGACACAAAAATGACATTTCACAACAAATGCAGTTTCATCAAAAACGTCAAATGCATGTACAACCAGGAAAATGTGAATTTATGCCATTTGAATATTTTGGCAAAGGCGCACGGGCGGTCCCCCCCCCAAAAAAAAGTTTGGGAAACAGTAAGATTCGGGCAAAACAGCTAAACAACTCGGGCAGATGATTAAATAAAAATTGAAAATTAATGATTTCCTGGCAATTTAATTTGAAATGAAATGAAATTTGCATCTTGAAATCGGGCAAATGTTGCTTGCCCTCCCAAAAATCGTGCGCACCATACGTCTGTGTTGCCAAATTCTGATTAATAGTCAAATCAAAATATGACACTCAATTAAATTTTACAAAACTCGATTGCAAGAATTTAAAACATTAAAACTGAAATAAGACACTCAATTAAATTGCACAAAAACTAAATTTTAAAAATCAAAACCATTCAAATCGAAATATGACACATTAAATTGCACAAGCAAAATAACTCATTTTCAAGAATTAAGACATTCAAATGGAAATATTACACATTAAAATTGCACAAGACAAACACTCAAACAGGTAAGTTTACATGAGATGATAAGTGACAACAAAGGATATAGGAATTATCGCAATGATATACTGGCATGCATTTCACTGACAGAGGTGTCAATGGTATAAGAATCATATAAATATTCTGGTATGAAGAAAGACCTATCCCATGCATAATTTTCTCGATCCGGTAAAATTTGTGAGCATGAAAACGACAACACAAGAAGATTAGCGAGAAGAGTATGGATGGGCAGGTTGGGCAGGTCACTGAGAGCTCATAGCAGAATGAGGTACGGTGGGGGGAATCTGGACCCCCTTTCTTGCTCGTGGCAAATACGGCCCCTTAATGGTTTAAGTAATTGTACTTACTGAGGCGAACATTACTTGAGGATTAAGCTATATATTCACAAAAGAAAAACAAAGTTGAATTGTTTGTCTATTTGTTGAAACAATCTAATGCCATGACTTTAATTATCCGCTTGTTTGTTTGCCTTGTTTTTAATCAGCTTGTTTCTGTTTTTAATCTTTTGGGGTTGGATATGCCCAGGGCCAGATTTCTCCCACCTTACCATACACGAAACTGTTTGAAATACTATAAAAATTAATGCTTGATTTATCACCTTTTCTTTTAGCTGCTTGCAGATTAGCGGTCCAAACAGATAAAAAAAACAACTTTCAACTTGGCCTTGTGATGTCACTGACTTAAAAATGTTTTGTTGACGTCAGTTCTGTTTAATCAGTTGATTTAGTGCTCATCATATCCAGTTGCATAAGTGACAATAAACAAACTAATTTAAAAGTGACTTAAGGCACTTCATCAAATAAGAAGATTAGGAGACCAGCAGAAAGCTGTCAGTGATGTGGCAAAGCCAATTTGCTAATCGAAAATAAGAAAATAAATTTTTCAAGTGGACCACCAATCTGCAAAGAGCTATAATACTACAAGGCTAACTTAATTGCCAGAGATTGCTCTGTTGAAGTACTGGATGAATTTGAAACAACTGCGTATTTAAGGCACTTTATATTTGTAGCAGCTTGTTACAGCCGATGAATGACAAGTGCTTACAGGATTGCACTGGCATGTTCCTTGTGAGGTCATATCCCTATCCATGCCATGTTATTCTCTATGAATCACAAGCAGTTTGTTAGGTCACATCTTATGTCTTTCAATGCTATCAGTACAAATCACCAACTGAGTCACAGAACTCCCCGCTGAGGTCACAATACAAGTTGCTCAATGACAAATTGACACTTGATTTTACAAAAAGCGATAGATGGGATTTGTCGTGAGGTCATTGATGGTGACACACAGATGAATGTAAGTACTCATCATTCTTCGTCTCTTATGTGCAGAATTGTTTAAATGAGATTCCAGTGTATTTTCCAAGGGTTATTCCAAATAACAGCCAAAAGGTTCCACTTTGTTATCTGCTTTCATTACTTCACGTTTCTTTCTGATTCCATCCCAGTGATGTTAAATTAGCTATTTAGGTATGTTGACAACTGCTTATCCATATCCCACATTATGCCATGCAGGCACACCTGTCAAATTGAAAATGAAAAAAAAGATCCAGAAATAAAATGATTAATATAAATGAACCCATGGAAAGTGAGATAAATTTACAACAATTTTAAAATGAAGAGTTAAAAAGAAGTTTCTAACATGAAATCACCTTCACTATAGGCTACTCATAATATGAGGGGAGTTTCAGACAAAGTAATTTAAACACTTTCAAAAAGTTTAAATTAAAAACAGATTGTGAACTACTAAAATTAATTAAGTGTAAATTTCCTGTACCTCAAATAGAAATGTCTGCCGAAAATGGTTTTTTAGTGGTCAATAAATTGAAATTGAAATTGAAATTGAAAATTGAAAGTACTTTTGACATTCACCTTTTATTTCTACCCTTCATTTTCCACTATATTGAAGAAAAATATGTAATCACTGTAGGAGCCACCAGCACAGATTCAGAAGTTGTTAATCGAGCACGCCACCATGCTATACTTATATATATTATTACATCCATGGATTCTTTTGTATTATATATATAAATGGCACTGCCATGAAATCCGTGCAGCATTGTCATAGAACTACTTTCTATGCAGAAGGCAAATTTATCTTTTTAAAGGACTGGGCAAATGGGCAGATAGACAGAATAGATAGATGAGATCAGATCTATAGATAAGATTAGATAGATAGATAGATAGATATGGATAAATAGATAGATAGACAGATTGCACAGACAGCTGTGTAATTCAAAGCTGTGTTAAATTTGGATCTATAAATTTGGATCTATTGTGTTAAATTGTTGATGTTACATAACTGAGATCAATAAAACCATAGCTATTCAGAGATGACTCTTTATCATTAGACTGTTACATAATTTGTTGATAGTTAATGAAGATTATGTGACCTTGAGTGTTGTTATGATTTCTTACTTGGTGAGCCATTTAAGTCATTAACTTTTGTGCTGACTTTTAATTTTCAGTCACTTCTTACAATCAGGAATATGGAAATAATTATTTCCAATATTGATACACATGTTGATTTAAATCCCTGAAATATGTCATTGGAGGTTGTTATACGACAAGACTGAAATTTTAATGCTATTTTGGAAGATATTTGAATAATTTGAGGTATTTCAATTATTTACCAAACTAAACTGTGACTTAACTACTAGCGCCACTTTTATGGCAACTACAGGCACTTCCTGTTCAGGCAGTCACTGTAGACAGGAGCACCACACAGAATGAGCTGTCCTTGTGCTAAGTGAGCTTCGCTCATGGCTGCCTTCGGCACCCATGAGCTGCGCTCATATCATATGTTTATTTTGACATCAATAACAGTTTAGGATACAATTGCATTGATTCATAGCAAAAACAGGTATAGTATATATTTCAGTTATTGCTGTCGGGAGCAGAGTTTGAAACTCCAAGGAGTTGTGATTAATTACCCATGTGCCCTCATATTGGACCTGTGCCCCCCAGGTGCCCCCCACACAAATTTTTATAGGCTAAAGTGTACAATCAGTATTGTGGGTGCCCCTCCTGAGAATTGCGTGCCTCCCCAGGTGCCCCCCCCCCCTGCTAGAGACCCCCTAGTTACGCCACTGAGTATATTGGTGGAAGTAACTGTTATGACCTTATCAAAGACAACTGAATCTGAACAGCAGCCTTGTTGCTGGATTTCCAGAATCAGAATGGCTGGGGGCTTGTTATTGTGTTCTGAATAAATGTCTACAGTCATACCCACAATGTATACTGACATTATAGGTATACTATTTATCTGGATTTCAAACTCTGTCTTAGTTGTAGAATATTGATTTTCTATAAGTAAAAGACATCAAAGCAATCATATTTATTACAGCATCTCATATTTTCTATGTAAAAATTGACAAAACAATTAAATAAACCTTAGAAATACATGTATTTCTTTCATTACTAATTTTTAAAACCTGACACAAAAATGACATTTCACAACAAATGCAGTTTCATCAAAAACGTCAAATGCATGTACAACCAGGAAAATGTGAATTTATGCCATTTGAATATTTTGGCAAAGGCGCACGGGCGGTCCCCCCCCCAAAAAAAAGTTTGGGAAACAGTAAGATTCGGGCAAAACAGCTAAACAACTCGGGCAGATGATTAAATAAAAATTGAAAATTAATGATTTCCTGGCAATTTAATTTGAAATGAAATGAAATTTGCATCTTGAAATCGGGCAAATGTTGCTTGCCCTCCCAAAAATCGTGCGCACCATACGCCTGTGTTGCCAAATTCTGATTAATAGTCAAATCAAAATATGACACTCAATTAAATTTTACAAAACTCGATTGCAAGAATTTAAAACATTAAAACTGAAATAAGACACTCAATTAAATTGCACAAAAACTAAATTTTAAAAATCAAAACCATTCAAATCGAAATATGACACATTAAATTGCACAAGCAAAATAACTCATTTTCAAGAATTAAGACATTCAAATGGAAATATTACACATTAAAATTGCACAAGACAAACACTCAAACAGGTAAGTTTACATGAGATGATAAGTGACAACAAAGGATATAGGAATTATTGCAATGAAAAACTGGCATGCATTTCACTGACAGAGGTTTCAAATGGTATCAGAATCATATTCTGGTATGAAGAAAGACCTATCCCATGCATAATTTTCTCGATCCGGTAAAATTTGTGAGCATGAAAACGACAACACAAGAAGATTAGCGAGAAGAGTATGGATGGGCAGGTTGGGCAGGTCACTGAGAGCTCATAGCAGAATGAGGTAAGGTGGGGAATCTGGACCCCCTTTCTTGCTCGTGGCAAATACGGCCCCTTAATGGTTTAAGTAATTGTACTTACTGAGGCGAACATTACTTGAGGATTAAGCTATATATTCACAAAAGAAAAACAAAGTTGAATTGTTTGTCTATTTGTTGAAACAATCTAATGCCATGACTTTAATTATCCGCTTGTTTGTTTGCCTTGTTTTTAATCAGCTTGTTTCTGTTTTTAATCTTTTGGGGTTGGATATGCCCAGGGCCAGATTTCTCCCACCTTACCATACACGAAACTGTTTGAAATACTATAAAAATTAATGCTTGATTTATCACCTTTTCTTTTAGCTGCTTGCAGATTAGCGGTCCAAACAGATAAAAAAAACAACTTTCAACTTGGCCTTGTGATGTCACTGACTTAAAAATGTTTTGTTGACGTCAGTTCTGTTTAATCAGTTGATTTAGTGCTCATCATATCCAGTTGCATAAGTGACAATAAACAAACTAATTTAAAAGTGACTTAAGGCACTTCATCAAATAAGAAGATTAGGCTACAAGCAGAAAGCTGTCAGTGATGTGGCAAAGCCAATTTGCTAATTGAAAATAAGAAAATAAATTTCTCAAGTGGACCACCAATCTGCAAAGAGCTATAATACTACAAGGCTAACTTAATTGCCAGAGATTGCTCTGTTGAAGTACTGGATGAATTTGAAACAACTGCGTATTTAAGGCACTTTATATTTGTAGCAGCTTGTTACAGCCGATGAATGACAAGTGCTTACAGGATTGCACTGGCATGTTCCTTGTGAGGTCATATCCCTATCCATGCCATGTTATTCTCTATGAATCACAGGCAGTATGTGAGGTCACATCTTATGTCTTTCAATGCTATCAGTACAAATCACCAACTGAGTCACAGAACTCCCCGCTGAGGTCACAATACAAGTTGCTCAATGACAAATTGACACTTGATTTTAAAAAAGCGATAGATGGGATTTGTCGTGAGGTCATTGATGGTGACACACAGATGAATGTAAGTACTCATCATTCTTCGTCTCTTATGTGCAGAATTGTTTAAATGAGATTCCAGTGTATTTTCCAAGGGTTATTCCAAATAACAGCCAAAAGGTTCCACTTTGTTATCTGCTTTCATTACTTCACGTTTCTTTCTGATTCCATCCCAGTGATGTTAAATTAGCTATTTAGGTATGTTGACAACTGCTTATCCATATCCCACATTATGCCATGCAGGCACACCTGTCAAATTGAAAATGAAAAAAAAGATCCAGAAATAAAATGATTAATATAAATGAACCCATGGAAAGTGAGATAAATTTACAACAATTTTAAAATGAAGAGTTAAAAAGAAGTTTCTAACATGAAATCACCTTCACTATAGGCTACTCATAATATGAGGGGAGTTTCAGACAAAGTAATTTAAACACTTTCAAAAAGTTTAAATTAAAAACAGATTGTGAACTACTAAAATTAATTAAGTGTAAATTTCCTGTACCTCAAATAGAAATGTCTGCCGAAAATGGTTTTTTAGTGGTCAATAAATTGAAATTGAAATTGAAATTGAAAATTGAAAGTACTTTTGACATTCACCTTTTATTTCTACCCTTCATTTTCCACTATATTGAAGAAAAATATGTAATCACTGTAGGAGCCACCAGCACAGATTCAGAAGTTGTTAATCGAGCACGCCACCATGCTATACTTATATATATTATTACATCCATGGATTCTTTTGTATTATATATATAAATGGCACTGCCATGAAATCCGTGCAGCATTGTCATAGAACTACTTTCTATGCAGAAGGCAAATTTATCTTTTTAAAGGACTGGGCAAATGGGCAGATAGACAGAATAGATAGATGAGATCAGATCTATAGATAAGATAAGATAGATAGATAGATAGATATGGATAAATAGATAGATAGACAGATTGCACAGACAGCTGTGTAATTCAAAGCTGTGTTAAATTTGGATCTATAAATTTGGATCTATTGTGTTAAATTGTTGATGTTACATAACTGAGATCAATAAAACCATAGCTATTCAGAGATGACTCTTTATCATTAGACTGTTACATAATTTGTTGATAGTTAATGAAGATTATGTGACCTTGAGTGTTGTTATGATTTCTTACTTGGTGAGCCATTTAAGTCATTAACTTTTGTGCTGACTTTTAATTTTCAGTCACTTCTTACAATCAGGAATATGGAAATAATTATTTCCAATATTGATACACATGTTGATTTAAATCCCTGAAATATGTCATTGGAGGTTGTTATACGACAAGACTGAAATTTTAATGCTATTTTGGAAGATATTTGAATAATTTGAGGTATTTCAATTATTTACCAAACTAAACTGTGACTTAACTACTAGCGCCACTTTTATGGCAACTACAGGCACTTCCTGTTCAGGCAGTCACTGTAGACAGGAGCACCACACAGAATGAGCTGTCCTTGTGCTAAGTGAGCTTCGCTCATGGCTGCCTTCGGCACCCATGAGCTGCGCTCATATCATATGTTTATTTTGACATCAATAACAGTTTAGGATACAATTGCATTGATTCATAGCAAAAACAGGTATAGTATATATTTCAGTTATTGCTGTCGGGAGCAGAGTTTGAAACTCCAAGGAGTTGTGATTAATCACCCCCTCTACCCACCACCAAAATGTAGACCACTAGATATACCCATTGAGGAACATTTTTAGGGGGAATGGAGCGCCAAAAAGTGAAAAATGCATTGGTGATTGGATTCTGCTATGCAGATTAGACTTGAGAGATAGCGTTTAGGAGCTTGGATAATAGTTGAGACATGTACATACGTTTAGGTCTTGGAAAGAGCTTTAAAATGAGGGAAAGGTGAGGGAGTTACGATGAGTAGAAGTGGGTCAGCCAGTGTGCACGCATGGGAAGCAGCTGACACTGGAGTGTGTGGATGGTTTTGGCGGGAAGAGAGACGGTGGCGCCAGCCTCTGGCGTGAGCAGTCAGTGAACTACGATGGAGATTCATGCGCCCCTGGTGGGGAAAAACAGTAGAGGCAGAAAACGTAAATAAGGGAGCTGTTTCACTGTTATTTGCTGTTATCAGAAGGATAGGATAGATCAATAAGGATAGCTGGATAGTTTAGGTGAGTGGCATCGCTAGGGGAGGAGTTTTTAGCTGTTGCAGGTGTGAGCATGTCACCTAAGATTGAGGGAGGGGGTCGGTGGTTTTAGCGATATGAAATTGAAAGGGACGTGGGGAATTTGTCGAAGCCTGATAAGGGTAGTAGCCTTGCAGTTACTGGCATACATAACAGTTCTGATTTCTACGAAGTTGTAGCCTGAGAAAAGAAATTCCTTTACATGGCCAAGGAATGCCTTGTAAGTCAAGGAACGTTTGTTTTTCAACTCATTGGGTAGTCTGTTCCAAGAAATTCCAACAGTATAGTTATTGATGTTTGTTCAATCGACCTGGAGTAAGGAAATACATGAAAGTTATTTTGTTACTGTGTTTCACTATCTGTATTCAGAAACTCTGCATTAATAGGTAACAGTTCATTGTGATATTGTGGTAGTAGTTTATGAAATGCCTTCCAGCCGAATTTTATAGCATTTAGTTTGAATAAGTCTTCAATTTCGAGGATTTTCATTGATCTGAATATTGGTTCAGCATGGCTGTTGTACTTCGCTTTAGCAGTTAATCGGACAGCTTTTTTCTACAGTTTCACTAGTCTGTCAGTCGCCTTTTTTGGAGACTTTCCCCAGGCCAGCACACTGTAGTTCAGACGTGCTTCAATAAGTGAACGGTAAATAGTCAGTAATGTACTTGAAGGGAGGATATTTTTTTAAGCGTACCATTGAAGAAACTGCTTTGATTATTTTATCAGCTTTTGCTGTGCAATGCTTATCCCACTTGAGGTTTGACTGGATAATAACTCCAAGAAATTTGATATCACTGGTACTATTAATGGTCCTATTGTTTAGCTTAATAATAACGTGCAGTAAGTCATTTTTCTCTGTTTTAGAGAATATCATAAACTTGGTCTTGTCTGTATTTATTGACAACTTATTTTGATTGAACCAATTAGATACCTTAATCAAATCATTATTTACAGTCTCGATAAGAGTGTCGAAGTCTTTGTCATGATATATTATATGACCTTAGCATTTCTCAGTTCTGTTGGGACTATTCCATACTGAAGTGAGAGGTTTATGATAAGACTCAAGACTCAAGACTCAAGACTCAAGACTCAAGATATTTTATTTCTTTCTGAAACGTTATGTTACAGTAAAGAGGGAGGACATCTCTAAGACAAGTAATTATCGCTGGCGAGATGCCCCCCCTAAAAAAAAAATTAAAAGATCATATCATCATCTCAGAGAGATCCATTAAAGAAATAAAATAAACAGTAGCGTACAGAAAATCAAAGCAACAATGGTACAATGAGTGCATATTGGGTGAAGAACCAAATATATATTATAAATTATGTAATATGATGAGAACAAAAGTATGAGGACATTAGGATAAGAGCAATATTTCAGTAAAGGTAATTGCACATTTGGAGGAGTATGTAAGTCCAAAGAATCTGAGAATATTTCATAAAATTTGATGAGAATCACATGTCAACAGATTCTGAACTTATTTTTTATATCCTTGTAGAATTTGCAATGCGCAATTTTCACTTTAAGAAGTAGCTTAGAGACCAAAATTCCTTTGTAACATGGTATTAACTAGGTATTCAAACATATATAGCATAATGGGATATTACACAAGTTTTCATAGTTCTGAATAATTTGTAATTTGATGTATTTTGCAAAACCCTGTAAACTGTGAGTATGTATCTTATTTTTGAAATTCATTGGAGCATTATTTATGATAGCAGGTAATCTAAAACGAATACTATTTTTGACAAAATCATGCTTCTGCTGGGGTATTCGGAAAGCATATGCATGCCTGGTGTTGTAATTATGCATGTCAACGTTTCTAGTGAAGACAGAAGTTAGGAATATTTTCGGCAACATTCGATTTTCAAGCCTATATACGAATTTATACTCATTCAATTGCAGAATATCAGTAACTTTCAATAATCTAAGAGACTTAAAAATAGGTTCCGTGTGGGCATTAAATTTTGCATTCATTACAATTCTGACAGAACGTTTTTGTACTTTCCCAAGTCTCTCAGCATGGCTTCCCCAGACAAGTATTCCATAATTCAAATATGGTAGGACCAACGAGTTATACAGTAATAACAAGATATTCTGAGGAAGAAAATTCTTAAGTTTATTCATTATTCCATTAGTCTTTGCAATTTTCTTGGCTATATGATTTGTATGAGGTTTCCAACTGAGACTTGAGTCAAAAATAATGCCTAAATAATTAAACTCTTCCACAAATTCTATTGGTTTATTCTCTATGTTCAGAATAGGTGTTCTAATTTTTTTCTGTTTCGTGTGAAATATCATTGCTTTGGTTTTGCTCGTATTCAAGGATAACTTATTTAACTTAAACCAGGTGTTAATTTTTTCTAATTCTTCATTAATTGCACTATCCAAAGAATGTCCACTAACGTCAAAAGCTTCCAGCGAAGTGTATAATGCCGTATCATCTGCATAAACTACCGGTTTAAATTGGTCACAAGTATATACAAGATCGTTCAGATATATGATAAATAGCAAAGGTCCAAGAATAGACCCTTGCGGAACCCCAGTACCTATTGATAATAGATCAGATGATGTCTCGTCATATAGAACCAGCTGTTTTCTATTACTAAGATAGGATGTAAATAAATCAAGTGCATTTGTTTTAATACCATAATATTGTAATTTCTTCAGCAAGATACTGTGGTCCAGTGTATCAAAAGCCTTTGAGAGGTCAAGAAATATGCTGATTGGAACTTTTTTATTATCCATTGCGCAAACAATTCTGTCAATCAGATCCATTGCTGCTAGTTCTGTAGAGTGATTTTTTCTAAATCCGTATTGATTTTGGTAAAAGAGTTCATTATCAATAAAGTATTGGTAGAGCTGATTATGAATTATCCTCTCAAAGACTTTCGATACACTGGGTAGCAAGGATACCGGACGGTAGTTCCCAAAGAGAAAATTTTCCCCTTTCTTATAAATAGGGAGAACCTTAGCAACTTTCATTCCATCAGGGAATATACCAGCGTTTATACATTGGTTTATAATATGGGTCAAAGGTTTAACAATTTCATATTTAATATGTTTCAGCAGATTGTTTGACAAATTATCAACTCCACTACTTGACTTGCTTTTTAAATTGTCAATGACTTTGAGTACATACTTTTCAGATACAGTTTTGAGTTCAAAAGTGGAAGTGATTTCCTTAGTGAGGGTGTCTCTGTAGGATTTGTTAATAGGTTGCGTAATATCATTAGCCAATGAGGGTCCTATACCAGTAAAATATTTATTAAACTCATTTGCTATCGTTTGCGAATCAAAACAAGGCAAGTCATTCACGATAAAATGCTTTGGAGCATTATTTTCTTCAGTATTACTAATAATATCTTTTATAGTTCTCCATGTGCTTTTTATATCACTTTGGTATTTAGCAAAGCACGAAGAGTAATAACTCTTTTTAGCTTCTCTAATACTTCTCTTCAAAATTCTATTATATGTTTGAAGATTCACCTTTAATGTGTTATAAAGTTCATAAGATTGCGGAGTTTGTCTCAGTCTTCTATATAAATTATCTCTAAATTTGATTGACTTAATAATACCTTGAGAAATCCATTTCGATTTCTTATGCTTGTGTTTGCAGTACCTGACTAATTTCATTGGTAGATTTTTTTCTAAAGAGGATTTCAATAAATTTTGTAATAAGGTATAATTCATGTTTGGATTTTCAGAATTAAATTTGTCTGAAGTACAAGTAACCGCGACCTCCTGTTTGAACTGATCTTTCATGTGAGAAGTAGACTTTCGTATCTTTACATATTTTTGCTTTGGCTTATTAAATTTTAAGCAATCCACACACATAAAGTAGGGCTGATGGTCAGATATATGTTGTAACAGGATTCCTGCAGTGAAGTCTGACAAGCTGTTCAGGTTTTGTAATTTAACAAAAAAATTGTCAATAAGTGTTTTACTCTCTTGTGTAACTCTGGTTGGCAAGGTGATTCTGGGAATGAGACCACTACTTACTAGCATGTTGAAAAAATCATTTAGCTGCGATTTCTCGTTTATTTTCAGTAAATCTATATTAAAATCCCCCATCAGAACTACTTGATTTGCGTTTTGAAGATTTGATATGGTCTGTTCCATTTTTTCTGTAAATAATGTATAGCTTTCGGCATTTGGTCTTGGAGGTCTATAGATATTACCCATAATCACCTTACTGCTTTTTTTTAAATAATTAGAATATATAAGCACTTCAAGAAATAAACTGTCACATATGTTGTCATCTACAGTAATAGGCAGGACTTTATACTCGATGTTATTCTTTAAATAGAAACCTACACCCCCATGTTGGCTTGCTATTTTAGGTTTGTACACAAAATTATAACCGTCTAGTTGCAAAGTAGATGGATCATGTTCAGAAGCTAGCCAAGTTTCTTGGACAGCAATGACTGAAAATTCGCAATGTGAATCTCTAAAATAATTCATGTACACTTGAATTTGGTCAATTTTCGCATTTAACGATTGGCAATTCAAACTTAAGATAGTAAACTCATCCTTTTTCTGATTGAGCAGACTAACAGCCTCATCACTACTATAGTAAGGAGAATGAGTAAAAACGTTAGGCATTTCATTTATGTCCTCATCATCCTCATCATATTGAGTGTTCACTATATCAAGTAAAGAATGCATATTTTGTCAATAAAGCAACAATTTTAGCAGATCCCATTAATTGAAGTGACAATCTGAATAACCCAAATGCACACATTCTTGTCATAAAGTAACATGAATTATGATGAAACAATGCAAAGAGAAGGATCTCGCTGAGACGAGGAAAACAAATACCAAGAAGTCTATCAATTAAGACAAGTAGATGCAGAAAAGGGTACATAATGAATCTGTTCATCATGTCCAGATTATTAAAAAATAAATAAAAATTTTTCACAAGCATTCACAAATGGAGTTGACAATGCTCCAATCCCCATGATATATACATTAAGTTAGGTTGGTTCAGTCATACAAAATAAATAAACTAATCAAGAAATTCAAATTGACAAACTAAAGCAATAACCAAAACAAAACATCAAAGTATACCCGTAAAGTGCAACAGATGCACTGGTAAACACCTTCATATTGCAATTATGTTAATCAAATGATTGTATATATATTATACCCAAACACAATCCCAAGAGATATATACAATTTTCCAAAACCAGAAATCCTCATTTTTGTAAGTTAGCATACACATAGCTCCATCATTTCGTAAAGATATTTTCAACATAATAAACATATATCACATCAAAATCAAGAAATCATTAAATATGTCATTCATTGCGGACAAATTTGTGGCCACATCAGTGGCATTTCATCATCCATGATGATCAAATAAACAGATAATACATAACATCACAGTATCATACACTCATTTACATACCATGTGACTGTGAGATCATAACATCAGCCTAATACATAGACTGCATTATGTAATGTCACCTGTAAACCATCATAGGCACAAGTTCACGGTACATTTTGCCAACAAATATTTCAAATATTTTATAATTGATATTATATATAGTTTTTATACTATACACTTCAAAATATCATGGACATTTAGATTAAATAAATTCAGGGCAAATCACATCATTACCATCAGTCACATGTTCATCCAAACGTTTATCTTAAAAACTGAACATATAATGATATGGGTTAATGGAAGTGCTGTGACTATTGACCCGAGTATTCTCTCTGCCAGCCCATATTTTCCAGAGGGCTTCTGTAATTAATGTTTTTATTTGATGACCAGGCTTGTACATATATTTGCTAGAAAAAGATGACTTCATTACTTCTTACAATTGAATTTCCGTCAAAAAGTCTCCTATTCTGAACATTAACACAAGAGGGCACTGTTGGCAATGTCATCTAAGGGCCAGAGATGTTTATCTCCATGGGCAGGTTTGGTATTGTTGGGGCAAATACATGGCTATTCTGGAAAGAAAAAGTTTGACACAGTTACAGTCTGTCACTTTGATATAGAAAAAGAGTGGACTGTTGCACTGTGAAAATGGCACTTCCTGTGTCATCATGCTGATGATTTGTCATGATCGTACCCAATGACAGCCCAATGATCGTACCCAATGACATCAAACGAAAGGATAATGCATCTGATTTTCACTCTAAAATCAGTTATGACAAGTCAAATGGCCTTCTCTTGATCATGACTAATCAAACAGCCTCTATCCTTCCAATGTTGAAAGTAGAGAAGATGACACTTCATTGGCTATCATGAAAGAAGTGCATTTTCACAGTGAATTTGCCCATTTTTTTTATTTAAAGTGACGGACTCTAAAGCATGATGGCCTCAACAACTTCTGAGTCTATGCTCATTGCTCATGCCTCCTACAGTAATACGAAACCTCACCTGAATATTACTATAACCAGGAACCCAATGACCACTGCAATTAGTGACGGCATAACTTCACGATCCAGCATTGCATCACCTCCTTGACTCAGTGCTGAAAAGAAGGTAAGAATAAATCACTGAATTGTTCTCCAAACAAATGCATTTTGCACTGCACACCAAGTTGCATTCTAGAAAAAGCAACAAACATTAAAACTACTAGAGTACAGTTATTGCTATTCTTTACAAATGTCCAAATTGTAGATCACCAAGCGATACACTTTGCCAATCAAAAAACAAATTCCCTTTTGTGGCGCTGCGCTAACAAATAAATCACTATGAACTAAAATAGTAAGGTCACAGTGGCACCTTTTGCGGCTCCACCCTTTCCATTGACTGTAAAATTATATTTCGATGCAAATTTGACATCTTGTCCATGTTCCTTGCAGGTGATGGTGTAGTTGCCTGGCTCATGGATGATTGATGTAGTTGTTACTGTTGCATTAAATCGACTTCCATGCTCAATGTTATTTGTCTTATAGGGTCTCATATGTAGGTCTCCAGAATGAAGTTCAACCTAAAAAAAAAGCACTCTTGGTCATTGATGTGGAATACATTTTTGTGTAATGTGTGGCAGAATAATGCCAACATGCAAAAAAAAGGTATAAGTCAGTTTGTGAATTTGCATGCCAACAAAGCAGTACTAATGGGATCGGGAGCAATAATATAATAAAAAAAAAAAATATATATACATACATGTACATATATATCCAGCGGGGCAGTCTTGAAATAAATAATTTTTGGCGGGGTTTTCTTTAAAACAAAGTGTTGCTTGATTTAAGAATGAATATTAGGGGACTTTGCATGCTTCCTAATAGTATAAGAGCCTAGTTCTACTTCTAATTCTGGATAGTCTTGCAATAAAACAATTCTGGTGGGTGTATGTCTTAACATTGTGTTGTTTGTAAGACACAAATATTTGGGGATGTGGCATGTTCAAAATAAATATTTGTTGTCCCTGTTACTATAAAAAATAAGTAAATTTTCATTGCGGAGAATGCCAAGCCCCCCCCCCCCGTGAATAATTAATAGCCACCCCCTTACCCTTTATCAAAAAGCCCTGAAATTTTACTATATTGCATTTGAAACATACATCAGACATTAATGACATTTTTTTACTTTTTTTCTGGCCAGACTCATCACTTTTCTTCAAAATAATTTTTTTTATACTAGCAAAAATAAAAAAATGTACGCACAAGCTGTTTCAACTATTTACTTACCATTTTCGAACACATATTTGGTACGGTGCATTTCACAGGTATTGGTTTGCAGCCGGCTTCTACTGGTTTGTTATTGTTGATTGAAATAACTGGAGGATCACCTGTAATTCAAAAGAACATGAAAATTATGGAGAACAAGTAATAGATAACGCCCACGTTTTTTATGATACAGTTTATCGAGACTTACCGTGATTAAGGTGGCTCGATACTCGTGAACTTTCCAAGATAGGATTTCTTAAAAATAGTTTAAAATGATCCACAATATAGTTTATAGCAAGGATATATAAACGAAAGTGGTCGCTACCAGCCTATCTTTCAAAATATTTGAGGTTATGCAAAAGGAAGTCAGTCCACGCAAACCTGAAAAACGAAATTTTTTTCTTAATTTTTTTACTGTGAAATTTTCCCTGCCATTCATTGGCCATTCATCCTATGTTATTCAATGACGCATGGAATTAAAGAAGACAGGTGTATGGAAAAGCAGATTAAAATTCCAGAGAAATATATTTAGTTTAAAGAACTTTTCTTGGGGTTCAGAACAAAAGTTTCGATTTTGAAAATTTTGATTTTTTAATGAACCATAGCACTAAAAAAAATTGACGAGATAGGATTTTTTATTTCTTTGTCATTTGCTTCCAAATAAAGTGAGGAACAATATAATGAAACAGACATACGGCCCAACGGGCCTGGAAATTGATCTAGAAATTTATTTATGTTACAGAGTCATTTTTGAGAATTTCAACATGCTTGTCTGAAATCGCCTGCTGAAATATTCTACTTAGAGTAGAGAGCTGAAAGTCCGTCGGATTATAGTATTTTTCATAGCGCATCTAATGCTCAAAACGAGAAGTCTCTAATTCCAGTAGAAGTGGCGCAAATGTAAAACAAAGCTGCCGACGCATGAAATTCTCAAAATTAAAAAAATATGATGAAGCAGTCTCAGCACAATGGTGACGTTACGATTTATCACCTGGTTGGCTGTGAATGTCACTGTTTACAGTCAAAATATCAGGGCCTATGATAATAGAGAGGTTTTGCTACACGTTTCCGTGTGACGTGTACGTGGGAGTTGCCATGACAACAATGTAATTAGATAGCACTTGTACACGTATACGTCACACGTGAATGTGTAGCAAAACCTCTCTATTGTAAAAAATACCACCCTTCAAGGGCGATATTTTTCAACAATGGTTATGACATCACCGGCATCTCAGATGCCTGATGACGTCACAAACCAAGCAATGGCCAAAACAATAGGATTGTGACGTCACCTCCATTGTTGCTCCATGGTGACGTCACATTTTTGTAATGGCAGAAAATAGTCCCTCTTTATAATTGAAAATTTGAGGTAAAACCAGGTGATAAAAACAAAACAACCACGCGTCAGGGCACTTCGTACAATATCACTCGCCGTTGTGTGAATTAATATCACTCTCGCCCTGCGGGCTCGAGTGATATTAATTCACACAACAGCTCGTGATATTGTTACTCAGTGACCCTGACTTGGGTTGTTTTGTTATAAGATAGGGCCTGCCTGGCTGCGCGTGAATGTGCGTAAATGACGTTTTTACATGAGTAGCGAGCCACCTTAAATATATTTTATTTTATTTGTGCATGCTGCAGTGTTAATTGATTAACAGCCAGGTAGACAATGTCATAATTTAATTTAGGCCTTATGTAGTTGTTACAAGATTGATTTTCTGGAAGTCCATTCAAACTCCTGAGCCAATAATTGGTATGAATTATTTTCAATTATCTTGCATCATTAGATTTCAGAATTATGCCATGTATGCACATTAAGATTTCAAAATATACAATTAAGATGTGAAAGGTTTTTCAGTGTCTGTGAGGATCAAGACTTTAACAAGAAATTCTTTAAAAAAAGAATTGTAGGGACCTGAGGTTTCTTCAAACACATATTTTATTTTCCAAATATTCAAATAATGTTTTATGTATGTGTAGTTACATCTATACCTCCAATGTACCACTGTGAGTGTTTGATTTAACAAACCTAATACATGTTACCTCATAATTACAGGTGTTATTAACATAGACAGCAAACCTAGCAATGAGAAGCCCTTTTATATTCTTTGTCATGAACATGAAATTTCTATTTCCATTACAACAAACTAATTGTGGCTTGCATAATCTTTGGATTATTACACTTTTAGACTGGCCAGTTTGTGAGAAGTTGAATATCTAATGTTCTCATACAGTGTTTTCTTTTATCACTTGTCTTATATTATATGTCTCAAATCTTTATACACTTAGGCTAAATAATTTTTGAAGGAAATCTCTATGGGATAATATTATGCTCCAGGTGTGCTTTGGGTATTTTTTTATATGGACACTTATTTTCAATCTAGAACTATGAATTTTTTACAGGATAAAATTCAGCAATTTTTGAATTGATTTCCAAAATTTTGGTCAATTTGGACTCTTTTAAGTCATTCTGCGGTTTCCATGGAAACAGAAAGCAGGTAGTACGAAGATCAAGAGAATCAATGAATTGTGGCTGAGAGAGACCAGACTCTGCCACTTGTATTAGTAAGATTGACAATAATTAACACAAGAAACATAATATTACCTTTTAAAAATACTCGCAAGTACTACAAAAGCATTAATTCATACACCTGACGAGTTGAAATAAATGTTGAAGCATTCAAGGAAAAGTTTATTTGAAAGCATTACAGCAATCCAAAGCCTTTTCTCCTCCAGTGCCTGAAACTATTGCACCCAGTGATTAAGGTAATGGGAAACCAGGTCTTATGTAAAGCTATATGTCAAAGGAAAAGCTGGGAAGGATAATGCTGTCCCTTTAGGTCTCTTGCTCATACCAGTGAATCCATGCTTTGTCATAAGTCTTGATGTAGTTAAGGACTCAAATTCTGGTGCCTGAATCGCTCTTGCCAAATCGGGCATGCAGGAGTGCTTTCCCACATTGGTTCGCTGTAAGAATACAAACATTTGGTATGCTTGAAAGTATATTTAGAAGCTAATATCATATTTCTTGTGTCAAATATTGTCAATCTTACTAATACAAGTGACAGAGAGAAGTCTTTCTCGGCCGCAATTCATCGATTTTCTTGATCTCCGTACTACCTGCTCCACCTAGCCAAACTTTCTGTTTCCATGGCAACCACAGAATGACTTAAATATGTCCAAATGTTCCAAAATTTTGGAAACCCATTCCAAATATGCTGAATTTTATCCTGTAAAAAATTCATTGTTCTAGATTGAAAATAAGTGTCCATATAAAAAAAAGCAGTGAACTTTCTGATGGCCCCTCGTACTGGACAATATACCCAACATCATTATCTATAATGTGGACCTGATCATTTAACTCATTACTGCCAACATTTTGGAATGCTTGAAAATAAAAAAAGTGTCTCACTGTGCCCCGCTCTCCCCTACTTATACCGTTTAACACCTCTGTAAGTCAATCAAAAGCAAATTATTCACTGTGAAAAATCCCATATTCTTTCTTGTCCACTTGTCCTCCCACGTCTACCAGTTTGAGTGTTTGTCTCATGGTATAATCTGGTTATTCACAATGGGATTAGGAATATGTGTTTATCAAATCTCAGGCTAAAATCAATGGGTTTGTCCTGTGGTATAAGCCCATTTTTCAACATGGGATTAGGAATATGTGTTTATCACATCTTGGGCTAAAGCCCTGGTGCGATGAATCAGATATTCCGTCTCTGGTTGAGAATAACCTTAACTTACTTGGAGCAGAGACCATAATAGTCTTGGTCAGCTCTGGTTTTCCTTGGATGGAGCATCTTATTGCCATTTCTTCCTTCGGTTCTTTGCATTTTCCATCAATGAAGACCAGAAAGGATACAACGTTTGGGTCTTGAGATTCTTTGCATTGACATTTGTTCTTGTCAGCGGTGTAGCAACCTTTTGCAGTGCGAAACGCGCATTTGCCTCTTCCCTTGTGCACATTGATGTTATCAACAGTCTGAAGGTTAAAGAAATTTAATGAAAATATTATGAATGTAGGATATATGTGGGTTCAATTTGGTGGTGATGTATTGAATACAATATTCAAGAATCTGACTACAATACCTCTTTTCCTTGATATTGGCAGGAAAACTCAACCATTGAAGAATTAAAGCCTGTAATCTCGAAGATAAGGCTGCCTGCAGCAAACACCACCTGTGCCAGTTGTAGGAGGCAAAATATCCCAGGAAGATAAACTGGAAAAAAAAAACCCCAAAATTATTTACAGATATGAAGGTACAAGGGAAATTAGTTAGCATAAACTTGTATTCTTCTTGAAATAGATGTCAAATTACAGAAACCAAAACAGGATATGGTCGGTTTGTTATTTGAATATTATTTACAGTAGACAAATCTCAAGTGCTTACAAATGCCTCACATTCAGCTGTTGTCAGAGTGTCAATGATGTCATTGGAGGTGTTGTTGCTATCTCCAACATTGAAAACAGCGGTATTTTCACTGACTCATAGGTCACCCAATGATGTGTATATATACCTTGTGATGTGTAAAGAATATAAGAGGTAGCTTGTGAGTCAGAAGCAGTGCACAGGACGAGTCACAATTCTACCTCAATGCTCTGACAATTGACATGCTGCGATCTTCAACAAAAATGCCTCATTTATTCACAATATGTCCAACTTCATTGCTATTTTTCAGTTTCAACCACCCAAAAAAAAAAAAAAAAAAACACATGCACCTTCAACCCCATGCCTTCTCTGAAAAAAAAAAAATTGCGAGACCCTGCCCCAAAAAACAATTTCAACCCCCGCACACCTGAGATATAAAATGGCACCCCCCTTAATAATAACTCACCTGGCAAAAAACTTTCCTAGCAAAAAAAAAATACACAAATTATAATTGAAACTCCCCCATCCCCATATTAAAAAACACACACCTTCAAGCCCACACCCCCCCCCCCAAAAAAAACAAATGTACACACTTTCTTCCCTCCTCCCAGCAAAAAAAATCTCCTACCAGTTTTCCAAAATCAAAAGTCAACCTCTCGCCCCCCCCCCCCCCCCCACACCCATGCAGAAAATAAATGCCCAACATTAATTGTTTGCTGCAAGATCTGTACTCATCCCAGAATTCTTGTGGACAAGCTTTTTTGTTGCAAAATATCTCAGCACTTCATCAAATGATTTGTTTATTGTCAGTTGTTTTGTAACTCTTCACTTCATTGTGCAGGTGTTTCTTTTGTTTCAAATCCGAAACAATAATTCGAATTACACAGGTTTTACTGATTATTACAGTTTTGTATAACTGTGAAATGTTTGGGACTTGGTTGGCCACCAAGCTCTTTGCAGGCTTATTACTCATAGAGATCCCTGTGAAGTCATTGGTAATTACATGATTTGTATGGGCTATGAGTCAGTCACACCTTTATGAGTAATACAGAGCATTGGCATTTAACATGCCAAGTAATGGGACTGACATCACTGACAGCCTGCAAGAGATTTTCTTGTAAGCACTTGAGATTTGTCTACTGTAATATACTAGAATGCCCGTTGGAGAGAAAGATGGCCTGAAGATGCATTTCATGTAATGTTTGTTGTAAGTGCATTTTTTGACATGATATATTTGAGTGTTAATTTTAAAAAAGAAGGGCAAATGTTTTTTCTGGCATTATGTCTGTTATTATAATTATGATGTGTGCTGAAGTGAAGAGGAAAGTGAGTAATATCACATTTACAATAAGATATACATATTGATGATTATAAGTTTCAAGAATAATTTTAATAGTGATCTGTGTTAACTTTTTATTTCCTGTGCTTTATATTCTTTATGAGGGTATTTAATTGTTTGTACTTAATTGTTTGGCAGTGTGTAAAACATGACTTGGCATCCCAGTGTAATATATATATAGAGGAAAGCCCGCGTAAAGGCTTGCTGTCCAAACAGGACAGCTGAAGCTGTTGCTTCAATGGCTGTCCCTCCCTCCGAAATACATTGGATCAGTGAGAAGAGCTCTAATTAGGGAGGATTTCTGGGCATTTTATTAGCCACACACAAAGGCAATGTCAGTAGGAATCTTCATGGAAAATGCTGTGGATGTGGCTGGAGTAGGGATGGAGGAGAAGAAGTGACATCAAAGTTGAATAGAGTCTTCAGAGTAGGATATGGTCTTTTGTTGACAATTGTTGTGATGTTGTACAATTTAAGAAATTGTATGTTTAAATAAGGATTGCATGTATATTTCTTGTATACATCACAGATTATACATCACTGGAAGGCCTAGCTTCTTCTGTGTCATACTAACTTAAAAATAAATTAATTTTCATCAAATTATAAGGCTGTTAACCATCAAAACCTTGGGAAAACAGGAGATTCTGTTGTGTCTCGCGTTACATCAGATTAAAAAAATGCCTTCAAAAGTGAATTTTTATTCCAGTAACGAGAGATATGATGAGCTGAATTTTTCTGCAGCAATACCCAATAATTCAAACTGAAGCTCTTCAATATAATATCGCCTATCAAAGCATTATTAGGGGAACGGGGACACAGTGATTCAGCAATGTTTATTTGGAACCTTCTTTTCTCAAAATGTTTTATATCCACATACTTGATGTTAGGCTTAAAAGGAAGTTTAACTTTAATGTTCTCTCTATAAGCCTATGGTATCAAAGTATATGCGGAGCAACAGCATTTTCTGTTGTAATCAAAAATTGCAACAACAAAAAAATTTTCTCAGGATCCATCAATCTATCTACCTCTTGATGAACATTGTTTAACATTTAAATCTAATATATATAAAGAGAGTGTGAGAATTTAGGGATACTGTCACATACATTACCAATTGATTATTATAATCAATGAAAAAAATCAAAATTTTACCTTTGAATGGTGTGATCCTGGCCATGCTCACTGTTGTAGTTCCATTGCCGGAATGAGCAATTTTGGAGGCTGAATGACTATAATATGTAGCTTTTTCACTTTCCTTTTGCATGGGAGCATTTCAGAAATCCAATGGTTATACTATGGTTGTATAATCAACCTTTTTTGAAACAGGAACAAGTTGATCATGTCTCTTTCATCAATCATTAAACATATTTTTCAGGTCAATTGTTGAGTCACTATTTTGTAAAAAGCATTTAGCTAGAAACTTTAGAATTTACATGAATAATTGAAAAAAGAACAAAAATACCACTGCCTGCATGGTGTATCTATATATAGGCCTTGCAGAAAAAAATAGGATAGAGAAAATCTGTATGTAAAAAAGGTTAAAAATGCAGGAAAAACGAAGAAGAAAAATAAACAAAAAAATAAGGTCCCTTTATCAGTCAATGATAAGCCTATATATTGATATGTGTATATAGTGTTGAATCATTAAAAGTGGTGTATTGATCAAAATTCATGAATAATTAATGTCTATTATCTTGTGGGAATCCCCCACCCCCTAAAACGGTATTAAACCAATCAACTATATCAAAATATTAGCTTCTTATAAATAGCTATTCCTGGGATTATTAACTTTTGTAAACCATATGGTTATAAAGTTACTTGCCTTTATGAATTACTACAAACAATATTTTAACAACCATGACAATCAAAATCAGTGGCTTTTCCGTGTAGGCGTGCAATTCAATTTAATGCACGTACATCCTCGGCAGAAATGCCAATTTCTCAGAAGTTGGATGTGCTGGCTTTGTGCAAAACCTACTAACATGCTAATTACGAAAAAGGCTGGCTGGGGAATCATCAATAAAACTCTTTGTACATCTGGTAAAGGAGCACAATACATCAAGAGATCTATAGATGACAAGAACTGATGTGAGATGGGATGGCACGTCCGGCCCCCCCAGACTATCGTGTCTGGATCCGCAACTGGATGGATTATGGTCAGTGGCGTATTTAGGAGGGGGGCATTGGGCCAAAAAAAACATGGAAGAGATGGGATAAGCCGCAGAGCGCCTCGTATTCATCCCATGTAGGCCGCTTCTAGATATGCCCTTGGTTATGGATGATTGATGAATGATATCTACTTTTCGGGGGGGATCTGGGAATTTTGAAAGGGGGAGGTCCAGCGGCTGGACCCGAAGGGCTGGAGCAAATTCGGCCGGGGGATCTCTATGTCGGGATTGAAAGGGGGGTTCGGAACCCCTGGACTCCTCCTCTGCTTAATATAAGAAAAAATTGATTAAGCTGTAATACACAAAGACAAATTTGTATTTTGTACTGCATTTATTGAGTTTATGGCTTATATTTACAATTTGTTTATGCTACTTTATCAAAACAATAACAACAAATTTAGCTGTTCTTTAAAAAAAAAACCACAAAAAAACGCAATAATCTAGCCATTGCATTGAGAAAACACCAAAGACTTTCGTCTGTAGTCATGCTCCCTCAATAATGAGTGCATAAGGGTATAATTCAAATGAATACATTATTATCAATCAATTAGTGATGTATACAAATATAAACAGGCTATAGATCATCCTACCATTGCAGGGCTCACTTTCATTCACCCTGCCAACAAGTGCTGTAAAATTCTGAAGTTTTTAAAGTCCTTTAACAGTTTTTTTCGGGCATTATTTAAATATTTTTTGTTTATGGTTTTCTACTAAGAAAGTAATTGAAACAACTAGCAGGCAACAATCAGACTCTCAACTATCCATTCTATTGCTTTGAGAGAGATCTCAAACTGTTCAGTATGTCTGTCACACCGGAGGAGAGTTAATCTTTTTGTTACAACTTCACAAAAAAGTGTATGTTGTGGTCAGGGTTAGCTTAACAAGCTTACACAGAGAAGTGAGGATGCTATAGAACTTATATATAGACAACTAGTACATTTGTGATTGTTATTATATGACAAACATGTGTGTAAAAACATCGAGGTCATTATCTAACATAATTTGTAAAGTGAGATGTCGGATGATTAGCCTGTGGCTAATGTTTTCTCGTTGTAATATTTCTCACCGACGTAAAATAAAATGATTTGATTTGATTTGAGATAACGAAGGTGAATACAGTTCACTGCTTAAAAGCTGAAATATAACACACATAACCAGAAAGCATTAAGAAAAGAAAAAGAATTCAAAAAAGACGAAGAATAAACATGGATATAATGGGTCTCATTGATACTCGTATTCACACAGTTTTTGTACAAGAATGATTCACTTTTTTCCAAAAAAATTCAAAGTGAAACTACTCATGTTTGTCCGACTCCGACCAATGCTCCCACTTCTGGGAAACTGCATGCCCTGATATATAGATAGATAGGTAATAGGTAGAAATATAGATAGATAGATAAATGAATCAATAGATAGATAAATAGATAGATAGATAGTTAATAGATAAATATATTTATAAATAGAGAAAAGCCCAAGGCCTCCCCCTTGATGTTAAATGTTGGCACCTTCACTATCCCAGATTTAATGTTATATCTGATATTTTCTAAGCAACTCTCTCTTACAGCCGATTTCATAATCATAGAAACTGAGACTGAATGTGATCTTTTTTCCCGAGGACATATTATTTTATAGGTTAAAATGATGTCATAAGTTTTTTTAGAATAAAAGCACACATAGCTACTGAAAGTCTGTAATTAATTATGAAAATGGGCTGTAAATGGCCTCACATTTAAACAGTTTGTTCATGTACCCAGAGAATCTGCTTTGAAGAAATAATTTTTCAGAAAATAGTTGTCTTGTTCTGTCGGATTCCAGATACAAGATTTAAAAAGCTAAAATATCATACTTGGTGGAAAACCCCAAGAATATATAAAAAAATATAATGGAGGCTTACTGACTTAGCAAGTTCTCTCTGGTTTTACCGTGCTGTTTGTATGTTCTGAATTTGATGGATCTTTTATTGAAGCACTTTAGGCTCTTAGCAAAAACATCGAAATTGTGGCACAACTTTTTGAAGCTTTCATTTAGCATTACCCAGTTACTGTATGTTTCTTATTTGCAGTCGAAGCAAGCATTACCTTTCTTACTGGATCTGTCACGTGAGAAAATCCTTTCGATTGAAGGTCACAACCAGGTATGGTTTCATTTGGATGTCATATCATCTCTTTATTGATTGATTAAAAATAATCTGATAAACTTCAACCAATGAAGATGTTGAGGGAAAGGGCAGAATGAAGTGATACTCACTAATTGATAGTGCTCACATATTGACGAACTGAGAACATGGCCACATAAAGCAAGAGTATAAGTATACTATAACTGGGCTATAGATGAAGAAGTGTATGCCCAAAGGAATATTTCTGTTTACCAATTGCCATGAAAGATTATGTTTGATTTGGGCATAGTCATTTTGTCTTTGACCAAATTGCCTATTCACATTGGTCAAAAATTATTGCGATTTGCTCTGCGATTTTTATCAACTGACAAATATTAACATTTTATCAGCATTTCTGTTAGAATGACCTATTTTCCAGCTTATTCTCTTCGTGAAGGAGGCGGAATCTTTCCCCAAGATTTCAGTCATGGGTTATATGGACCTCGATAAACAACAGTTGCTGACGGTAATATTCATTACAAATGTTTAACATCTTTTTCAAAGAATAAATTGATACACTCATAAGAAAAAAGGTTTTACATGGAATCTTTAAAGGTTCTATAAGCTGGTATAGATAAGGAACCCTAAAGGTTCTATATTCAACTTTTAAAAAGGTTCCAACAGCAAGTGAAAGGAACATTTAGATAATCCAGCTACACTGAACTCCTGCAATGGAACCCCTTTCTCTCAAGCTGGGAGGATAGGGTCCTATCATAGGGCCTTCCGACCAGTATTGAACCTTTTCAATTCTATTGAACCCTTATAAAATGTAGAACCCTTTTTCGGCTGTGGGTTCTTTATGTATACCTCAAGAACCTTTTGTGTTAAGAGTGTATGATGTTATTAGACTATGCCATGAAATAGTTTGTTCATACTTGTTGAAGAAGAAGGCAAAGTTAGATCTAAACCTTCAGATTGGACTCAAGTTATCAGGTGATTCGATTCAGACTCCTGACTTCTTTGTCTTCCTGAAAGTAACTCCTTGGATCTCCAAGATGGTGACTCCTACTTAGACCTCGAAGTCAGTCAGAGTTAGTTTGCAAGAACTACAAATGACTAGTCGGCTAAGACCTTAAAGTCTGACTTCACTTGACTTCAAAGTTACTGTAGCTGCTGAAGGCCATTTTTCTGTTAAAAATTCTGTGACAGTACATTATAGCGGAGGAAATTTTCCTAATTTTCACACGACGAAAAATATGGTACGAAAAAGTGTCAGATATTTTGGTATTTTTTATGTTGCATAAACTTTGTAGAAATCTTAAAAGTATGAGAGTTACATATTGGGCTCTTTAAGCTGTTTAAATTGATACTAAAACTGTTTCTATGAGATGAATATTGGCCAAGTTATGCAACAGTGACGTGACTTGACTCGAGCTGACTCAACTATGACTTGACTTGACTGAACATTGACTTGCTGCTTGGAAAGCTAACTATGACTGACTCTAGAGTCACTAAAAAGTACTCGACTTCGGGGTCTGCTCCTACTCCTAACTCCTTTTCGTCGTAATCTAAATTATTTCTGTGAGTCAGAAACAATCAGTTCGACTCCGACTTGACTCCAATTGAAAATCTTACTTGTGCTCCAATTAACTCCGACTCCACCTGAAAACCTCCTGCTTGATGACTTAGACAACTGACTCCGGGTACGACTTCAAAGCTCTTGATCTCAGGTTTTTTTTAAAACTTTTTTTTCAGATGATTGGAATAATTGCCACCTACTTCTTTGTCCTATTGCCATTCCTCAGGCAGTAGCTTACTTAAATAAATAAGAAATAAAATAAAAGCAAAACACATTAAATATATTATATAAAAATAATTTTTAAAGTTATTTGAAACAACAAAAGTAAAATATGATTGAAATTAGATTACAATTGTGTGCAAATTAAAAATATGATAGATACATTGTACAAAAATATATAAAACTGTCTTTTAATCTATTTGTATGACAGATTGGTAATTTAAAATTCTTTGACTTGTTCTCTTGGCTGCACCACCCTGGCTGTTTATTTGATGTCAGAAAAATGCAATTTGTGTAAAACTCGGAAAAGGACGAAATGTGTGTGCTGTGCTGGTAAGCAGCGTCAAGAAGACAATTTTAACCAAATGAGGAGGATTAATAGAGGAGCAATCTTTGGCATAGAATCTTCATCCTGATCTTCAGCCATGTTTCTGGACTTCTAGAATCAGAATGGCATGGGGTGTTCTTGTCATGTTAAAATGTGCAATATTTGCTTTTTCATGAATTATCGTCATTAATCTGCACTCAAAACATTTGCTTAAATAGCAGTTCCTGAATGTAGAGGATGCATTAGCCATCATACAAGTAATGGGCCATTATTGCTGAAAAATATGTAGTCATGTTGATCAAATCTGCAAACAAAGACAGTGTGTGATTTAAACTTGTAGATCTTTCAATTCTTTGTCTTTTATTTCAAAACAAATATAGAAGTGCTTGCAAGACTTGCATTTTTATTATTTTGTCATGACAACAAGTTGTCAAAACAAGTTAACAAAACAGAGACATGATGTCATAATGAAAAAGTTCCATGTCGTATAATTCCAAAAAAACAAAAAAACAAAAAAAATTACAATATTAAAAGTATTTGGTGACAGAATAACACAACAATTATTCCAACTTTGATTACATGATTATATGATGGCTGACAAAAATGAAAGAAAGGAAGCCAGCAATAAAGTAAACGCTGCATAGAGCTCCGTTGTGCATTGAGACAACATCATTTATTATATTTTTGACACTTATTATATGTATATTTTAAAAAATTCAATGCACTAATTGCACTTAGGATATTTGTGAAACAATGTCATAGTCTCGAGATGTAGGTCAGAAAAGTATTTAACTGACAAACGTGGAATTCTAGTCTAACTAGTTTAGTGACAAGTGAAAGTTTGCAAAATTAAGCTCTGCTTTAATTCCTTGCATGTTACTTTCAACTTCTATAACTTTATTAAATTTTCCATAAATTCGTATATATGCACTAAAAACAATACAGTCAATCATGATGTTTACGTAGAAATGTCATAGTGTCAAGATGTAAGTCAGAAAAGTCTTACCGACAAATGTGGAATTCAACCAATTAGTTTTGATAATAAAATCCAAATCCAATTTGTCATGTGACATCACTGACATGTGACATGTGACTGACACTTCCAGCTGAGTGGCTAGACCAACCTGGAAGTGATCACTACTTGAATAGAAACAGAACGAAGAAATATGAAATTATTATTCCCATAACTGAAAAGAAAAACAGCAATATTATGTTGATTGTGGATTATACTGCTCTACAGAGACAAAAACATTATGTTACAAACAGAACAAAATTAATGAGACAAAAAAAATTATGTTACGCACAGAACAAAAATTATGATGTTTTAATCAGTCTGCTGAAGAAAACCATGAGAGATGGTTGAAAGCTCCAGACAAGCAAAAAGTAAGATCTTTGTGTATGGAATACTCTATAAGTAACATGAACTCCCAAAGATCAGGATCAAACATCCATGAATTTAAGATGTTAAAGTTAATAATTTAGAAAATAAATTTACATTCTTTTGACTTTGAGGAATATTTTCTTAAATTAATTATTTGATGACAGTCAAATAAACCTGACTCTCATAAGTGATGAAATTGAAAAAGAAACTGAAGGAGACATTTTAAGGAGTGTTCCATTATGATTGATAATGATATATACGGCAGGGGCGACAGTTTCATTTTAAAGTGGTAGGGCATACAGTGACGATAAAATGTATTGTATGCACGTTAATAGAGTTAGTTTCTTACATACAGGGTGGGTAATAGAAAACTGGAAAATTGCGACAGATGCAGAACTTATTCATTTTCAACCATTTCCACTGAACACAGAACAATGATTTTTACATATGAGCAAGTTTAGACAATAGACAACATTTTAATCTATGTGACAACCATTTTCTACAATCACAGCCTCAACACGCTTTCGAAAACTTTTACAACTGTTTGTCACAACGTCAGCTGACATCTTGCCCCACTCTCTCTATACGGCTTCTTTCAGAGAGTCAACATTAGGGTGAGGGTTCCTTTGGTGGCCTTCTCCAAAATGCCCCAGGTTGCGTAATCCTGAGGGTTAAGGTCTGGGCTTGAGGACGGCCAGAAATCTGGAGTATGGAGGGCAATTACAATATTCCTGGTCCTCTTTGTCTGCCCACGGCTGCCAGGCTTCCTCTGCAACCCTTTCCCACTGGCTACGGATTGTTTGATGGCATATACAGTGCTCAGTGACACACCAACAATGTCAGAAATGGTCCAAGGCTTCACTTGGGCAGACAGGAGATCTGCCACCTTTTTCCTTTTCTGCTCCTGAGTCGCCATTTCTTGTCCCAGTGTTGCAAGATTGACCTGATTTGTGGATGATTAACCACTGTTTGTTGTGTTGTTGGTTTCATAACATTCCGTTTATCTGTTCACGCTATACAGTAATTTAAAGATCATTCCAGATTTCCCTTACCCACCCTGTATATACAAAAATAATGGAAACAAATGAAACCATTGACCTGTAGTAAAAGATACTCTCTAGGTCATTCTCCTTTCCTAAGTGACCATTCAGAACTTATGAAGAGCCCAAATCATCCATCTATCCAGCATAATTTCCTCTTTGTTCGATGTTCTCGGTTCCCAAACTCCATCTGTCAACAACAGTTATTCACGATACAGTGTTTAAACTTTCATCATTTATTTGAAAATAAATATAGGAAAACAACATTTGAAAGAATTTTACAACATGCTTTTATCAATTTTTTGCAGACATTATTGTGCTATTTCAACAGAAATAGATCAGTGGTTTTGTTCATTCACAATATCACTTTGTAATCATGGTGATATAATCAATGTAAATTGTAAAATCTCAGTGTAAATAGCAACTCAATGGGCAATTATCCCCTTTTAATGCCTTAGTTTACAGAATTTATTTGATAAGTGAGAACTTGTCTCTGCATAGCAGCCTACAGAATCTTGTTTAATTTAGGGGCCGGCCAAATGATCTTGGGGGGGGGGGCTATAAATTTTTGGTGAAAAGAAAGTTTGTCTCCCACTTGACACTGATAAAAAAGTTTGTTCAGCACATTTGCCTGCATGTACAATTACCTACAATCATAAGCATAATGAGACGCTTAACTTTGCAATTTTATACATGAAACCGTCCTTCATATTTCAATGTAAATATTGGAACTGCTGTATGACATTGTGCACTGTGCAGTGCTTTGACATGCATCCATTTATATCGATTTATTAACTATGAAAGACTTGTTTGCGAAGTCCATTACCAGGTTAAACAGTCAGGTTTTAAGTAACTCTAATACCAACATGCATGGTATTAACCATTATTGATTTGCCATGAATGTATAAATGCACTTATCTCACAACTTTGCGTTAACCGTAACCCGACAGTGCTGGACCCATAACCAATTCAGAGATCCAAAGGGTATTCTTACTTATACGGTTGATTGCTTCAACATTCAAGATGAGCAGCATTTCTTCAGACTTGAAGTTTATTCTGACTCTTCTACGAGGCACAGGTAGTAGCCATATTTCGTCGGAAAGGGGTAAGGGGTGGTTACCTTGCTTGACATTGTTTTTTAACATCGTCATGATGATCTTCAAGATTGGATCGGTCATCACATCATCTGTGAGAGCCTTTATTTTGGCATCGAGCTTTCAAATCATTTCACTCTTTTACATGTTAGTGAGGTTGATATCAGTTGTTACCAATATAAGGCTCTTCGTACTCGCGAGACAAGGAGTTTTGAATGACACATTTTGGTGGCAGGCCGAAGATTACCGCGAACTGCAATATGGAAGCATTGGTTGGAAAAAAAGAATGCTCTACATGGTTTATCTTCTGTTATCCCTTGGCATAATTGTTCACTTTGTAAGTTACGACATAACCAATCTCCCAGTTTGTCTGATAGAAAATTCGACATGGTACGTTCACAAGTCAACATGTTACGTCGACTATCTCTTGATCATTGCAGTGGGATTTAGAATGCTTGAGTTCTGCTTAATTCTGATTTACATCTACGTAAACACCATGGTTTTTGCTTCTTCTTTTGATGATTTGCTTCTGAAAATGAAGTCAGAAGCTCTACTTCATGCCAGCCCATTGAAGATGCTTGAATACAGAAAGCAGTATGGGTACCTCAGCAAGTGTGTCTCATCTTTCAATGACAAGCTTGCTTTGTGCCTGGTGTCTCTCATGCTTCAAAATGTCGTCCTGAGTGTCTTCATGAAGGGTTTTCAAGAAACTTACATCACAAACATGGTGTTCTCCTGTTACGGGTTTGGTCTTCTCGTCTATGGTTCTATATGTCTGGCTGAAGCAGTAAGTAACTTTGATGAAAAGAAATTCTGCGGAATCTTTTTCTAAACAGTATAGAACTTACAGTAATTTCTATTGAAGTAAACTTTTCCACATTTCTTGCTGTTTCGGTGCACAGGTCATGTGGTTAATGCCTATGTGGCTGATATTGATTAAGTTGCATGACAATTAATTAACTAAAGAATCATGGACAGAACCGTTTAAAAATAGCTGGAAGAAGTTGATTTTGCTGCAACAGCTCTTCATTAATTGTAGGATCCGCAGTGTCTTCAAAGAATATTGACATAATATTTGTGATCTTTTGGCTTAAACATCCATTCGATGCATTAGGGGCTTTTAGGGCCTCACTGTAAAATTGGATGAACCAAGTCAGCTTAAATGATTGAGTGAGATGGTCTCACCATATCTTTGAGCTAACATAGTTTGTCAGTTTCAGGTATGATAATCTGTCTGTTATCTTAGCTGAAAATACAGTAGAAAATAACAAGCTATATTAGGTCAAAGATATAGTGCAACCATCTCACTCGATCTTTTAAGCTGACTTGGTTCATCTAATTTTACAATGCTGTTTGTATGTTCTGAATTTGATGGATCTTTTATCGAGGCACTTTAGGCTCTTAGCAAAAACATTAAAATTGTTTTGCAACTTTTTGAAATTTTCATTTAGCATTACCCAGTTACCGAAAGTTTTTTATTTGCAGACAAAGCAACCATTACCTTTCTTGCTCGATCTGTCACGTGAGAAAATGCTTTCGATTGAAGGTCACAACCAGGTATGTTTTCATTTGGATGTCATATCATCTCATTATTGATTGATTAAAGATAATCTGATTAACTTCAACCATTGAAGATGTAGAGGGAGAGGGCTGAATAAATTAATACTCACCAATTAATAGCAATCACATATTGACAAACTTAGAACATGGTCACATAAAGCAAGAGTATAAGTTATACTATAGCTGGGCTATAGATGAAGAAGTGTATGCCAAAGGATGATTTCTATGCACCAATTGCCATGAAAAATTATGTTTGATTTGGGCATAGTCATTTGTGACCTGCTCCACCAAAATGAGTTCAAAGTAGGCTTTATGTATTTCTCAGAAATGAGCAAAATGTGTCAAAAGGTCACATTTTGATGTTTTTTAGGTGTTGTAACCACTTTTTGGCAAAAGTAATTTTCTATGAATAATTAAGACCATTTAACCAAAAATTGATTTTAAATTATCTAAATTGAGTGTCCCTCTCGATTTATTTAGTTCTTTTATTGTAATGGGAGGAATTTCAAATGCCATTTTCTCAAAGTTTAACGTTTTGTATCATCGATGTTTGAGGTGCCATATCTTTGGATTGGATAGAGATATCAAAACATACTAAACATCATCTTAAAGCTCATTTCCAGTAGAATAAAGTCATTTTCATACCTAAATATGATAGGAGGCCGACTTTGAACCCATTTTGGTGGAGCAGGTCACATTTTGTCTTTGACCGAATTGCCTATTGACATTGGCCAGTCATTGCGATATGCTCTGTGATTTTTATTAACAGACAAATTAACATTTTATCAGCATTTCTATTAGAATGTCCTATGTCTATTTTCCAGCTTATTCTCTTCGTGAAGGAGGTGGAATCTTGCCCTAATATTTCAGTCATGGGTTATATGGACCTCGATAAACAACAGTTGCTGACGGTAAGATTCATTACATTTGTCTAATGTCTTTTTCAAAGAATAAATATATACGCTCTGAACAAAAAGGTTTTATATGGAACCTTTAAAGGTTCTATAAGCTGGTAGATAAGGAACCCTAAAGGTTCTATATTCAACTTTTAAAAAGGTTCCAACAGCAAACAAAAGCAACATTCAGATAATCCAGTTGCACTGAACTCCCACAATGGAACCCCTTTCTCTCTTGAAAGTTTGGAGGATTGGGTCCTCTCAAAGGGCCTTCATACCAGTATTGAACCTTTTCAATTCTATTGAACCCTTATAAAATGTAGAACCTTTTTTCGGCTGTGGGTTCTTTATATATACCTTCAAGAACCTTTTTATTTGTGTTACGAGTGTATAATGTTATTAGACTATGCCATGAAAGAATTGGTTCATATTTGTGACCTGCTCCACCAAAATGAGTTCAAAATAGGCAATTCATATTTCCCAGAAATGAGCAAAATGTGTCAAAAGGTCACATTTTGATGTTTTTTAGCTGTTGGTACCACATTTTAGCAAAATTAATTTCCTTTGAATATTTAAGACCATTTTACTAGAAATTGATTTTAAATTATCGAAATCAGGTGTTCTTCCTAAATTTTGTTAGTTCTTTCATTGCAATGGCGGGAAATTCAAATGCCATTTTCTGAAAGTTTCATGTTTCGCATCATCAAAGTTTGAGGTGCCACATCTTTGGATTGGATGGAGATATCAAAACATATGAACCATCATTTTAAAGCCCATTTCCAGTAGAATAAAGTAATTTTCACAACTAAATATGATAAGAGGCCGACTTTGAACCCATTTTGGTGGAGCAGGTCACATTTGTTCAAGAAGAAGGCAACGTTAGATCTAAACCTTCAGATTGGAATCAAATATCTGGTGATTCGATTCGGACTCCTGGATTTTTTGTCTTCCTGAAAGTAACTCCTTGGATTTTCTCAGATGGTGACTCCTACTGAGACCCTGAAGTCAGTCAGAGTTCTGACTAGTCGGCTAAGACCTTAAAGTCTGACTTCACTCGACTTCAGAGTTACTGTAGCTGCCGAAGGCAATTTTAAAGGGTTTTCTGCGAAAAATTCTGTCACAGTACATTACAGCTGAGGAAATTTTCCTAATTTTCACACGACGAAAAATATGGTACGAAAAAGGGTCAGATATTTTGGTATCTTTTATGTTGCATAAACTTTGTAGAAAACTTAAAAGTATGAGTGTTACATATTGGGCTCTTTAAGCTGTTTAAATTGATACTAAAACTGTTTCTGCGAGATGAATATTGGCCAAGTTATGCAACAGTGACGTGACTTGACTCGACCTGACTCAACTATGACTTGACCTGACTGAACATTGACTTGCTGCTTGAAAAGCTAACTGTGACTGACTGTAAAGTCACTAAAATGTACTCGACTTCGGGGTCTGCTCCTACTCCTAACTCCTTTTCGTCGTAATCTAAATTATTTCTGTGAGTCAGACACAATCAGTTCGACTCCGACTTGACTCCAATTGAAAATCTTACTTGTGCTATTAACTCCGACTCCACCTGAAAACCTCCTGCTTGAAGACTTAGACAACTGAGCCCAGGTGCGACTTCAAAGCTCTTGATCTCAGGTTTTTTTTTAAAACTTTTTTTCAGATGATTGGAATAATTGCCACCTACTTCTTTGTCCTATTGCCATTCCTCATTCAGTAGCTTACTTAAATAAATCATAGATAACGTTTTATTAAATTGTAACAACACAGGTTAAATTGGTACAATAAAATTGATGTTGTAGCAATAGACATTAGATATATTATATAAAAAATAATTTCAAAATTATTTGAAATAACAAAAGTAAAATGCGATTAGATTACAATTGTGTGCAAATTTAAATATGATAGATACTTTGTAAAATCAGGAATTGAAAATTTCATTGATGCAAAAATATATAAAATTGTCTTTTAACCTATTTGTGTGACAGATTGGTAATTTGAAATTCTTTGACTTGTTCTCTTGGCTGCACCACCCTGGCTGTTTATTTGAAGTTAGAAAAATGCAATCTGTTACAACTGTTCAAAGGATTTGATGCGCGTGCTGTCCTCGTACGCAACATCAAGAAGACAATTTTATCCAAATGAGGAGGTTAAACAAAAGGAGCAATCTTCGGGATAGAAGCTTCATCCTGAACTGCTGCCATGTTTGTGGACTTCTAGAATCAGCATGACATTGGGTGTTCTTGTCATGTTACAATGTGCAATATTTGCTTTCCAAAGTATTTAAGTAAATGAAAAAAATCCAACAGGAAAGCATTTTCATGAATTATCATCATTAATCTGCACGCAAAACATTTGCTTAAATATTGGTTCCTGTATTTAGAGGATGCATTAGCCATCATACAAGCCATATAGGCCATTATTGCTGAAAAAAATGTGTAGTAGTAGTTATTTTGATCAAATCAGCAAACATAGATAATGTGTGATTTTAAACTTGTAGACCTTTGTCCTTTATTTCAAAACAAATATAGAAGTGCTTGCAAAAGAAAATTCTCTTGTTGCGTTTTTGTTTGTTTGTCATGACAACAAGTTAGACCAAACAGAGACATGATGTAACAATGATAAAGTTCCATGTCACATGATTAAAAAAAAACAATATTAAAGTATTTGGTGACAGAATAACACAACAATTATTCACATTTGGATTGCATGATTATTTGATGGCTGACAAAATTGAATAATATAAAATTTAGGGAGGACCTACAAGGAGTCTTGTTCTTTTTCTCCATGTCATAGTGTGCAGTGCACCACAAGAAGTGTGACTATGAAAAATCTCTGTAGTTATGGCCCCACTTGCCTCCCGCTACCCCCGCCCCTACTTGCCCCCATTTATCCCCCACTTGCCCCTACTTGCCTCCCTCTAGCCCCCGCTTCCCCCAACTCACTCCCTCTTGCTCCCCGCTTCCCCCACTTAACTAAAGACTGATGCGATAATACACAATATCATAAAATGTCTATCTCCCATCTATATAAATTGAAGCAAAGATGGGAAGCCTGCAATAAATGTGCAATGAGATGGTTATTGAAATAAACACTGCATACAGGTCCTAGTGGTGCATTTGGACAACAGCTTTTATTATATTTTCCACACATATAACATTTACACTAAAATATTCAATACACTTATGAAATTTGTGAAATAATGTCATAGTCTCAAGATGTGAGTCAGAAAAGACTTTAACTGACAAACGCGGAATTCATGTCAAGCTATAGTTGAGTGGCAAGTGAAATTTTGCTAAATTAAGCGCTGCATGCTTTAATTTCCTGCACGTCATTTCAACTTCTATAAAGACAACAACTTTTATTATATTTTCCATAAATACATATGCATACACTAAAGATAAAACAGTTAATCATGACATTTATGTAGAAATGTCATTGTCACAAAATGAAAGGCAGAAAGTTTATAAACTGACAAATGTGGAATTCAACCGATTAATTTTAAGTAGAAAATCCAAATCCTACTTGTCAAGTGACATGTGACTGACAATTTCCAGCTGAGTGGCTTGACCACCCTGGAAGTGATCACTACTTGAATTGAAACAGTACGAAGAAATATGAAATTATTATTCCCAATAACTGAAAAGAAAAACAGAAATATTGTGTTGATGTTGGATTATAATGCTCGACAGAGACAAACAAATTATAATACACACAAAAGAAAATTATGAGACAATAAGACATTATGTTACACGCAGAACAAAATTATGATGTTGTGGAAGAGCCAACCGGAAGTCAGGTCGGCGAATGCGCGCCGAAGAGTACTTCGGCGCGCGAAATACGATCTGAAGCAGATGCTGACTAGACCTCGACTTGAACAGAGCCCCAAGCCCATCACTACAGTAGATTAAGGTAATAACCTCCTTCTACATATTGGTGTCAGGACCGGAGACTTACAAGTCGAGATTACAGAATTCTCACTGTGAATAGCTTCATGTGCATTGTTGCTACCAAGACCAGTGAGTTTGAATTTGGTGTTGACAGTTGTTTGTTTACATCAGTCAGCTGATAGCATTTGGAATCACTGTATGTCCAAGTGAATTGATAGCATTTGGAGTCTGTGGATGTCCAAGTGAATTCTGTGTATATTTGGAGTATTTTGTATACAACCAGGTCTACATTGAACCTGGTGTAAGTGTACATCCAGATATATACACAGAGTCATTTTGATAATTAGAAATTCAAATTTAAATTGATATTATTTAAATTGTCACAATTTGTAAACTGTATTACTGTTCAGGAGTATGGAGGCCATACACCTTGACCAAGCAACTGAGGCCGAGCTACTTTCCTTGCCAGGAGTCGGTGGGACTTCAGCAAATAATATTTTGCAATTCTTGAAGGCTCACAAATCCATCAAGAGCCTGGTGGAGTTGAAATCCTGTGCTCCCCAGATTGAAATAGCACCATTCAAGCTGCTGCATGCCAATGGATCGTGGACTTCAGAGATTCAAGAGCTCCAGGAGAAGGAAGAGGTGCAGAAGGAAGACCAGGCTACCTCCACTGAGCGGGAGGGAGACCAGCCCCCGGAAACCTTGAGCGAGGGCACAGCCCTAGCTGGGGCCGATGCACCAGAAAAACTGACTGAAACCGAAGACCACAACGCTAAGCCTTACCTTCATGATATGATGAGCAAGTTAATGGTGACCTTCAATTCCTTCATGAACCAACAGAAGTCCATCAATCAGGAATACGGTGCCCGTCTGACTGCTGTTGAAACAGAAGTAGGCCAAGTCTCCCAGACGGCAATGCAGATCTCGGATCAAGTTGGGAAAATATGCACAGAGATGAAGGCAGTCCCATTCACCCTCCCTGACGACCATAAGGGACAATCAAGTGGTACCTTTGGCGGAAGAATCACCGGTAAAGGCAACCTGTTCTCCAACACCAGTGTGGGAAATGGCAAGAAGTCCGAAAACTCCAGTGGAGCCAGGCCTAAGGCATCTAAGCCAGACAAGCAGCTGTACATCCCACCACCACTTAGATCCCGCATGAGCCATCAGTGTTTGTCAGATATTGAGGACACATCGGCTGAGAGCAATGTAATTGAGGACACATCGGCTGAGAGCTATGAAGTTGACTCTTCGGAGGACACCTGTGAAGACATCCCTGATTCACGCCATGCCAAGCTGGTGGAGAAGTTTGAGGGAAAAGTGGGAACTTGGGAAAACTGGTTCCACAAATTTCAACTCACGGCTAGCATGTGCAAGTGGTCAGAGTCAGGCAAGCTGTTTAACCTGACAAATGCACTCACTGGTGCTGCACTGACGGCACACAGGAACCTGCCGGACCAAGCAAGGGATAGTTATGACTCCCTGGTTACATCTCTGCAGGAGAGATTTGGTAAATTGGATAAGTCCACCAAATCTATCCTGCGAACTGAACTATCTTGCATCAAGCAGCGGGAAGGCGAGGAGCTGGAGGAATTTGCAGATAGAGTGTACGCACTGACAATGGATGCGCACCATCCCGACACGAAGGCCTCTCAACTACAGGAATATGCTGTGTATTCCTTCCTGGGTGGATGCATTGACCGAAACTCAGCATGGCTCACCAGCACAGTGAACAGTCCCACCACCATCACTGAGGCCGTGAACAAGATGAAGCGTGCAGCCGTAAGCAACAAGAGAATGGGAGTGAAATTGGCTGTCCGTAGCATCGATGCATCGGATGGATACACCCCAGAGTTGGCAGAGCGACATGTCCACTTTGCCCCTGAGGTTCGGAGAATGGATGCTAGCACCACAAAATGCCTCAGGTGCGGTGGGAAGTGGCACACAGCCCGTAGCTGTAGCAGCCCATCTGAGCAGCCACAACATGGGCATAGGAAATTGACGACCAGGAGGGTTCGGCACACTGTTACCGGGGGTTCCGACCAGGGCATCAATCTGCACTAGTGGATTGCCACTGGCCCCAGGAGGTTGTGTTCTGTTATGACCTGCCCAGTAGCCCAAAATATATATATATGGAAGGGGGAGGGAGCATATACAGAACCAACGACAAAACACCAACCTCCTGGGTCAAGCCAAGAATTGGATGGATTTCCTAGGGCCTGGGACTGGATGGATTTCCAGTCAAGTGCCTTTGAACCCAGGATGGACTTCCTTGGGACACTCAGGATGGTTAATTCCTGAGCACTAATGAAGGTGTTTCGCCCAAGATGTACTTCTTGGGGGCATGTTACATGTCTGTTATGCGGATGTAAATATGGTGCCTACAGTAGGATGTAATATTCCTATGCCGCAGTAGGACTGTACATATGTTGGGAGCCACGGGACACTTAGTGGTGATCCCTGTCTGATGTACATATTTTGTATATAGTGTACATAGCTTGTCAGAGATGGTGCTGGTGCTCTCCACCCTTGCTATCCTGGGGCCCCTGTGTCCAGGAAGCCTTTCGAGCATGAGAGGGAAGCAAGTTCTTCAAAAGGGGGAAGAGTGTGGAAGAGCCAACCGGAAGTCAGGTCGGCGCATGCGCGCCGAAGAGTACTTCGGCGCGCGAAATACGATCTGAAGCAGATGCTGACTAGACCTTGACTTGAACAGAGCCCCAAGCCCATCACTACAGTAGATTAAGGTAATAACCTCCTTCTACAATGTTAATGATTTAGAAAAATAAATTTACTTTCTTTTGACTTGGAGGAATTTTCTTAAACAGTCAAATAAACCTGACTCTCATAAGTGAAAAACACAGTGCTTCAAATGGCCCTGGTCTTCCCTACACATAATTTTAAAAATCATAATACATGGCATTACATGCACTCTATTTGGTGTGCATAGGAATACATTATTATGTGAAAATTAGTGGGCAAAGCAGTACTCACTGTTGTTGCTGAGTCCTTGTTTAGTTCCATGAAGCCCAGAACAGAAATCCCAGGAGAGTTATTGACATCTGTCATGAATGCATAAATCAGGTTGGACAGTTCTGGATTGGTAGCTTCAGATGAAGTGTTTAGTTTAACTTCAAGTCTACGCAATATTGCCAGTGGTTCTTTCTTCTGAAATTATATATTTACATATATAGTATTATATACATAAAGATTAAAAGATAAATGTTTTGTTATTTACCCTGGATTGAATAAGCCAAAATAATTTCTCAATTTGTCTACCAGATGTACTTACAGCATTCTCAAAGGAGAAGGAGTAACCAAACAATATTACGGATCCAACAACGAGCATCGGTAAAACAAAGGAAGTGGTGTCGTCAATCTTTAGTCCGTTGATTAGTGACGTCAGAAATGAATATCCATAGATGAACAGCATGAATGATGTACTGAAGAGATAGCTTGCAATGAATATTCCGTATTTGTCATTTATGTTATCTATGAGTTCACATATCATGTTATATTGATTTTTGCATAATTTAACTGTTTTGATATTTAGTGATGTCTCAATCTGATTGAGAGCTTTGTTAACTTCTCTGAAAAGTTGCCGACAATGATTGATCCACATGACAACATGCACTGGGACAAGAGACAGACCAAATGTACTGGGAAGACTACCCACCAATGACGCAAAGATGATGTAGCAAACAACATTGGGATCTCTGGCATGCGTTGCGTTGGTTGCATTGGCCTGTGGTACATTACAAATGTTTGTCCCTCCTTCAATTCCAAAACTAATATAAAGGATCCCAGGCACACAAATGAAAAAATTCAATGATATCCAGATGAAAAGTATTATGCTGTTTGAGATGGAGGGTTTTGTTTCATGTCCATTATGAAGCGAGAGCCAGGCAGTTGGTTTTGGCAAAGCGGTCAACAGAGATCGTCTTGATAAAAAGATGATATATATTGTAATGTAGATTTGAAATCCCGAAGATGTTAAATTTATTATCATTTGCAAATAAAAACTCAGTTTATATGACACAGAATTACCAGCGATAAAGTAAAGACTCCCTAAACTGGTCAGTATCAACTGAAGCAATCTCGTGCAAATTGTAACTACATTATAAAATAGTAATGCGATCTGCTTAAAACATCGATATGGATGCGACGTGTGTGCTATACCAGTAAGCCGCATCAAGAAAACAACTGTATCCATATGAGGAGGTTTGAAAGAAGAATCACCCTTCACAATGGAAGATACATCTCGGACCACAGCCATCTTGCTTGACTTCTAGAACCAGAATGGCACTGAGTGTTCTCTTTGTTTTGAGTTGCACAATATTTGCGATCCAAAATATTTAAGTAAGCGAAACAAATGAAATAGAAAAAATTCCTCATGGCATCAATGTGCACTGGAAGAACTATTTCTTCATAGATATTTTGATATGGATGATGCATTAACGACAGTTCTATGTGTTTTAGTTCATTATCGCTGATTAAGTATCTACACAGACTCAACATGAATGCGGATCAAATCTGTAAAACGGAGACATTCAGTCTGTACTCTAAGTGTTTAATGTGTAAAGGTGTGTCTCTCATTTTAAAACAAATATAGAATTTAATGTTTTCTCAAGAAATTGCTTCTATGCGATTGGTTGTTGTTGCCATGACATTGAATTGGATCAAAACAGAAACATGAGAAGAATAAAAGCGAAAACTTCGACCAAGTAATTTAACAAGGAAGATCAATTCCAACTTGTAGACTAATTTCAACGAAAAAAAGGAGTTGACTAATTCTTACAATACAACTGGGTGGTACAACTCTTAAGAGCGCAAAGGTCGGCTGTGAGAAAAAACAATGGAGAAGGTGAAGAATATATTTTTTATTGCATTATCTTCAGTGGTGTCCCTATGGGGGGGCATGGGGGGCACGTGCCCTCATATTGGACCTGTGCCCCCAGGTGCCCCCTACACAAACTTTTCTGGCTAAACTGTACAATCAGTATTGTGGGTGGCCCTCCTGAAAATTGTGTGCCTCCCCAGGTGCCACCCCTCCTAGAGACCCCCTAGTTACGCCACTTATTATATTGATGGAAGTTATGAACTTATCCTCAACGACACAATCTGAACAACAGCCTTGTTGCTGGATTTCCAGAATCAGAATAGCTGGGGGCTTGTTATTCTGTTATATCTGAATAAATGTCTATAGTCATACCCACAATTTATACCGTAATATGGGGTGAATCGGGACAGTTTTGGCCGTTTTTCTGTTATAAAATGGCCACAAGTCAACCCAGAAATCGAAATATCGTGTCAAATTGTGTCTGAGCAAAAGGTCTATCTTTAATTTCCAATGATCAGGGCCCAGAAAACCACTGTCCCAATTCACCCCTCACTTTGGGGTGAATCGGGACAGTCCATTATTTCCACAATCAAAACTCCTTACCTTCTTTGAGTGATTGCAACTTGTGAAAAAACATTAGAAAACATGCTCAATATTAAAAGAAAAAATTTGAAGAAAATATGAAATCAATTTCATTGATAATGTGCAGATTTATAAAAATATGATTAATGACAGAAAATGTTTGAAAACTGTAATTTTCTTCGAATTTCGCTTGTGATTGATAATTCTGGACTAAATCCGCTATAAATGATGCCAAGTTCAATAATAATATTCATCAAAAAGCCACGCCCGCACACTCAAATGAAAATAAGTAGGTTTATTTTATTCAATCCCGAAATTTTGCCATAGACCTGGATCTGAACCCAGGACCGAACAAACACAATCCCATATCCAACCTATAATCTTGGTCCTCTAAGCCCATTTTAAACTGATTTTTAAGTTTGCTGGCAGTTCGGTGGCTTTAGTATTTATCCCTGCCGGGTATAAGATGCAAAAATCATGGGTGACATGCTCACTCCTGCCACACCTAAAAACTCCTCCCCGAGCAATGCCACTCACCCAAGCTGTCCACCTATCCTTTTTGATCTATCCTGTCCTTCTGATAACAGCAAATAACAGTAAAACAGCTCCCTTATTTACGTTTTCTGCCTCTACTGTTGTTCCCCACCAGGGGCGCATGCATCTCCATCGTAGTTCCGCTATTGCTCACGTTTAGGATTGGCGCCACCGTCTGCTTTCCCGCCAAAAACATCCACACACTTCACTCTCACCTACTGCTCTTCACTCCTACCTGGCTCAACCACTTCTACTCATCGTATCATCCTCATCTTACCCTCATTTTAAAGCTCTTCTCCAGCCCATTCCATCTGTCAATGTCTCAATGCCCATACACCTTCACCTGTTTGCCTAATTCTATAAATTTCCATCAATCCACATTTCCTTGAAACATATCTTTTCCTTTCCTTACGGGCATGACATTTCCAGTCTTTCTTCATAAATATCCCATAACTCATAGCATTTTATTCACAAGGATAGGAAATACAATCAACTTCAATTCCTCTACCACCACTCTTTACTTATATTACAATTATTACTCAAATGCTATTTCAAATGCTGCAACACCGGCCAGATGCCAATGCAGGTAGGGGGGGGGGGTTGATTATTTCCCATTATAGTCCTGCCCCAAATCATGGGTAAATCTAGTACTTTATAAGGCACAAGCGAGGTTTCAACCATCGTGTAAAAATGTCATTTATGCAGGGCCCCATTTAACTTGCTACAGTTCCTCACTGCCTGCAGTCAGAAGTACAAAAATTTATCACAATATACGCTGGTATGTGTACTATAAATGTGCCAAAAATCAAATTCCTATGGCAAGCAGAAATTGCTGTTTTTTTTAGGAAATAAAATGCTTCCCTGTTCTGTCCCGATTCACCCCAGTGTCCATATTCACCCCATATTACGGTACTGACATTATAGGTATACTATATATCTGGATTTCAAACTCCGTCTTAGTTGTAGAATATTGATTTTATATAAGTAAAAGACATCAAAGCAATCATATTTATTACAGCATCTCATATTTTGTATGTCAAAATTGACAAAACAATTAAAATAAACCTTAGAAATATTTATTTCATTGCTAATTTTTTAAATCATGACACAAAAATGACATATCACAACAAATGCAGTTTCATCAAAAACATTAAATGCATGTACAACCTGGAAAATGTGAAATTATGCCATTTTCCTATTTTGGCGCATAGGCGGTCCCCCCCCCCAAAAAAAAAGTTTGGGAAACAGTAAGATTGGGGCAAAACAGCTAAACAACTGGGCAGATGATTAAATAAAAACTGAAAATTAATGATTTCCTGGCAATTTAATTTGAAATGAAATGAAATTTGTATCTTGAAATTCGGGCAAATGTCGCTTGCCCTCCCAAAAATCGTGCGCACCATACGCCTATGTTGCCAAATTCTGATTAATAGTCAAATCGAAATATGACACTCAATTAAATTGCACAAAAACTCGATTGCATGAATTTAAAACATTCAAACTGAAGTAAGACACTCAATTGAATTGCACAAAAACTAAATTAAAAAAATTGTAGACATTCAAATCGAAATATGACACATTAAATTGCACAAGCAAAAAAACTCATTTTCAAGAATTAAAAAATTCAAATGGAAATATGACATATTAAATTGCACAAGACAAACACTCAAACAGGTAAGTTTACATGAGATGATAAGTGGACAACAAAGGATATAGGAATTATCGCAATGAAATACTGGCATGCATTTCACTGACAGAGGTGTCAAATAATATAAGAATCATATAAATATTCTGGTATGAAGAAAGACCTATCCCATGCATAATTTTCTCGATCCGGTAAAATTTGTGATCATGAGAACGACAGCACAAGAAGATTAGCGAGAAGAGTTTCCATGGGCAGGTGGCTGAGAGCTCATAGCTCTTGGCAAATCCGTCCCCTTAATGGTTTAAGTAATTGTACTTACTGTGGCGAACATTACTTGAGGATTAAGCTATATATTCATAAAAGAAAAACAAGGTTGAATTGTTTGTATACTTAGACTGCTCGGTGCAAAAAGGAGCTTAGTGGAAAAGTTTGATTTTGAGAAAAAGTCCCTTTTGTTTTGAATAGTTGTTTTCAGTTCCGACTCGGTGATCACTGGTCCGATTTGAATGATTTTTGCTATGTATATGAAGATGGCCACTTTCTACCACTATATATATAAAAATAATTACACTAATATGATTATTTTTCATGAAATAAGACCAATGCTTCTTCTTGCATCAAAGAAAGCATTATCAGTTGTGCAAAAAGGAGCATAGATGCTTTTAGAAGCTCCTTTTTGCGCCGACTGGTTTCTGTGTTATGTGGAGCAAAAAGGAGCTTAGACCCAGTGATGGAAATGGGGGGGAGCTCGGGGGAGCTGAGCTCCCTTGACCAAAAAACAGGGGGAGCTGTACCCTGCTACAGCTCCCCCAATGAGAAGTGGCAAAATTACAATTATCATGTTACTTTTTCAGGCCTCATGGTATTTTTAGCCAGGATAATGCTCTGGTGGAAGAATTCTTTCTCTTTTAAAAATTTTGAATGGCGAGCCGCTGCCGCACGAGCCGAGAGCTCTCCCGACGAAAATTTTCCATTTCCATCACTGCAAGTTAGACCTAGTATCTTCACTATCATTGTTAAGTAAATTTCAGCGCAAAAAGGTGCATAACAGCACTATGCTCCTTTTTGCATTCGGTAAAAAGGTGCTTAGCTGAACTAAGTCCCTTACTGCATTGGCTACATTTTCTAATGGCAGAGACAACAAAGGTCAACAAAACTTTAAAAATAGTGTCATCCTGTACTTTGACCTGCTATATCTCCTTTAGTTTAACTCACTTTGTTCTAATATTCACAGACATTAATCTTAAGGTCTTGAACTTGAAAAAAAATGCAATAATTCAAAAAGGCCCTTAGTGGCACTAAGTCCCTTTTTGCGCTGAGCAGTCAATTTGTCGAAGCAATCTAATGCTGCCACTTTTATTATCTGCTTGTTTGTTTGCCTTGTTTTCAATCAGCTTGTTTCTGTTTTTAATCTTTTGGGGTTGGATATGCCCAGGGCCAGATTTCTCCCACCTTACCATACACGAAACTGTTTGAAATACTATAAAAATTAATGCTTGATCTTTTAGCTGCTAGCAGATTAGCGGTCCAAACAGTTAAAATAAACAACTTTTAACTTGGTCTTGCGATGTTGCTGACTTAAAAATGTTTTGTTGACGTCAGTTCTGTTTAATCAGTTGATTTAGTGCTCATCATATCCAGTTGCATAAGTGACAATAAACAAACTAATTAAGTGACTTAAGGTACTTCATCAAATAAGAAGATTAGGAGACCAGCAGAAAACTGTCAATGATGTGGCAAAGCCAGTTTGCAAATTGAAAATAAGAAAATTTATTTTTCAAGTGGACCACCAATCTGCAAAGAGCTATAATACTACAAGGCTAACTAAATTGCCAGAGATTGCTCTGTTGAAGTATAAGATGACTCTGCACTGGATGAATTTGATGACGACTGCTTATTAAAGGCACTTTATATTTCTAGCAGTTTGTTACCGCCAATGAATGTCATGTGCCTACAGGATTGATCTTGTATGTTCCTTGTGAGATCATACCCTATCCATGCCATGTTATTCTCTATGATTCACAGATAGTATCTGTGGTCATAGCCTATACTTTCAATACTATCAGAACAAATCACCCGCTGAATCATGCAATCATCGCTGAGGTCACAATACAAGTTGCTCAATGACAAATTTACACTTGATTTAAAAAAAGCAATAGATGTGATTTGTCGTGAGGTCATTGATGGTGACACACAGATGAATGTAGGTCATTGATGGTGACACACAGATGAATATATAAGTACTCATCATTCTTCGTCTCTTATGTGCAGAATTGTTTATGAGATTCCAGTGTATTTTCCAAGGGTTATTCCAAATAACAGCCAAAAGGTTCCACTTTGTTATCTGCCCTATTACTTCACGTTTTTCTTCGTATTCCATGCCAGTGATGTTAAATTAGCCAGTAACGTTTCTTGACAACTGATCCGTTTCCTACATTATGCCATGCAGGCGCACCTGTCAAATTGAAAAAAAGAAACAGATCCAGAAATAAAATAATCAATATTAATGAAACCATGGAAAGTGGGATAAATTTACAGAAATTTTAAAACAAAGGTAAAAAGGAGCTTCTAACACGAAATCATTTTAACTATAATAAGCTTACTCAAAACATGAGGGGAGTTTCAGATCAAATAATTAAACCACTTCCAAAAGGTTTGATTTAATAACAGATGGTGAACTACTGCAATTAATCATGTGTAAATTTCCTGTACCTCTAATAGAAATGTCTGCCAAAAATGGTCAGAACTTTTGGAATCCCTTCTGTATTTCCACCCATTGGTTGGAGCAGTATTGAAGAAAAGTATGTAATCACTGTAGGAGTGTAGGAGCCACAAGCACAGTTTTGAGAAGTTGTTGATGGAGGACACACCATGCTTTATTTATATGTTATTACATGGATTGTTTTATATTGACTCAATTACCCTCCCTGCCAGCCCATATTTTCATAAGGGTCGCTATAATGTTTTTTTATTCCATGACCAGCCTTGTACTACATATATTTGCTAGAAAAAGATGACTTCATTATTTCTTAAAATGTTATTTAATCAATAATTAATTGTTCTTTATCACTTTTTGTTAGTTAGTGATCGCAAACAGGACCTAAAAAAAATGTTTAGTGTTAATTTTTGCATTCATTAATGTTTTGGACCACATTTTACTCCCCTAAGGTCACACATGTACCTGTTTTTTTGCATGTCCCTGCACTCGTTTCTGCCAATTCAAACCTCAGTATACCTGTAAAATTATCTGAATGTGCCATATTTTTAATATGAATGTAACCAGAACAATGTCATTTAACTTATGGGCTTGTTTTAATTTTTTACTCTCAATTGAATTTTGAGAAAACAAGCTGCAAAGTCTGTCCCTGAGTTTTTTGTCATTACCGGAACATAGTACTATTTTTGGCACCATTCGTTTTCTTACACAAGTGACATCATCAGTCACATGATATTATAAAACTACTCGAACGGCTTGACAGCAAGGTTGTCTGCTGAAGAAAATCACACTGGCAAAAGAGATTTTATGTCCATTTAAAACTCCTATTTTGAGTGAGTAGGTGTATTATGTCTTTACCGCAACAGACATTATTTTAACAATCAAGAAAGGAATGCAGCAATTTTTTTTTTTAACTGTCATGAAGCGATGTTGTTCTAGTTCACATTTCTCAAACCTCCCTTGCTGTCTTTGCTGCAGGGCCTCTTAAAAAAATACTAAAGCTGAATTTGTCATTACCGCAACAAACAGTAAAATTGCCAGCCAATGGGATCATTTCTGTAGAATGACCCTTTTGTCAAAAAGTCTTCTGTTCTGAACATTGGTATAAGAGGGCACTGTTGGCAATGTCATCTAAGGGAGAATATGAGTTATTGTCCCTCCAGAGATGTTTATTTTCCTGGGAAGGTTTGGTGTTATTGGGCATATATGGCTACTCTTGAATAAACACTGTAAACAGTGTGATATAGGTATAGCATGATGCCCTCAACAACTTCTCAGTCTATGCTTATGCCTCCTATAGTGATACAGTTCAGGCATTTGTTAGTAGAGGGGGCACTGGCTTGGAGATAGGGGTGCAGATAGTAAAAGACAGCTACGGATACGGGTGGCTAGCTTTGCATATCTATGGCTACAGATAGTAATTACTAGCTAAAGACAGCTAAGTTGAGCCACATTTAGAAATTTGTACTGTACAAAAACTCACCTCAATATTGCTATAAACAGGAACCCAATGACCACTGCAATAAGCAAAGGCATAACTTTACGATCCAGCATTGCATTTCCTCCTTGATTAAGCGCTGAAAAGAAGGTAAGAATAAACCACTGATTTGGTCACAAAACAAATGCATTTGCACTGTATACCAAGTTTCATTATAGAAAAAAAGCAACAAATATTTAAACTTCTAGCACAATTATTGCTATTCTTTACAAATGTCCACACTGCAGAGCCAGGGCCGAAATGGTCGGGGGGTAGCACGGAAAAATGGGGTTCGCGAGGGCGCACATCCTCTGATAAGGATACCAGTGCCCCCACCCCTTGTGTGGACCCTCTAACATTGCATCATTGATGCTGTGGTACATTCCTATTTAGTGGTAATTTTTTAGTCCAATCGATGTGTTTTAGCAACCTCTATCTTGGGGTCTCCCTGGGCAAACATTGAGGGGGTGTCACAGCACAGACACTGATACAAGGGATATGAATTTATATACATGTGCAAGTAAAATAAATTGTAAAAAGTTATGGATATGTTATACAACCAAGAACCTTATCTGTGTGCTAGATACAATGTAGAATGTTCCAACCAACACAAGCTTCACATAAAAAACCCTATAAAGTCTTGGGGTTTCAGTTTGAGGTTACGAAGTAATATCATCTGGAATTTGGGGTTCATTCTAAAGTCTGTGGCTATATCCTTATGTTCTGATAGTGTTTCAAAAGGCCCTGTCACAAAAAAACAGGCTAAATTATTTTGTTTGGCATTGTTTGGCATTGACTGTTTGTTGTAATCACCTGTTTCACACATCAGGTCAAGAAAGTCCACACACTTGAAATGTGATTGCAACAGAATAAGTTGTATCACCATGCTTTAAAAAGGCTTGTTTTCACTTCTGTCCTGCACCATTCGATGAATTTAACTCCTTCATATTGTGGATTAAAGGACATGTTGAATTCACTAGAAAGAGTATTGTATTGGTGCAGGTCAACAGCAAAAAATGTGTTTTCTGAGTTTGATGATTTATTTTTTGTGAACCTGTTTTGAGTGCCGTGCTCAATTTTTTCAGGCGCGAAGCACCACCACACTTTTTTTTACATGTGAATGATTGAAAAACTTTTTAAATAAAAATTTTGGCATTACGACAGCATGAGATGGGAACAACTTTCTTTTTTTAATGTCTTTTTCACCAAAAATCCACATCCCCCCCCTTTGAGGTTCAATTGGTCAGATCAAATTCTTCAAAGATAAGAATGATATGTGGCATTTTTCATATACAGTATCAGACGAAAGTTTAGGCCGCGTCAGTTTTTGGTCAATATAATGGAAAATAGGAGATCAGCTGAAAAATTTCTACATGGATGTTCTTGCCTATGTATCAAGGGAGTTCTACAATAGCGAAAACTTGATCTATTTTTATCACTTGCTTCAATATGTGTGATAAACAAAAATTTCAGGTGGTCTAAACTTATGGCCTGATGCTGCTTATGTCTGCAAAGGCCCTTAATGGCATTGTGCATTAGAGGAAAGGTGGCTAAGTTATTCAATGTTATTTTAGACAAGTTATTCAATCATGTTTCATTTGATTTAAAGGCAATCAGTCATGAAACAGGAAAAAAAATAATTTTTTAATAATTTTTAAAAATTTCAACTTAGGGGGTAATAATGGTGATTCAACGAGCCAAAATTGTTAATAAATAAAAGGTGAACTAAAAATAACAGAGAAAATATGTTTCTGACACATTTTCATCCTTCTAATGGAGTATGAATACACTTGACACCCAGTTATATGGCAAAAGTGGTGTTTTTACCTGGGTTTTGTCGAAGAGACTCCTATTTCAAATATCATAAAACAATGACCGGAGTGTTTGCATTGACCTGAGCTTGTGTCCTGATGAAATCAAACAACTTTTGTTTTATTCGCTTTACTTATGATGAAACTACAGCCTCTTTTATGGAAGGCAAAAAACTGGTCCATTCATTAACATTATGATTCAGTACACCTTCCAGAGTGGCATTTGTCATTTTGTCTGTACTGTGGGAAAAGAACAAACATTTTTTGATTTCATCAGGACACATGTTCAGGTCAATGCAAACACTCTCATTGTTTTATGATACTTCAAATAAGCGTCTCTGAGACAAAACCCAGGTAAAAACACCATTTTTGCCATATGACTGGGTGTCAAGTGTATGCATACTTCATTAGAAGGATGAAAATGTGTCAGACACATATTTACTCTCTTTATTTTTAGTTGCCCTTTTATTTATTAACAATTTTGGCTCGTTGAATCACCATTATTACCCCCAAAGTTGAAATTTAAAAAAATTATAAAACAATTTTTTTTTTCCTGTTTCATGATTGATTGCCTTTAAATCAAATGAAACATGATTGAATAACTTGTCTAAAATAACATTGAATAACTTAGCCACCTTTCCTCTAATGCACAATGCCATTAAGGGCCTTTGCGGACGTAAGCAGCATCAGGCCGTAAGTTTATACCACCTTAAATTTTCGTTTATCACACATATTCAAGCAAGTGATAAAAATAGATCAAGTTTTCGGTATTGTAAAACTTCCTTGATACATAGGCAAGAAAATCCATGCAGAAATTTTTCAGCTGATCTCCCATTTTCCATTATATTGACAAAAAATTGACGCGGCCTAAACTTTCGTCTGATACTGTAATGTGATTTCAGCCGGAATCACGATAATCAGGGTTCTTACGTGCTTCCTTGGGTGCGGCTCCACCCTTTCCGTTGACTGTGAAATTATATTTCAATGCGAAATCGTCTTCTTGTCCTTGTTCCTTGCAGGTGATGGTGTAGTTGCCTGGCTCATTGATGATAGCTGTAGTTGTTACTGTCGTATTAAATCGGCTTCCATGCTCAGTGTTAGTTGTCGTATAGGGTCTCACATGTAGGTCTCCAGTATGAAGTTCAACCTAAAAAAAATGCACTCTTGGTCATAAACATGGAATACATCTTTGAGGAACCTGTGGCAGAATAATGCCAACATGTAAAAAACGGTATAAGTTAGTTTGTGAATTTTCATGACGACAAAAACATACTAATATATCAAGAGGGGCGGTCTTGAAATAAAATAATTTCTGGTGGGGGTCTTTCTTTTAAAACAAGGTGTTGCTTGGTTTAGGAATGAATATCCGGGGACTTCCGACGCTTGAAAGAAATAATTACTGCAGCTATTATTGTGAAATAAATTTTCCGGCAAGGAAAGCACCAAGCCTCCATGATTATTAATTATAATGGTCGCCTCCTCAAAGCCTAGATCTACTTCCAATCATTGGCACGGGGACTCGGGGAGCATATTGAACCAGGCGTACCCATATGAAAATCGTCACCTTAGTTTTAAGTACACAGTAACTAAAGCACCCCTTAAGAGTAGAGTAGGTCGGGGCATGCGGCCCCCCTTAACTTCGAGACCTGTGCGATTTAACCTACCTTTTATGGGCGATTATTTGAATGCTTATGCTGTCAGGAAGGGATCACTTGACTCTACTAATAACTAGTGAAACAAATGTCTACCAATTTTAATAAAGGAGTTACGGCCATTTTTGTAAAAAATTTAAAATGGCCTTCTTACCCCACTCATCGGGCAAGAAGACCCCCTATTATAATCCTATGGCAATTTTTTTTGCGAGCGTATTCAGCCTAAAAGTTATTTCTTAAGGTTCTTCTATTATTTTTGAGGCATTCTATTCAATTTTTCTGAATTTCGAATTTTTCTGTTCATACTTTTATTTTTTAATATTTTTTGCCCTGTTTCAATTTCAGGCCAAATTTTTTCTATTTTAATTAGCTATTCTATCAAGATTTAAGGTAAAGTACACATTATTAAATGGTTCCTGAAGCAGCTTCAACCCCCCAGTGAAGGGGCCTCATGCCCCATACCATGTTGGACCTCTCACCCCAAACCCACATATTTTAATTTGACCTCTATATTTTGAACTAAAATGCAAAAAACAAGATCCAAATCATATTTATGTGATGGTCATAAAGTGAAGCAATGCAGATATCCACTATACTTTTAAATATTTCCAAAGTTATTTCTGACAACCCCTTTCAAAGAATTAGTCAAAGTTACAAAAACCATGCACATTTTTTTGTTTCTAAAATGTCTACTATGGTTTGGTGCTGTTTGCCCTGAAAATTTGTGATGTCACCTAAAACGCCTCCTACTACTTATAAAAAATTCTTTTTGGATGTTCTTGCAAAAGACATTTTAATTTTATTTTAAACTTGAATTTTTGTTTTTATGGACATTTCGATTTGGACAATTTTAATCAATCCACTTACCTATATCCGATTTTGAATGTTCCCTGTGATTTTATATATTTGTTGTTATTTCCTATGCTATTTTTATAGCTCGGTAATAATAGCTTTACAAGCTAATGTTTCATTGTTAAAAACACTGAGGAGAAATAAAAGTGATTTGATTTGATTTTTTGTTGTATTCCTTAATATTGTGTTGCTTGTAAGACACAATTATTTGAGGATGTTGCCTGTTCAAAATAAATAATAATTATTATTACTGTCCCTTTTACTAGAATAAACAAGTAAATTTTCATTGAGAAAAATTCCAAGGCCCTGTGTGAATATCTAATAGCCACCCCCTAACCCTCAAGCCAAAAGCCCTGAAAATTTACTATATTGCATTTGAAACTACATCAGTCATTAATTGCATTCATTAACTTTTTTTCTGGTTAGACTCATCACATTTTTTTTCTACAAAATGATATATTTTTATTCTAGCGAAAATAAATAAAAAAGTTGGCACAAACTGTTTCAACTATCTATTTACCATTTTTGAACACATATTTGGTACGGTGCACGTCACAGGTATTGGTTGGCAGCCGGCTTCTACTGGTTTGTTATTGTTGATTGAAATAACTGGAGGATCACCTACAATTCAAAAGAACATGAAAATTATGCAGAACAAGTAATAGATTATGCCCACGGTTTTGATGATACAATTTATCTAGCTTACCAAGATTAAATATATATGTATTTCATTTTATTAGTGCATGCATGCTGTGTTAACGGATTTACATTCAGGTAGACATAATTTAATTGAATGTAATTGTTACAAGCATGATTTTCTAGGAGACGATTCAAACTCCTAAGCCATTTGAATGAGCAAATTTGACAGATTTTCCTGTTTTACCATAAATTAAGAGTGCAAGCAGTTGGTATGAATTATTTTCAATTATTTTATGCATGCCATGTATGCACAATAAGATTTCAAAATATACAATCTAGATGTGAAAGATTTTTCAATGTTTGTGAGGATCAAAACGCTTAACTCAGAGCATGTGAAACCCTTTGGCTTTTAGGGGTCTCTGTTAGCTCCCAGACCCCATGCCTCAGAGGCTTTGGCCCTCCGGTCCTTGCAACCAAGAGACCTCCCCCCTCCCAAATGACATGGGCTATTTCGACCTCTGAGAGTAATAATCTTGCAAACATGTTTATACAGTTTGACACCTCCGGAAGGATTTGCAGGCAGCAGAGGCAGTCGGACGAAAAAGGGCAAGTCAAATTTAAGCGACAAAATTCAAGTAGAGCGTCAACAATAATTATGAATATATGCTAAGTAATTTGTGCATAAAATAGTAAAATAATGCCTAATGTTTTTTTTAAAGATCAAAAGGGCACACCTTGCCCCCCTGCCCCCCTGAACAAGGGCAGGAAGGGCAATTGCCCCCTTTGCCCCGCCCCTGTTCCGGCACCCCTGCTCCCATGTCTTCCTATTTGAGCGTTTTTCTCATGGTATAAGCTGGTTATTCACCATGGGATCAGGAATGTGTTTATCACATCTCAGCTAAAGCCCTCGTAAGATAAATCACTTCCCTCTCAGGCAGTGAATAACCTATAGAGTAGGTCGGGGCATGCAGCCCCCCTTAACTTTGAGGTACGATTTGACCTACTTTTTATGGTCGATTCTTTGAATGCTTTTGCTGTCAGGAAGGGATCACTTGACTCCATTTATAACTAGTGAAACAAATGTCTACCAATTTTAATAAAGGAGTTACGGCCATTTTTGTAAAAAATTGAAAATGGCCTTCTTACCCCACCCATCGGGCAAGAAGCCCCCCTATGATAATCCTATGGAAATTTTTTTTGCGAGTGCATTCAGGTTGAAAGTTATTTCTTGCTATTCTTCTATCATTTTAAAGGCATTCTTTCCCTTTTTCTGAATTTTTAGAATTTTTCTGTTCATGCAGTTATTTTTTAATATTTTTTGCCCTGTATCAATTTCGGCCAATTTTTTTTCTATTTTAATTGGCTATTCTATTAAGATTTAAGGTTAAGCACACATTATTAAATGGTTCCTGAAGCAGGTTTGAGGCCCCAGTATAGGTGGCCTCTTGCCCCATACCATGTGGGGCCTCTCACCACAAACCCACATATTTTAATTTGACCTCTATATTTCAAACTAAAATGCAAAAAAGATGATCCAAATCATATTTATGTGAGGGTCTTAAAGTGAAGCCATGCAAATATCCATTATACTTTTCCAAGGTTATTTCTAACAACCACTTTCAAAGAATTAGTTAAAGTTACAAAAACTACGCAAATTTTTTTGTTTCTTTAATTTCTACTATGGTTTGGTGCTGTTCGCCTTGAAAATTTTTGACATCACCTAAAAAGCCTCTAGCTTTAATCCTAGCAATAAGAAAACGCACCAAGAATGTAAGTTTAGATATAAACCTGGTGGGGCCTCTCACCTAACCTGGGCTTCTTGCCCCGACCTACTCTACTTACACCGTTTGACACCTCTGTCAGCAAATCAAAAGGAAATTTTTCCTCTGCGAAAAATTCTACATTCTTTCTTGTATACTTACCATCCCGTATCTACTGGTTTGAGTGTTTGTCCTATGGTATAAGCCCATTATACACCATGGGATAATTCTTTCTTGTAAACTTATCCTCCCATGTCTACCAGTTTCAGTGTTTGTCCTATGGTATAAGACCGTTATTCACCATAGGATTAGGAATACAATTTATGTGTTTATCACATCTCAGGCTAGAGTCAACGGGTTTGTCCTATGGTATAAGCCCGTTTTTCACCATGGGATTAGGAATCATATGTGTTTATAAAGCCCTCATGATATAACGAGATATATTCCATATCCGGTCGGGAACAACCTATACCTACTTCGTGCGGAGACCATAATTGTCTTGGTCAGCTCTGGTTTTCCTTTGACGGAGCATCTTATTGCTGTTTCTTCTTTTGGTTCTTTGCATGTTCCACCAATGTACACCAGAAAGGATACAACGTTAGGGTCTTGAGATTCCTTGCAATGACAGTTTTTCTTGTCGATGCTGTTGCAACCTTTTGCAGTGTGAACCACACACTTGCCACTTCCCTTTTGTACATTGATGTAATCATCATTCTGAAGGTTGAAAAAAAATTAATGCAATTATTATTAATGTATGTGTCTGTAGGTCTGTCTCCATTTGTAGTTCTGAATTTATGTACAGGCGGTGTCTCCAAGCAATAGGAGCTCTGATGGAATCCCCTCTGCCTTTCAACAAGGTGATTGGTGTTGTTGACCAAGCCAAGGAATCTAACTTAATGAGTGTGTTTGTTGAATGTTTGATTGTTTGGGTCAGCTACACTGTATTGACTATGTTCTCAAAACAGCAGTTCAACAGAAAAGTGTGTTGTTGTCATACAGATTGGGGAATTGTAACTTGTTAACAACCAGATTATTATTAACTGTTGATCAGAGGATTACACTTACTTTACAAACAAACCAGATAATATGTCATTTGGTGGGCTCCCCAAGAAAAAATAGCCCTTCCCCCTTATCGTAGTGCCACCTACCCATAATACCTGTCGTAAGCCCCATATGGAGACAGACCTATTTGGTGGTGCTGTATTGAATAAAGGCCTGGGTCTTCGCAAGTATTGCAATATTTCTACGATTTTACATACCGTAATATGGGGTGAATAGGAACACTGGGGTGAATCGGGACAAGCCCTGAAAGCATTTTAATCTTTCAAAAGCAACATCTTCTAATTGTTGCAGGGACTTGAGTTTTTGCGTGTTAAGAATAAACTAGTGGATTTCCCGTAGATTGGAGGGAACAAATAAAACACAATGAAATAGATAGACAGATAGGCCTATGAATCGATGTGTAAAGCAATGCATGCTCGTCGCTGGAGGAGGTGGACCAACTTTAAGAAGGATTTATGAACAGTTAAGGGTAGCTGTCCATTAAAAAAGATAGATGGGCATGTTTATTGTAATATTGGCCATTGTTTAATGAAGACCCGTAACTTGGAGAAAAGAGATTGGCAAAGTATCCATGCTTAATTTTCCCGTAACGTGGAGAAAAGAGATTGGCAAAGTATTTATGATTAATTTTCTCCCAATTATTGAAGCATCTTTATAATATAAACGACAGATGGTGTGTCAGTTATGTATGATGGGAATGGTAGACTTGGCAGAGCTGTTGGATTGTCTGCTACGCAAAAAAAGAATACACATCTGTTAGGACATGTAGAATAATTGGATTTAGCTGAAAAGGGGAGAGTTCTGCCTTAATATCCCCAGGAAGGTGCAGGCCGAATTAGATTAGAGGATTAGGCAATCACTATAACTTGAGATAAATCCTGTACGCTATCATTTTAATATAATAGGTTCAAATAAAGATTCAGACCGATTTTCACGATACTAAATGCAGGCAGTAAATAACTGCAGCACCTTAAACATTGCCCTGCAGAATTTACATTTTCACCAAAAGGTCAAAACTTTGCACATATACCACAAAAACTATAAAAGCTACACACACAAAATTATCACAAAACTTCAAGTATACAGTTGTGGCCAATTACGGAAAAAATCATAACTTAGGTAGGCCTGCATTAGCACTGACTATATTCAAAAGGCAGTAAAGCATTGTCAGTTTCAGAGTTATTTTAGTGTAACTTTCGGCAGCCAGTATATTACAGTCCTTGTCATACTTATGTGGAATCTCAAGTTTTTTTTCTATGCTGTTGAACTGTGATGTCAGAGATGACTCTATTCTAGCATTGCAATATATGTCAATTAACTACAAGCTGTGATGTCATTTCAAACTGGGTCAGATTCCCAAGCTTCTAGCCAATGTTGACCCTCCTGAACTGAGCGTCACAGTTTCAACACAGTGTCAGAGTAAGAGTTTTATCAGGGATACAACTACGTCATCACAGCTTGATAGCCAATGGGCTGACAGTAAACTACGCATCACAGTTCAAACATTGATATGTAATAGATAACGCCCTCGTTTGTGACGATATGCAATATATCCGAGGGCTTTAGCCCGAGGATTATTGCATATCGTCACAAACAAGGGTGTTATCTAACTTATACCACTAATTACAAAACAAATTAATTTAAATCTCTTTGTTTGCTTTCAATCCTCCTTGTTTGACAACATTGCATGGTATTTGTTTCATGTTCCTCAGTTCATTTGAAGGTTGGCAGCCCTGAAGGCAACAGGTCAGAATTCTTTGTTCTCAGAAAATAATACAATACATTAATTTTGTAGATAGAAAGATAGATGGAAAGATAGATAGAAAGATCAATAGATAGATAGATAGATAGACAGATACATTGTAGATAGATAGATAGAAATAACACAATACATTATATATATATATATGTTTATTAATACCAAAACAGGTATATTAGTTACACGATAGAGAAATAGGATAACATCATATTTTACAAATTCAATTTAAGAAATACACAAAAAGTCACGGAAAGTGTCAATTTCTGATTGTGTCCAGTTTTCTACTGAACAGTTTCTCAGTTCTTTGATTGTCTTTACAGTACATAGTTCTGCTGGGGTGCACTGATATTTGGCCATCCTTACTTCTTGTGCACCAGTTTTGCTGACCAGGCTGTCGATGTGCTTCATATTTTTTCCAATGATGGTATCGGCATCCGGGCTTGCCCGTTGGGCAATAAACTTTACAAGACCATTACTCTGGCTGTCCAGCATACTTTTAACCATCTTATGAAATCTCCTGAAAATCTGAATCTTGGAATGTTGCATCTCCGCCAAGCTAACCACGTATCGGACATGAGTTCTGGGATCTAGTTTCAAAAGCCTCCTCAAGCATCGGTTCCACATTGTGTGGAATTCTTCCACAGCCTTGTCTGTCATATTCCATGCTTGACTGCCATAAAAATGACAGCACTGAGATGAGAATAACTTCAGGACAATCTTCTCAGGAGCATCACCACAAGTGGACAATAGACCATTGACTCGTCCTACTAGGTCTCCCCTTTTTCTGGAGATTTCTGTCTTTTCAGATAAATTTTGGCATAGCATATTCCCAAGATGCTTCACTTCCTTGACCCAAGGGACATCAGAGCCATTTAATGTAATCCTAAAGTGAGTTTCAGTTAAATTTTTCCTGGAAAAGTAAATACAAACAGACTTCCTGGGATTGTACTCCATACCATATTGTCTGGCAAAAGACTGACATTCGTCAATCATTAGTTGTAAGCCACTTAAACTAGGGCTAAGTAATGTGAGGTCATCTGCATAGCAGATTGAGCCTAGATAGTGGATTCCTATCCAACACCCGTGGCCTTTGTTTTGCAAGCGAGATAAAAGTTCATAGATTAATTTTATAGATAGTTAGACATATAGATTGATAGACGGATAGATCTATAGATATATAGGTCGATAGTGCAGCTCTCTCAGCCAAGGTCCCCTTAGGCTGATTATTACAGTCGCTGAGCAAAATGTCATTTTGTAGTTTCAAAATACATTAGAAAAAATAATAGAAGGCAAGAAGCAGGGGTTTGGGGGCGGCAGCCCCCGAAATAAGAAGAAGAAAAAATAATTATTTGAGCTTGCCAAATAGGGCCAAAATTGTTGGTATGCTGCTCCGTTATTTTTTTAGCAGCTTGCCTATCAAAAAGAACTATTTTATCAAGTGACCTTAATTTGATCATTATTTCAGATATTGGTATAAAAAGAGTGAATACAGCCTTTTTATTGAGACATAGTACACTTGATACCATCTTTCTCCTTGTTTATTGTCTGTGTTTTTCAGTTTTAATCCTTTGTTGGTCAGTTTTGTTTCAGTGTTTCCCTCAATTTTGTCAACTTGTGGTCAGCCAAGCATGCAATATCATAGTCAGGTGTATGAGCTGTGATATGCGTTATATCAGAGCGAAATCCTGCCTTCTGATTGGCTAGAAAAAGCAAACAGTGGTATAAATTACATTTTTTGATCCCAATGATTTATCACAGCAATCACCAGTCTAATCCTACCAAATGGCAGCTTTGTGAGCATTCACAGTAGACAACTGTTATAATCCCCACAGAGTTGTTTGATAAATCATCAAACTTGCTGACTTACAACTTTAAACTATGATGGAAGTTGGTATAAACAGAGGGATTAGACAATTTGTTTGTAAACATATGGCTTATGTTATGTTGTTCTGGCTGAGAGGCTGTGATGTCAAACCTGCATGGGTTTTTCCCAGACCCCATTTTAACTCTGACACTGAGTTGAAACTGTGATGCTCAGTTTGGTGGATTCGCATTGGTTAGAAGCTTGGGAATCTGACCCAGTTTGAAATGACATCACAGCTTGTAGTTAATTTACATATATTGCAATGCTAGAATAGAGTCATCTCTGACATTACAGTTCAACAGCATAGAAAAAAAACTTGAGATTCCACGTAAGTATGACAAGGACTGTAACTCAAGAAATAAATTAGTGATGGAATGTCATGAAAATAATGTTGGAACTACCCATGCTGGAAAATCATTTTAATCGTGTAGAAATGCTGTAGGAAGGTCAAACTCTGCCAATAGTTTGATTTATATGTACTTTTGGAACCTGATAAAAAATTATGTGATAAAACATCAAATAAAGGCAGGAGTTCTGATTAATATGTACTTTTGGAACCTGATAAAAATTTATGTGATGAAACATCAAATGAATTTATGTGATGAAACATCAAATGAATTTATGTGATAAAACATCAAATAAAAGGCAGAAAAGGATTTTACAGTCCAAATCGATTTAAACAGTTTAAGAGACCAAAAGAGTTGCTGAGATGTGAGATTTTGTCTGTTTAGTCATGGGTTCGGATCCAAGTGAGAGGCAGAGTTACAGAGCTGGCCTAAAAAGCCTTACTAATTTTCAATCCAGTTTATTTACATAGATTTTGGGTTTAAATGGTTGAAATAGCATCATTTGTTGTGGATTTATTTATCACCTGTAAAATTAGCAGATAAATACATTTTTGCCAATTTACAGTGATTTATTACACTTTGTCAAAAAATGAATATTTTACCCACGGGCCATAATATACTTTAAATTTTATAAATCAGTTAAACAGGTCAGGGAAAACTTTTCTCTGCCTTAATCCTTGAAAAATATAGGTATCAGTTAATGCTTTCAGAGAGAGTTAAATCTATGGCCTGGACATAATTTTAGACTATACTGAGATTTTTCGGAGGCTTTGTGCCCATGCTATGGCAGGAAAAGGGCCAATTATGTCCATATTCACCACATTATACAGTACATTGCAATGCACCGGGAAGGGAGATGCCAGCTGTCCTCAAATGACATCACACTTCAATATCATGGAAAAGAACTTGGATTCACACTGAGTCCTCAAAATACATCACACTTCAACAACATGGAAAAGAACTTGGATTGACACTGAGTCCTCAAATTACATCACACTTCAACATCATGGAAAAGAACTTGGATTGACACTGAGTCCTCAAATTACATCACACTTCAACAACATGGAAAAGAACTTGGATTGACACTGAGTCCTCAAATTACATCACACTTCAACATCATGGAAAAGAACTTGGATTGACACTGAGTCCTCAAATTACATCACACTTCAACATCATGGAAAAGAACTTGGATTGACACTGAGTCCTCAAATTACATCACACTTCAACAACATGGAAAAGAACTTGGATTGACACTGACTCCTCAAATTACATCACACTTCAACAACATGGAAAAGAACTTGGATTGACACTGAGTCCTCAAATTACATCACACTTCAACATCATGGAAAAGAACTTGGATTGACACTGAGTCCTCAAATTACATCACACTTCAACATCATGGAAAAGAACTTGGATTGACACTGAGTCCTCAAATTACATCACACTTCAACAACATGGAAAAGAACTTGGATTGACACTGAGTCCTCAAATTACATCACACTTCAACATCATGGAAAAGAACTTGGATTGACACTGAGTCCTCAAATTACATCACACTTCAACATCATGGAAAAGAACTTGGATTGACACTGAGTCCTCAAATTACATCACACTTCAACAACATGGAAAAGAACTTGGATTGACACTGAGTCCTCAAATTACATCACATTTCAACATCATGGAAAAGAACTTGGATTGACACTGAGTCCTCAAATTACATCACACTTCAACAACATGGAAAAGAACTTGGATTGACACTGAGTCCTCAAATTACATCACACTTCAACAACATGGAAAAGAACTTGGATTGACACTGAGTCCTCAAATTACATCACACTTCAACAACATGGAAAAGAACTTGGATTGACACTGAGTCCTCAAATTACATCACACTTCAACATCATGGAAAAGAACTTGGATTGACACTGAGTCCTCAAATTACATCACACTTCAACATCATGGAAAAGAACTTGGATTGACACTGAGTCCTCAAATTACATCACACTTCAACATCATGGAAAAGAACTTGGATTGACACTGAGTCCTCAAATTACATCACACTTCAACAACATGGAAAAGAACTTGGATTGACACTGAGTCCTCAAATTACATCACACTTCAACATCATGGAAAAGAACTTGGATTGACACTGAGTCCTCAAATTACATCACACTTCAACATCATGGAAAAGAACTTGGATTGACACTGAGTCCTCAAATTACATCACACTTCAACATCATGGAAAAGAACTTGGATTGACACTGAGTCCTCAAATTACATCACACTTCAACAACATGGAAAAGAACTTGGATTGACACTGAGTCCTCAAATTACATCACACTTCAACATCATGGAAAAGAACTTGGATTGACACTGAGTCCTCAAATTACATCACACTTCAACATCATGGAAAAGAACTTGGATTGACACTGAGTCCTCAAATTACATCACACTTCAACAACATGGAAAAGAACTTGGATTGACACTGACTCCTCAAATTACATCACACTTCAACAACATGGAAAAGAACTTGGATTGACACTGAGTCCTCAAATTACATCACACTTCAACATCATGGAAAAGAACTTGGATTGACACTGAGTCCTCAAATGACATCACACTTCAATATCATGGAAAAGAACTTGGATTGACACTGAGTCCTCAAATTACATCACACTTCAACATCATGGAAAAGAACTTGGATTCCATGTATATGACAATGAGTCAAGGAGAAGAAAAACAAATTAGGTCAATGGGGTTTGAATAGGCCAAAAAATTGCTGGCATTTCTCAAGAGTTCCTTTTGACAGGCTTGGGCCAGATTTGCAGGATAAAGGTAGGATAACATTTTGCTGGAAAAAGCAAGATTTAATGTACATGCATAATATTCACACTATAGGTAGCATAATTCTTTCAAATACCTCTTTTCCATGATATTGGCAGGAAAACTCGACCATTGAAGAATTAAAGCCAGTAATCTTGAAGGTAAGGCTGCTGGCAGCAAACTCCACCTGTGCCAGTAGAAGTAAGAGGCCAAATATCCCAGGAAGATAAACTAAAAAAAAAAGAAAAAAAAAAGGAAAAATGAACAGCCTTATCAGCCAAGAATTTATGTTTGTTTCCTGCACAACCATGTTGGCCCAGTGCTGGGAAATATCTCATAATTTCCTGATATTTAATGACAGCAAGCAGAACTTTGCTAGTATTGTTCCATGACGCCAGTGTAACAAGCCTCCTGAATGGCCAACAGGCCACCTGCATATTGTGATTTTCACCTGTGTCTGACACACAGGTCAATATGGGAAACATTATTGACTGATCAGTGAACATCAGTACATCACATGTGTAATTGACCTCCCTGGAAAAAAAATTTCCAAAAAAAGACATCCCCCCCCAAAAAAAAACTATTCCGGAATAAAAAAAATTCAAAAAGAAAAATTTCATCAGTGAACATCACTGGTCAGGTCCGTAAAACCTGATATTGACACAAGTTGGCATAATTTGTGTTAGGGCTATACTCGTAGGCCTATTCATACAAACTACCTGCATAACTTTCACCACTATCTATCTATCTATCTATCTATCTATCTATCTATCTATCTATCTATCTATCTATCTATCTATCTATCTATCCAGTGGCATATTTAAGGGGGGATTGGGCCATCCCCCCCTTCCAGGCCCGAAATTAACTTTGGGAAGACAGGAAAATTTGCCCCATGTCTCAGGATCCGGCTATCTATCTAACTCTTGATGGACATTGTTTAACATTCAAATCTAATACATATAGAGAGATACTGTTAGAATTTATGGCTGTTGCATACACTACCCATTCACAATTAAAGAAAACATCTAAATTTTACCTTTGATCCTAGCCATGCTCACTGCTGTAATCCATTGCCAGAATGAGAAATTTTGGAGGCTGAATGACTATATAACTTATATAGCATTTTCACTTTCGTTTTGTATGGGAGCATTTCCCAAGAAATCCAATGGTTACATGGTTGTATGATAAAACTTTTTTGAAACAGGAAGAAGTTATCAGCTGCTGATATCTCTTTCATTGATGATTTGTTGAGTCAATTATTGAGTCACTTTGATGGAAATTATAGTTCAAATTACTGCCTCCATTGACATAGTGCATGGATTATAGAAAAAGAACAAAAAAAAGTACTGTATATCTATATATAGGCCTAGCTGAAAAAAAGGAGAACAATCAGACCATGTATAATTGAAAAAGAAAGAAAAAATAAATAAATAAAAAACTGACAAAATAAAGTTCCTTCACAATTTATAAGCCTATATTGATATATATTTAGTGTTGGATATATGATGATAGATAGTGGATGGTTAGGAGACCAATATTGAGTTTTATTGGCCGAAGCAGTAATGTTGGTTGAGGCCGCAGGCCGAGACCAATATTATCTGCTATAAATAAAAATTATGGATGCTGTTGCATACATTGCCCATTCATAATCAATGAAAAAATCTAAATTTTACCTTTGAATTGTGTGATTCTAGCCATGCTCACTGTTGTAGTTCCCCTGGCAGAATGAGCAAGGGCAACTTTGGAGGCTGAATGACTAGTTATAGTCCTTTCATTTTCGTTTTATCCCAAAGATCCAATGGTAACATGGTTGTATAATCAAGCTTTGAAACAGGAACAAGTTGATCATATCTCTTTCATCAATCATTGAACTTTTTTTTTCAGGTCAATTGTTGAGTCACTATTTTGCGAAAAAGTATTTAGCTTGAAACTACTGCCTTCAAGATGCATGAATAATTGTAAAAAGTAAAAAAAAAACACTGGTTGGTATATCTATAGATATGTATAGGCCTAGCTAAAAAAATGGGAGTAACATGTGAGAGTGAGAAGAAAACAGACACACTATGTGTTGATACATGCATAAAGTGTTGAATTATTAACCGTCGTGTATTGATCAAAATTCATGAATAATTCATTACTATTATGTTATCCCAGGTTTTCTGGCTTTAGACTATACTGTGGGAATTCCCCCCCCCCCCACAAAAAAAAAAAAAAACGGAACTAAACAAAAATCAACCATATCAAAATATTAGCTCCTTATAGATCTTCCTGGAATTATTAAATTTTTTAAACCATGTGGTTATAAAGTTACTTGCCTTTATGAATTACTACAAACAATATTTTAATAACCCTTGGAATCAAAATCAGTGGCTTTTCTGTGTAGGCGTGCAATTCAATTTAATGTCCATCCTCAGCAGATATGCCAATTTCTCAGAAGTTGGATAAGCTGGCTTTGTGCAAAACTTACTTACCTGCTAATTACGGGGTTTTCAGCTTGTAATCCCTTTAGTCAGTTCCGGATATAGCACAAAGTGAAAGTTGTTTCTTTTCAACATCAACATTGCAAAACACTTTGTACATGTGGCAAAGTAGCACAATAAATCATGAGATCTATTTAGATTGATGGTATTCACTTTTTAAAATAAATAATTAATTAGCATAATGTGCACAGACAAATTTTGTATTTGTAGTGAATTTATAGAGTTCATTGTATATATATATTTGCAATTGTTTTCGTGTTACTTTTTAGCCAGACCATAACACCAAATTGGTTGTTCTTAAAAAAAAACAAAAAAAAACAACGACACGTACGATGACCTAGCCAAAACACAGACTTTCGTCTTTAGTTGTGCTCCCTCAATGATGAGTGAATAATTGTATAATTTAAAAGAATAGGTACATATAATTATTACAAAATCAAGCAGTGATATAAACAGCCTCTAAATAGGCAATTTGTTCATTTGTTATTGTTATTCTACAAACATGAAAAAAACCGTTGCGATCATTATCATTTGACATCATTTATAAAGTGGGATTGCGAATGTTGATAGTGTAGTTCACAGAATGACAACTGTGTAAATGACATAGATAACCACAAAGTATTAAAAAAGCAAAAAAAAAAAAAAAAAAAAAAGAACATAATAAAATAGAAAAAAGGGGGGAAAAAAGAAAAAAAAACAAAACAAAAAAGATATACATTGATATATATGGGCCTCATTAATACTCATTCTTGTATTCGCACTGTTTGTCTGCATCAAAATGTAGGAGTCATTCTCAAGAATGATTAATTTTTTTCAAAAATTTTCAAAAAAGTGAAACTACTCAAGTTTGTCTGACCAATGCTCCAAATTCTGGGAAACTGCATGCAGAGATATATATAGATGGACAGATAAATGAATAAATAGATAAATAAATAGATAAATAAATTTATAAATAGAAAAAAAAAATCCAAGGACTCCCCCTTGATATTAAATGTTGGCCCCTTAATTGTCCCAGGTTTAACAGTATACCTGACATTTTCCAAGCAATTCTCTCTTACAGCCCCTTTCATAATCATAGAAACTGAGACTGGATCTGATCTTTTTTCCGAGGACATGCCTTTGTTATTTTATAGGTTAAGATGATGTCATACGTTTTTTTATATCACTCTTCCTGACAGAACACATGTCCCAGAATAAAAAACACATAGCTACTGAAAGGCTGTCTCTAAATGAAAACGGGCTGTTGCTGGCTGTAAATGGCCTAACATATAAACTGTTTGTTCATGTACCCAGAGAATCTGCTTTGAAGAAATTATTTTTTAGAAAATATTTGCCTTGTTCTGTTGGATTCCAATACAAGATTTACAAAGCTAAAATATCATACTTGGTTGAAAAACCCAAGAATATATAAAAAAAATGGGCGTTTTCGGAAAGGTTATGAGTGACACGAGTCACGAGTGTGTTTCCGATATGTGGGGAGTACTAGGGTCTCGAGATTCGCACCACGTGACAAAAACTGGTTCTTGCTCGAGTGATGCTCTCCTGCTCTGGTTCCGGGAAACACGAGGGTCGAGTCTGGAGTGTTCTTAAACAAATCCTCATCACCTGTGTCACCTGAGTTACTAGCGTAACCTTTCTGAAAGCGCCCGACATAATGGAGGCTCACTGGCTTAGAACAAGCTCTCATGGACACTGATAAGAAGATTCTTGTGTGCTTACATTCATGGAGTTTGAAATGAAAATGGTTTAAACTTTTCCAGTGTTATACACAGTACACAGTGTGTACTCACCAAATGTTTACATTTCCTGCTTCTCATACACGAACAAGGAACTTTTCAGCATAGCCAGTATGCTGTCTTATAGTGCAAGTAATGAACATAAAACGTTTGGGAGCAAACAATTAAGTGTTCTGGGAGATTAGGCAGTTTTAGTAAATTTCATTGCATTTTTTTCTATAATCACCAAATCATTTGATTGCTAAACATTTAATTCTTGTAATTTTACACCAGGGTGTCAAATACATAAATAAAGCATACTGGCTGTGTTATATTGAGCTTATAAAGTAACTAAATTGGTTTCTAGTCCAAAATTTCTGATTTGATGATTAACTAGGTTGCTTCGCAGAGCAAACAGTAGGCCTACACAGTGTACCGTGCTGCCTGTTAGTGAGTGAAGCGGGTGATGTTTTGTCACTGGGTCAATGATAAGTGTCCTCAAACAAATAGCTTGATTGATTATTGTTACTTAGCGAATTACACATATATTTTTAGGGAAAATGTTTGAGAACTGACCAATGAAACCTCTGCCCTAGGCAGCTACAAAACCGAGCAGCCCAAATTTTCATCTCTAGTTTATGTGTGTTTTTAAAGTAGATTTCTGTTTCACTGATCTGGTTATGGGTATCAGTTATAATCTGAATTTTTTCACCCTAAATTTTCAAACTATTTTCCAACATATTTTTTTTAATTTTCCACTAAAAAAATGTCATATTTTCAACATTTCTTTTTCCCCAAATATTTTTCCCAATTTAGTTTTCCCAAAACTTTTAAAAACATTTTTTCCCCCATATTTTTTTGGTCAATTTTTCTATTCACAAATTTTTCCCCAAAATCTTTTTTCCCCAATTTCTCATTTTTACATTTTTTCCCCTAAAGTTTTTAATACAAGCATTAATTTTAAGAAATGTTACAGGTTATTACAAAATTTTTTTGCATCTAGGTCGTGCCATCTTTATGATTTTGCATTTTACTTTAACTCTTCTATTTCTTCCAACAATATTCTTATTCCTTTCCTTTTTCGTTTTCCTTCTTGTTATTTTTATTTTATTCTTTCTCCTTTTTTCTATTTTATTCTTTTCTTTTCTTTTTTCCATGTTTTTTTTCTTTATTGTTCTTTCTTTCACTTTTTTTTTTTTTTTTTTTTTTTTTTTTTTTTTTTTAAGACTTTCTGGTTATCTTTGTCATTTATCAGGCTGTCATGCTGTGAACTACACTGTATAGCCACTTTTGTTATCTCACTTTAGATTAATTATGTTAAGTGATAATGATCCCAATGTTTTTACATGTTTGACACATTGTTTGTCGTAGAAAAACAATAGCAATTTATATACAAGTTGTCTATTTGTAGACAGTTTATATCACTACTTGATTTGTATTAATTGTATACTCTTTTGAATTTTGCAATTATTCACTCATCGAGGGAGCACAACTGCAGACGAAGGTCTTTCTTTTGTGTTTTGGCTGGGCCATTGTACATGTTATTTTATTTTTTTTTAGAACTGCGAATGTGTTGTTATTAAGACAAAACAAAAGTGTAAATATATATGCAATGAACTATACAAATTCAATACAAATACAGATTTGTCTGTGCATGCTATAGTTTAATTATTTATTTTAAAAAGCAGATATCATCAATCATCCATCTCATCTCATGTCAGTTCTTGTCATTTTCATGGTTATTTAATTGAGGGGTGTCCAACCTTGAACTGTCAAACTAAATAGTTCCTGTGCTACTTTGCCAGATGTATAAAGTGTTTTGCAAACTTGATGCTGAGAAGAAATTACTTTTACTTTGAACTGACTATAGGGCCAACAAGCTGATCTTTTTTTCCTTTTTTGCAATTATATTCAGGAAAAAAATGTTGTATCAGGGAAGAATGCACCAAGACATGCTATAAATAGAAAATATCGCTGCACTGCAGTGATCACTTCCTGCCTGCAGATAATGGTACAAAAAAGTCACTGCCCCCTGCCAACCTGTTTCGTAATGAGCAGGTAAGTAGGTTTTGCACAAAGCCAGCACATCCAACTTCTGAGAAAATGGCATATCTGCCAAGGTTGTACATGCATTAAATTGAATTGCACGCCTACACGGAAAATCCACTGATTTTGATTCTCACGGTTGTTAAATATTGTAGTAATTCATAAAAGTAATGTAATAACCATGTGGTTTATAAAAGTTAATAATCCCAGGAAGAGCTATAAGAAGCTAATATTTTGATATGGTTGATTGGTTTATTTCCGTTTGGAGGGCATTCCCACAGCAAAGAGTCTAAAGGCAGAAAGCATGGAACAGCATAATAGTTATGAATTATTCATGAATTTTGATCAATAGGCCATGCATGGTTAATAATTCAACACTGTATACACGTTTATCAATATATGGGCCTATTATTGTCTAATGAAGGCACTTCATTTTGTTGTTTTTTTACTTGCTTTTTTATTTTTACCTTTTTTCACTCTAACATTGTGCTCCATTTTTTCAGCTGGCCTGTGTACAGATGCACTATAAAGGCAGTGCTATTTTTGTTATTTTTTCAATTATTCATGTATCATGAAGGCATGCAGTAGTTTCAAGCTAAATGCTTTCCAAAAATAGTGACTAAACAATTGACCAAACAAAATATTTTATGATTTGATGAAAGAGATACAATCACCAGATAACTCTTCCTGTTTCAAAAAAGCTTGATCATACAACCATGTAACCATAAAATTTCTTGGGAAATGCTCCCATGCAAAACGAAAGTGAAAAAGCTATATAAGTTATAGTCATTCAGCCTCCAAAATTTCTCATTCTGGCAATGGACTTACAGCCGTGAGCATGGCCAGGATCACGCCATTCAAAGGTAAAAGATTTTTTAATTGATTATGAATAGGCAATGTATGCAACAGCATCCATAAATTCTAACTCTCTCTCTATATGTATTATATTCAAATGTTAAACACTTTTCATCAAGAGGTAGATAGACAGATAGATCGATAGAAAAATCCCAGGGGGTATTGGATTTTTATACGGATGTGTGGGACGCATTCTGAAATTTGTACCTTAAGGTTAGGTTATTTTAAAGGACCTTGTAGCCAGGAAATCCTCTTAGAAACCCTGTCTTTTGAGTGGCACATATATATATACTTCAATGGCACTGCCCCCTCTGGAGATAGATAGATAGATAGATAGAAAGATAGATAGATAGATGGATAGATGGATAGATGGATAGATAGATAGATATATGGATAGATAGATAGATGGATAGATAGATGGACAAATAGTTTTGCAGGTGGTTTGTATGACTACATAGAATAGGGGGAACCGGGGCACATTGTTATGCTTTTAACGTGTACTAATTTTGCTCAATGCTGAAAGTACTGAGGCTCAAGTTAAGTATCCAACTGTTAGTGACCTCCCTGGACTGAATAAGCCACAGGATTGGCTTATTCACAGTTGTTCACACCTTTTCAACCAATCCTGCCACTTATTCAGTCCAGGGGGGTCACTAATAGTTGGATACTTAACTTGACATATAAGTAGTGCATAAGACTATACACAGTAGGCCTACATTCACACCTTGCAGTGCCAATAGTTAGTAACTTTAAACAGTTTTAAACATTTACAGGAATTCGTTTTGAAGTTGACTTCACAGCTTGCAGAAGCAAGCAATTTGGCTGTACATGACGTGTGGTAGAAAGCTACTCATGTATGATCAAACTGACCAATAGTCATTCAATTTTATGTACATGAAGAAACTGCGAAGTTGGAATCCTTTCAATCAGTTTAATTTGTTTATTTCAGTCATATGCAAACTAAATCTGTGACATTTTGTAGATCACACATTTGCTGGGAGTCCTAAACACGCTGATTAGTCTCTGTAATAATCCTCTGTCAATCACTAAGTGTAGACCTGCCCCCACATGTTTGATTGGTGGGCATTGGGCACTCAATGATTCACGAATACCTGCCCTGATCAGAAATTGACCTGGACCACATTTGATGAACTCAAAACGAATTCTGTGTGAGTGTCTGACGATGGATAGCCAGATAATTATAGCCTATAGTCAGAGGAGAAGTTGTCAGATTTTTTTCACTGAAAGTCAAACCGATAGATAGGCCTAGATAGATAGATAGATTAAAATCTCATGATTTTAATAGATAGATAGAAAGATAGATAGATAGATAGATAGAAAGATAGATAGATAGAAAGATAGAAAGATAGATGGACAGATAGATAGATAGAAAGGTAGATAGATAGATAGATAGATTATTTAATTATCTATCTGACCATCTTACTATCTAGAAAGATTATTTCATTTATCTATCTGATCGTCTTACTGTCTAGCAATCTATCTCACTATCTCGCTATCTCACTATCTGTCTATCTATCTATGTAGATATCTATGAAATGAAAACCTAATTGATTGACGCATGCGGCAGGACATTCTTCAAAAGAATAAAATTTGTGGTAGATCAGAATCACCATGCATAAAAATGTGCGTTGTGGACTTGTGAAATGTGGACAATTGGAATCACTTGAAAAAATCATTGCCATCAACAATTATTATGGTAGACAGCTTATTTCCAGTATCTCACTGTTTCAGTTTGTTTTTGACATTTTTCATGGTCAGCTCCCTCTCTTCATTTTTCTGTTAGTAATCTTTCATGCCTGAGCAGACCTCATTTTCTGTCCACCACACGTCATCTGTGCACCATACATCACGATCTTAAATATGATTTTCTAAATAAATCATCTTTGAATTATTTTTCACCAACAAGACTTCGCAGGACCATTTCCAGATACAATGCCCACCATTTGCTACATAAATATGCAAATTTAACTGATTAGTTTGTGGACAGTCATCAAAAGCTTTCAAAATAGGATTTCACCAGCTTTCAATTTCCACAAGTCAACTTCAACGCGAATTCCTGTAAAATAAACTGTCCTGGGTGCAGACTAGGGCCCTGCACGGGACTAGATTTTTGTCTCACTCCCGCCCGTTCTTTCCAAATCTGCTCCCGCTCCCATCCCGTTCTAGGCATTACAATGATAAAATTTTCCTAATTTTGACCCACTCCCGCCAAATTTTGTCAAGCTCAGTCCCGCTCCCGTCCCGTGCAGGGCCCTAGTGCAGACATCTATGTAAGTAACACACAGTGCTTTGCGATGAATTTGTTAACAGAGCATGGTAATCCGCTATGCCTCTATTCACTGTAGCCTGAATACTTTTTGTGTGCTGTCCCAGGTTTAAAGTTGAACGTGATGGCTACCAGCCTTATTATGTTATGAAAATTAATTTTTAAGTTAATATGATACAGAAGAAGCTATAGGCCTTCCATTGATGTATAATAATTATGTGATGGTACATACAAGGATTATACATGTAATCCTCATTCAGATGTAAAATTTCTTCAATTGCACAAAATCACAACAAAAGACCATATATATTTTTATAACAAAACAACTGTGTCCTGTAATAAAAAACTTGAAAACTTGAAACTTGTTTGGATTTCTGTAATTTTACATCCATTTCAAGAAGAATGCAAGTTTATGTTATACCTAATTTCACTTGTACTTTCATTGCTTTGAAATATTTTCCAATTTGCTTTTGTTCGTTTTATTTTTTATTTTTTAGTTTATCTTCCTTGGATAATAGGCCTACTAATGGCACAGGTCGATATTACTGCAGGCAGCCTTACCTTCAAGATTACAGGCTATAATTCTTCAATGGTCGAGTTTTCCTGCCAATATCAAGGAAAAGAGGTATTTGAAAGATTTACATTGTAGTCTGAGCATTATGCGTGAACATTAAATCTGTTTTTCCAGCAAAATGTTATCCTAACTTTGTCCTACAAAATATGGCTCAAAACTGTCAAAACGAAGTCTTGAGACATGCCTGCATTTTTTTGGTCTGTTCCAACCCCCTAAACTTTAGAATTCTTCTCTTACTCTCCTTGACTCATTGTCTTGTTCAAAGGGAATCCAATTCTTTTCCGTGTTGTTGAAGTGTGATGTCATTGAGGACTGCTTGCATATACATTCATAATATGTGCATTTAAATGTTGTTTAATGCTTCAGACTATTAATTACATCAATGTACAAAAGGGAAGAGGCAAATGCGTGGTTCACACTGCAAAAGGTTGCAACAGCATCGACAAGAACAACTGTCAATGCAAGGAATCTCAAGACCCTAACCTTGTATCCTTTCTGGTGTACATTGATGGAACATGCAAGGAACCGAAAGAAGAAACAGCAATAAGATGCTCCGTCGAAGGAAAACCAGAGCTGACCAGGACAATTATGGTCTCTGCTCCAAGTAAGTATAGGTTATTCCCTTCCGGATATGAAATTTATCTCATTTATCGCACAAGGGCTTTAGCCTGAGATAAGATAAACACATAGTACTAATCCCATGGTGAATAACAGGCTTATACCATAGGACAAAAACTCAAACAGGAAGACATGGGAGGATAAGTGGACAACAGAAATATGGGAATTATCACAATTTAATACTTACATGTAATTGGCTGACAGAGGTGTCTAATTGTATAAACTTGTTTGCAAGATTATTACTCTCAGAGGTCGAAATGACCCATGTCATTTAGGACGGGGGGGGGGGGAGGTCTCTTGGCCGGAAGGGTCAAAGCCTCTGAAGCTAGGGGGTTTGGGAGTTGCCAACGACCCTTAGAAGCCAAAAGGTTTCAAATGCTCTGAGTTGAATTCTTAACGTTTTATAGGCATTCAAATTCTCTCTGAAAATTAGTTTTTAAAGTCTTGATCCTCGCAGACATTGAAAAACCTTTCACATCTTGATTGTTTATCTTGAAATCTTGCTGGCATACATGGCATAATTCTGGAAGCTTATGATGCAAAATAATTGAAAATAATTCATTCCAATTGTTTGCACTCTTAATTTATTGTGCAACAGGGAAATCTGGCTTAGGAGTTTGAATGGACTTCTAGAAAATTAATCTTGTAACAATCACATTAAATTTAATTATGTCTATCTGGCTGTTAATCCATCAACACAACTGCATGCAGATATAAAATGAAATATATATATATATTTAATCTCAGCAAGCCTTGATAAATTGTATCATCAAAAACGAGGCATAATCTATGACTTATTCTACATAATTTTCATGTTCTTTTGAATTCTAGGTGATCCTCCAATAATTTCAATCAACCATGACAAACCAGTAGAAGCCGGCTGCCAACCAATACCTGTGACGTGCACTGTACCAAATATGTGTTCAAAAATGGTAAATAAATAGTTGAAACAGTTTGTGCCAAATTTTCACTATTATAAAAAATATATGATATTGTAGAAAAAAGTGATGGGTCTAGCCAGAAAAAAGTAAAATAATTTCATTAATGTCTGATGTATGTTTCAAATACAATTTAGTAAATTTTCTGAGCTTTTTGCCAGAGGGTTAGGGGGTGCCTATTAGGTATTCACAGGGGGCCTTGGAATTTTCCTCAATGAAAATTTACTTATTTTTTCTTGCGAAAGGGACAGTAATAACAATTATCATTTATTTTGAACAAGCGACATCCTCAAATAATTGTGTCTTACAAACAACACCATTTTAAGAAAAAAATCCACGAGACATCATTTATAGCAAGACTAATCAGAATTAGATGTAGATCTAGGCTCAAGGGGCAGACCATTAGATAATCAGGGAGGCTTGTAGTTTTCCTCGGCTGAAAATTATTTATTTCACGGTAACAGCGGCAGTAATTATTTATTTCATGCGTGCAAATTCCCAGTATATTCATTCCTAAATCAAGCAACAACTTGTTTTAAAAGAAAGACCCCCCACAGGAATTTATCTTTTTCAAGACTGCCCCGCTGGATATATTAGTATATTACATTATTGCCCCCCTTACGGCCCTTAGTACCTTTTTGTCTGCTTGCAAATTCACAAACTGACTTATAACTTTTTTTAAATGTTGGCATTATTCTACCACATGTTCCTAAAAGATGTATTCCATGTTTATGACCAAGCGTACACTTTTTTTAGGTTGAACTTCATTCTGGAGACCTGCATATAAGACCCTATACGACAACTAACACTGAGCACGGAAGTCGATTTAATTCCACAGTAACAACTACAGCACTCGTCAATGAGCCAGGCATCTACACCATCACCTGCAAGGAACACGGACAAGATGACGATTTCGCATTGAAATATAATTTTACAGTCAATGGAAAGGGTGGAGCCGCACCCAACGTAGCACGTAAGAACCCTGATTATCGTGATTCTGGCTGAAATCACATTATATGAAAGATGCCACATATCATTCTTCTCTTGGAAGAAATGCCAAAATTTTACTACAAAGTTTTTCGCTTATTTACATGTAAAAAAAAACTCAGAATTTTTTTGTTGATTGGCACAGTGTATCGCTTAGTAATCTGCAGTTCGGACATTTGTAAGGAATAGCCATAATTGTGCTCTGTGGTTTAAATATTTGTTGCTTTTTTTTAATAATGCAACTTCATATACAGTGCAAAATGCATTTGTTTGGTGACCAATTTAGTGATTTATTCCTACCTTCTTTTCAGCGCTGAGCCAAGGAGGTGATGCAATGCTGGATCGTAAAGTTATGCCATCGCTAATTGCAGTGGTCATTGGGTTCCTGTTTATAGTAATATTAAGGTGAGTTTTCGTTTTATTGTAGGAGCCATACGCAATGACGCATAGACTGAGAAGTTGTTGAGGGCGGCATGCTTTAACTGTGTCACACTGTTTATTCATGAGAAGCCATATTTGTCCCTATAATGACAAACCTGCCCAGGGAAACAAACATATCTGGAGGAACAATAACTTGTATTCTCAATCAGATGACATTGCCAACTGTTACAGTGCCCTCTTGTGTTAATGTCCAGAATAGAAGATTTTTTGGCAGGAATTCATTTGTAAGAAGTAACAAAGTCATCTTTTCCTAGCAAATATGTACAAGGCTGTTCATGGAATAGAAACATTACAGAAGCCATCAGGAAAATAAGGGCTGGCAGGGAGAATACTTGGGTTAATATAAACAATCCATGTATTAATATATTAAGTAGCCTATAGCATGGTGGCGTCCTCGTCGAAAACTTCTGACTCAGTGCTGGTGGCACTGGCTCCTATAATGTACAGTGATTATATACTTTTCTTCACTATAATGGCAACTATATTTCAAAGTTCTGACCATTTTTGGCAGAAATTTCCAATTGAGTTATAGGAAATTTACAAATAATTAATTGCTGTAGTTCAAAATCTGTTATTACAGGAATTCGCGTTGAAGTAGACTTCTGGATTTCAGAGATGTGAGTTTTTGGAAAAATGTTGTTTTTGCTGTTAGCACCAAATGAGAGGGTTAATCATACATCATTTTGCATCCAATGGGATGGCATTTAAATTTGGAAGTGATCCCCACCATTAAATATGCAATAAAATGGGTAGTATATTTATAATTGAGAAAAATATTTAATTGAACGTGACGTGTGGTACTGTACATGACGTATGGTAGACCAATGTTTGCACTGGAATCCAGTGAAGCACACTAATAACTGACAGAACCTAAAACTAAGTAACTGTAGAAAATATTGTAATTCACAGGTTTGGCTTCTTTGTCAAATCACCTGTTAGCCATTCAGTCGCCTTGCAGCTGATTGGTGGACATCCATGCCTTCTGAGAAAAGGGATTGATTCGATAATCATCCAACCATGGGAAATATTAATCTACAAGTACATGGCCGTGATCTGACCATCTCAGACCGCATTTTGGAAGAACACAGAAAGTCGAATAAGGCCATTTTAAAAGCTCTCAATTATGACACAACTCCTCCTACAGGTAGACAGATGAAAAGATAGGACATTTGAAATATGATGGATGGATGGATGGATGATTGGGGCTCTGTATTTATGCACTTGGTAATGCACTTGGCTGATTAGGACAGGAGGGGGAAACAGCAATGAGCCATCCAACATAGGCCCAGGTGACCAGGCAAGAGCTGGATTCGAACCCTGGACCCAGCGATTGGCAGCCCAGCACACTACTACAAGACCAACCCCTCCCCCAAGATAGATGGATAGACAGATAGATAGACAGATTGATAGATAGATAGATAGATAGATAAATAGATAGATAGCAACACGTTCTCCACATATAATGAAATACGTACTTTATGGACTTTTGTCACCTGAATATGAAGGATGTATTTAATTCTGAAGGTACACCTACAAGATGAAGAATGTTATTCATTTTCTGATATAGATATGTCTGTAGTACGGTTAAATGCCAAAAATGGACCTGCTTTTCTGCTGAATTGGCCTCTTTGATCCTAATTTTCCCCATACACATCGTGCAATCAGGTAACATTGTATTTATGATGAAATGCTAAGGCTTTAATAATGATTATAGCTAAAATGTCAGCAGATTCATGTCGAGGTTCAAGTAATTTAATACACTTTCAATGGCGTACATTTTGGGGGTAGTAACAAAATGCACATGGGAAAGATAAGAAAAGCCTCAAATCATCCCGCATTCTCCCATTTTTATCACCTAAGGCCACTTATAGATACAATTTATTCTGAGATGTAATTTCTACTTGTTATAAAATTTTAGTGACTGAATTATTCTTCCTCCCTTCTCTTCTCCTCCCTTCTCCTCTCCTCCATTCTCCTCTCCTCCTTTCTCCCCTCCTCCGTTCTCCCCTCCTCCGTTCTCCCCTCCTCCGTTCTCCCCTCCTCTGTTCTCCCCTCCTTCGTTCTCCTCTCCTTCGTTCTCCCCTCCTCCCTACTCCCTTCTCCCTTTCTTCTTTCACTGATCCCTCCTTCCTCCATAACAAAAATATACCGAATTACCAGATAAGATGCCCCCTTCACATCTTTTCAGAAGACCTTCAAGCAGTCTGAGAGGTCTGAGAGATCACCAGGCCTCTATTTAAGGGCCTATATTCGAGGTGGGGGGGGGGGCTTACTCAAGACGGCTACCTGGTATCCAGGGCATTTATTCTGGGAGGGGGGGGGGTTATTTGAACATATTACTCCAGGAAAGCCTAACATTTTTTGCTTTCTAAAAAGAATGCAGCTGAAGGCATGCAAAAATACATTTGTGAAGAAATACTGCCTACCTATTACAGAACAGAATTTAGTTAATTTGACAGTCATAGCATGTCAAACATGATTGAAAGCTATCAATAAAAAAGTTTTTTTGAATAGGCATGCTCATATATCTTTAAGTGAGGAAAAATATAGGCCTATCCCCATGAAATCTAATTTGGGAATAGATCTAAATATCCCATTATTATCATCATGAAGATAAAGAATTTATATGCACTAATAACAAAGTTTATCATTTTAAAAGCATTTTATCTTTACAAAGTGGTAAAGTTATCATTATTGTGGTATGGTTAATCTGAACATCTAAAAAAGTAAAACCAAATTTGGTGAATTATGGCTGGTTTGAAAAAGTCTGAGGTTTGATAATAATTAAAATATGGGAAAATTAACTATTCTCAGTACAATTCTGAAATAGTTATAAGAACACACTAAATATTAATTTTGAATATAACTTACAAATATGTAACTAGGTCAGCTATTCTTATATAATAAACTGCTATTATACATGTATTACAATGGAAGGGGTGCAAGAAATGACAATGAGATAAGACTTCACCCCTATAATAATCAGATATAATGACCTGAGCAATGATGCATTCAATGGATATCACTAGGGTTAGATAATCAGTAAAGGGTAAATTCAAACACTGTTTCAGTGAATTTACTCAATTCAGTGTTTAAAAAATGCACTATGTTAGAAAAATAAAACATGTTATTTTTATAAGCAAAGATAAAGATATTCAGAAAAGCCACTCTAATAAAAGGCATTATATTTTTAGAACTTCAATTTTAAATATAACATTTATGGATAAAGTGAACTCCCCATACCCCCACCTGAAAAAGCAGGCATATGCAGTATGGATGGATGGATGATTGGGGCTTAATGTCCAGTATTCATGCACTCCATAGGCTACTTAAGACAGGAGAAGGACATGACAATGATTATTTATACAGCCATCCAACATAGGCCAAAGTGACCCGGCACGAAGTAGGAAAGCTGCAAAAAAAAGTGAGGGTGGTGGGGGGGTTATTAAAAGAAGTAATCTGATCGATGAGTAAAATATTGAGTTTTAATATATGGGACAACAGTGGCAGATACAGGAGGGAATAGGGACACAACTACCCCCACCCCCTAAAATGTGATATAACCTTCATACTTCTATTAGGTAAAAAAAAAAGAATAAAGAAGCTTACAGCTCTCGCAATTGCTCTGAAGAAATACATTTTTTTCATAGTGTGGACCTATGATGTCAAAGCTGGAGACTCCATTGGAACCTATGGAACTTTGGTGCTAGCTATGCTGTCATAGGTCAAACTGGCCAATAGCATTTCATGTAGACAACTTCATCATAGCCTTGCAATTATGTCATGGCCAGATGAGCCAATGATACCACAGCAAAAACTCAGGTGTTGACGGGGAGGGGGGATTGTTTATTATTTAGTGATACCAAAAGTGCCTGAACTTCAACCAAGCATGGTTAATAGGATAACTGGATATTAATCACAGTTGTTCACCAAAATGTGTCTGATCTAAATTGGATTTGATATTATGGATCTGTCAAGTTAAGCATTTTGTTTACTGTTGCAGTTTTGTTGGCTCCTTTCAGTGAAAAACTACCAACAATTACTTTAATCTTATATTGTTTTATTGGTTACCACAGTTCACAGGAGTTAATATGGAGATATGAGGATCAATTGACAGCTTTTGAGCAGATTCCCCCCCCCCCCAGAAGTTGTCCAACCTTGCACCTGAGTTGTTGTGATATTATCGGCCGCTCTGGCAATGATGCAACTGCAAGGCTATGATGAAACTGTCCACAACGGATGCTATTGGCCAGTTTGACCTATGGCATCATTGATTGCACCAATTTTGCATATCCTCTAGTGGTTGGCAATGGAGCATCCACCTATGACATCATAGGTTCATTCTGGCACTAAGAAAAAAAAGTGATTTCTTCAGATCAATTGCTAGAGCTGTAATATATGCCCCCCCCCCCCAATGATGAAAATTCCTGGATCCACCCCTGGATTGACCACAATTTTGGAAATAGGAGCTGTAGGATACAAATTTGATTTACGCTGAAAAATAAAGCCCAATCTTTATTTACAAAGATAAGGTTGATCTTTCATTTATGCAAGAATGAACGAAGTTCAGTTAAGAGTGACATTCATTCATCCAATGGTCTGGAGTAATATCATTTGACTGGATATGAAGACTGTCCTTCAATGGGTCAAATAATGAAATACAGTGTTTAATTTGCATTTGCAATGAAGACCATCTTTCATTTTCATCCTGATTTTAGAGAATGAAGACCAGCTTTTATTTTGTAGAATGGTATAGAAATAAAGAATGGTGTTCATTCTCAACAGTTGTGTGATCAATATATGAGAATGAAGGACGTCCTTCTTGTTCCTTCCGAATGAAGACCGGTGTTAATAGTCAGGTGCAAAAAGTCCATAAAGTACGTATTTCATTCTGGGGTGGAGAATTGGCTGATAGATAGATAGATAGATAGACAGACAGATAGATAGATAGATAGATAGATAGACAGACAGATGGATAGATAGATAGACAGACAGATGGATAGATAGATAGATAGATAGATAGATAGATAGATAGATAGATAGACAGATAGATAGATAGATAGATAGATAGATAGATCGATAGATAGACAGATAGATAGATCTATAGCTCTATGTATCAATTAATCATTCAATATCTATCTATCTATATGTCTATCACATACAATATCTATCTATCTATCTATCTATCTATCTATCTATCTATCTGTCTGTCTGTCTGTTTATAAATCTAATCCAGCAATGCTACTATAGTATGTCGATACAAACGGTACTATACGGAGGCTATTGTTTGAATGTTCACAAAATGCGATCTGACATGCTCAAGTGTGGTCCAATAGAGGTGAATCCCCAATCATAATCAGATTCGCACATTTAGTGATTGACAACTAGGGGATCATAAGAGAGAATTTTTGATTTACAATTTATCAAGGTTTCAGTCTGTTTATAAGTTTGCAATTAACTGAAATAGATTTCACAAACTGACAGAAATGATTTTTACTTCACGGCTTCTTCACACCAGGTTCACACACATATTACTGAATGAAAATGGTCATACATGAGTAGCTTTCTACCATACGTCACGTAGACTCAAATTGCTTGGTGCTGGGGTCTGTGAAGTCTATTGCAACGCGAATTCCTGTAAATAAAAACTTTTGGAAGTGTTTAAATTACTTGATCTGAAACTCCCCTCATATTATGAGTAAGCTTATTATAGTTAAAATGATTTTGTGTTAGAAGCTCCTTTTTAACTTTGTTTTAAAATTGCTGTAAATTTATCCGGCTTTCCATGGGTTCATTAATATTAATTATTTTATTTCTGGATCTGTTTTTTTTCTTCAATTTGACAGGTGCGCCTGCATGGCATAATGTACCAAATAGGATAAGCAGTTGTCAACATACGTTACTGGCTTGTTTAACATTACTGGCACGGAATCAGACAAAAAAACATGAAGTAATGAAAGCAGATAACGAAGTGGAACCTTTTGGCTGTTATTTGAAATAACCCTTGGAAAATAAACTGGAATCTCGAAAAAAATTCTGCAAGTATAGAGACGAAGAATGATGAGTACTTACATTCATCTGTGTGTCACCATCAATGACCTACATTCATCTGTGTGTCACCATCAATGACCTACATTCATCTGTGTGTCACCATCAATGACCTCACGACAAATCCCATCTATCGCTTTTTTAAAATCAAGTGTCAATTTGTCATTGAGCAACTTGTATTGTGACCTCAGCGGGGAGTGCTGTGACTCAGTTGGTGATTTGTACTGATAGCATTGAAAGTATAAGATGTGACCTCACATACTGCCTGTGAGTCATAGAGAATAACATGGCATGGATGGGGATATGACCTCACAAGGAACATGCCAGTGCAATTCTGTAAGCACCTGTCATTCATCGGCTGTAACAAACTGCTACAAATATAAAGTGCCTTTTACGCAGTCGTCTTCAAATTCATCCAGTACTTCAACAGAGCAATCTCTGGCAATTTAGTTAGCCTTGTAGTATTATAGCTCTTTGCAGATTGGTGGTCCACTTGAAAAATTAATTTTCTTATTTTCAATTTGCAAACTGGCTTTGCCACATCATTGACAGTTTTCTGCTTGCCTCCTAATCTTCTTATTTGATGAAGTACCTTAAGTCACTTAATTGGTTTGTTTATTGTCACTTATGCAACTGGATATGATGAGCATTGAATCAACAGATTAACCATAATTGACACGAACAGACAACATTTTTAAGTCAGTGACATCACATGACCAAGTTGAAAGTTAATTTTTGAAACTGTTTGGACCGCTAATCTGCAAGCAGCTAAACGAACAGGTGATAAACAAGCATTAATTTTTATGGTATTTCAAACAGTTTCGTGTAGGGTAAGGTGGGGGAAATCAGGCCCCGGGGCAAATCCGACCCCAGAAACAAGAACATTAAAAACAAGGCAAAAAAACAAGCAGATGATTAAGGTCATGGCGTCAGATTGTTTCAATAAACAGACAAACAATTCAACTTTGTTTTTCTCTTGCGAATATATAGCTTAATCCTCAAGTAGTGTTCGTGACAGTAAGTGCAATTACTTAAACCATTAAGGGGCCGGATTTGCTACGAGGAAAAAAGGGGGTCCGGATTTCCCCCACCGTACCTTATTCCGCTATGAGCTCTCAGTGACCTGCCCATCCGTACTCTTCTCGCTAATCTTCTTGTGTTGTCGTTCTCATGCTAACAAATTTTACCAGATCGAGAAAATTATGCATGGAATAGGTCTTTCTTCGTATCAGCATATGATTCTTATACCATTTGACACCTCTGTCAGTGAAATGCATGCCAGTATTTCATTGCGATAATTCCTATATCCTTTGTTGTCCATTTATCATCTCATGTAAACTTACCTGTTTGAGTGTTTGTCTTGTGCAATTTAATGTGTCAAATTTCCATTTGAATGTTTTAATTCTTGAAAATGAGTTATTTTGCTTGTGCAATTTAATGTGTCACATTTCGATTTGAATGTTTTACATTTTTGAAATTTAGTTTTTGTGCAATTTAATTGAGTGTCTTATTTCAGTTTGAATGTTTTAAATTCATGAAATCGAGTTTTTGTACAATTTAATTGAGTGTCATATTTCGATTTGACTATTAATCAGAATTTGGCAACATAGACGTATGGTGCGCACGATTTTTGGGAGGGCAAGCGACATTTGCCCGATTTCAAGATGCAAATTTAATTTCATTTCAAATTAAATTGCCAGGAAATCATTAATTTTCAGTTTTTTTTAAAATCATCTGCCCGAGTTGTTTAGCTGTTTTGCCCGAATCTTACTGTTTCCCAAACTTTTTTTGGGGGGGGGGGGGACTGCCCATGCGTCTGTGTTTTGCCAAAATAGGCAAATGGCATAATTTCACATTTTCCGGGTTGTACATGCATTTAATGTTTTTGATGAAACTGCATTAATTTTGTTGTCATATGTCATTTTTGTGTCAGGTTTTAAAAATTAGCAATGAAATAAATACTTCTAAGGTTTATTTTAATTGTTTTGTCAATTTTTACATACAAAATATGAGATGCTGTAATAAATATGATTGCTTTGATGTCTTTTATACTTATAGAAAATCAATATTCTACAACTAAGACAGAGTTTGAAATCCAGATAAATAGTATACCTATAATGTCAGTATACATTGTGGGTATTACTGTAGACATTTATTCAGAACACAATAACAAGCCCCCAGCCATTCTGCCTCTGGAAATCCAGCCACAAGGCTGTTATTCAGATTATTTCATCGTGGATAAGTTCATAACTTCCACCAATAAAGTCAGTGGCGTAACTAGAGGGTCCTAGCAGGGGGGGGGCACCTGGGGAGGCATGCAATTCTCAGGAGGGGCATCAACAATACTGATTGTACACTTTAGCCAAGAAAAGTTTGTGTGGGAGGCACCTGGGGGCACAGGTCCAATATGAGGGCACATGCTCCCCGTGGCCCCCCCCCCCAATAGGGACGCCACTGAATATAATGCAATAAAAAATATATTATTCACCTTCTCAGTCATTTTTTTCTCACAGCCGACCTTTGCGCTCTTAAGAGTTGTACCACCCAGTTGTATTGTAAGAATTAGTCAACTCCTTTTTTTCGTTGAAATTAGTTTGTTGAATTATTTGTTTTTTAGTCATTCTTCAAGTTGGAATTGATCTTCCTTGTTAAATTACTTGGTTGAAGTTTTCGCTTTTATTCTTCTCATGTTTCTGTTCTGATCCAATTCAATGTCATGGCAACAACAACCAATCGCATAGAAGCGATTTCGTGAGAAAACATTACACATTACACAATCAAAGTACAGACTGCATGTCTCCGTTTTACAGATTTGATCCGCATTCATGTTGAGTCTGTGTAGATACTTAATTAGCGATAATGGACTAAAACACGTAGAACTGTCGTTAATGCATCATCCAAATAAAGAAATCTATGAAGAAAAAGTTCTTTCAGTGCACATTGATGCCATGAGGAAGTTTTTCTATTTCATTTCTTTCGCTTACTTAAATATTTTGAATTGTAAATATTGTGCGATTCAAAACAAAGAGAACACTCAGTGCCATTCTGGTTCTAGAAGTCAAGCAAGATGGCTGTGGTCCGAGATGTATCTTCCATTGTGAAGAGTGATTCTTCTTTCAAACCTCCTCATATGGATATAGTTGTTTTCTTGATGCGGCTTACTGGTATAGCACACACATCACATCCTTTGCCAAGTTTGAAGCAGATTGCATTACTACTTTATAATGTAGTTACAATTTGCATGAGATTGCTTCAGTTGATACTGGCCAGTTTTGGGAGCTTTCAGCTTATCGCTTACATTTATGAGTCAGCTACACTCACTTTATATTTGCAAATGATAACAAATTTAACATCATTGGGATTTCAAATCTACATTACAATATATATCCTCTTTTTATCAAGACGATCTCTGTTGGCGGCTTTGCCAAAACCAACTGCCTGGCCCTCGCTTCAAAATGGACATGAAACAAAACCCTCTGTCCTAAACAGCATTGTACTTTTTATGTGGATATCATGGAATTTTCTCATTTGTGTACCTGGGATCCTTTATGTAAGTTTTGGAATAAAAGGAGGGACAGACATTTGTAATATACCACATGCCAATGCAACCAACGCAACGGATGCCAGAGATCCCAATGTTGTGTGCTATATCATCTTTGCATCATTGGTGGGTAGTCTTCCCAGTACATTTGGTCTGTCTCTTGTCCCAGTGCATGTTGTCATGTGGATCAATCATTGTCAGCAACTTTTCAGAGAAGTTAACAAAGCTCTGAATCAGATGGAGACATTGATGAATATCAAAACAGTTAAATTATGCAAAAACCAATATAACATGATATGTGAACTCATAGATAACATAAATGACAAATATGGAATATTCATTGCAAGCTATCTCTTCAGTGCATCATTCATGCTGTTCATCTATGGATATTCATTTCTGACGTCAGTTATCAACGGACTAAAGATTGACGACACCACTTCCTTTGTTTTACCGATGCTCGTTGTTGGATCCATAATATTGTTTGGTTACTCCTTCTCTTTTGAGAATGCTGTAAGTACATCTGGTTGACAAATTGAGAAATTATTTTAGCTTATTCAATCCAAGGTAAATAAAAAAACATTAATCTTTTAATCTTTATGTATATATATATAATTTCAGAAGAAAGAACCACTGGCCATATTGCGTAGACTTGAAGTTAAGCTGAACACTTCATCCGAAGTTGCCAATCCAGAACTGTCCAACCTGATTTATGCATTCATGACAGATGTCAATAACTCACCAGGGATTTCTGTCCTGGGCTTCATGGAACTGAACAAGGACTCAGCAACAACGGTGAGCATTGCTTTACCCATTAATTTTCACATAATAATGTATTCCAATATAAAAGTTTGATCAGTAAATATGATTTTCTCAATGAAGCAACTGACCCCATGTGATGTTTAAATTAACCCGGGGTAAGTTAAAATTCTAGGACTCGTGGTACTTTCAAGCTAATTATTTGAACTTGTCAATATTTTAGACAAAGTCGTTCCATGGAATGTTGAGGTGAAAACTATAGCTGGCACTTGCCAAAATTTTGTGCCTGTATCAACTACCATAAGCTCAATAAAAAATGGCAAAAAAATGGATGCTTCAAATAGCCCCGTCTCGCCTGCACATTTGTCATATTATCGAGTCATCGACACAAACTACACCCAGGAGTCAGTTGAAAATTAAATTATGACTGACCAAACAGGAATTCAACTGATTAATTCAACTAGTTGGCAGAATTCATCTCCATATAGTTGAATTAATTACGACTGGCTATAGTGGCTAAATTCAACTTTTCAAAAATTATTTTTTTTTTAAAAAGGCAAAAGACAAGATTCACAAACAATTTGATTCTCATTTTCATAATTACAATTATCGAAAAATTTGCTATCAAAAAATCATAAAAGACAAAAGATCAAGCTCTTATTCACTTTCGAAATGATTGAATGAATGTGGTTTTCATCCTTGGATATGCTTTCTCAGTCAAGATTTAGTTGAAAAATTCCAACTGACTAAAGCAAAACACACCAGTGACTATAGTTGATCCAAATGTGACTGACTAGTTGAAAATGTAATTCAACTGACTTTTTCAACTTATTCGACTGACTCCAGGGTCTAACACAAATTGAAAGCCCAGCTAAATGTTAATTACATGACACATTAGGCCCCTTGTATTTATGTCCATCCTTGGCAAGTAAAATATTTCTCACAGGGGGTATACATGTTTGCCACATGTTGATGACTCTCTCTATCTCTCATTAAGTCATTTCATCCATAACCAAGAATTAGGCTGCACTTACCTTATATGTCATTATCCATCATAATGGAACACTCCTTAAAATGTCTCCCTCACAGCTTCTTTTCAATTTCATCACTTAAGAGAGTCAGATTTAGTTGACTGTCATCAAATTTAAGAAAATATACCTCCAAGTCAAAAGAATGTAAATTTATTTTTCTAAATTATTAACAACGTAATTTTGTTCTGCGTGTAACATTATACAAATACGGCATGATATGAGTGCAATATGAAAATTTATTTGCACGATATGAATTTACGAGTGCAAATAAATTTTAATATTACACGATAAAAATTGCCGTATTTGTTTTATTACATGACCACTATGCTTCCAATATTATTTTCCATCCGGGTAAAAAAAATTTTGGAAATTTTTGTTTTTTGTTTTTAGTCAAGCAAACAAATTTGAAAAAAAAAAAATTTTCGGAAATTTTTTATAAAAACTCATATTGCACTCTAACCATGCAATATGAAAAAATATGAAAAAAAAAATAATTGTAAAAAAAAATGTTTGGAAAAAATTTCATATTGCACTCGAACCATGCAATATGAGTTTTTATGATGTTGTCATGTGACTGATCTTGGCCAATCAGCATCGCTCTAGCATAGTGGTCATGTAATAAAATGTCTTAAATTGTCTCATAATTCTGTCCTGTGTGTAATATAATATTTTTTGTCCCTGTCGAGCAGTATACTGCAACATCAACATAATATTGCTGTTTTTCTTTTCAGTTATTGGGAATAATAATTTCATATTTCTTCGTACTCTTTCAATTCAAGTAGCGATCACTTCCAGGTTGGTCTAGCCACTCAGCTGGAAAGTGTCAGTTAAATGTCACATGTCAGTGATGTCACATAACGAGTTGGATTTGGATTTCATTGTCAAAACCAACCGGTTGAATTCCACGTTTTGTCAGTCAGACCTTTCTGACTTACATCTTGACACTCTGACACTTCTACATAAACATCATGATTGACTGTATTGTCTTTAGTACATAAATAAGAATTTATTGAAAATATAATTAAGTCCTTGACAATGTCGTCATAGAAGTTGAAAATAACGTGCAAGAAATTGATGTAACGCTTAATTTTGCAAACTTTCACTTGTCACTAAACTAGTTAGACTAGAATTCCTCGTTTGTCAGTTAAATAGTTTTCTGACTTACATCTCAAGACTATGACATTATTTCACAAATATCAGTGTATTGACTTATTTAAAATTTACATATGATATGTGTGGAAAATATAATGAAAGCTGTTGTCCAAATGCGTAAATTTAAGAGCTCTTTGTAGTGTTTATTTCAATAATCATCTCATTGCACATTTACACTATTGCTGGCTTCGAATCTTTCATTTTTGTCAGCCATCATATAATCATGTAATCAAAGTCTGAATAATTGTTGTGTTATTCCATCACCAAATTCTTTTAATATTGTAGTATCTTTTTTACCCTCGGCAATGTATACATTGTCGACGGGTATTGTTATTACTTTGGGAAAATTTGTCCGTCCGGCGGGCGGGCGGGCGGGCGGGCGGGCGGGCGGACGGGCGGGCGGGCGTCCGGATAACGGGCGTCCCACTTGTGTATTGGGAGTAATGCCAAAACTATGGGATGTATACTTTTTATTTTTCGGACATTATTATATCTTTTATCCTAGTTGTGCCTTTTAGGGGTTTAATCCACATGAGATTAATACTTTTCTCACAATTATTGAAAAATGTGAAAAAATATTTTTTTGTGTATTGGGTGTCAAGCCAAAACTATGGCATGCACATTCATCATTTTTGGGTAAATATGGTATCTTTTATCCCAGTTGAGCCTTTCATAGGTCTAATCCCCATGACATTAATACTTTTCTCACAATCATTGAAAAATGTGAAAAATTGTTTTTTTTTTTTGTTTCTGGGACAGAACTAAAAACTGCAGTACTTTTGACCCTGAAATTTGCATATTGTATGTGTTAAATACCCAAGACGTGTTTTTTGTGGGTCTAAATTCTCTGAGGAAGTTGAACGGACGACAATTTACCAAAAATATGAAAAAATACTATTATTTTAAACTTGTATGATTCAGTCAATTTTGAAGTTAAATCTATGAAATTTTCCAATTAGCTGTCTAACGTATGCCTCTTTAACATATCTAATCAGTTGGAATGTTGGTCCTATGAATTTTTATAAAAACCCAAAAATTCGAAAAAATCCCGATTTTCCAACATTTCTGCGTGAAAAAGCCAAATGGTAATGGGTAAGTTATTTAACTTTAGGTCTTATTGTAGTTCGACACACTATTGACTAATATTCACAGCCATTGCATGAATTGTTGCAAATTTTTCCATTGAAATGTATGATTGAAAAACTGCAAAAAATCATGAAAATGTCTATTTACTCTCCATTTCCTTCTGATGTCATACCAGTTGTTGACATTTTTTTGTCAAAATAAACCTGACATGTTTCACATCATCATCATGCTGATTTTGAACAATATGAACATTTTTATTCGTAGCAGAGGTCAATATTAACAAAATTACATAAATATCAAGGATTTTCAGATAATCAAAATTATATCAGTAAATATTGGCCCTGGTCAATCAAATTTGCCACAATAATGTCTAAATTTGACTTTTTCTATCTCTCCTAACGAAATGTTATCAATAGGAAATATATAAATTTTATATATATGTGTGGACTTTCAAAGCATTAATTAAGTATATTCAAAAACATTCATTTGTGTGTTAATATTTTAAAATATTGACACTAAATCTTTAACTCTCAATTATTATAACTTTATGGTTAATATCTAAACTCAGTGATGTAAATTTTAGCAGATAAAGTAATATCAGCCCCTTTTATTTAGTTGTTTGCACGAAAATTAAATGTGAATGAATCAGACAGATTGGCTTTTGTTGAATGGAGCACTGGAGAAGTCTTGATTATGTAATGTTATGTCACAGGGTAATTGTCTTCCCTGCTAATCCTTTGACAAGAAATCTTAAACTCTCAATTCTAACATAATTGTTTAAATCTAACCTCAGTTATGTACATTTTAACATAATTATGAAGTACTGCCAGCTTACTTTTATTTTGGTCTTTAATGAAAATTAAATATGAACATATAAAACAGACTGGCAATAAGACCACTATGTATATATAGAGGGTTATTAAAGAAAATGACTTGGCATGCAAACCCAATTTCTGCACATTTTAGTGTGTAATTTTACATTTTAAGACATTATTGGATAAATCTGTCTTTTAATTCATTTTAAAACTCACTCCAATTGTATTTTTTAGCATTTTAAAGAAATATTGGTTAGGGGGTAAAAGTGTCATCATTGGAAGGGGTCCAGTTTTTGTTGAATGGGCACTGGAGCCATTGTGTCTGTGCTTCATTGTACCCCTCCCCTCCAACCATTCATGTTATGTAACATTGTGTCACTAATCCTCTCCAGTGACCAAAGCTAGGAACAAAGGAGCACAAAAGCAGTACACAGCACCCTCAACTAAAAAAATTTTCTTTTTTCTTAGAAATATGTCCAAACTGCATTGACACCAACTTTTTAGTTTTATAACAAATAAAGAAATTTCCAATTTGAATAAAAAATGTAGGCCAGGTGTCAAGTAGAAACTGAGGTACCCGTATGACTTTTTGTAGCCCATGCAGGCTGCACACAGAGTTGGGACATGTTTCTTTTGTTTTGTTTTTCTTTACAGCTATTGTTATTCTTCAAAGTTTGACCAGTATTTAACCTTTGTATTAACTAGCAACTTGCTTAGTCTTAAAAGAGATATATATACTGGCATAAACCTTGTTTTAGTCTTACTATTTACAATGGTTTTGGTTGGAGACATCTTATCTATAATTTCTGTTTTTAGACCCATATTCCATATTTGTAATTTATGATAAGATTAGTAATTTATGATAAGATTAGCTGATTAGCTAAGACTAGATAGATAGATAGATAGATTGATAGATAGATAGAAAGATAGAAAGATAGAGATAGATAGATAGATAGATAGAAAGATAGAAAGATAGAAAGATAGAAAGATAGAGAGAGACAGATAGGCCTATAGATAGACAGATTGATAGATGCATACATAGATGGATAGATGGGTAGATGGGTAGATAGATAGATAGATAGATAGATAGATAGATAGATAGATAGATCAACATGTCATCCAGGAGATTCAGACATATTGTCTTAGTGTCAAAAACACCTAAATTCAACAAATGGGACTGAATGTGCCACTTTACAGAGCTTTTGGTCGTTTTTATTGTTATTCGGACCTATAATCTGACTGTCGTCTGACCCTGGTTGTTTGTATTATTTGTAAATGTGGTCAGCAAGGTAGTTCCAGCATTTGATTGGAAGCTGCTTTATTAGGATTATTCTTCTAGTTTACATGTAGGCCTATTGGAGCTAATATTTGAAATGAAACTAAAGATAGCTAAAATAATATAATTTAGTGCACAGTAAGCTTTGGAGCAAATTCACTGTGTTTTTCATGATTGTTCCTGCTTCACCAGACATATTTTCCCCGACATCAATTGCATTTATTGCTGCGTTAATGGAATCCTTAAACTGACTTTAACAGATTTTTTAAATAAAAAATGGTCTCTTTCCATGTGTTATCACTTATCACAGATTTAACCAAATTTCTCGTTTCTATCCGAAGTTAAAGGGTGGCAACCTGGTATAAAACCAGGGTGGTTTGATTGACTGATCTGTTGATTGAATGATTGCTTAATTAATTGTTTGACTGACTGATCAAATAATCAATTTCCTTGTGCAAATGGATTTTAATATTGCATTAAATACATACAGTATTGGTATATTACTATTAGATCTGTAGATTTCATAGAATGGGAGACAAATTTCAGTCATATCCAATAAATTCTAATTTTAAAATTAATAAAATTTTAAAAATGAACTTCTGTATGCAATAAAAGAACAGTATTTCTTAAGATGGATGGATGTTAGGGGCTTTACATCCTGTATTTAAAAACTTGGTAGGCTAATTAGGACAGGAAGAGGACACGGCAATGAGGCAAAGGATGATTGAAACAGCCATCCAACATAGGCCCAGGTGACCCGGCAAGAGCTGGATTCGAACTGTATTTAAGTGTCTGCTCTGCAGTTACGGACAGTCAGGGAAACTCATGAAAAACATTGTGGTGATGGAAATTCAACAAATTGCCAAAACAAATTTTGGCCTTGAATCTCGCTTAAATTTTTACAGATTTTTTTATGGCACTTGCTGTGACCTGGTGGAAACGGACATCAATTTAAAGTTTTTAGGGACCTTGCCCCCTCAAAGCCCGCGCCTCCTGAGGGCCACTTGATTTCACTTCCTCCAGAATAGCCACTGATTAGCCGAGGGTATGCTGCCGCGCAGCCTATGTTTTTTTTAAACTATACAACATTTTTCATTGTTACATCATTTCTCTGTTTTGTTAACTTGTTTTGTCAACTTGTTGTCATGACAAGATAATAAAAACACAACAGTTTTGCAAGCACTTCTATATTTGTTTTGAAATAAAAGACAAAGATCTATACAAGTTAAAAATCACAAATTGTCTGTGTTTGCAGATTTTATCAATATAACAACTACACATTTTTAAGCAATAATGGCCTATTGTTTGTACAATGGCTAATGCATCCTCTGAATACAGGAACAATTATTGAAGCAAATATTTTGAATGCAGATTAACTATGACTGTTGGATTTCTTTCACTTAAATATTTTGGAAAGCAAATATTGCACATTTTAACACCACAAGATCACCCCATGCCATTCTAGAAGTCCAGAAACAAGACTGTGTTTCAGAATGAAGTTTCTTTACCCAAGATTGATCCTTTCATTAAACCTCCTCATTTGGATAAAGTTGTCTCCTTGATGTAAACGCTTACCAGGATGAAACACACATCACATCCTTTGACGAGTTTTATCTAACATCAAATAAACAGCCAGGGTGGTGCAGCCAAGAGAACATGTAAAAGGATTTTAATTGCCGATCAGTGGCACAAATAGATTGAAAGTCAGTTTTACACCTTTTTGTATTTATGAAATTTTAAATTCCTCATTAAATTTTGTATTTATGAATCTTATTAATTTGCACATAATTTTAATCTAATTTCAATCATATTTTACTTTTGTTATTTCTAATAACTGTAAAAGTTATTTTTATATATTATATTTAATGTGTATTGCTACAACATAAGGGAGCGTTCAGAATTTATGACTGGGGGGTGGGAGTTTTGGCCGAGGGGGTATTAACTTTTCACACGTGTTTCAAGCGGGGTATTAATTTTTGACTACAGTTCCAAGGGGGGGGGTAAGAAATTTTAACAAGAAAAAATGTTAAAAAACACGCATAAACTCATTTTATTTGGAATTTTTTACGGGCAAAAGTCTGCGAAATGACGTGAATCTGTACGTGTGGCAGTGGATAACAGTATATATGTCTGTATTGCTTTGCATGTCGAGGTTGGGGGGTACCAAAAATACGCGTGTAACTTAAGGGTGGGGTACTAAAAATCCGCATGAAACTAAAGGGGGGGTATCAATTTTTGATAGGAAGTTCCAGCAAAACTCCCACCCCCCCACTCATAAATTCTTAGGTCCCTAATATTTTATTGCATCAATTTAACCTATGTGGTTACAATGTAACTAAGCTTTATTTATCATTTATTTAAGTATGCTACTGCCTGAGGAATGGCAATAGGACAAAGAAGTAGGTGGAAATTATTCCAATCATCTGAAAAAAAAAGGTAAACAAACATGAGATCAAGAGCTTTGTAGTCGTACCCGCGTTCAGTTGTCAAAGTCATCAAGCAGGAGGTTTTCAGGTGGAGTCGGGAAAATTGGAGCTCAATTGAGATTTTCAATTGGAGTCAGAGTCGGAGTGGAACTGATTGTTTCTAAGTTACAGAACTAATTTTGATTATTACTGACCTGCGTCAGCCTGATGTGAGACATGAATTTGCAAGTAATGGTCTCAGATATAGGTTCCCTAAATTTTATAACAATATGCCCGATTTATCTAAACAACAATTTTTACATATAATTTTCTAGGTTTTAAGTTATATATAAAGAAAACAATTCTAGAAAGTTATACTAGCACCTCTTGAGGTCTGTCAACTGCAGGTTTTCTGTTTCTTTCTACTTTTTCTTTTAAAAACATTTTTAAAGCAACTAGCCACTTTATCTAATGATGCATGGACAAATAATAACAGGGACTCCTTGACAGCGGCACAATATTGCCCTAGAGGAGTTCCTGTAACTTATATATTCATGTTCAATATGATATACTAAAGAATTGTAACTACAGTTTATAAATTTGTATACAAACTGCAAATAAATAATCTGAATCTGAATCTGAATCCATATGACAAAAATGAGTTGGGAGTCGGAAATACCGTTTAGGAAACCAAGGAATTGCTTTTCAGGAAGACAAAGAAGCCAGGAGTCCAAATTGATTCACTTGATCAGTTGAAATCCAATCTGAAGGCTTGTTTGGATCTAACGTTGCCTTCTTCTAGAACAAGTGTGGTCAAGCTCTTTGATGACATAGCCTAAGCAGTAAGCACATTAGATGTCGAACAAATATAATGAATATTACCGTCAGCAACTGTTGTTTATCGAGGTCCATGTAACCCATGACTGATATCTTAGGGCAAGATTCCACCTCCTTGACGAAGAGAATAAGCTGGAAAATAGGACATTCTAATAGAAATGTTGATAAAAAGTTAAAAATTGTCAGTTAAAAAAAGTCGCAGAGCAAATCGCAATAATTATTGGTCAATATGAATAGGCAATTTGGTCAAAGACAAAATGACTATGCCCAAATCGAACATAATATTTCATGGCAATTGGTAAATAGAAATATTCCTTTGGGCATACACTTCTTCATAGCCCAGTTACAGTATACTTATACTCTTGATTTATGTGGCCATGTTGTTTGATATGTGATGGCTATTAATTAGTGAGTATAACTTCATTCTGCCCTCTCCCTCTACATCTTCATTAGTTGAAGTAAGCAGATAATTTATAATCAAACAATGATAAGATGACATGCATTGTATAATGTCAATATGAAGCCATACAAACCTGGTTGTGACTTTCAATCGAAAGGATTTTCTCACGTGACAGATCCAGTAAGAAAGGTAATGGTTGCTTTGACTGCAAATAGGAAACATACAGTAACCGTGTAATGCTAAATGAAAGCTTTAAAAGTTGCACAACAATCTTAATGTCTTTGCTGAGAGCCCAAGTTGCCTCGATAAAAGATTCATCAAATTCAGAACATACAAACAGCACTGTAAGATTGGATGAACCAAGTCAGCTTAAATGATTGAGTGACATGGTTGCACAATATCCTTGAGCTAATATAGCTTGTTATTTTCAACTGTATTTTCAGCTAAGATAACAGACACATTATTGTACTAGAAAACAATAAGTTATGTTAGCTAAAAGATATTGTGAGACCATCTCACTTAATCATTTAGCTGACTAAGTTCCTCCAATTTTACAGTGAGGCCCTAATGCGTCAAAATGATATTTAAGTCGAAAGATCAAATATTATGACAACATTCTTTGAAGAAACTGAGGACATCTTACAATTAATAACGAGCTGCTGCAGCAAAATCAACTCCTTTCAGCTATTTTTAAATGGTTTCATCCATGTTTCTTTAGTGTGTTTCAGAAAATAAATGATTAATTGTAATGCCACTGAATCAATATCAGTTACACTTGAATATGCATTTACCACATGACCTGTGCAAGGAAAGAGCAAGAAATGTGGAGAAGTTAACTTCAAAAATTGCTGCAATTTTTATACTGTTTTGGAGGTAGAAGATTCAACAGAATATTATTTTCATCAAAATTGCTGCAATTTTTATACTGTTTTGGAGGTAGAAGATTCAACAGAATATTATTTTCATCAAAATTGCTGTAATTTTTATACTGTTTTGGAGGTAGAAGATTCAACAGAATATTATTTTCATCAAAGTTACTTACTGTTTCAGCCACACATATAGAACCGTATATGAGAAGACCAAACCCGTAACAAGAGTATGCAATGGTGGTTATGTAAGTTTCTCGAAATTCCTTCAGATAGACACTCAGGACGACATTTTGAAGCATGACAGACACCAGGCACAAAGCAATGTTGAAGCCAAGTTTGTCATTGAAAGATGAGACACACTTACTGAGATACCCATACTGCTTTCTGTATTCGAGCATCTTCAATGGGCTGGCATGAAGTAGAGACTCTGACTTCATTTTGAGAAGCAAATCATCAAAAGAAGAAGCAAAAACCATGGTATTTGTGTAGATGTAAATCAGAAGTAAGCAGAACTCAAGCATTCTAAATCCCACTGCAACGATCAGGAGATAGTCGATGTAACATGTTACCCTGTGTACGTACCATGTCGAATTTTCTATCGGACAATCTGGGAGATTGGTAATTTCGTAACTTACAAATTGAAATATTATGCCAATTGATAACAGAAGATAGATTAGGTAGAGCATTCTTTTTTTCCAGCCGATGCCTCCATATTGTAATTCAGGACGATCTTTGGTCTGCCACCAAAATGTGTCGTTCAAAACTCCTTGCCTCGCGAGTACGAAGAGCCTTATACCACTAACAAGTGATATCAACCTCACTAACATGTAAAAGAGTGAAATGATTTGAAAGCTCGATGCCAAAATAAAGGCTCTTACAGATGATGTGATAACCGATCCAAACTTGAAGATCATCATGACGATGTTAAAAAACAACGTCAGGCACGGTAACCACCCTTTATCCCTCTTCGATGAAATATGGCTACTTCCTGTGACCCGTAGAAGAGTCAGAATTAACTTCAAGTCTGAAGAAATGCTGCTCATCTTTGATGATGTTGGAATCAACTGCATAAGTGAGAATAAACCCCTTGGATCTCTGAATGGGTTATGGGTCCAGCACTGTCGGGTTACGGTTAACGCAAAATTGTGAGATAAGTACTTTTATGCACTCATGGCAATTTGCAAATCAATAATGGTTAATACATGCATGTTGGTATTAGAATTACTTAATACCTAACTGTTTAACCTGATAATGGACTTTGCAAACAAGTCTTTTCAAAGTTAATAAATCGATATAAATGGATGCATGTCATAACACTGCACAATGTCATACTGCAGTTCCGTTATTTACATTGAAATATGAAGGACCGTTTCATGTCGAAAATTGCACTTTGTGTGTCATGATGCTTATGATGTACCTGTGAATGTAAGCAACCGTAATTCCTTGGTTGCAAAAGGAGCACAATTTGGCGGAGTAGTGGCGCCCCCTTACATTTTCAGGCCTGGGAAACATAATACGAAATGTACCCCTCCCAATTTTTGGTCTGAAAACATTATCTGTTGTTTTTACTGGCCCATTGACTCAATTTGGCAGGGGAAACATGATATATGTGGTACATACTAAAGTTTGAAATTCATGAAAATAAATAGTGTGACTTCATTTATCTGCCGATCCGATGGCCGATTGAATCCACGTTACCACGTGTAGTCATGTAGTCATGTACCCAAGGTCACAGTTAAGTGATGTGATGCTATAATATTTACTTTTACTCTCCTTGTTGCTTGCTGCATGGCTTTACTGTCAATAAAGTTAATGCATGCTGTCAGTGACTTGTTGTCCATCTCTCTGTTGTCCACAGATGTACCCTTAAAATATTAATGAGCAACTGCTAGGTCTGTCTCCATAAGGGGATTACGACAGTGATCATGGGTAGGTGGTGCCAAGATAAGGGGGGTAGGCTATTTTTGTCCTTGGGGAAATCCACCAGATGACATATTATCTGGTTTGTTTGCAAATTTAATGATATCATGTGACAAACAGTTAATGATAATCTAGTTGGTAACACTATGATCCCTCAATCTATGTGATTTTATTTTTCTTCTCTGTTTTCTCCTGTTTTCATTGTTTGCTCCTTCTCTTTTCTTCTCTTTCTTTTATCTTCTTTTTTCAAGGTAGTAAGTTTGCCGATTCTTTGTAAAATTATGCTTGCGTTATAGTTTTGATGTGGTTGTACACTCGTGCTCATAAATATGGAATATAGGAAAACATGAAAATGACCGTTGAATTGTGGGTGCCCCACTTGAATTCAATGGTTAAAATCACACTTTTAAGAACCTTAGTGCAATCCTAAAGAGTTTCTGGAAGTCCTCACTTAAATATTTGCTGAAATTTTTTAAAATTTTGGAACCTGGAGGAAAGCGAACAAACAACACTAAAAAGGGCAAATACAAAGTTTATGTAGGGTTAGAATTGCATCCAAAGTTGTTGATTTGTTAAAACTACTGGCACCAAATGAAAAATGAACCTTTAAATGAGTCAAATCAATGGTCATTAGCATGTGGAACCTCCGAGAAAAATAATCAGAGCACAGACAAAATAGGTCATATTTATGCTTGGGCCAATGGCACACGTTTTTTCATTTTCTAATTCCAAGACTGCACGACAACAAGGAATATTTTATTGATACACAACTTTACACCCAAGGTGTGCTCTAGCAAAATGAGCTATAATTTCAACTTGAAATTGTTTTGACTGTTTGCAACTGAGAGTTTATCACAATAAACAAGGTCCGTTTACAGTCGTTGTTTATGAAAATCTCAAAATAAACATAATCCTCTCCTCCTGCCCATCTCGGTCTAGTTGAGCCTTTTCTCAGCACATTGAAGTTACTTTTGTATCTTTGGACTGACCTAAAACAATGATAAAAAAAAAACAAGCAACATGGTTATTGTGGTATATTTCATATTTATGAGCAAGAGTGTAGTTACGCTTACTGCTTGGTTGGTGAAGAACTATTTATCTCATTATGTGTTTCTGAATTATCATTTTTTTCACTTATTGTTTTCTATGATACAATTATTTTATGAGTAGACAAGTTAGTGATAATCTACATGAGCAGTTACTTGACAACACCGCTTCTTTAATTGATATTTTTAATGATAACAGTATGGAATCTGACAATGAAAGCAATTGCCATCTTTTAGCTCCCCCATGTAAGGCTAACGCACGTATCTTTGTCAGAGGTAGCTAATTGAGTAGATGGACTCATTGCCGGGGATCCTGCGGGAGACACCTTAGCACTTGCCACCACGAAACACCTACTCAAGAAATACCAGAGGCTCAACAGTTTAGTTTCACGTATCCATTTAATACACAATTCATAGACAGTTACATTAAGAGTCATTCGAAGAACCGATGGTAACCAACTTATCAATACATTAAACAACGATCTTAACGAATTACATACATCATTAACTAATGCCATCTCAATCAACCATGACCTGAGGTTCCTTTAAGAGTAACCCTTGATCATACCTCTAACAACAATACCCTTACCTGACGAATCGTCACCCCGTCAGGGAGACAGGTAGCCCTCCTGCTGCCTCAGCGGGAAGCGGGCTCTGTTCTCTCTGGGCAACCAAGCTTGCCCCCAGAGATTGCTACTAGGGTGTTCTGCGGCTGCGCAGAAACACCAGGGTAACTGTTGCCATGGAAACATGGGGTGAGTCCTACCCCGTTGCTATCATTGAATCTCATTACACAATAATATAATATATCACATTACTTCTATACAATAATAATATAAATGATATTACAGAATTAAGGTCTTGAGGTTCATGGCGATTTGAGGAAAGTTCCTATAAGAGGAAAGAATGAAGACACCTCTGAAGCTAAAAGCTCAGCGGTGACATCCCGACCGATCGAGGATTTTTTATAAGATGGTTTTTCTCCGGTTTGAAGAAAACATTATTTTAAACTTACAATCGAATACGGATTACATTCACGTAATAATGAATTAATATATATACTGTGACTAATAATGTAACAATTCATTGAAAGCAAAGGTATTTCGTTTCAAAGATAGAAGCCTGAATGCTTCATGCTGATTAACAGAACGATGTAAAGACTTGTAAATAGATTTGTGTAACTATTGAGAGGATTGTTAATCGACTTTGTACATGATACCAATTTAGGTACGGACAGAGGAAACGCGTCTCATTGCACCTGAATTTTGTGAGTGCTTTAATGAAAGTTGTGGTGACATCAGGATGATGTAACCACTACCACCGGGCAGGCGGAAGGGGGGGAAAAATTTTAAAATAAAATCGGGCGTGTGCAATATGCCCATGAAAGACAATTCGGAAAAAGGAAATATTTTGAAAGGGAAGCAAGGATATGACTTGCATCCGTGAAAGGAGAGGAACTGAATGACAGTCCGTTTAATGGTGTCAATGAGATGCTGAAAGGGGAGCTCAGATAGGAAAGTGAAATCTAAATTTTAATGATTGACAGAAAAGGACAAGTTATTCTTATGACCTATTTGCCAAATTTTTCAATTTTTATGAATCGTTGGTTCGTCGGCCAACGTTATTTTTGGAAATAGAGCCGCTAATTACATGGCTCCTCAGCAAAAGAGACTCAAGCACCAGGCGAGTCAAGTAGCCGTTTTTATCAAGGGCAGTTACGGGTATCATCCCTTGCGTGTCATTGGATATGCATAGAGCTAAACCAAAAGCATGAAGTGCATTAAGACAGGACAGCCTTATAATTGTAAATGGGCTGGTATGTCCGATACCCTAAACTACAAAAGTAAGCAAGTAAAATGACATATAAGCGATAAGCGATTTTAAAAGCAACAATTAAATCATAAACGAAATATAGTCGAATCACGAATATCAACAATAACATGGATTAAAGCAATAATTATTAATTTAAAAGCGACAAGTAGCAGAATAATAATCAAAATAGTCCAGCAGAAGTGGGGGTGAACCCTCAAATGTGGTCTATAGTTTTGTTCTTGGGCTCGTTTGAAAGCTGAGAATGAGTAGATTAAGAATCTGCCGGGTGCCCACTTGGCACCCTTGAGCATTTTCCGTAATTCAAGATGGCGTCCAAGATGGCCGCCGAAAATATAAAATCTGTTATCTCCTCTTCTAATAGTGATAAAAGCACACTTTTTTGGTCTATACCTATGTATTTTGGGTCACAGAATCTGATTATGAGGTTGTTGGATGTGTTAGAACAATATTTGCTCTTCAAATTCAAGATGGCGTCCAAAATGGCGACAAAAATGCCAAAAAATTGAGTATTTCAGCTTCTAATTGTGATAGAAGCCCACTGTTTTGGTCTATACCTATGTTTTCTTGGCCAAAGAATTCATTTCAGAAGTGAAATGATGTTTCAGAACAATATTTATGCAATTAATTCAAGAAGATGACGATTAATGGCTGCCAGAATTCACAATTACCCATCTTCTTGACTGAAGATGGCTGCCCGGAAATACAAAATCTCATATCTCCTCTTTCAATTGTGATAGAATCACACTTTCTGGATCTATACTTATGTTTTGTGGGTTACAAAATCTGTTTTTGGGGTTGTTTGGTGTGTCAGAAGCATATCTGGTCTTTAAATTCCAGACGGCATCAAAATGGCCGCCAAATAGCAAAATTAGAGTATTTTGGCTTCTGATTATGATAGAAGCCCACTGTTTGGGTCTATACCTGTGATTTCTTTGTCAAATTATTCATTTCAGAAGTTCAATGATGTGTGGCACATATATCTATGCATTAAAATGCAATATGGTATTCAATTATGGCTGTCAGAATTGAGAAATACCAATAATCTCCGATCTTAGTGACTAAAGATGGCTAAAGAAACACAAAATCTGTTATATCCTGTATTAGTTGTGAAAACACACCTTTTAAGTGTATGTATATTTTCAATATAAACACAATTTTCACATTTGACAGTTTGATATTTGGGCCTCAAAAATATTGAATGCTCTACCCTAGGGCACAAAAGCAGCCCCATCACTTACGGCTTTTAAGAAACATTTGATGACATTTTATTTAAACAGCATTCTGACTCTTATGACCTTTAAGCTTTTATGTACAGTTTGCTCAATTAAGTTTTAACTTCTTGTTTACATTCTCTGTAGAGCGCAGTGAAATCTCATAAAATTGCGCTTTACAAAATTACTCAAAATAAAAAGAATTTTTAAAAAATTGAGCGGGGTTAAAATACCTTCTTTAGCATCATGTCCGTCTTTCAGACTAAACATCCAGGGAGTATATACATTGCATTAGCTACATAGGCTTGCTAAACTGCAGCAATAAAATAATGAATCAATAATGGCCATACGGAACATTTGGTCTAATAAAAGGTTTGGGTCCTCCCTTATCATATGGATAGGACCTATAACTAAGAGCTAATGACAAACAGACTCATTGTCACTCATATTAAAGAGAGTGACAATGCTTAAGTAAGCATGTATCTTCTCGAACAAGCATTTCTGCTTGTTCACAGCCGATATTTAAATTTGCCGCCAATGCCAGAGTTCCTAATAATTCCTTGCGGTAAACCTTCCTTCTACTTTGAGGCGTAATGCAAGGACATTCCACCAAGGAAAAGTGGATGGGAAGCTTGGATAATAAGTCTCTGGGCCATGAGCTCATAGAGATGGGTCCTATCCCGATAGGAGAGGACCCAGTTCTATCTTTGCTCATCACCCACAGACTAATTGTCACTCATCTGGGTGAAAATGCCTAATTGTGCAGATTCCCAAAGTGGCGGCACTGACACCAAGTACAGAGCAAAAACAGTTGCTGCTGCAAAGGAGGCCGTGGTGTGGCTGTACTCTGTAGTGAGAGAAGTTCTAAGGCATCATGACTTTCACCCAGAAGCCTCCAATCCCAGGGCACTGCATGGCATGAGAAGGAGGCAGTGACAATAGGTAGGCCTATTTCAGCAATGCTAACAGGGACCTGAAACAGGGCCTGGCCAGAGCCAACCAAGTCAGTAGGCAGGGAAGCCGAGTTCAGAAGGCCGGCCAAATTAATGCTGTGGAGAGCGCCGCTTGGCTGCTTCAATATACCGGCACAACCAGGCTGATGCAAGTAACTGTTGCGCAACCAGAAGAAGACAAGAATACGGCCGAGGAAGGGCAACAACGTGAGTTTCCCCCGGGGCTCCGGGCCGGGAGACAGACGGCAAACATCTCAGCGAACCAGCCAACAGAGGGACACCCCTCTTTTTCCTGAAGCTCAGGGCACAACCAGTCTTGAGCAGGAGGCAGGAGAATGCCAGGCCAGCACCATTGCAGGGACTGAACCCCTAGGGGAACAGTGAAGGTCAGCAGAGATTGCATAGGGTAGCCGGAGATTGAAGACTGGAACCAACTAAAGACGTGCTGGCACCCAAAGCAGAGCCACTGTCCCAGTGAAGCATGAGTGGGGTTGGACAACACAGTCTGGGCAGAGGGAGGAAGCCCAAGCCAAACCACAGCCAGGAAAGGAGAGGAACCACGAAGGCTTCCCCTGCTACAAATGAGCAAGCACATCCACAGAAATCCACAAGGCCCTAGATGAACTGATTCCAGACCAAGGATGGAAGGGCAAGGAGGACTGTAGTTGAACAGGCATTCCGAGAAGGAAATCCTGGGATCTGCAAGTGAGGCCCTGGAACACCAAGCAAGGCTGGACATCCGAATGGGATGGCTGCAGTATTAAACAGGTCTGCCATTGCATAGTTGTGACAGAGTAACCTCAGGGAAGCCCGCGGGTATCTGCCAACTCCATCCCAAAGGTGCAGCTGGGAAGGTGCCAGGTTCCCCTCCCCCAAAACCCAGAGACCAGTGGACCTGGAAGTTCCAAGCAAACCACCAGAGGTGTGCCATACCAAAGGAGAAATAAATCCTGATGAGGCGGAGGCACCGCCGAGGACTCCTGGAGAAGGCACAGCGGCAGAAGGCACCAAGGAGCACTAAGGATAAACAATGATCCACCAGTGTTAGTCCAACGGTAGGCAAAGAGGAGACCGACCACGGAGCGCAGTAGGACCGCACAGAACCAACTCCAGAAAGGCCCAAGGGGATGCCAGCTAAAGAGTGGAAGAAGTAGGACATGCTGGTCGGACAGATCCAGACCAACTCCAGAGTATCACGGAGGCCCGAAGAGATTCCTCGGTCACAGGTGCACTCGCAGCAACAATGACCGTGGACAATCAGGGAAATGAAGAGCCCCACACGAAGAGGAGTGGATCCAGAGGCACACCAACGAGAGACCACACCCGCACAAGAGAACACTTCATGACTGCAGAAAGGTCTTATAACTCAGGGACCACTGTATATATACACAATTAAGCGTTGTCAATCACTCAGAAAAGTGACAATAAGTTTGTGGGCCATGAGTGAAGATAGAGACTGTGTACTACCATATCATGGCAATCTCTGATGACAATACTCTGCTATAATGGCAAGTTTGCTGTGGCTTCCAATTAATTAACTAATAATTATCATAACTTTAGATTTCAATTACCATTTTGATGGTCATCTGAAATTTGAAGCACAAGCATGCTGACAAACCAAAAAACTCTAAAAATTATTCTTTGACACATACACACATAGGTATTCAAAAAAAAGTTTGCTTAATTCATAATAAGTAGAGGAGATTTTTGTATTTCAGGCTTCAGCAGTCATTTTTAGTCAATTAGATGGGAGATCATTGGCAATTCTGATTTCTGGAAGCAATGGATGAGCACCATCTTGAATCTAAGTGCATAAATATAGGTCTGACACATCACTAAACATATGAAATTAATTCCTTGACCACAAAAACATAGGTAAAGGCCCAAACAGTAAGCTTCTGTGACAAATAGAAGCCGAAATAGTCAAATTTTGCATTTTGGTCGCCATTTTGGACGCCATCTTGAATTTGAAGACCAAATATGATTCTGACCCATCAAGCAACCTCAAAAGCAGATTTTGTAAGTACAAGACATAGGTAAAGACCCAGAAAATATGACAATTAGAAGAGGAGATATGAGTTTTTGTGCTTCCGGGTAGTCATCTTCTGTCGATAAGATTAGAGATAAATGGCAATTTTTAATTCTGGCTGCCATTAAAGGTCACCTTGTTGAATTTAATTGCATAAATATAGGACTAACACATCATTTAACTTCAGAAATGAATTCTTTAGCCAAGAAAACATAGGTATAGACCAAAACGGGGGCTAAGGGGGCTTCTATCACAATTAGAAGCTGAAATACTCAATTTTTTTGCTTTTTTGCCACCATTTTGGACGCCATCTTGAATTTGAAGAGCAAATATTGTTCTAACACATCCAACAACCTCATAATCAGATTCTGTGACCCAAAATATATAGGTATAGACCCAAAAAGTGTGCTTTTATCACTATTAGAAGGGGAGATAACAGATTTTATATTTTCGGCGGCCATCTTGGACGCCATCTTGAATTACGGAAAATGCTCAAGGGTGCCAAGTGGGCACCCGGCAGATTCTTAATCTACTCATTCTCAGCTTTCAAACGAGCCCAAGAACAAAACTATAGACCACATTTGAGGGTACCCCCCAAAATTTGGATTTGGCTGCCGGACTAAAATGATGAAACAACAGTCCAGTATGGAGATAAAGAAGTCAATAGTGGACTATGGTTTCGTAGAACTTGTTACGTACACTCTAAACAATCCGAGTGAACTGTAGGCATAAGGCGTACAGAGAATGAAAACAATGCGAAAATAGGTAAACAGTATACTGGTGCAGTGGAGCAATAGTGAAAACATAGGTACATATTAATACACCTGAGGAAACTTGTATAAGAAGGCTGGCATGCATAATGCATAGACCAGAATAATTAGCAAATGAGATTAAAGCATAAATCTATTTGATGTTAAGCTTATAAGAAATGAGATCAGATGTTTACAGAGAAAGTTCAGTGCAAGAGTTGACTTGTGATAACTGTTCGTGGACGCGTTGAGACATAACCTAGTGGCAAAGGTTTGAGTACTGAATTGATCAATTTCAATGAATATGTGGATTATATCATCTAAGTTAATTGTAATTTGTTGGTTGATGCATAAATGTCTAATCAGTGATGCGCTTTACACAATACTAGTCAAGAGTCAATACATGATGTCAAAGATAACATGATCTGTATACGTGTAGACGAGAAGATTGGAAGAATCATTGATTGGAGGAGTCAGTTATATAAGTCATTGATATAGGGCGAAGGAGGCAACACCGACGCTCGGTGCGTGGTGCAGAGGGTGGGACGTTGGCAGCGATTGGCTTGTCAAGTTCACATGAGATGTGTTTGTCAAGGGCAAACGAGGTGTCGACAGCGATGTGTTTCTCAGGGTCGAACGGGGTGTTCGACCTGGCAACTTGAAAGATGCCGGACGGCGTGGACCTAACGGACGAGCTGCGAGAGTTCAAGGTCCTATTACCATCCACCCAAAACGATGAGTGGGTTGTTACTGTTCTAACAGATACAGAACAACAATGTCAACCTGGATGAGTGGTCCTTCCACCATTCTCAGCTGTACCGAAGTGGCGAAGTGAATGGAAGCCATGAGAGACTACCATGACACGTCGGTCAATGTCATTTTGGAGGAATATTGTCTCTGTGAATGGAGCACAGGCGAGGTGCGAACCGGAGTGGTGGAAATAGCTTGATGTGGTGCCATAGGCACGACAACTTTAGCGGGGACAGGAAATGTTCTGAGCGAGTAACTGGTATTGTGGTGATTATGCTGAAGACTCGAGGGACTGATATAGCTGCGGTACTGCGAAGATTTGCCAGTCCGGCCTCGTTGCGTGACTAACCCAGGTTAGGGTCAGGCGGAGGAGGAGGTGGACTGATCTTCACCTTGAACTGTTTCTCACACTTTATGTTGGGGTCTGGCGAAGGAGGACGTGACTCGTTCGACACGACCTTCATGTTTTTATTCAGACAATCCCAATATCAGGTGGACCTTGATGGGTCATGGAGAAGAAGACGTCGTCATGAGTCTTTCGTGTATGCACTTTCTGAGATCACAATGTTTATTATGTGTTATGTGCGAGCACAACTTTGTGCGAGAACGCTGGGGAATGCGTGGTGAGGAAACTCTTCTGAACTAGACACAATCCATATTAGTGTCTGTCGACGGTAACTGATAGCAGGGGCAATCCGTGTTAGCCACCTGAATAAGGTAGTTACCGAGAGGAAAAGAGTGTCATTAAGAAGATGCAGGCCAGAAGGTAGTTGAGACAATCCATATTAGTCACCAACTAAATGAGGCCATGCTCTTCAAGCACGATTGTTCGTTGATGCTTGCTGTAGAAACAGAGGCAATCCAGATTAGCCGACTGTTAAGAAGCCAAGCAGGAGATGACATCACCATATCATCATACAATGTGAGCTCGGTTGTGAATGGTGACATGTGCGACGAAGACTGCACAATGCCAAGCCAGACACAAAAGTTCAAAGAAAGTTCTGCAGTAATGTAGCCCCATGTTGGAACCAGGTCAAGGCAACGATATGCTTGCCGTGGTTACGACGGAAATGGAGTGAAACGGAATGTTCACACTAGTGGTCGCCCCGAAATGGTGCCCTCTTCATATTGCCATGGGATGACGACAGGAATACGGCCGACTCGAAGTAGTCGCATGTGCTGTCGGAACGTGATCCCATACGCAAGCATGGTGCCCAAGGAGGTGGTTCCCCAATCGACTGACTGCCGGATGTTAAATCGGATGTGTCTCTTGATAGGGTGCCCGTGACAGTAGAAGTCACAGTGGAAGCACAGGCTCTGTAACGACTGTCTCAGATGAAAGATTAGAGAACATATGCATCGAATGTGTCTCTGATCATAGGTGCCCACAGCAAGTCTTGCACTGATGTTTGACGACCAGCCCGACCAGCAACTCGTGATCAAAGAGACATTCCCGCAAATTATGTGACAACACAGCATTAAAATGGTATGCAATAGTCATACTGAAATTACTTTAAGAAACAGGCTAGGAGCTCAACCAATAAGGTTACTGCAAACAACATGTAAGAAAAGGCACGTGATATATATATATATAAAATATAAATAACTTAAATAAGAGATAATAAAAGGAATATCATAATTGGTTTAGATAAATAATCTGAATCCCAGCAAGATGCTGGTCGTTAAGTGTGTATAATTAAAAGGTAAAAAGAGATGTTTAAATGTAGATAGAAAGGTAGCAAATCACGGCAAAATTTGATGCATCATCATGGTGATCAGCTCCCCAAGATCAAAATGAATCACATCAATAAAGGAAGAAGATCACTCTGCAACGTGAGTATAAGATTATGAAATTTTAGGATGAGAAAGTGTTGCGTAAGGCGTATGCACAGAATATATGCATACCTTCAAGCATATGTCAGTAAAATGTTACCCATACAATCGAACGAACAAGGTGTGACTCTTCACAGACTGACTAAAATATAAGGGCATGCAAGCGTGAGTATGAAAGGGTTAAAATGCAACAATACACATACAGATAGAAAAGGGAAAAAGAAATGCAGTCAGAATGCAGTTGTACAGGAAAAGTTATTGCACGAAAGTGCAGTGCAAAGGGAATTAATCATAAACATGCAGTAGGATCAATCAGACGCTGGTACTGGTATCGTTAGGAGAGGGGGGTGGTGGAAGGGGAGGGGGGAAAGTTGGGCGGAGCAACAGTGACGTAGGACGAGTGGGGCGTGGTTCCAACTCGATATCAACTACTGAGCGATTAGGGGGGGTATCAACTCGGGTACCCATGCGAGGGGCCGATGGTTGCCGGGGTGAGGTGGACCGGCGAGGCGGGGTAGTCCGCCTCGGTGGGGTTGTACGGGTCGGTATGCGAGTAGGGGGGGTCATTTTCTTTGATGCAGCCAGGCCAGAAGTGGTGGCATAAGGTTTTATCTGTACTGAAATGGGTAGTATCCGGTTCCATAACATTGGTGGACCGAAATTCCATCTCCCTTGACGAAGTTCTCTAATTAGAGCTGAGTAAGGATTAAGCTCTTGAGTATTAATAACTTCCTGCATGTTATGACCCAATTTGTAAAGGTGAACTGAGTCAGATGCGAGCATGGTCACCGCAAACTGTCCTTGCATAATTTGCTGTAACTTTTTCTGCTTGTATAATGGAACATTAATGAGTCTAGGGAGTTCTACGTTAAGTGAATCAATCTGCAAAGAGCATAGTGCAGTATCCCAGTTGGGTTTGAGGATACTGTATAATCTATGATGGTCGCACTTGAAACTATTAGGACAAATGACACCTTTAAGAGAAAGTGAAGAAAGGTGGGACTTAATAGTAAGAACATATAGAAGTAAGCGCTGGTGTCCACTATTCAATTCCATGAATATTTCGATCTGTGGAAATTTGCGGGTTTCAGGTGAGCGATGCATCACTCTGAAATCCCTACAACATTTATGTAGACAACGCTTAGCCAAGCTCACTACCATGTAAAAGACACAAATAGTAAGAAGGTGAAGGGTAGTGATATGTATAAGACTGACAGGACTTATAGAAACAGGGTAAATTACATAGTTGACTGAATCACAATTCAGAGGACGTCCTGGAATGACTAGGTTGGCGTGGGATGGTTTAAAATGAGTAGCCATAACCATAGAGGATAAAAGGCCACTAAGGTATCTACCACGACAATACATAAATATTACCAAAATTAGAGACAAATATCCAGCTATGGAACCGATGAAGGCAAATCCACGGATCCAATGGCGAAGGCTGAACCAAGCTGAAAGATAGAAAGAAGCTTCCAGCTCGGCCCATTTAAGCAGAAAATCGTCACCCTTTTGTTGAATAAGGCGACTAAGTTCCTTAAGCTTAATGATGCCATGTGTCATATTTGCAAGTGAGGTATTTGCTATTCTGGCAGCCACTGCAAATTTAGGCAAGGTGAAATTTGGCATGCCATAAGATTCATATGGTGGTAGACTTGTGAAGTTGAATTCACGTTCAAAAGAATGCATCGCAATTGCGTTAATAGTATAGTTGATTAAGAAAGGTTTATATTGATTATTTTCGGATGCGGGGCATCCTGTAATACGCCTGGGAATGAAACCTGAAGGGGAGGAGAATTCGCAAAAACAAAACTGGCCACGCTGAAGCACAGCGTAGAGGCTACCAGGAACGGGACGTGCCACACGATCATTGGAGCAACGTCGAGTCCATGGGAGTGATAAGCCAGTAACTAAAAGCTGGTTACCTGCGTCTATTACACGAGGTGCTGCACGAAAGGGTTCAAAGAAGTAATCGACCTGACAGAGTTCGGAAATGACGTCTGCGGTAGCATTCGTGTATATTGCAGTGTTGCAGGATAATTGCGAGCTATCGATTTGGATTGTTGATTCTGTGCAAAGAAATTGATCGTCAATGTTGAGACATTCCTGGAGCTCTTCAAGACTGAGTTCCAAGAAGGAATCGTGCTGCACTCCTAGAAAAGGTTTTGGGATAGAGATACGAGTGTAATCATGGTTAGACTCGCGGTCTTGGAAAGCAGGAGTAGCTACCACAGGTACATGGAGTGACTCTGTGTGATACAAAGTGTAAGGTTTTGAATTCTTAGGTTGGATTGGCCATAGGAGTTGGAGTAAGAAACCATGTCTAGTAGGCATAAAGATTGGTTGTGATTTCTGATAGATATGAGCCAAATCCGTAAAAGCTAATTGATAACTATTGTGCCATGAATATAATACCGTTGATACTTTGTGAACTAATTTATGGACATATGAGGCTGGAAGAACATGTGGAGAGATTTTACCTGCAGCCAGGTCGTGGAAGGCTGTAATTAATTTATCAGCTTCATTTAAGAGGATATGAAGTTGCTGTATTTGTTGGGACCAAAGCCTGAGATATTTAGAGGTCAGCAAGCTAAGGATCCTTGTGGCTTGAATCTTACGTTGTAATGCGTTGATAGCGTTACTAACCACAGCAAATTGGGAAATAATTTCCTGATTGGTTTCGTTTAAAAGTGTATGAATTAGTTTAATGTTTCTGGAGGTGTTGGTGAAGGTACTGGCTATGACGTCAATGGTGAGAACTAAATCAGAAGGCATTTCAAGGAAAGCGTCCCTCATAAGATTCTGACGTGCAGACATAGACTCAATAGTATTTACAAAAATTTGATCTCTCTGTCGTCTAATATTAGCAGACATACCTGCTCCGGCTTGTGGGATAGTAACTGAAAGCCAGAAAGCGGTACTGTCTTCGGATTGCCAATCCTGGGTATTAATATTGACACGAAAAGTTTCATTTGTAGATTGCATTAATTGTTTAGTTGTATTAGATGTATCATCGGTATTAGGTAAGGCGAGGGGATCTCGAGGTGTTGGTGTACGACCCGCTCGTTTAGGACGACTGGGTGGCGAGTATTGATCAAAGAAGGGGGGCATGGTAGGTGGAGGGGAATACGAGAATGTGGGATGCACAAAAGATGGATCGGGAGCTGCCCTCTTAGCATGATGGTGGACTGCTGAAAGAGGAGGGGGGGCAATGGGGGTAGAATGCGTTGGGGAAGGCCGACGATATTCTTCAAAATGTTGTTGAGTAAAGATAGTTGATATGTGTGCTAGTTTAGCTTTAAAGCTGTTTTATAAGAATCAACTTTATCAATAGTATTCTTTAAGAGTGGAGCGAAATCAGAACATATTGCAGCGATTAAATCATCAGGGGATTGACACATGTCTTCGAACATTGTGAGGTCCCAAGTGAATGTGGGAATATGGAAATCGGGATAGAAAATATTAGCATTGATGATAAAGAATTCAACACTGGGGAAAATTTGTCCTCGATAACTATAGCCAACGCCATAGTCTGGGCGGAGAAGCTGTGCGGGTGCAGAGCTCCAACGTGAAGCTGCGTCTGGTGGAAAAAGGCCAGAGCTGCTTGTGAGTGGGCGAGCATCCTTGTGATTGACAGATGCGAGAAGCTGCATATGGCGTAATTGGTCTCTAAGGGAACGGGATGAACGGAGTAAGGGAATGGAATCACATGCTTCGAACGTCATATTTTGAATTGGGAAAGATACGTTACTTTGACAAGTACCAGAAATCCTAGTGGTATCAGGCAACGTGTTCAGGAAGACTGCCAAATCGCAATTACAATTAAGGGGGTTAGATGTTAGGTCAAGTTCTTTCATTTCGGGTGAAGGAAAGTAAATTTGTTTGGTAACGCCATCTAGATAGTGCAGATTGTTACGTTGCAAAAATATATATTCCAGATGGTCTCTAATAAAGAAAGGACCAGAAATTCTATACAGGGAGTTGTAACTAAGATCTATTACAGCTAACTGACGGATATCTCTATGTCTAATTTCAAAGGTATGAAGGTTATTATAGGATAAATTTAAGTAATAAAGTTGATCGACATATCTAAAATATGCTCTGGAAATAAGTGTGAGCTTAGAATGAGTTAGTTCGAAAGTGCGCAGATTTGGTGTGTTTGTTAACGGATCTCTTAATGATCTTGAAGTAGTAATATTTCTGAGTCTAAGTACTCTAAGAGATGTTGGATAATGAAGATTCTGTATTCCGCCAATACAATCTAGTATAACTATTTTAGCTAAATTTAAGACATTAAATTGTTGTGTTTTCTGAAAATAGAAGCCCTGAAGAATAAGCGTTTGAAGAAATGGTTTTGGTCTTGTAAAATTAAAAGATTGATGTGCTGATAGATTGGGCAAAGGTTGGAAACTTCGAAAGGAACATTAGAAGCTTGTAATTTTAATTGTTATATTTATTGAAAGGCATAGAAGATGGGAGGCGGGTCATATCTGGTAGATGGATGTCTAAGAGATATCAGCTTACTTTGTGAAACGCCGAGATGGTTCCACTGAAAGGATGTTGAACCGTGTATGGTAAGGTCTAAATGAGTTAATTGAGCTTGTGGTAATAGAGGTAAGGCAGGAGACGATAAATCCCTAAGTAAGGTAAGTTGTATGCGTCTTAAACGATAAAGGGAAGACCATGGAGCGAAGACTGAGGCGTCATCAAGGACTAAATTAGTAATAGCATGTAACTGTGAACGTGCTTGGACGTACTGTACATGAGTAACTTGAGTGTTCGGCAGATCTAAAAAATTGATCTCGGGAAATGAGTCAATAACGTCAGGAAACCTTACTGCAGAAGTAAGATTTTGTAAAGTGAGATATCTCATGAAAGGCATAGTGGTGAAAAAGGAGATAATGTCTTAGTAAGTGCGCCAGAAGAAAGAATCAGTTTTTGTAGACGAGGTGAATCGGGAGGCCATACACATGGAGGTGTAGAAAAATTGGCTCCCAAATCACATGTAAATATGTCTCGTTTGCGAGAACACCATTCATCAAACATAGAAACTCTACAAGAAGCCATAGGTTGGTCTGGTGTTTGAAGTAAAGTACGCTTGGCCCAAACGGCGGCCGTGTTTGGATTAATGGTAAATCCAAAATTCTTATAAAGAAAAGCGTCTTGCTCAGCAATTCGTTGCAAATCAGATGGAGGTGGTGATTGAGCTGGAACCAAGGGAAGGAGGAGGAAGGGAAAAAGGACAATTAGCGTCATTGTAATGTTTATAATGAGGTAGCAAGGTATATAGTTGGCTAAAAGGTTTTAGCATCACTAGTAAAATCAGGTATTACTATAACTATTAACCAATAAGGTGGTGAGAAAGACATGATTAAATGAATGTAGACATGCACACAAACAAAGATAACAGGTAAAAGAAGTTCATCCACAAAGAGACATAATGGTAACGATTAGCATACTAAGCGTGCAAAATTCATCAATCAGGTCGACATATCCTATGTAAAACGAATACGACTATCAATACACAAATAATTATCAACGGAAATAAGTATTCATAACAATTAGGCAAGACGAGTTTTCCAACTACTTTGCCTATCATATAAAAGAATGCTGTGTATGTCGACAGAAAATGCAAGAGATGTAGTCTAAGATCATACTGAATTACTGAAATCGAGAGTCTCGACCAGACCTGAAAATATAACAATTGTCGTCAAAGAAATGTAAGTTAATAAAGTACCTTCCCTCGATTACACGCGTGTAAGAAAAATTGGGAGTATAATAACTGTGAACTTATCTCAATATAACACAACTTGAAACTTCATCAACAATACTCAATGCCTATAGAAATTCCCGTTTACTAATTAGTAAACTATATGCAGGTTAGTGGTCCTAAATGACCGTAAATGACTCTTTGAAAAGGGTGTACTTACATAATGTTGCAAGCTGTATGTAGGACTGCTGCCTCCTACAGGTGTAAAGATTAGAGCAGGTAAGCTAAGGTTTTACTGGCTCCGCAAGAGCTGGCCCTGTGGGCTGAGCCGAAAATTTTACAGCAGGTAGCGTGCCATATAAGGTGCAAGGGTGCTACCAAGCAACAAGAAACTGCTTCCCCCACGGCAGTACTCGGTGAAGCCATGGCAACACAGAAAGCGCCCCCTGCCGGCTATGTTGTGATGCCATACCATATAATGAACTATGGAAAGGGAATTAGCTAGCTAGCTATAATTTGTGTATAATGAGTTGGTCATTTACAAAAAAAAAATTTTTTTACTTTCCCCAAAATGCGAAGCGATGCAAATCACTGGGTGAGCAAAATCCACAGAAACGCATTTAAAATTATGTGCTAAGGTTAAACTCACGACCACATTGTCGGAACATATTAACATAACTACATCGGCATGAGCCGGAACACATGAAATAGCACAAGATATCCCCAAATTATGGTCGGGCTCCCAGTCCGACAGGCAGAGAACTTGCAACATACTGAGATACGTACTCAAC